>OY728166.1:1218030880-1219280880 GCA_963277665.1 Viscum album | reverse complement strand
AATAAACTCCTAATTTTCTATTTTATTTTCTTATGATTTTAAGATAATTTTATGGGACCAAAATAATTTATTTGAAGTTTCACAAAATGGGTTTTAATATATAAAAAAGTAATTTTTTAAAAAAATGATAATTTTTATTAAAAAATAACATATTTTAAAAATTAGTTTCATAAAATGAAGTCAATTTTTAACATATACATATCAAAAAATCATAGTGGTATTTTTTCATATTTTTGTAAAATAGTTGAATTTTTTGGGAATATTGAAATATTATAATTTATTATGTTGAAAAAAAACCTGAATAAATAAATCATGGTAGATGTATTTAAGAGGAAAGAAAAAATTAATTAGAACTCACATTCACTAGATATTTTACATAGTTACAATAATCATCTTTATTGATTTTCTTGAGACAAAATATTAGAAAAATGAATAAAAGAATAAAAAATACTCATCTCCTCCTAGTATAAATACCACCCCTCACCACCACTTCTCCACACACAAAAAAATAATTTAATCATGACTAAATACTAATCAACTCACCTCACCAAACTCTTCCCCACATCCATGAGATTATTGCCTCAACAAAAGACCAAACCCTGGTGCCATAAGGAGGTTCTCAAGGAGACTTTATACCAGAGGTAAAACCGTCTACCATTCTTTTTAAAATTCTTTATTTAATCTACATCATCATTTCCTATATATTAAATTGTTACATGTGAACTCTAGTATCACATATATACAATAATTTCATTTTCTAATGGAATATAAATCATCAAATTCCATCTCTTCTCCCATTTTTCTAAAACTGAAAACATTATTCTTGAGGTGCTGCTTTGCTGCCTTTGTGGATACCAAGTTTTCATTTTCCATTATTGCCTTCTTGGATTTTCATAAAACCATTTTATTAGTTAAAAAAGATTTTAATATGTGTATGAAAACTTATTTATTGTTATTTAACCCACATATAAATTTAATATTAAATAAAATTACACAATTTTGTGATGTACGAAAAACCTCCAAAGTTAACTAATCATTTTTAATATATTTTTTATCTAATGAATTATTTATATTTTTGAAATGATGATATATGAAACAACATAAAATATCTATAGGTGAATCAATAACATATAATTTCACATCATGAGTTTTCATCCATTTCACATGAACTCCTATAATATTACTCAACGAAACTTAACATAAAACTAAGAAATGAACGCACTCATAACAATGAGATCGAATCTTACAAATCATCATCATGGTAATAAATGAAATTTATAAAGTTAAAAAATAAAGAAATAAATTTATAATAGATTAAGAATAAATTAATTTATTTCTTCAATGTGATTATCCAGGATTTTATGTTCCAGTGAAGAACACTTCCTAATATAAGCCAATGGATCTCTATAAACCTCAAAATTTATCTTTTGGATACATATTCTCTCCCACTAAACCAGTGAAATTATTTTATATTTTTATACATATCCTAAATAATATTTATCTATTCCAAAATTATGTATCCATATCAATTTTCCCTTCTTTGATTGGTAAATACATGATTTTAAAAGGTTGTCTTCTAAAATCCTTATAATAAGTAATGCCAATTAAAGGGAACATCCCAATTACTTACCAATATTGAAGAACATTCCAAATTTTGTTCTAATCCAAAAATAAGTTTTTATAATAAATTTTTGTATCATGAAATACGATATAATGACATTTCATGGCTTTATGAAAACAATTATTAATTTTTCCAATTTAAAGACTCTTATATTTTCCCTTAATCCACAACAAATTGGCTCATTTATAAAATAAATTAAACACTCTTTTTACACGTTTTATCTTCAGTAGGACATAATTTATCCTGATATATGCCTGATATCCATTATTAATTTACAATTACATTTTAAACCTATTTTTTCATGGAAATCATTATGATATGCCCATTGTTTATGACTTATGACATGATTATGGTACCCATTTCATTCAATGGGTAACCCATATGTTTATACCATATGTTTCATTATTCATGTGGAACACATACATAAGGACATGTTAAAATAAAATCACCCAGATACCACTCTAATTAATTGGGTAATGTTTAGTCTCTAGAGACATCATGTACGGATATGGAGTAAACCTAATTCTTTTATTGGACTTTTTCAACCACGAAATATAGTCATGGATGTTATCTTTGACTATGATTTATGTCCTGTTGTATGTTTATGCCAAATTTATATGTTTCCATGATTATAGGACCCCATGTCCTATATGTTATGCTTCCATATGTCTATTCTTCTTCCATTATTTTTTTGTTAAAATGTTATATCATCTAACCATGTGTTGTGTTTTTTTCATGTCTATTCCCCCACTAGGATTTTTGGATCACCATTTCATTTGTGTATTCCCCAGGTTATCATATGAATATTTAAGAGATGAATGAAATTTACGATATCATTTTGGAGTTTGAATAATTTTTTTTTATTTTGGTTTCATGTTTTATAATTATGTACATATTCCTCTAAATATAGTTGACTTTGTGATCCTAGGTTTGTGTTTTATGGTTAATTATGATTAAAATCGTGTAAGTATTTGTGTGAAAGGAACGAGTCACTATAGTTGGTATCATAGGATGGATTTTTCATCCCTAAATTCTTCAAATATGGGTTGGAATGGAGTTTTCTAGTGTTTTTGGAACAACCTTTTTTTCAAACACATATCCATGTTCCTTTAGGATGTTCCTAATAGGGTTTATTAGTGGAATTAATAACACCCAACAGTTCTATATCCATGAAGGACATTCTTTCTAAAATATGTATGTCATAGTGAAGTTTTTCCAATGATGCCTATGAACTCACATTAGTTGAGAGAATGGGAGGTTGGGCTCATCACTCTCTTTTGGGGGGAATTTCTTCCAAATTTGGGACCCTCTTATGGATTTAATATATGTTTTCCATCCATTCTATAATTCCCATGTATGACGTGGGCCACCCTTGAATTAACAATCAATTATTAAAAATAATGGAATTTAGAATCATCTGTATGTATTATACGTTCTTCATCAAAGGGGATATCTCGATGTAACTGAGGTTCTCTATCAATTATATCATCTAATGTAGTAATTAGAGATTCATTGGTCACTATTACGATGATTCTATTTTTTAGCTACATAGTTTGGTGATCTAGACTATATCCTCATATAGGGAAATGAGAGATTTTTTGATGTCATGATTGTATGAATGAATAGGATTCCTACCTATCTTTGTGAAAGAAATCAGATCCCTCGTCATTCAGTGCCGCTTAATAGGGAACATCATGCCTTTTAAGGTCATTTATAAGAACCTAACCATACACTTAACATCATGTGGCAAGGAAGTCTAGGTGAAAGGTTCCTAGTCAATTTTTTTTTGGGACTTATATCGAAGCAGTCCTAGGAACCTAGAAGGGGTATTGGATCCCAAGATGAATGATATGATACTGAGAAGGAGGCTAAGAGAGATTAGTGTTGATTTGGGGTGCATGGCTTGAACCTCATGGAGGCTTCCAACATATCCAATTTGGATGGGAATCAAAAATTTCATAGTTCAGTTGTGATCACCCAATCCAATAGAGGACCTCATGTTTGTCTCCAAGAGAAATTTGTCTCATTAAGAGGATTAATTTGGGGATTATTCCAAAAAAGGTTTCCCTTGTGATTTGGTATATGGTTTGTTTTTATGTAGGATTCCCTTTGGATTAATATGGTGTTATGGTTGGGGATTATACTGAGTAGGAGTCCCATTATTGGTTGGGGATTATTCCGGAATAGGAGTCCCAAAGGTTGGATTTCAGAGCTTATTCCTAAGTAGGATTTCCATTTGAAAGTTAGTCTCAAAGTAGAGTATGGCGTTTTGAGAGGATTAATATGGTGCTGATATTTAAAGAGAACACCCTATGAATGTTTGTCTCCCAGGGGAGTACAAACCATTGAGAGGATTTTGTTTGGGATTATTCATGAATAAGATTACCTTTTCGGGGTATTACACTTGTAATGAGTCCCAATTTGTAGTTATAATTGGGGATTATATCGAATACAAGGCCTGTGGTGTTAGGGATCGTGTGGATTTCATGATCACTACATACCTCCAAGCCCAAGTGAGTCTTGATCAGTGTGATAATGAAGAGAAATTGGTAGATATATTTAACAACACAATCTACTATATCCTCTAATGGATGATAGCAAAACCAAAAGTGATAGGTATATAAAGCAATATATGGTTCTCACTCATCCCCATCATTGTACCACAGTCCCAAAGGAAGACATACATTGATTTTCAATACATACCTCCTATTTTATTTGTTATTCTGGATAGTTACATATGACTATTGGATATGACCATTGGTATAGAAAAGGAGGAATCAATGAATCCATAGGGGACCTACAAGAAATGATAGGGGAAAACTATAGGAGGATTCCCAAAAATTAGTTCTTTGGGGGGATATCATTCTCTATTAATGGGATGTGAATGTGTGATCATCACCATTCCCTCCTAGAAATGGAGTCTCTCTATCTTGGACAAGACAAGGGATGTTCATGGTACTAACCCTATTACCCAAGAATGTGAGTTTATTGAAACCACCCCTAGGTTTGGGGTCCTCATGTTTTATGCAATGCACATTCACCCTGAGGACACTACCCATCGACTATGACATGTGAATAAATCCTCTAATTGAAGGAATTAATTCCAACTTGGTAGACACATTGGTCAGTATCCTTCCATGTTTTTTCATTTCTATGGAATTAGGTCGAGCTTTTAATTTTGTTCCATATCATTCAAGGTAGAGAAAGAAATATAGGCCCTATAATTGATGGATTGGAAGAATGCCTCACAAGTGGATCGTGTTGGGTAAAGGCGTAGAGGTTCCAAGGTAGGCTCACAATGGTTGGAATGGGAGAACCAAGGTATGATCACAGAAGTTATTCCTATTATTCAATAAGAACATCACACATGTAGTCCTTCAAGAGTTGAAGGTAATTTGGATGATGGACCACCTGAGAAACAACACTAGGGTGAGGCTTTTCTCATGCATTCAAGGGTCCCACAAGAGTTCCCATAAGTGTCTCAGGTAGGTCACGGGTTATAGAAGGGGACCTCATGGTTGTTTTATTCTACTGTGTAGGAAAGGGTTCCTCACACATGTTCTATTTATTTTAAATCCTGGGAGGTATTTTCAACATAACCCCAAATTCAATATTCTTCATGTTTTAGAGGGCTACATGGAATGATTATAAGTGTTTGGGTGGAGGACTATGCTTAGAAGAGTTCTAAGAGTTATAAGGTAACATTACTCCATACAAATGAAGAGATGTATGGTTCTAGTTACATGAAAATATGGAACCTTGGGGGAAGGAGCTAGATCGTTCATGTCTATGGTACAGGATGATGTGCAGGTCCATATTGAAGGTGGATACGTAGATACCCTATGCAAAATTTCTCCATAGGGGTACCTATGTGGAATGAATTTTACAAAAGGGTAGTTTCCTTGGATATATAAACATCCCTAATCTCATCTCCCTAACGTTTTTTATTTTAACCCCTTTTCGTCTATCTAATAGAACAATGTGTGAGCAAAAGCCCCCCCCCCCCCCCCCCGCCCCCACCCCTCAATATGAGATCTAAATGTAAGAAGGAGTTCTGATCCTGATTTAAAGTGATGAAAATGGTGGACGGATTATGAATATCATCTATTTAGTTCATCCATATAGGTTTTCCTCTCAGGTATGATGTTTAGGTGGGGTGTGAATGCAGAAAACATAGTGCGGTTCACACATCTATAAATAAGGCTTCTTGTTTTAGCCTATGATACTCATGCTTTTGTAACTTTTATCTCTCTATATTAGTTTTTTGTGTAAACCATACACTTATTATTCTTCTCAAAATAAATGTTCACTATGAAAATGTATCCACCAACCAGTATGATACAAAATTTTGGGCAAGTGACCTTTGTGGGGCCCCTTGGGTGAGGGACCTGTGCGAGGCCCCTAGGGTGAGGGACCTGTGCGTGGTCCCTATGGTGAGGGACCAGTGCGAGGTCACATTTTCGGGAGCCCTGCATGAGCTCATAAATTATACAAATTTATAAAATTATATATTTTTTCGGGGAGAATAATTTTTTTAAAGAAACTAATGTTGCTTAATTTTATGTTCAATGGCCACTTTGAAGACTAATTTTTTATGATGAACAATATAAAAAACACATTGAGGATAAAACAAGAGTTCTAGGGACCGATTAATATGATGTGTGTGATACTAGTTAACAAGATTTGGAAAGGAATCAGAAGAAGTATCATCATGAGTACCTGGAGAGTAACTATCTACATAATTATTTCTATGGTCATTTGAAGGAGCTCATCATACCAGATTCGAAGAATAACACTCCTCTTTCCTAGTTTAATGATGAAACGAACATCACAACTATCAACGTTTCAAGCATGGGAATATACATTAATTTTGGGAAATCATTAAAATCAATTTCAGTTCATAAAAAACAATGTTCTATTGATTTGGAGTCACACACACCTGAATGAAATTCAAATAGATACTCATCCATCTCCCAAAATTCCAAGACAGACTAGTCAATGGGTTGGAAATATGATGCTTGGAGTAGGTTTTATCAACCTATGGGATGTACGCAAGATCAAAAGGGGTTTAATACATGGATATATGTATGATATTTTCATCCCACCAAAAGCTAGTCGGTAATATTCTTAAAGGACACCCATTTGGGCGCATGTGATTTTGATGATATCATGGGAAAAAATGAAGGAAGACCCCCTCATGAGGGAGGATATCCATCATGAAACATGGTTGAGTTATTTCCTGGAGTCTAAGGGGAATGTACATACATGAATTTGTCTTATGGGGTGTCCCTAGACTATGACCCACGCCTCTCCTGGTATTTTCTAGCCTACATTGGAATAGTGGAAGTAAAACCCACAGGGGTATAAGCCTGAGTCTAGCATAACTAAAAAGACATGACTCATATGCTTTTTACCCATGTGTCTTGTGTATGCCTACATCTTACCCATGACACCAATGTTGATTTGAGGCTAGAGAAACTCATTATTTTGTCCTAGCTAGTAAATAAGATGCACATAGGGTTGGAAACCCCTATCATGAAGAATATCCATCGATGTATTCTACATATACACATAGGGAAGGCCCCTTTTAGAATCATAGGTCCATTCAAGGTATTTTTTGGGATAGATCACAACCCATATTAGACCCTAAACCATGTTACGCAGGGTCTGGATTCCTAGGGGATTGTTTTCACCATTCATTCATGACATTTTTGGTATTCATCCCTTACCCCTAAATCATATGGAAACCTTAAGGATGTTGAAACATTGTATGGAATTCTATTTCTCCCAATATTAAGTCCCACCTATTGGAAGACTTACTAAAGTCATATAGGATGGCGATGAGCTATGATTGTAATTTTTTCCCTTTAGGTATATCATTATGGTGAAATGTATCATTGTGGAGTTTAAATACAGGATCTATGCTTCATATAGTTTTTTCACACCAATTCAGCTTCTTAACACAGATAACCATTTTTCCTCTAGTGTATGTACAACATGAAAACATCAAAATGGTAGCCCAAAAAATGTGAATGATTTTAGAGATGTGGCTAACTCAATAATTAATAAAACTAAATCCTGTGGTTGTGACCATTGGATAGACTTCTTGGGATGTAGAGTCCTAGACTTCATTATATCCTAAGGAAATTTTGGAAGAAATTGTCCATATAGTTAGTGTTGTAATAACATTAGATAATAGAACGAGGGTTAGAATGGTTACCCTCTAGAAGTTGTTTCTTATCCCCCATAGGGTGATTCTTCCCCTTCATACGGTGTGCATGATGATGTTCCATGTTTTCTGAATTGACCTTGTGCATGATCTAGTTCGTTGGCCAGAATAAATAATTCCATTTCATCTAAAGATAATCCAAGGAAGCCCAGTTATCATTTTCAATATTTTTCCCAGACTCCATTTTATTGTTCGTCAAAACAGATTTATTGAGATTCAAACATTTGAAATAGAATATTACCAAATAAGCTACAAGAAATGTAGGGAGATCCCTTAAATATGTGTGATGGGGGGCAGTCTAATTTTGGAATTACATGTCCTCTGATTTTGAGATCAGATATCCACTTATTTGTGCTGGGATATTGATTCTTAAGATAGAAGATGCTTGATCCCCACACAATATTTATCTTTAGGATGATCCCACTAAGATGGGGATTAATATCTAGGAACTAATGATGATAATTTATGTAAGGATGATCGATCCCTACACTGAGATGGGTGGAGGACATGTTGAGATGGGGTGCTACTGAAGGGGTTTTCAAACAACCTTTAGAGGATTGGATTGACTACATCGATCCAAAGTATGTTGGTTCCCTTTTTATTCTCCCCCTTTTTTCTTTCATTATTTTATCTCAAACAATTGATATTTTATTATAGGAATGTCAACATGATTTGTTGTAGTATTGGTGGAAGGCATCCGAGTTTCCATAATAGAAATATACACCAAATGGTACCCCAATCATAAATGATGAATCATCTACTAAACTAGGAGAGTTATCCCCATTATAGAAGATAATGGAGGCCATGAAGGTGGTAGAATTTCAATTTCTACCTATAATACATGTCTTTGAAGAGGGTGGTACTAGTTGTCCTCCATAAAAAAATAATGAACATAAAAGAATAAAATGCATGGATAAGAAACTAATCAATAAATGTAAGTCCCCATGTTATCATTTATATATGATTTATCTAGAAAAAAGGTTTTAACCATTTTTTCGCTGCAAAATTTCATTCCCTATCATCTCTCAAGGGGATTGAAAAAACCCCCAATGATATGAGGAGGGAAAGATGAAGAAAAAATGTGGATTACCAATAGTTAATCATCTCCCTCGAATGAATAAGTGCCAAGGTGTAAGGATACAATATATTATCCTTTCACTACTTCTATAACTTCTCCATCCACTATAGATAGTGTGGATTATTATGGTTACTTCAAAGATACCTTATAAGTTTTCATAAGTTGACTAATAACTTTTATTGGTTATGATATTTGAGTTTCATCTCATTCAACATAGGACATTGTAAAGACCAATGAAGACGTTTCTACTATCACTCATGAAGCTATATGGGGTTTTATGTCATGGGAAGAGGGTTCTTCATTGGTTCGTGAAGAAAATATTTCCAGCATCCCCATCGGTGTCACTACCGCAAGTCTTGGGGAATTAATACATCCCTTTAAAAATTGTGACATGATAGTTGATGAAATGATATAATATATTAAAAATTACACCACATAAGAAGAGTTTGACGAATTTAATAGGGATTTTAATGGGTGAGAGTCTTTAATCTTTGTGAATCCAATTTTTATACTTGATGTTTTGATCATGACCAGTTGATTTGTACAGCTCCGTCCGCAGACAATGTTGTACCAATGTTTCATGAACAAAGTGTTGAATTCCATCTCATTATCACTATTGGGGGGGGGGGGCAGATCAAGTGGATATTGAAATGGTGAGTCTTTCCAATCATTCCATGGAGTGCTCGAGGAAGAGCTTCAAGATATCCCCTTGTTAAGAGGTCCTAGATAAGACTACCGAAGTCAGGGATGCTGAAGAAGAATCCACCCACGATGTTTATGCTTTACTTAAGGAGCTTCCCCAAATGTATTAATCCTACCATATTTATTTATTATCATAACCTATTGAGGATAACAATGAGTCTTACCCACTATATAGTTCTATAAACATCTATATCAAGGTATGAAGGTTGAGTCTCCACACCAATGTAGCCTATACTACCTGAAGAATTCGTTATAGTTCTAGAGGTTGTGGAGTAGGGTCCCTCGTTGGGTAAAATAATCCCGAAATACATTTCACCCTCATTAAGTTACTCTGATTCTGATTTATACACATGGAATTATCATCGCATCAGACATCACTCTTCTTGGTTGGGCAGCTAGAACAAAATCGCTGAGATTCCTTTTGAAGAAATGTCTTTGAGATTTTGATGAATTCCATTTCCATTTGGTATTTTGGGATATGGAAAATTTTATTACCGTATGATTCATGTTACCATGAAGAATATCATTCACAAACATCAGTGAGAACACATGCTTCAAGAAGACGTTATAATGATGAATCAGCTTGTTGTTACTAATGAACTTTGAGATGCATTATCCCATATGTAGAGAAAGTTTGATAATAAGTTGTCCATGTTAAAATAATTGATCAATGAGATTTACATTCATTTATCATGCCTTTAGTATGAACTGGATTCCACTCAGGGGGATCTTGGACAACATAAAAATTCACTATAAGGAGCCCGAACTGAAAGGAAAACTACTATTGTGACCCCAACAAAGTAACATCATTGATCTGAGGAGAAGAAAATATTTAGTTAGCTAGAATTTGATAAGTTTTAGGGGGATCAAGAGGCCATTCAATTAGTAAAGGGTTATGTTGATAGTATTTTTTATTTATTGAAAAAGATACTCCTTGTGGACGGTCATATGATTTTTTTATAAATGATTGTTTATTTCTAATCATCTATTTCTTTATCATTGTTTTCACCTTAGGATCATAAAATAATATTGAATCTTATTTTCATACCAAAACATCTTTCTGTCAACTAGTTGAAACCACTATGATTGGGATGTGGAGATACTCTAATTTTTTCATAATATGTCATCCCTAGAGGGAATAATTTGAACATTACTTGTGTTATATGGTCAATCCTACAAACATTTTTCCTTTTTTGTCATCACCCTATTTTTTACTTCCTTATCCATCCAACATGGTCCCAACAATCTCCCCTTTGGAATTTGTTGTCAACCATGATTCATAAATCACTGAACTTTGTAACCTTAAGTAAGGGATTACTTATCAACAATTCTAATCCTATGTGAGCTAACTCATTGTAGGAAACAAGAATTATTGATAGCCAAAACCATGCTGTCCAAAAGTAGTGACTAAGAAACTCATGAGCTTACCTCCTCAACCTTCTTCAGATCGTCTTTCAATCTTCTTCCCCATCATTATACACTTCGTTGACTTTCCTAGAAAACAACATTATTTCCTACAACCACTCCAACAAACAGTTAAAATAGTACACACACATACATGCTGGATTCACATCTTACCCACAAATCCCCCTTTATTCATGCTTCCATAAGGATAGATTTATGAAGCAATTATCCCCCTTGACAACACTATACAAAGGTAAGACGAGAGAGCGGACAGAAACACTTACCTTAACCATGATGGGAAGGAGGTTGGACTCCAATGTTCAACCTAAATTTTGAAAATGGTTCCTTTGGTAACAGTTTTGTGAATATATCAGCAACTTCTTCAGATGTAGGAACATACTCCAGCCTCAATTCATTCTTCTCCACCTTCCCGTTGATGAAGTGGTACTTTATATCAATGTGTTTTTAATGATAATGTTGTACCCGATTTATTGTAAGATTTATTGCACTCTGATTATCACAACCTAAGAGCAATGATAGATTTACTTCAACAAGTAGATCTTACAACTGAGTCTTCATCCACATTAGTTGTGTTGCATATTGTGTTTCAGCAACATAAGTAGCTTCAGTTATGATTAGAGTTACTGAATTCTGTTTCTTGGTATGCCAACTAACACAAATTTTCCCCAGAAAGAACACTCCACCAGATGTGGATCTTCGATCATCAACATTTCCTGCCCAATCAGCATCAGAATAACCAAATAGATCAATATTTACTGATCCATCGTACATCATTCCAAATTTTTTTGTGATTTTGATATATTTGAGAATTATTTTTCCAGAAATCAAAAGTGATTCTTTAAGAGCACTCTAAAATATTTCCCATAAAGTGACACCATAGACAATGTCGGGTCTTGAGGAAGTCAAAGACAACAGACTTCCAATCATTTTTCGGAACTCTTTCTGATCAACTTCCTTGACTTATCCATCTATAGACAACTTGGTTCCCACTGAAATCGGTGTGGAAACTAGTTTCGAATTTTCCATGCCAAACATCTTCATAAGTTCCTTGGCATACTTTTCTTGAGACAGAAAAACGTGATTTGTCTTTTGTGAAATTGGTAGACAATGAAATTACTTCATTTCTCCTCGCATGGACATCTCAAATAACTTCTTCATCTCCTTAGTAAATTTTTCACATGATCTTTCATCATTTACAGAAAATATAATATCATCGACATAAACATTAACGATCACTAAAACCTCCTAACATTCCATGATGTATAGATTGTTGTCAACTCTCCCTTTCTTAAAGTTCATTTTCTTTAAGCAAGTATCTAATTTAGAATACCATGCTCTCGGATCTTGTTTTAGCCCATAAAAAGACTTCATCAACCTGAAAACATAACATTCATCCTTTCCAATAACAAATCAACAAGGTTGATCAATGTAAACTTCATCTTCAAGGTCACCGTTCATGAATGAAAATTTTAAATCCATTTGAAAGATTTTGTAACCCCGTTGTGCAGCAATAGAAAGAAATATTTTGATTTTTTCTAATCTCTCCACCAGAGAAAAAGTTTCATCAAAATCAACGCCTTCAATTTGTGAATACCCTTTGCAAACCAATCATGCTTTGTTTCTTATTAATTTACCTTCTTCATTCAGCATGTTCCAGAAAACCCACTTTGTACCAATAATGTTATTTTTGTCTGGCTTGGGTACAAGTTAGCAAGTATCATTCTTCTCTATCTAATAAAGCTCTTCATTCATTTCATGAACCCATTCTGGATGCTCAAATGCTTCATTTATATCATTCGGTTCAACTTTCGAATAAAGAGAAGTATGTGATATAACATCTGTTGTTCTTCTTGTTTGAACCCTCCGATGTTTATCTCTAACAATATTCTGAGCGACCACTTATTTCCCCAAACTAGGATGACTGGTTCGAACTTCATCCTCATCACTGAAGATTTTTGAGTCAGATTCCTCTTCAACAGTAGGATTAACACAGTCTGTAGCATTATCTGAATCCTTAATAAAATCTTCTCTATCCTACTCAACATCCACATCAACATATGACTTCTTTTCTTTCTCAATATTTTCAACAACTTTTACATCTGAAGAATCAATAATTATTCCTGTTTCTTTGTTGATACATCTATATCCTCTTCCTTCTGGAGTATAGCCAAGAAAAATTCCATCACCTTCTCTTTTCTCAAACTTTCCAAGGTTTCCACCTTTCTTCATTATAATGAATGGACTCCCAAATACTCTTAAATGTTTCAGAGTTGGAGTTTTTTCATAGAACATTTCATAGAGATTCATATCTAATTTTTTCATATAAAAGAATCGATTCTGAATATAAATAGCAGTACTCATGGCTTGCCTCCAATAATAATGAGAAAGACTATGTTTAAGTAAAATAGTCCTCCCCATTTCCACTAGACTTCGATTCTTTCTTTCAACAACCCCATTTTGATGAGGTGTGTATGGTGAACTGAACTCATTCCAAATTTCATGAATCTCAATATAAAAATAAAAATATTCATTCTTATACTCACCACCATTATCAGTTGTCAACTACTTTACTGAATAATCACATTCGTTTTCTTCTTTCCTCCTGAAACTCTTAAACATTTTCAGAGAATCTAACTTATGTCTCATGTACATAACACAAGTAATGTGAGTAAAGTAATCAATGAAATTAATTAAGTACTTATATCCATTTTTTATGCTTTCTCATTGGTAAACATATATCAGAATGTATAAGTTCCAAGGGTTGTTTTGAGCAAAATTAAACTCTCTTATAAAAAGATTTTGTAATCTTCCCTTTTTCAAAAATAGTGCAGCACCAATCTCTTATTCCTGATAAATTAGGCATATCTCGGACACTATCTCGCATTTATAAACTGAAAATATTTTGTTCACATATATGTACCAGGATTTTATGCCATAACTGATTTTCATCTACTGCACCCATGTAACAAGAGTTCTGCACTTCACCGACTTGGAACAAATTCACTCTTGTACGTTGACCCTATGTAACTATATTCCCATAATTTTAAATTTTTACAACAAATCCATATTTTCTGAAGATAAGATTGTTGCCCTAATCACAGAGTTATGACACACTAAGTAGGTTTGGTTTTAGCCCATCAACATATATTGTTTTTTTGGATTTAATATTTTCTTTTCCAATGATGGTCGATGAAACACCTTTGATCCTTAGAGATTCATCATTTCCAAATGTTATTGTTACTTCGTTAAAGTCATTAAAATTCATCAACAACATTACATCTCTTGTATTATTAGAAGAACACCCACTATCAAGAATCCATGGATGTTTTCCTTTTGTAGCTTTCAAAGCAGTTTCGACAAAAAGATCTTTTTGTTCTTCCTTTTCCTTCACTTTCTGTTGTGCTTCCTCTAATTTCCTAGCCAGGTCAATGTGTTATGGCTAGAAAACCATGCTTTATTTCTTTTCAGACTTATCAGACCAATCCATTTTAGATTTTAAAAACTCTGGATTTTGGGAATTATTAAGAATCTTTTGTTTCTCTCGTAACAAACTAAGGCAGCCCTTGGCAAGATGTCTAGGCCAATCACATCTTTTACAAATAGAATTGAGTTGTTGGAACCTATTCTCATATTTCACATCAGTCTTCTCAGATATCTTATGAATTTTAATTAAAGAAATTCTGTTTTGAAAGGGTTGACTCCCCCTCAATACTTGTCTTTCAAAACTCATGGAATAGTTGTAATGTTATTGGTTGAACCAACACATATTTTCCATGTGTCTAAATCCAACACAATGTCAGCAGTAACCATAGAAAGAATATTTTCCTCTAAAACTTCTATACTGAACAGATTTGTGAACACGCTTCTCAAAAACCATCTTAATAGAACTATACTGACCATCAACCTTCATGTTTTTATTTTTAACTTCCTTTCTCAGTTCATATTTAAAAATTACCAGAATTATTATAGGTCTTTCTTGACTCATGATTTTTATGCACTTATGATTTTTCATCATTGCTGACATTGACCACATACCTGGTCTTTACATCCCTGTTCTTATCAGAACACAATCTGTCATTTATTTCATCCTTTGAAGGTAACATTTGTGACTCATTTTTTGGTTCATTATTACTGGAACATTCACCAACTTCTGAGATATAATTTTTTAATCTGATATTCATTTCATGAGCTTTATAATGTTTCTATTGGAAAAGTTCCAGCTCTTCTTCTTTTGTCTTCAGCTTTACTTAAATATGATCATTATGATTCATTGAATTATCAAGAGAATTTTTCAGATCATCAATCTTCTTTTACATCTTGATTTTCTCATCAGTAAAACTTTCTTGATTGCTTAATGTGGAATTTTCATTTATCAGCTTGTTGTTTTCCTTCTCAAGCCTTCTGATCATCCTCAAGTATTCTTTCAATTCTTCTTTCAGATGATATTCACGTTGAGTTTCTTCTTCTTCTAAACTGTTTCTCTCGTACTCTTAATTATTCACAACTACAATAAAGGTATTCTCTCAAGCTTTCTCAGCAAATGATTTATCAGATTCAGCTTCGGTATCCTCTTCTTCTTCATCTTTAGATAAAATTCTTCTTCATATTGATTTGATGATCTTTTTATCCTTACCCATTGAAAAATATTTTTCTCTGTCAGTTTAATTCTTCCACGACCTTCTTGGCCATCTTTCATCAAAATCATTGTCTTCTTTATTTTTTTTAGGATAATTATTCGCATAGTGACCAACCGCTCCACACTCAAAACATTTCAAGGCATGTTTCCCCTTGTATTTCACTATACGTCTTTCACATTTTTAGAATACAAGGATAAAATTTCATCAACTTTTTTGCATACCTCATCTTCAGAATCAGATTCAGTAGTATTATATTTAATAAGGGTCTTCTTTGTCTTATCTCTCTTTGTAACCTTGAATTTCATTTCTCTATCAGATTTTGTTTTGCTCTTCATAGTCTTCTCCCTTCTAATTTCAAAAGTAATGAGAGTGCTATGGAAATCATCTAGAGATAATGTTTTAGGGTCTCTGTCTTCTAATGAAGATAATTTATCATCAAACTTGTCGGGAAGAATTATCAAGATCTTTTCGGCAACCGTAGAATCCTCTAACATTTCACCCAGGACATCTGATTGTACTAACAATGTCATTAATCCTGGTAAAGAAGTCCCCAACAGATTAAGATTCTCCCATTTTCAAGTCTTCAAACATCAGCCTCCAGATTTGTAGTTTTTCCTTCTTCACTTTTGTATTTCCTTCATAAGTGTTCTTTAACTTATCCCAGATTCCTTTAACTGTAGCAAAACCTTTCAATCTTAAAAATTCACTATCAGAAAGAGATGAGAGTAATGGGTTTTTACCTCTTCCATCATTCTCAAGGTTCTTCTTATCGATAGGATTAAGATGAACCTTGTCATCAATAGCAAGAATATAATGACCCATACTTTTCATACATTGTTAATACTTCAAAATTGAAGTACACTTATTACAACATATAAAAAAACCATGAATGGACCGTATAGGTATAGAGTCTTTAGAAACTGGGAAACATAAACAACTGGTTGATAAAGAATCTACACTGTCTCCCATTTATTTCATCATATCTAGAGTACCTTTTGGAATATCCTACATAATAACCTTCTTCCTGACCTGGGGAAAGAAAACATACAAAGTGGTGATCTAAAATGCTCATTAAGGGTAAACAAACGAAATATCAATCACATCATATTCATAAGAACATAACATTTTGGAAATCTTACCCTACAAAAGGGATCAAAATTTCATAACAAGGGATAAATCATGGAAGTGAAATGTAATAACAATAATCATAACATAAAACATGAATATTTGTTCCATACACACATAATCATAGAGAATCATTTCATATTAGTCAAGACTCATTTCCAAGACTATATTAGTGGACAAAGTCCATTTCTAAACCAAGTTCATTCCTCATTTCAGTCCTGTTTCACTGAGCCGGTTTGACATGCCGTTCCAGCCATGTCTATCTCATGAGATATAAAATAATTACCCAATGCATTGGAGGGAGATATAGCTCCCACCCATCTCATAATGATACCATTTTTTTGTGTGCCACAAAATCATAAACCATACATCATAGCATAACCCATGTAATAAAAATGGGATTCTTAAACATCGTGATATCATAAAACAATTCATATAAGATAAAGGAATTCATAAAAATAATTCCATCACAACATAATCAAATATATGTAATAATAGGGATAGAAATATAAACCTATTTTATCTTAGATGGAAAATAAGTTTGATAAAACACTTGAACTCCATTCTTGAGGAGAATATCCTTTCTACTTAAAAAACATTTTTCCTTTCTTAACATGTCATACAATTTTAAACTAAAATAAGATGATTAAAAATAAAAATGAAAACTTGTAAAGGAATATTCTTGGAAATAATGTTTTAAAAATACATTCATGTCATATAAGTAAAAAAACATTCTTCTCGAACTTTTGTTGGAAAAGTCAAAAAGTACATCGTACAAAAAATGACAAAAGATTACTTTCATATCGTTTACTAAAAACTCACCGAAGGGTAAAATTGGATTTAAAAAATTTTAGGTGGATGGAAATAATATTAAAAATTGAGGAAACATGGATGTGGATGATAAAATACACCCCAGTAAATACCAAAGTATAAACAATCCCAGATAAAAATGATATTGTGATATTTTACCTTACCTTAGGTCCGATTTGCTTCGTAAGTGTCCGAACCTCCTGTATAATGATTTAAATAATGTCATTGACTTATTACAGATTCATACTCATTGTTATGATGTCATATATGGTCATATTCCTAGCTTATTATTAGTAATATTTCATTTCTACTTGTTATTCGTGTGTTTATTACTTTTTGTTCATATGTGTGTTTTGTCGAATAAATTCTTATTCTTCTTTTTAGGTTATAGAAACCTCATTTCCAGAATGGTATTAGTGTAATATATATAATATTTATTCACTCAATTCATTTATGTAATCATTATGCAATGAAAATCATGTAGAACGAGTCGCATCACATCGTGGAGACGGTATTTCGTACGTACGCATGAGCGATGATATCGTGCCCATGATCGTGGAATTGTATTGGAGTGTATGTATACTATTTCAGAATCAATATAAATTTAAAATAATCATATATATTCATTATTTACACCATTATACCCATCCAAGTAAGGTGGTGGTGGAAATAGATTAAACCACGTCGTGGAGACGGTATTTCGTACATACACACGCGCGGTGATTTCGTTTTCCATAGGATGGATAGATGGTGAAATATGGTTGTTTCATAATTATAATGACATATCAGTATATGAGTGATACTGATGTTATTAATTCATAATGAAACAACTAAAGAATAAGATGTGGAAAAAGAAATAAAGTTGAAAGAATCGGTAACAGACATTACCTCTTCTTTGAAGCGCTTCTTTGAGACCTCCTTTTAGGGTACTAAAATTGGTCTTTGAAGAAGATTGGTACCTCTAGGATGTTTCTAGGGAAGTGGAGAGGAGAAATTGGCAGGGTTTTTCCGAGCTTGAAGGCTCAAAGTGTTGTGAGGAAGAGAGGGAGGAGGTTCCTTTTTATAAGGGAGGATAGTGGCACCTTTGAAAAAACTAAATATATTATTTTATTATAAATCCATATTCGGTTTTAAATAGCTCGAAATTGATTTATTTATAAGCTACGGTGGGTATGGGTAGAAATCCTCTCATCTAATAGTATTTGGACATGTTTAGTTTACTATATTAACCATATAATTTAGATTTAACTTTAAGTTAAATAATTTTACATTTACCGTTTCTTTTTGTGTTCTTACACTATAAGGTTAATAAACATACTATAACAATCCAAATGAACCCCAAGTTGTTTATTATTTATATATATAACCTTATCTAGGTAATTTGGCCAATAATTAGATTTTTAGGAATAAAATAACAATTAATAATATAATATTTGTTTTAAAAACTATTTATGTCAATTTTGACACTATTTTGTAATTGATTTTTGTGAAAATCATAACATAACTATTAATTCGAAAAAAGTCAATTAAATAAATACTAACTTGTCATATTAACCTATAAAATTAATTTAATTCTTAAAAAGTCTCAAATTACATTTATTTTGGTATTTATAACATCAATTATGTCAATATTTCATTAATAATATAATTACTGCATCATCATTGTGTCATAAATAAATTAAATTAATTTAATGTATACAAATGACAAATAAAATTCCATTATTAAGGAAATATTTTTATCTTTCTAATGAATATTTATAGTCTACTTTATCTTATGTATATCCCTATATTAAAATTATTTACTTATTAAACATTGAATTTAACTATTTTAAACCTTCTTTAAAAAAATTTAATAATAAATGTCCTAATCTAATCCAAGTGGGGCTAAAAGGTCATATTTTATTCCTATAGTTGTTTTTGGTCAAATTAAAATTATCGAATAGAATTAGGACATGTGTTAGGGTAATAATAACAACATTTTTACCCTCAATTACAGAATTTACTTTTAACCGTGGTAAAAAAAGGAAAAAGTTACTATTCACCAAAAATTATTTTCATCCCATTGAACAATATTTTAGTCCATGATATTAACCATGTCTCTTGGATTTTCGAAATTTTACTCACAGAAGCGGTAAAATTAATTTTTTTGTGAATTTGGAAATTCTCCTAGGAGGTGGGTAAAAGACGGTGAAAAGTTCAATAAATTTTTATATATCTAAAATTATTATAAAATGACTCCAATGAATTGAATTGAACTTATATAGATATTATGTATCAATTTTTACCTAAAATAAATTTAAATAAAATAAATAATTATTTAAATAAAAAGTCAGTTTTTAAATAGTAACCTAGTGTTTTCACTATTCATCAAAAATTGAAAGCTTTCAGAAAAATACCAAAACTTCACCCTAGGCTAATTTCGATATTCAGAATCCAAAAATTAAGTCCATTTTGAAAAATAAACCGTAAAAAATTTCAAAAAGTGGGTATTACTATTCATAACGGCTAGTTTTAATAATATTGTAATAACATATCGTTGTTTAGTGAAACTCGGTATTGCGTATGACGCAAGCTATCGAGGAAGGTCATGATTGCGTGTAAAGTAAGCCAAGATAGTGTTGTGTGTTATGAAAGATTCCTTTGATGATTTATATAACATAAAAACAAAATATTTCTCATAAAAGTCTCGGGTGTTACATTCTACCCCCCTTAAAATTAATTTTTCCCTCGAAATTCGTCACTTTGTAACAAACAGATGAGGATACCCCTCCCTCATCATATCCTCATGCTCCCATGTATCTTATTCTAATTTTTGGTTCCTCCATAAAACTTTCACCAATTTAGTGGTCTTGTTCTCTATGAATTTTTTGCTACGATCCAGAATCTCTATTGGCTGTTCTTCATAAGAAAGATCTTGCTCCAACGGTACTACTTCTAAGCTGAGTACTTGTGAAGGATCAGGTATGTACATTCTCAAGAGAGATACATGGAACACATCGTAAACTTGGGAGAGATTCGGTGGAAGTTCCAATAGGTAATCGACCTTACCAACAAGATCCAGAATTTGAAAAGAACCGATATATCTAGGGCTCAACTTTCCCTTCTTTCCAAATCTCATGACCCTCTTCCAAGGAGATATTCGTAAGAACACTTTATCACCCACTTCAATCTCTATGTATTTTTTTCGGTTATCGGCATAACTTTTTTGTCGACTCTGAGCTTCTCTTATGTGTTATTGAATAGACTTGACCTTTTCTGCCATCTCATCAACAAGATCTGGTCCTAATAGCTTTCTTTCCGCAACTTCATCCCAGCAAGTTGGAGTCCTGCATTTCTTTCCATAGAGAGCTTAATAAGGATCCATCTAAATACTGGAGTGAAAGCTATTATTATAAGAAAATTCCACCAAAGGTAGGTGTTGATCTGAACCACCTTTGAAATCCATAGAGCAAGCTCTCAACATATCATCTATAGTTTGAATTTTCCTCTCAGATTGACCGTCTGTCTGAGGATGATATGCAGTGCTAAAACTCAACTCTGTATCTAGTGTATGCGGAAGACTTCTCCAGAATTTTGAGTTAAACCTCAGATCCCGATCAGATATAATGGAAAGTGGTACTCCATGCAATCATACCACTTCCTTCACATATATCATGGAAAGCTTATTCAAAGAGAAATATCCTCTCTAATAGCGATGAAATGTGCCGACTTTGTAAGATGATCAACTATGGCCCAGATAGCATTATTGCCTTTGGATGTTTTAGGAAGTCCTGCGACAAAGTCCATAGTGATGATTTCCCATTTCCATTCAGGTATGGGTAATGGTTGTAAAATCCCATTAGACTTCTGTCTCTCAGCTATATCTTGCTGACAAATCAAGCATCGAGAGACATATTCAGCAACATCTCTTTTCATGCCATCCCACCAGAAGTACTCTTTCAGATCCCTATACATATTCGTGCTTCCAGGATGAATAGATAATGATGAACTATGAGCCTCATCCAGCAGCTCCTTATTTAATTCTTGGATGGGAGGAACCCAAAACCGATTCTTGAATATTATTATCCCATCACAATCAAGGTTTAATTCCGGAATATTTCTCAACTTCTTTTGTAACTCTACATCTTCTTTATGCGCCTCTTTAATCTTCAAATGTATAGATGGTTGAATATTCATTTGAGAAAGATACAATTTTTCCCCTTCCATTATAATTCCAAGATCCATCCTTTGTAAATCCATAAATATTGGATCTGTTGTGATCCACATCATGGATAAGCTAGCATGGTCTTGTCGACTTAATGCGTCTGCCACCTTGTTTTCTTTCCCAGGGTGGTAATGAATTGAGCAGTCGTAATTCTTAATCAGCTCCAACCATCTTATTTGGTGCATATTCAACTCGTTTTGGGTGAAAATATAGTTTAAACTTTTATAATCAGTATAAATATCACACCATTCTCCATAAAGATAATGCCTCCAAATCTTTAATGCAAAGATTACAGTAGCTAACTCCAAATAATGAGTTGGGTAATTTTTCTTATGGATTTTCAACTATTGTGAGGCATAATCTATCACCAGATCATTTTGCATAAGAACACACCCCATCCCCTTCTTGGATGCATCACTGTAGATCACAAACCATTATCCACTACAAGGAAGTGTGAGTACAGGTGCACTAGATAAACTTCTTTTCCACTCCTTGAAATTATCTTCACATTCCTCTGTCCACACAAACTTAACTCCTTTTCGAGTCTACCTAGTGAGTGGATTTGATAATCGTGAAAAATCTTTCACAAAACGTTGATAATATCCAGCCAAACCAAGAAAACATCGCATCTCGATTACTGTTGTCGGTCTCGGCCATCATTCTATAACATCTGTTTTTGCTGGATCCACAGATATCCCCTCTTTTGAGATTATGTGACCGTAAAATGAAACTTTTTGAAGCCAAAATTTACACTTGGTATATTTGGAATAAATCTTCTCCTTTCTCAGGGTCTTAAATATAATTCTCAAATGATATTGATGTTCTTCCTTTCTCATTGAATATAAAATAATATCATCAATAAAGACTACCACAAACTGATCAAGATAGTTTCTAAAGACTCTATTCAACAGATCCATGAAGATAGAAGGGGCATTAGTAAGACCAAATGGAATCACTATAAATTCATAGTGTCCATACCTTGTACGGAATGTCATCTTTGGTATATCCTCCCTTTTGACACATAATTGATGATACCCTAAATGAAGATCAATCATGGAAAAGTATTGAGCTCCATGTAGTTGGTTAAATAAGTCATCAATGCGCTGGAGAGGATATTTGTTCTTGATAGTGATCTTGTTAAGTTCACGATAATCAATATAGAGTCTCATTGATCCATATTTCTTCTTAACAAATAGAATAGGTGCTCCCCAAGCTGATGCACTAGGGCGTATGAATCCCTTATCAAGATTCTATTGGAGTTGCTTCTTCAATTCCTGAAACTCAATTGGGGCCATTCTATGAGATGTCTTTGAAATAGGCAAAGCGCCTAGTATGAGTTCTATTGAAAACTCAACTTCACGATTTGGTGGAAGACCCAAAAATTCCTCTGGAAATACATCATCAAACTCCCGTACAATGGGCATATTTTTAATAGTGAGTTTCTCACCAACCATTTGAGATAAATAACCTTCATCTAGTGGAATCAAGACCCATAAGGTGGATGAAATTTCCACTGGAAGGTTATGTTCATCCTTGCATCGATAGACGATCATAGATTGATCTGTAATATGAAATGTGACTTCCCTTCTTTGGAAATTGATATAAGATCCATATAGAGGAAGCCAATCCATGCCAAGAATCACATCAAATTCAACTATATGAAGGATCACATGATTTGCAGGAAGCACATTCCCACAAACTTCAATCGGAGAAGAATTATAAAATTTGGATGCAACTGTTGTTCCATTAGGGGTTGTCACATATAAGTCAACATCTAATTGTTGAGGTAATACAGTGATACCCTTAGAAAATTCTTTAGAAATAAAAGAGTGGGTGGATCCAGAATAAAATAAAACATTTTCTACTTTAGAGTGGACGGTAAGTGTACCTTTCACCACTTCGTTATAGTACTCCACATCGGTGATAGAAATTGCATGTGACTTTCCTTTTATATTTACCCTTAAGAGTTTTTTGATGTCGATCATCATCAAAAACCCTTGTATTAGGGAATTGATTGGCATAATGCCCCATTTCCTTGAACATGTAACATTGAAGTGTAGGAGGTGCACTCTGTCTAGCCTTTTCATTGTTCACATCAGTAGACATCTTTTTCCTATCATTACAGCATTAAAATTCCCAATGACCTTCCTTTCCACATTTGAAACATTTACTTGTCCCTCTAAGACAACTCCCTCCATGTTTCTTTCCACACTTTGAGAATAAGGTAAAACTCATTTTCTTTTCAGTGTGCTCTTTAGATTTTCCTTTGAATTCCATTTTCCTCTTCTTATCAAACCCATATGACTGATGGGTTACTCCAATCTCCATCTCAACGTTGAGAGCACATTGAACGATTTCCTCGTAGCTATTGAAGTCCCTTATCTCTAACGCCCTTCGAAGACTTGGTTTTAAGCCACTAAAGTATTGATCAATCTTTCTGATAGGTTGGATAATAATACCAGAAGCGTACCTTGAAAGTCTTGTAAAATTTGCTTTATAGGTACCAACAGATTCATCATCATTTTGATTTAGTTCAAGAAACTCCTTCTCTATCATTTTTCGAAGAATACAAGGGAAGTACTTATTTAAAAATAAGTTCTTGAACTTTTCCCATTCTATGGACTCAATATCATCCCTTTGCCTCGTATTCTTAATAATATTACACCATTGATCAGAATCACCTTCCAAACGATAAACTACTAAGATGACTTTATCATGTCAAGAACATTGAAGAACTGAAAATATCTTTTTAGTGGTACTGATCCATTGTTCAGCCACTAATGGATCAGAGGACCCGCTGAATGAAGGTGGACGCTGCCTCATGAAGGATTCAACAGAATGTTGCTCCTTCCTTTGCTTGTTTGGAAGTCCTGCATGATTCATAGATTGAGAAAGTTGGGTGAGCATGGCTACAAGATTTTTCATTCCAGCTCCCATAATGTTTAGTTGCTCAGGGGGACAATCATTGCATTGCCCGTCGCATTCTGCATTAACACGGTTCCTTCAGGTTCCAGCCATTGACTAAAACCAAGAAGAATAGTGTGAGAAACGCTAATTATAACAGTAAAACCACATAATCAATAATAAAATTTTACACTTAAGTTCTTATCATAGGTTATTCATGGCATATTTTAAAGCACTAAGATCGTGTTTTATGCTTAGACTTATCCTTAGGGTTCGTGCTAAGGATTTCACATCCTTGTTTGCAAAGGTTGACTATACCTTTCCTCTGATACCAACTATAACGACCCATACTTTTCATACATTGTTAATACTTCAAAATTGAAGTACACTTTTTACAACATATAACAAAACCATGAAAGGACCATATAGGTAAAGAGTCTTTAGAATCTGGGAAACATAAACAACTAGTTCATAAAGAATCTACACTATCTCCCATTTATTTCATCATATCTAGTGTCCCTTTTGGCATATCCTACTTAATAACCTTCTTCCTATCCTGGGGAAAGAAAACATACAATGGGGTGAGCTCAAATGCTCAGTATGGGTAAATAAAATAAATATCAGTCACATCATATTCATAAGAACATGTCATTTTGGAAATCTTACCCTGCAAAAGATATCAAAATTTCATAACATGGGATAAATAATGGTAGTGAAATGTAATAACAATAATCATAACATTAAAAATGAATCTTTGTGGAATACACACATAATCATATATAATCATTTCTTATTAGTCAAGACTCATTTCCATGACTATATTAGTGGACAAAGTCCATTTCTGAACCGAGTTCATTCCTCGTTTCAGTCCTGTTTCACTGAACCGGTTTAACCTGCCATTCCAGCCATGTCTATCTCCTGAGATATAAAATCTATACCCAATGAATTGTAGGGATATATAGTTCCCACCCATCTCATAATGATATCATTCTTATGTGTGCCACAAAATCATAAACCAAACATCATAGCATAACCCATGTAATAAAAATGGGATTCTTAAACATCGTGACATCATAAAAAAATTCATATAAGATAAAGGAATTTATAAAAATAATATATCACAACATAATAAAATCTATGTAATAATAGGGATATAAATAGAAACCAATTTTATCATATATGTAAAATAATTTTTGATAAAACACTTGAACTCCATTCATGAGGAAAATATCATTTCTACTTCAAAAACATTTTCCTTTCATAACAAGTCATACAATTTTAAAATAAAAGAATTTTATTACAAATAAACATTAAAACTTGTAAATTAATCTTCTTGGAAATAATGTTTTAAAAATACATTCATGTCGTATAAGTTAAGAAAAACATTCTTCTCGTACTTTTGTCAAAAAAGTCAAAAAGTACATCCTACGGAAAACGACAAAAGATTCCTTTCATATCTTTTACTAAAAACTCACCGAAGGGTAAAATTGGATTTAAACAATTGTAGGTGGATGGAAATAATATTTCATATTGAGGAAACATGGATGTGGATGATAAAATACACCCCAGTAAATACCAAATTATAAACAATCTCGGATAAAAATGAGATTGTGATATTTTCCCTTACCTTAGGTCCTATTTGTCTCGTAAGTTTCCTAAACTCCTGTATAATGATTTAAATAATGTGATTGACTTATTCCATAATCATACTCATTGTTATGATATCATATATGGTCATATTATTAGCTTATTATTAGTAATATTTCATTGCTACTTGTTATTCGGGTGTTTATTACTTTTTGTTCTTATGCGTGTTTTGTCGAATAAATTCTTATTATTCTTTTTAGGTCATAGATACCTCATTTAAAGAATGGTATTAGTTTAATATATATAATATTTGTTCCCTAAATTCATTTATGTAATCATTATTCAACGAAAATCATGTAGAACGAGTCGCATCACATCGTGTATACGGTATTCCGTACGTACGCACGAGCGATGATATCGTTCCCATGATCGTGGAATTGTATTGGAGTGTATGTATACTATTTCAGAATCAATATCACTTTAAAATAATCATATATATTCATTATTTACACCATTATACACATCTAAGTAAGGTGGTGGTGGAAAATAGATTACACCACGGCGTGGAGACGGTATTCAGTATGTACGCATGCGCGGTGATTTCGTTTTCCGTAGGATGAATAGATGGTGAAATAGGGTTGTTTCATAATTATAATAGCATATCAGTATATGATTGCTACTGATTTTATTAATTCATAATGAAACAACTAAAGAAGAAGAAGTGGAAGAAGAAATACAGTTGAAAGAATCGGTAACGGACAGTACCTCTTCTTTGAATCGCTTCTTTGAGACCTCCTTTTAGGGCACTAAAATTGGTACTTGAAGAAGATTGGGACCTCTAGGATGTTTCTAGGGAATTGGAGAGGAGAAAATGTCAGGGGTTGGCCGATTTTGAAGGCTCAAAGTGGTGTGAGGAAGAGAGGGAGGAGGTTCCCTTTTATAAGGGAGGAGAGGGGCACCTTTGAAAAAACTAAGAATATTATTTTATTATAAAGCCATATTCGGTTTTAAATAGCTCCAAATTGATTTATTTCGAAGCTAAGTTGGGGATGGGTCGAAATACTCTAATCTAAAAGAATCTGGACAAGTTTATTTTACTATTTTAACCTTATCATTTCGATTTAACTTTAAGTTAAATAATTTTACTTTTACCGTGTCTTTTTGTGTTCTTACACTATAAGGTTAATAAACTTACTATAACAAGACAAACGAACCCCAAGTTGTTTATTATTAATATATATAACCTTATACAAGTCATTTGGAAGAACCTAATATTTTTAGGAATAAAATAACAATTAATAATATAATATTTGTTTTAAAAACTAATTTATGTCAATTTTGACACTATTTGGTATTTTTTTTTAAAATCATAACATAAATATTAATTCAAAACAAGTTAATTAAATCAATACTAACAGGTCATATTAACCTGTAAAAGTATTTTAATTCATAAAAAGTCTCAAATTACTTTTATTTGGGTATTTATAACATCAATTATGTTAATATTTCATTAATAATATAATTACTACATCATCATTGTGTCATAAATAAATTAAATTATATAATGTCTAAAAATTAAAAATAAAATACCATTATGTAGGAAATATTTTTATCCATCTAATGAATATTCATAGTCAAATTTATCTTATTTATAACCCTATATTAAAAATTATTTACTTATTAAACTTTGATTTTAACTATTTTAACCCTTCTTTAAATAAACTAATAATAAATGTCCTAATCTAATCCATGTTGGCCTAAATGGTCATATTTTATTCCTAAGGCTGCTTTTGGTCGAATTACACTTATCCAATAGAATTAGGACATGTGTTAGGGTAATAATAATAACATTTTTACCCGTAATTACCCTATTTACTTTAAACCATGGTAAAAGAAATTAAAAAGTTACTATTCACCAAAAATTATTTTCATCCCATTGAGCCACATTTTAGTCCTTGATATTAACCGTGTCTCTCGGATTTTCGAAATTCCACTCACAGAAGCGGTAAAAATATGTTTTATTTGAATTTGGAAATTCTCCTAGGAGGTGGGAAAAAGACGGAGAAAAGTTTAATAAACTTTTTATATATCTAAAATTATTATAAAATGAATCCAATGAATTGAATTGAACATATATAGGAATTATGTAACAATTTTGACCTAAAATAAATTTAAATAAAATAAATAATTATTTAAATAAAAATTCGGTTTTTAAACAGTAACCTAGTGTTTTAACTATTCATCAAAAATTGCATGTTTTCAGAAAAATACCAACCATTCACCCTAGGCTAATTTCGACATTCCGAATCCCAAAATGAAGTTCATTTTGAAAAATAAAATTTACAAAATTTCAAAAAGTGGGTATTACTATTCATAACGGTTAGTTTTAATAATATTTTAATAGCATATCGTTGTTTACTGAAACTCGGTATTGCGTACGACCCAAGCTATCGAGGAAGTTCGTGATTGCGTGTAAAGTAAGCCAAGCTAGTGTTGTGTGTAGTGAAAGATTCCTTTGATGATTTATATAACATAAAAACGAAATATTTCTCATAAAAGTATCGGGTGTTACAAGGAAATCCATCCGTTGTAGTTTCAGGAACATCATAACCAAGAGACATAAGATAAGACCTCATTCTATCCTTACATATGTGATAGTTCATTCCATCAAAAATTGGGATCCCCTTACTGTTCATGAAATTTAGATTCTCAATAACATCTTCTCTTCTACAACTTTAGCAAAGAATAAACGAATGGAACCTGGCTCTGATACCAATTGAAGTTCCCAGTTGGGATCTAAGTATCACTGAGAGGGGGAGGGGGTGAATCAGTGATATCTTTTTCTTTTTTTGTTTCCCCTTTTTGAAACATCCTTCACCTCCTATTAATGATTTTCTTCCCTTCTGAACACACACAACCACAAGAACACATGATTTACAAGTTTCACTAATCAACAAGAGTTGTTACGTCCTTGGTATGGTACAGAAGCAATCTAGTACCGCACAATATACTAGAAAACAATCCGTTGATGTGGAATACATTGAGTTGTATATACCCTTACACTCATGCAACACTTTGAAAAAATACAATAGTGTGTGTGCTCCCTCTTATCACAAATAGTGTAATACAATGGATCAATGCTTCTTAATGAGCTTACACAAATAAAATCGTTCAAATAAATTCTTCACTTTCCAACCTAGAAGATGGAAGGAACCCTTGGAGAAAAACAGCTTGCACGCCCACTTCCACTTGCGCGAACTATACTTGCGCGCCTTATACTTTCTCACCTCTTCTTCTTCTTTCCTACCCAGAAGCTGGCAGGAACCCCTGGAGAAAAACATCTTGCACAGCCACTTCCACTTGAGCGACCTATACATGCGCGCGTTTCACTTGCATGCCTCTTCTTGTGTGTTGCGTACGTGCGTTCTGCCCTCAAACGCGTTACCTGCTCGAGGCTTGGGCGCCAACTAAAACCCGCACACCTCCAATTTGCACGTCCCCAACCTGCACGCCTTCTAACAACCCTCAACTTGCACACCCATCTCTCTAATTTCTAGCCCAGAGCTCAAAAATAATTCTCAAGTATTGAGCCTTAAAAATGAGTAGGATAGTCATCTATTTATAGGCATTTAGTTGACTTGTGTGACCTAGACTTGTGCACCAATACTTGCGCACCGTTCCATCACTTGTGCGTCACATCATCACCTGCATGCCCTTCCACCACTAGTGCGACACATTCTTTCCTTTGTCATATTTTGATATGATGATGCCGGAATATGACTTGTGTGCAACAAGTACTTGCGCACCAAGACATGTGCGCCAATACTTACACGACACTCTTGACTTGCGCGACACTTTCTAACTTGCAAGTCACTTTATTTCCATTGTCATATTTTGATTGGATGATCTTTGAAATAGGACGTTCGAGCCACTTATACTTTCATGCCAATACTTATGTGCCAACACATGTGCGCCAATACTTTCATGCCACATTCTTTCCTTTTCCATATTTCTGAAATAATGCTATTTGAAATATGACCTGTGCGCCTCTACAGCACTAGTGTGCCGCCACTTGCGCGCCTCCACTTGCACGCCTTCTTCTTCCCTTTGTCATTTTTGCATATTATGATATTTGAAATGTGTTTTTACAAAAAAACACTTCTTTACTCTCTCTATCTTTCATACGGCTTTCACCACAAGTTCTCTAAACTTGTGATGATTGTAAAATACAAATCAGCAAAGCATTATCTGATTTACAAGACCTTTACAAAGTGAATTGACTTAGCTTTTTGACAAAAAAATAAAACACTCTATAACATCAAACTTTTATTACTTCTTTATATATGAAACTTGGTCCCATAAATTTTGGAATGTGTTAATGAATCTTTCTATTTAATGTCATGTGACCAGGACATTGACCATGTAGTTTAATCTCTTATGACATGAGAATTGTTGTGGATTTTAGCACCTTCTGACTAGGACATTATTTCAATAAGATTAATGTCATACAATTAGGACATGATACCATTAATATAGATTTATTATATAATGTACATTAGAGGTATAGTTTGGGGTCCTCACAATTGAATTTTGTTTAAAAAATTATAATCATTTATGGAAATATATTTGAGAATTCCCTATCACATTCAGGTATGAGCGACCTGCGAATAAATTTTTTTACAGCGCTACCTTTGAGGATTTTTAATCTAGTAGGTATTGTGTCTCTATTAAGGGGATGTTTAAAGTCATGCAAGTCACACTAATGAGTCTGGTGTTTTAGTTCAAATATATTTTATTATTAGTTCTGGGTTGATGGACAAAAAAAGGCTTGGTGGAAAAGAATGTTCTAAAATTATTTAGATACCTTAAAGTGAATTTAGAGCCTCAATTTTATTGTTTTGAAATCCAATACATGATATTTGGGAATATATGAGGTATCAACAGTAGATTATGTAACCGCTGGTTCAAAACCCTATCTTGGAGGTGACTTTATTCAAATCCAATTGGTGCGTGTTACTGCATAATCAAATAGTGTCATGCCTCAGCTAAAAGAACCATTTATGGGAGTCTTATGAAAATCCAAATGGGGTGTGTTACAACATAGTTAGGTAAAGTATTTATAATTAATTATTAAATTATATTGTTGATGACCGAATGATGTTTATGAAGATTTAAATTTCCCAAGAACATGATTAGTGGTTTTTCTAAGGGATCATGTTTGTGAATGAAGATAGAAATTTTTATTGGAATTTTTCGAAAATGGAAACTGATCATATAGGAATTATCTTTGTGTGATGGCGGATTAATTATTTAAATTACTGATGGTAGGGGTAAGGACCCTTTTTGACATGTGTTAATTAATCTTGTTGTTGAATGTCGTGTGACCAGGACATTGACCATGTAGTTTAATTTCTTTTGACATGAGAATTGTTGTGGAGTTTAGCTCCATCTGACTAGGAAATTATTTCAATTAGATTAATGTCATACAATTAGGACATGATACCATGAATATTGATTTCTTATATCATTTATATTATAGGTATAGTTTAGGGTCCTTAGCATTGAAAATTATTTAATAATTCTACACATTTATGGTAATATATTTGAGAATTCCCTATCACATTCTGGTATGAGGGATGGATGTTTTTAGGAGTAATAATTGGATATTTAGATATGAATAGTTTAATGGGTAAAAGGATTGTGGAGTTAGAGGACTATACTATGGATGAAGTTACCACTGGTTAACAATTCCATTTCATGGGCTATACTATGAAAATTGAATCGGGGTGTGTTACATCATTATGAAATAGAGAAATACTTTTGCTGATAAATCCGTTCTATGGGAGACATTACACATAGATATATAGAGTTTTTTATACATAGTCATGTAATATAGTTCCCAGGAATTCATACATTCTATTAGTGATGGACAAATGATGTTTAAGGAGATTCATATTTCCTCAGACATAAAGTCTATTTTTTTGGAATAAAAGTAACAGAATACAGAAGGATCATTTTTAGTCCAAATTAATAATTAATTTTTAGAATATGTTCCCTATGAAAGTATGATACAAGAAAGGGAAATATGGTTCTTTTAGTTTTAGGTCATATGAATAAGACCATTTCATTATGGAAACAATAGGTTATATGTGGCCTACAAGACCTATGACAGTCCGACATAATTTGAACATGATGAGTGAAATTATATACAATGGTCTTGGGTTTCACATAATTGGAGAAATTATTTGGAAAAAATATTAAAGGGAGGACTGAAGATTAATTAGAATCGTATGTTCCAAAATAATGTAGTCAAATTTTACAACTCGTCCTAGTCGGTCTTGTTCCATGACTACTTGATCCCACATACAATAAGCCAGGGGATGGGGACTATAATTGAGTATAAATATCATTAAAATGGGTGGCCTTTCATATTTACATATACACACGCACCCATATATAAGGCCACATCATTTTGATGTGTAAGGAAATGAACATACAATGAATGCATATATCTATATCCCCCAACCAGTGTATGACAGAAAGTTATGGGATATAAACATGGTTAAATAAAATACCACCATAAATAATTCTATAACATAAGTTAAAAATACATGAAAAAATACTGGGAATACTCTCTAAAATACATAGTAACACACCCCATTTAGTTTTGTCTCACTATGAACCATATAGTCGTGTTCTTCCAAAGACAACATCAAAAATCTGACCATCTTCACAAGGCATGACACGTGCAGGGAAAGCCCGTGTAGGGGTGTGCATAAAAATAATCCATAAGACTTATCAAGACTATAAATAATATATTAAAACAAATACAGTTATATCTATAAAGGTATATTTCTATATTACATATAATAATAATATGCATATATACTCAATAAATACACATAGTCTTGGAGAAATCCACAACCATAGTATACCAAGACTATGATACCGGCACAAAGATTGGATGAAGAAATAATCCAAAAGAACACACTCATGAGTCTGATAGAACTGATTATGTCTATATAACTGTTACTACTCATCGGTTCAAATAATTAAAAAAAATACAGTAATATATCTGAAGAGAAAACAACACACACATGAGCATCACAACTAGGGACATTGGGTGATACCAAAAACTCAATCTGGACTAACCTATTAGGTAGAAGACTAGAACCCTATAGGATTAGTCACGTTGACACCCATGACTCTGCCTAGGTAATAGATATGGATAAAGGATACCACTCTAGGACTCTTTGGGAGATTCCAACAACTCTATTTAGGAAGTCCTGCTGAAGGGATCATTGTCATTGGAGTGGGAAATGATTCGTACTAACATTCAGGGAAAGGATAAGTAGAAAATCATAAGAGAATTGTACAAGATAATGAAGACAAGAATCCATGTAATCAAATGTAAACAACATATATATGGGTTACACATCATATTTCTTCACCTCAGGTTTTGCCTGTGAAAATGTATTGTTTTATCCAAATTGTGCCTCTGCAGTACTAAACGACTTGTAGATAGCCCATGTAGTCTAACCATATATCAGAACATAGCTCCAGCCTATGCAATTTTTCATGTGTTCTATTACATGACTTCTCACACGTATCAGGTCTAGTCCATGTCATGTGGTGGAGTACACATAGGGTAGGCATCCTGTGTACTCCACCCCATGACTGTGTACTATCTGAAGATACATTTGGAGTATTCAAGGAAGGACTACATGTTCTGTGATAGGGTCACATGACATGTGATGTTTAACTTTCTCTAGAACCATAAAAACCACTCAGGGGGAACACACCCTATAATCTATGATTACACACATGGTTTTTGAGATTTTCAAGAATAAATGATTTTCACTCCAAACATCTCCTCCATCGCTCTGTCTACTATTCTGGCTATGCCATGATAATAAAATCATGGGGGAGAATCACCCCGATCCTTTCCATCACTGATATACCACTTCTAGGTCCTCGATCAAGATGGAAAACAAGACCATGGATGTACATCATTTTTTATGATGAATGTTAAACTAGAACGAACCTTCATTCGATCCACTGAGATTACCATTGGAACACCTCCATTGAGTCATACTGAGGTTGGATCTATAATTTTGGATTTTGGTGCCATGAATAAAATGAAAAAATGATCAATTTTACTATGGAACATCGAACCATGGGGATGAATGAAAAAAACATGATGAACTATGTATCTAGTGAGAAAAGAAAATATCAAAACAAGAAGAATAAACCTTTATCATTTTTCATGTTGATCTCAGTTTGTTATGCTTAGAACTAAAAATAGCGAAACCAAAAATCATGAATAAATTTTCTGATAAACCCCTTTAATAAAAACATCCCACATAATGATCAATATTTGGGACAATATATTTGTTGATTGGTCTGTGTTCATCATGGAAATATAGAATGAGGAATAAAAATGTAAAAACAAAATCCCTACCTTGATTCATTTCAATCTCGAATAAGGAATGATCTTATATTTTCAATATTTATATGATTCTATTAATCTGTGGCACGTCGATGAATGATTCAAAACTTTTTCATCCTTTGTTCAAGAGGATTTTCTAGAGGTTATATATAGTGACTCTCAATAGGTTCCATGGTTATGCGGCTAACCCTGGATTTCCAACATAAGGATATATTTAAAAGATAAACCAACCACTACATAAAAAACGAAATAAAATAATTTTATTTAATTAGTTTATTTTAATTTTCATTCATGATGATGCTTCCACAACCAACCCACATTGACAAATGTTAAGTCATTCCTATGGTAAAAACTCCATTCTAAACTCAACGGTCCCCCACATTTGTGACCTGGACAACTATTTATGATTTATTAGAGTTTTTCAGGAAAACTAAGTGAACATCCAATTTAATATATTTAATATATTTAAAACATTTATTCCGAGAACAATGGAACTCAAAATCATAAGTTGTCTCAACGACTAGTGTATAAATACATCTATATAATATTTAAAAATATTACTCTGAAAATACAAGACATTACATTCTCCCCAACATGGGGATTTACATCCCAAAAATCCAAAACAAGGTCTACTATAAAAGATGAGGGAACTGAGAATGAATCAGAGCCTCCCACACCCATGTTTTCTCCTAAATATTCTCAGGCTTCTAATAGACACACACTATAGGAATATATCTCCCATAAAGGATCACCTCTTACCAATCTTTAATCTCCACATGGTACTTAGAAAAGGTCATTCTATCCTCAATTCCCACCTCTCCCAAGTTGATATTGTGAGATGGGTCATGGTTGTACCTGCTCATCTGCAACATGTGGAAGATGTCGTGTCAACCTTGAAACTGTGGAGGTAGAGCTAAGTAGTATTTTACCTCATCAACTCTACACTGTATCTGGAATGAGATAATGAACCTGAATGATATCTTTCCTCCATAGGTAAATCTCCATAACCGATATTGAGGCGAAACCCATAGAACCAAATGGTCTCTTTATTAGAACTCCAAAGCCATCGGTCTCCTGTCAGTATATGATTTATGAAGGCTTCTATAGTCTTCATCCACTCCTAGATGATATGCACCTTCTCTATCGGCTTGGCCGTCCCGACATTTCACATCACAGCTGGCCTTCTTCTCGCTCAACTCCACATATGCTGGATAGGGCTTCCCTTGGTGGCGCGGTGTTTGTCCAATAGCCTAGATCCAGCTTCTGTGGTTTTCGAATTGTCGTCTTGGATCCATCTGTTTCTGTTGGGTGGTAAGTCATGCTCTCCCCAAGCGACCTAGTAGGCGGTGACGAGATTTAGGATATGGTCTTCTGCAGAGCTCTTGTTCGGTGGCTATGGTTCTTTGGTTGGAATTCTTTTGGTAATGGTTGCGTTTTGATTTCATCTTTTTCATATATTTTGGTTTTGGTTATGGATGAAATTCTGATGGGATCTTTTTTTTTCATTGGTTCGTTCTATTCTAGCGTGGTTTGTGGTGGCAATGTGGTTTTGATTGGTTATGTGGTTTTGTCGGTGATGATTGTGGGTGCGGTTTCTTGCTTGAATCGGATGTGGTCGGTTGTTCGTGTGGGAATCTATTTCTCTTTTTTGGTTTTAGGTTTTTTTCTTTATTTGGATTTATCTGCTGATTAATACATAGAGAATACTAGAGGAAGGATATTACGTCCATGGATGTTGTCTATGCTTTGAAGAGGCAGGGAAGAATTCTATTCGGCTTCGCCAGTTATTTTGGTCTCCAATTTCTGTTGTATGATTTTTTTATGTGGTAAGGAAGGCAAGGGACTACGACTGGCAGCTCAAAGTGTCTTTTGAAGGTCATTCATGATAATTTCCTAGATTTTACAAAGCTTCCTCCTACTGTCTGGGGAGGAGGGGTGGAATGAAGAGGTTAAGTGGATTGATCTTTGAGGAGACTCACGGGGTGATGAAATTATCTTCTATGAAAATTGTGTGATGCTTTTGGTTTTGTAATTTTATATTTCCAGTGGAAGTTCCTAAATTTCGTTTGGGTGGGTTGGAGGCTACAATTTTGTTGTTCATTTTTGTGTGTTTACAACCAGCACGCTGCATGGATCTGCCTTAGATGAGGATTAGAGCAGGAATCCTTCACCTGAGCATGCCATTTGGATTTGGATGTTTGAGAGGGTAGGGCTCTGCCATCGGTATTAGGCCTGTGTGTCCCTATACGGGACAACTAGCTGAGCAGTCATGCGATGGTGAGAGATTGTCATCATGATGTAGTTGCTGTGGAGGGGAAGATCCTATAGTCTTGATATGGGTTATCCTTTTCATGGTTTAGTTGGTTGTAATGTTAAGATCTTGTGGTTTCTCACTTTTTCCTTAAAAGTTTTTTGATAATAAAAAAATTATTTTTCAGTCAGTGGTGACCTACATGGTCACCCATAAAAAGACTCAAATGGTGTTGTACCAATTGTGGAATTATAACTATTTTTTAACTTAAAATCCACTAGTGGTAGGTGATCCTCCCAACTATGAATAGAGTCTAACATATAAGCTCACAACATCTCCTCCATAACCTGTATGGTCTATTTTGTCTATCTATTAGTTCAGGGGTGAATCATTGTGCAGAAGTGTAACAGGGACCCAAAATCCTCTTGGATATACCACCAAAGATGATCTGTGAAAGACTCTCAGAACCTCCTCCCTCAAAATCCCTGGTACCATTATGCATCCTAGAATAATAACGACATGCTCTCCACATTTATAATATCCATCAGAATCATGGTCTATTGATATCTGGACACATAGGGTCTCAGAGTCATTGTCCCCAGGCTCTGCCACCTGGACTCACTGTAAGAGTTGAAGGGTGACAACCATCAAATGGATGTAATATTCTCCATCTCAATCAACATAGGATAACTGTAATGAGGTTAACTACGTAGAGTCCTCATTTAGAAACTATGAATATGATATCATACTGATATCATCTTCTACAACATTTCCCATCCCAAGAGATTATAAATTTTTTTGGTCATAATACTGGATGAATATAACCATCAGGTCTATCTCATGTTGAGGTCCTTCTGAGAGTAGTTATACATGATACTCATATGATCATAGTATATGATAAATAACTCCCCCATCATGCAGTGTCTCCAGTTATTCAAAGAAATGACTACCACTGCTGTCTAATGATCCAGGGTCACATAGCTTTGATATTGTGGACTTAGCTAGAATTAACAATTGGCAATAACCGCTCACCTATTCATTAGAAAAAAACCAATCCATGTCCCACATGAATAGAAGAACCCTATGTACATGAAACCCTCCTCCTACAATCTCATGATTCAATCACTCGTCAAACTCTTCCTCAACTATTGAAAATCCTATCGGCACTTCTCTATCCACATTAATGGATACCCCCTTTGAATCAAATCTTTCACAGGTTCTGATATCCTAGAGAAATCATGTATGAATCTCTAGTAATATCCTTCCAACCATGGAAAACTCCACAGATCCATCATGCTCTTAGGAGATTACCATGCTGACACTACCTTGACCTTGGTTGGGTCCACATACACTCTATCTTCTAAGATAACATATCCCATAAAGTGGACCACCTAAATATAGAAATAGCACTTCAAGAGATTTCCATAAAGATGGTTTTCTCGGAGTATGTCTAGAACTATCGTTAAGTGTCTAACAAGATCCTCATATAATTTGAAGTACAAAAGGATATCATCAATCAATACTACCAAAAACTGGTCTATGTATGTTTGTAAGATCCGGTTCATGAGTCCCATGAACAATGATATGGTGTTTATCATGACGATGAAATCAATAAGTACTCATAGTGACCGTAACAACATCTGAATGATTCATTCAGTACATCCTCTTATCATACTCATAGTTGGCGATATCCTGACATGTGGTCAACCATTGAAAACCATCATGGCCCTCCCAAGTGATCAAAGATTTCATCTATCCTCGGTATTGGATACTTCTTCTTCAATGTAAACATTTTGATGCACTGGTAGTACAAAAACTACATCAATATCATGTATTCAGTCTTGTAAAACAAAAATGTGGATACCTTGGGAGAAACATTGGGGCTCATGAAGACCTTCCTCTATAAGTCCTCCAACAGTACCCTCATCTCACGAAGCTCTACGAGAGCCATCTGATATTCTGGTGAAGATATCGGTGTAGTCTCAGGGTGTATATCAATGAAAAAGTATATTTCTAAGTGGGAGGTAAACCTTGAACATCTTAATGGAAGACGTTCTCATAATACACCTCCTATATAGTAAAATGGAAACTCGTTACATTCACTATAATAAGGGTCATGCTTGCCTACTCATGAGAAATCAGTTTCACCCTCTTATGCATTAGTCCATCCTGTGCTTACTGAATTTCCTTTTAACCAAAAAGGGGAACATAGTTTATTCACTATAGACACATTGTACCATTCAACCGAAACAGTCAATATGGTCATTCATTATTGAGAAACAATCCATTCTAAGAATGTTGACATAAGGCCTCGTTGCTTCAACAACGATATCCTAATTAAAACTCTCTCCTCCAAGAGTCGGGTCACACCGTTAGGACAAGTGCATGATCATTTATTCTTCCCTAGTAGGAATATCTATGAGTAAGAGTCATGTTAATGATTTAACCAGGATATCTACGTCTAGAAAAAGATATGGGGATAGAAAAGAATGATTAGAACCTATTTCTATTAGTACTGGAGGTAAACTATAAAAGGCATGGATTATGCCTTGAATCATTCCTACATCCCTTAGGTCATAAGCTTCAAGCACCTATAGTTTTCCACTCCCATGTACTCTAGATCCATGAGAATGGTGTGGACCACCTCGAGGTGGTGGTGGTAACAGGTACAAATGTCGATCACCTCCTTCTACTCTCCTAGATCCTCCTCCTTGTATTCCATATTGCGGACCTTCCTTATCCTACCACAATATCGACCTTAGTGACCCATCCATAGTCTCTCTATCAGCTATATGGTGGGTCAGACAATCGCATTCGTTACTTCCTCTTCCATTACACGAGTAGCATCTCCTATCTCTTGGCTGTCTGGACCCACATTGTGATCCTTGTACTACAAATCTTTTATCATTGGACCTCCTCCTAAAATTTCTCCCACATTCAGGTATATGAGACTAACATTGGCTCCCTACTACCATGGGATCTGCCCCTAATTTCCCACTAGTGTGAACCATCAGTTGCATTTACACATCCAATAAACTATCTACCACCACACAATAATCTATAACCACTAGTATCTGTAGGAATTAATAGTGGGATAAAACAGGATTAGATGTCTTTAGATAGACAATGCATGAAGGTCTGATCCTTATAGAAAAAATCTCATACCATATCCATTTAGTACCTAGAAGGTTAGTTAATCCATGATGAATACTCAACTACTATCATATTTCCATTATAGAACTCTATAATCACCTTGAAATGTATATTACTCAACATTCCTGGTGATAACTCCACTATGAATATATTCTTGAACTCAATCATTGTAATAGTCACCTTGTCTTATGATAGGGTAACTAAACCCAACTATCACCCTACTGGGCCAAAAAAAGGCTTGATAATAGGAACACCATATGATATAATGGTGTCCTAACAAGATAGAAAACTATGGTCATTGCCTCAAGCTAGTCCTCAATCACCTATGGGGAGTGGTCATCTCAGAACCCGAGGGGTCTCTATCGCTAAAACAATTGAAGCATGATCACCATGTTCTCCTCATCTTCTAGTACTTAGGGTTCCAAGTGATTTTTTACAGGTGTTATGGATACTCTGACACATTGAGGAAACATCTCATGAACTAGTCTCTATATCGCAACCTCGTCACTAGGGGGTCATACTCATGATAAAGAATATGGATCCAAGATGGCATAAATCATGAATCCATCTTGAAAGTAAACAAGATATACCACGGTCAATGTGAATATTAGGACTAACTCAATGAAAACATGGAAACCAAAACCAATTCATATATTTTTAATGTACAATTGGTTTTCCATCAAACCACTATTCTCTTGTATTGTGTTGAAAAATATATTATCATTGATTTGGTGTATTGATATGTGAACCACCACCCCTACACCGGTGTTCCCGGCCTGAAAAATAAACTCAAACCACTTAACACTAATTACCCAATCCAATCTCAAAGACTCCTAGTCCTAAAGCAGAACTGACCAAATCTAATACCACTCTGTCATGAACCATCCTAGTGGGGCCCATGTCATGAATCCCCAATCCCACCTCTAATAGGCCTGTGGAAAGTGACTATAACTGAGTAGGAATATAACCAACATGGGAGGCATTTATAATTTACCTGCACACACACACACATGAAATCCAAAAAAATGAGGAAATGTTGTTTCTGACGCTTTTTCCGGGGCGCGCACATCCGTTCGTCCACGGATGAGGATGCACTGCGCTTGTCACCCCACATTCCCTCTTTCCAAATGCGGGCGGCATTCTCTCCTTATTCAGGGACGTCTACTCCTTGATCGAAACAGGATGATGGGATGTCGGTTCTTCCTTCTGTGGATTCCTCCTCAGATTTCATCACTTAGTCCGGGTCTCCCTCATAGATTTAATACGTAGTTCGTGAAACTCTTCCCAGTGCCATGTTTCCATGGACGCCGTTTAATTACACTGCTTCTGTCAGGACATTCCAAAGGGTCCAGTCAGGGCAGCAACCTTCAGTCGGGGGAGTAGTCATGTTGAGGCATCAGTAGCGTGTCTGGATGCTGGGGAACCTGGCATGTCTGTCTATTATCCCTGGTCACAGGGCTTCTCAAGGGAATGGAAGCCCGAGGCATCCCACATCGAGCGCGGGGAATTATATGCCATAGGCACATATATGATGTTATCCTCAGCTTCCCGTGTTTAACACAGGGTACGCTGCGAGTTTAACGTCTAGCGGAGACAGATCAACCCGATCAGAGCATTAGCTAGAACAGATTGGATTGAGGGATTTCCCTTGAAGGGATGCCGATACCGGGGCCAGCCCATGGGTGACTGTGAAGAGGAGCGTATCGATATAGTCTCACTGAGATATGATGGTCCGGGCGAGGATCAGGGTGGATGGTGGATGGATGAATGAACTGCAGGGTGGAATGGTAAGGAACCATCGCAAGGGCAACGGTGAAGCTGGGATTGAGCCTTGAAAGGGCTTCCTACGTATCCCCGTGGCAGGGAATCAAAGTCCGCGTAGTTCAAAGGATGGTTCCTGTGAACCGGCATGAATTGGATGATGGGTGGTCTTGAACCTCATGGAGGCTCCCTACGTACCATGCCTTGACATGGATCAAAGACCTCGTAGTTCAAATGGTTGTGCAGTTTAACGTCATGTAGGACATGGGGGGCATACAGTTTAACATCATGCTGGATGAGGGTGTGCAGTTTTACGTCATGATGGACGAGGGGGTGCAGTTTAATGTCATGATGTACTAGGGCGTGCAGTTTAACGTCATGCTGTATGAGGGCGTGCAGTTTATCATCATGTTGGTCGAGGGGGTGCAGTTTAACGTCATGCTTGACGAGGGCGTACAGTTTAACGTCATGCTGGATGAGGGCATAAAGTTTATCGTCATGCTGGACGAGGGCATGCAGTTTATCGTCATGCTGGATGAGGGTGAAACTCGACGTGAATGAACGACCGAGTAATGTGGCTTGAACCTCATGGAGGCTTCCTATGTACCATGCCTTGACATGGATCAAAGTCCTCGTAGTTCACTGAGGGTGGGGTCAGGGTCGGTTCTCACTCTAAGCCCACGTGAGTCATGATCGGTGTGAGAAACAAGAGGTTGCAAGGACCTGACGATCACGTCGCGAAGGATGCGTCCGTGAGAAGCGAAGAGGGGCTTACGCATTAGGCGGCCCATGGTGTTGGGACTTACTCCAGGATGGAGGCCCGAGGTGCGGCAAAGCCCAACGAAAGAGGGACTCGGGACCAATGATTGGAGGCGCCTCATTCCCTATCACGCCCTCCACTGACCATGGTAGTGGGGAAGTACGGAGATGCAGGGGTGCAACCATCCATTGGGGAGCTCGGGTCACCCTTCTCCTATGAACATACGCCACTCCAATAAGGAGGATATCATCCCCTGTGGATGGGTGATTCCACTCCTGTGGAGACGAGTGGTGTAAAAAATGTTTGAGCTTGGTGGACCCTGCGTGCGAAGCACGAGGTCGGGTCACAGTTTAACGTCATGTGTTGAGGACGTGATGCTTGGCAGTTTAATGTCCTGCAGCTCGGATGAGGTGGGTTCACTCCGCACCCCTAGGACTTACATAGCCGGTACCCTCTGGTCCTTCGGGAAGGGAAGGTACCAGTAAGGCCCTGGTCAAGGGGGGGGGGGGTGGAGCGAACCATCTAGGGGTCCACGTTAGCATGGCTATGCGAAGAAGCAATATCCGTTAGCGTTCCTATTTGAAGAATCATTAGGCGAAGCAACGCTACGAGTGGTATTGTCCATGGGACTTTGAAATCACATCGTGCAAACCTGGATGGTCGCACGGGAAGAGGAATTTCCAAGAAAAGGAGTGTTCTTCGCGAAGCAAAGTGCCTTGGCCTTAGCACGTGGCATAGGTGTGATGGGAGGGTGCTTCACGAAGTGGAACAGTATATGCGGAGCACTGCCTCGCGAAAAAGGGGTGCCTCATGATGCAGGGTGCTGCGAAGAAGTGTGCTTCGCGATGTGTAGAGATCCTGCCTTAGCATAGGGATCACTAGTTTGGGTTGGGTTTTTTGCGAAGTATAAACGCTCTGCGGCTGCTCGGGTTCCCTTGGGAATCCCCTTCCTTCGCGAATTCCCTTGAGCTTCACGAAGGGCATCCCTCTCGGAAGGGGGGGGGGGGGGGTCAAAACGAGACCAAGCAAAGGCATATCGCGAAGTAGAAGTACCTCACGGAGCTCATGATTTCCAGGGGAAAGGGTGCATCGCGATTCGGGAGAGGAGAAGATGAATGGTCGGATTGTCCGTCCTCGGGACTCAGGGGGAGTCCAGTATTTATAGGCAAGGGGCGCCACGAAGCAGAACTCGCGCGCCGCCTCAAGTGCTTCGCAGCGCGCTCGCGAACGTCAACGGCGTCCGCGAAGAGTTACTGCCTCGGGAGCTTTGCGGCGGGATCGCGAAGGTCAACTGTGCTTGCAGAGAGTTACCACCTCAGGAGCTTCGCGAGCCCGCGATGCTCGGGGTGCTTCGCGATGGTGCTTCGCGCCGGTGCTTCGCGTCGGTGCTTCGCGAGGCAGCGTGCCCGCCTTCTTTTTCGTCCCTTCCTCTCGTGCAATATTTTGGCGCCAAAAAATGCCCCCCCCCCCTCAAACATGGAGCTGTGGAGGGCGAAGGGTCGAAGTATGGGGGAAAACCGCCAAAATTGTCTGCGGTTCGCGATGCGGCTTCGCAAAGGGGGCACGCGGTGCTGACCGGGGCCACATATCCGGACGCGCCGCGATGCTCCGCGTGGGTGAGGTGTGCCGCGATGCTCCGGGGTCGCCACCTATAAATAGGGGGGTCGACCTCCTTTGTCTTCGCGTGAATTTCTTGTCTTTTTTTGCTCTCGACTTCGCGAAGCTCCACGTACTCCGCGACAGCCCTCCGCGAATCGAGCTTCGCGGCGAACCGCGGGTCTCCGAATTCACGTTCGTGCCAAGAGAACTTCTGATTGTCGGCCTGGGCCAAACTTCGCGGCTTGGTCTCGTGACCGACCTTCGCGATCGGGCTTCGTGATCCATCTTCACGATCCGTTCTGAAAAAAAATTCTTTTCTGAGGGCTGGAATCGAAATGGCCCGTCAAGAGGCTATATAAGGGGTGCTTGCAGATGCTGCCCGTCGGGATGAGATGGACAACTTTCCAGGCCTTGGGGAGATGGTCCGAATCCATTCGGACCACGCTTCTTTGACAGATCTGCTATCGGAGGGTCAAAGGATTATCCACAGTGCAAGAAGCTTCCATTGTACGGCGTCGGGTTGAGGGATGACGTCCTCATCTCTGAGGCGAGTAGGGACAAACCAGCTTGCTAGTTCAAAAGAACACCATGCCAGCACCAATGGTTCAGGGCGTCCGATGGCCACGCACATGAGAACTTCACACCCGTCACCGCTGACTGTATCTACAACCATGTAAACGATATTGATGGGAGGCCACTGCAACCGGAGATGTCCCCTCCTCTCTACCGTACCATGCTGAAGGCGGCTTTGCAGGATTCGAAGAAGGGATAGTCCGATGAGTGGGACCTATGGAAGGGCGGAAACTTCACTGATGACTGGGCCTGGGCCTACTGGGTAGGCACCTCATGCGAGGAGTTTGGGACCGAGCTGAGGAGAGTGGGGTTGTATGAGGCAGCATGGGCCTCCCAATTCCACATTTACCAACCGAAGAAACTGATGCTGGAATTGCTGAGCAGATGGTCGTATAGGACCAATACCATTCCCCTGCATCACGGGGAGGTGGGCATCAGCCTGTGGGATGTCCACCAGATTTCTGGGGTTCCGATCTTGGGGGCCATGAATGATGATTTCATCCCCGTCATCAGCGCGTGGGAGGATACAGAGAAAATTTCGCGACTGGCTTCAGCGCTGATGGCACTCATCCCTGGAGAGGACAAGGAGGCAGTGAGAGATGTCCACCTTAGGAGATGGTTCAAATGCGTCCTGAATTTCCCAGAGAATCGAGAGTTCCCTCCGAGGCCTTGAACTTGTCTGAGGGCGGCCCAACGGGGCAAGGGGCACTCGTATTGGCGGGTCTTGGAGGACAGCCAATGGAAGACTTGGGGTTTCAGTGTAATCACTGAACAACAGCCAATAGTTAGGCTGGCAGCGTTCATCGCGGCTCTCATCTGTGGTTGGATCCTACCAGTGAGGGATACAAGCATGGGGGTGCGGCCCAGATCGTTTATTATGGCGTCCATGTTGTCCATGGGGTAGCGGATCAATATGGGGATTCCAATGCTCGCCAAACTGTACAGAATGTTGTGGCACATTAGTGAGGGCAAGAAGCCGCCAAGGATATGAGGGCCCTTCCACCACCTGTACGGGTGGATCGCATCGCATGTCAGGGGGATTTATGAGTATCCAAACCCCATTTCACCGTCGGGATCGAACTTCCACCCCTCCATCCTGAACGCGGTCGGCAGCTTCCCATTCAAACTAGTTATGCCGATGGTACTGAATCGGGTGTGGAGGGCAGATGAGTTTAATTTCCACCCCTTCCCATTGCCGACGGGGATATGTACTGATGAAGGGGGGGACAGAAGAACATTAGGCTTACCTCCTGGCCTTTCAAGGTGGAGTTTTGGGGGCACTGATAGATCATGAGCCACTCTGCGAACCGTACACCCCACATCGGTTTGAGAGGCAATTCCGGTGCCTCCAGCGGCTGACCCCGCAGGTCTACTGGGAGGTGCATCACGAGGAGCACCCGTGTGTGATGAGGCAGTTGTGGCTCATGTTCACACAGGAATATGGGAAGATGATGATTGCATTGCCTCCATCCTCCACCTCTTTCGGATTGGTGAGGGAGTATGCCATTAGTTGGGAGGCTGATTACCCAGGGGAGATACTGATGCAACCAACTATTCAGTTCAGTGACGGTGGGCCTCCCCGATCCTGAGGTCGGGGTCGGAGGGCAGCTAGGGCCACTCGCGGTAGCGGGGCTTCCATGGTGGCAAGACCCGCACCGGCCGAGGGTATGGCAGCAGTGGTGGATCCGGTGATTCCGTAAGAGCAAGGCCATCCGGAGGGGCAGCTACTGAGGGGATTTCGTAGGATATCCACTCAGGCTCTGGGGAGTGGATAGTGACCCAAGTTCCTCCATCTCGGACTGGTCCTGTTCCCAGTAATTCCATCCCGAGGCGATTCATGTGGGCCCATGTCTCGGATGGGCTGAGGAACTGGACGCAGCCACAGGCGCAGGTTTTGAGCCATGCAGGAGGAACTTGTTCGCAGGCCTCGTTCTCGCCCCTTGGCGGGTGATGATGCGGGACCTTCAGAACCTGCGCCTGTGGCTGCGTCCAGTTCCGCGTCTGGTGGGACCAAAGCACCCGTGGTGGCTCCTACGGAATCTCCAGACCTTCCAACAGTATACGGATGGCCTCACCTCGGGGTCCCGTCAGTACCGGTTCAAGAGCAGCGCCAGGAGGTCGATCTCCGTAAGTCTCCTCTACCGGATTCCCTATCGTCATATATAGACTATGCCTGCCAACTAACGTTTATGTCCCTCTCTGTCATACACTTCTCCGACTGGCATGGGCTGCGGTGGCAAGACTGGTCGGGATGTCTGGCAGCGTCCCTCCTAGGGGCATGCTGGTGATGGTGGAGATAGTCCCCCCATCTCCTCAAGCTGTGACGCACATCATCACTGGAGGGACCACCAGCAGGGTCGTACCTGAAGTCATTGAGGTGGAATCCGAGGAAGAGGATCAACCAGTCGGTCCCAGTCTTGTCACGCCTCCTTCAGCGCCAGGTGTCATACTGGATTCAACACCAGATGTTGATCCTGCCAAGGATTTCTTGCGGGTGAATCCCGCGTACGAGCCTACCAACCGCGCAGACTGGGACGAAACGGACTCCGACGAGGAAGACAGCAGCATAGTCCACCACTGGTCGTGGAAGTTGATCACACGCTTCATCAAGGACACCCCCAAAGTGCAATGGCTTGCCGAAATGGATAGACTCCGCTTGCGGTTGCACGAACTGTGTGCTGGGGGAGTGGATTCCCAATGTCCTCACACACTCATCCGAGATCTTATGGCTGAGAAGATCCGGGAGCATGATCGTGGACTCATCATGGGCTGGAAACGAAGGAAGGAGACCAACATCAAGAAGCTCTAGGAGGTTGAAGGCAAGGTCCAACAGATGCAGACCCAAGCAGATGAGCTTTCAGCCTCTCTTAATGCAAAATCTGAGCTGGTCTCAAGGTTGAAGGCCCATCTGGAAGAGGTAGAAGAGCATATGAGGCAGGCCTCTGGAAAGATGGCTGCCGTTCAAGATGGCGTAGAGAGGGCCAAAGCCAAGGCTGACAAACTGCGCCCTGCCGCTGCTGAGGAGGAGCGGGAGCTCAGTCAGCGGCAGCAAGCCTTGGACGCCACAAGCCAACGGGTGGCGGATCTGCTACTCTTTTTTGACGGGGTCAACCCATCCATGGGGGGAGTCGACCCCTGGGTATTGTAACAAAGCAAAAAACCTTTTATTGGTACTTTCATGCTTTGATTTTTCTTTCTTTGTTTTGAATGCCGTAGCGCGCACGATTTCCTCTGTTTGAATCACCTTGTTACATCCCTACAATGCTTGCGGGACGTTCGACAACAATTCCCCAAGCCCACGTGGGTCTAGCACGATGTGAAAAATAGGAGATAGTTGCCTTCTCGTCCCACCTAACAAAGGAGTGGAGACCATGCTCCAGGCATCTAGGATTTAGATTACCAGTCCAGATTTCCAAAAGAAGGGAGAGGCTTGACCGGAGAAGGAACTTTCAGGACAGCCGAATTACCATTTCTTCAGCGTGCTCTCATGCACGAACAGTGCAACACCAGGGGTGCTGAAATCGGTCCAAACAGATGAAAATGGGATGTGTAAACCGCGATACCCAAGATTCCGAATTCTGTGGGGATGGCGTGACAATAAGGCACAACCGTTAACCATGGAGGAGAAGCGGTATCCTTACTGTGTTATCCTGTAATAGGGACAACAAATGAGGGTCGACCGTTGACCATGTTCGAAACACGGGACCATGTCACAAATTTTGTAGATCAATCCTTCAGGATGTTGGCCCAGGACAGTTGGCAGACCATAGGTCAAACATCCATTCGGTTAGGGGGTCCTTCCAAACATGACCAGTCTTCCAGAACGTTGGCCCAGGACGGTAGGTGAGCCGATGCGGCATGGGACCAGGCCGTTAGGGGGTCCCTTCAGACATGAAAGGGGACGAGGGTCCGAATAAGGGGCACTAAAAGCGTGGAATATGGAGGGATTGCTTGTCCGAACAGAATCCAGCACTTAGGTAGTTACACCACCGTGGTGGGAGTACGCCCGATGGGTGCATTGGCTTGGCCATGGATCCTTCATTCTTTGGGACGGGGCCTCTCTGGAGAGGGGGCTTTCCGCTTCCCAATGGGATCTTGGGGCATCCTGAACTAGTTCAGGGTGGAACCGTAGTTTAGTGTCATGCGTTGAGGACACATGGACTCCTGTAGTTTAACGTCATACGATAGGACGCAGAATAAAAGGGATGATCCCAGGGAGCTTGTGGTGCGGTAGATATGAAACTGACGTGAATGAGGACTCGGAGCCCAAATCACACCACGTACCCCCGGAGGAAAATCTTCAGGTCGAGGGACCACAAGTGAGGATTAAGGTGGGAACGAAGCAGAGTGGTCGGGCATTCCTGCGTACCCCATGAGGATGGGAATCAAGCCATAAGTAGTTCTGGAAGTGCAGTTTAACATCATGCGGGACGAGGAGCAGCCTGACTGTGTTGGTACACATCCTGCCAAAACCACTAATCCCACGTGAGTCGTGCTCGGTGTGGGAAACAAGCAGTAGTGGTGGGAATTTCCCGACACAAAAAGGGGCAGGTTAGGGAAAAGGGACGCTCGGTGAATACCGGCCCAATGACACTAACACGATCATTTAGCGCACCTAGATGCGTGAAGAGAAAGAGCCGAGTATGATGGAATTCCACATGAACATGAGGAAGTGGAATTGTTTTACTCATGGCACTCGAGATTCAGATCACGATGATGACGGCATGACGATGGAGGATAATTGTTGACCGTGGCGGAAAACCATCATCCATATCGCGTTAGCCTAGAATGGGGACAAACAAATGATGGTTGACCGTTGACCATGTTCGAAACATAGGACCATGTCACAAATGTTGGGGGGCCCTTAGGTCCAGCATTCATGGAGAGCCCTTAAGCCTAGTATCCATGTCGTCCGAGGGTCATTTTGGATGTAGAAGAGGATGAGGATCTGAATAGCGAGCTCACGAAGCTAGGTCGTGGGATGAAGGTAATGTCTGTATGGAAGTCCCACACTTCGGGCTCTTTGTCGAAACACATCTTAATATGACAAAGAGACATATTAGAGGGAGGGAGCAGATTCCTTACCCATATGGAGATATTATTTTAGGGTCGTAGAATTAGGATCGTGGATGGGAGGAGACATAAGAGGCACATGGTATAGTAACTAAAACACCTGGCGTGAATGGGAATAGGGGGTGTGTACGGTGCGATGAACAACCTGACATGAATGAGGACGTAATCCCATATCACGCCGACTGACCCCCTTAAGAGAGGTTTTTGGTCAAGGGACCGAAAGAAAAAGTTAGGTCGGACCTGGGAAGAAGTGCCCGAGCACTCCTACGTATCTCATAAGGATGAGAATCAAGCCTTACGTAGTTCTTGATATGGAACTTAGACTATAAATGGGTAAAGGGAGCAGGGGACGCATGGAAACAAAACCTGACGTGAAGGAGGGCCTAAGCTCTACATACCATGCGTTCTCTGGGGAAATGCTCGAGTCGAGGGACCAAACACAAAGGTTTGGCTGGGCCCGCGGGGAAGTGATCAGGCGCTCCTACGTATCTCATAAGGATGAGAATCAAGCCATACATAGTTCTGAAAGGCGGCACGGTAAGGTACCAGTACCAAGGGAAAAGGGGAGTGCGGTCGTGGCCCTTTCACTAAAAGAAGCGTAATTTGATAAATCTTGTTTGTTCTTTAAGGTGAATGGTTTTTTTTGTGAAGCGACAAGCCTAGAATAGTAGGATGTGATGTCGCCACAAGGATCATGCCGTGATGGGTGTTGAAAAATGGAATGGCACATGACCAATACCCAATGTGATGTCCTCTACAACGAGGTCACCACAATGCAGTGCCGTTTTTCGTTGTGCGGCCAGGACGATAATGTCACAGTTTAGGGTCGTATGATAGGACCAATCATGCATTTTATTGCCATGCAGCCTAGACGTAGTAGAGATGATGCTAGGCGGGGAATGTGCGTAGTGTTAAAACACAATTGATGGAGAAATGATCCAACATCACATTGTACACCATTCAGAGAGGGAGACGTTAGGCTGAGGGGCCTATATAGAGGTAAGAGGTGAAATAGGGGGAGAGACTGGCTCCCTAAATGAGTTGTACCTGAATACTGGGCATCCGGGCAGTCCTACGTATCCCATGAGGATGGGAATCAAGCCACACGTAGTTATTAAGGGTGCCTTTTAATGTCATGATGGACAAGGAATAGGAGGGCTAACTCTCATAACGGGGGTGTGCGTGGTGCAGCTATTGCAAACCCAACGTGAATGGGGACATAATCCCGCACTACGCCACGCGGTCCCGTAGCCGGGGTCCTAAAGGCAGGAATAGAGAGGTGAATTTGCTGAACTCGAGCTGGACCCACAAACAAAGGGTCTGGGCATTCCTACGTATCCCATTAAGATGGGACTCAAGATGAACGTAGTTCCAGATGAGAATATTAGTTTATGGTCTTAGATCTCGGACTGCAGATGGTGACAACTTCCCGAGTAAGCACAGATGTCAACCCGATCCCAAATCCCACGCGAGTTAAACTCGGTGTGGGAAACAAGGGGGGAATCCTTATCGCAATACTTGGGGTGTCCATCAAAGGGGAGTCGGAAGAGAGCCCCGAAGGACACCTTTGACGCGGCTTGTTCCCCCAACGCGCGGATGTGCACGGAGGAAAAGTACCATGGGTTCTGAGACTCTACTTGGACATGATGAAGTGATGAAGGGTGTGAATTGTGTACCCGACATTTTGGGCTTAATGGGTTGGCGTGGCAATAGAGGAAAACTGTTAACCTTGGTGGAAACACAGCGTCCGTATCATGTTATCCTGAGGTGGGAACAAAAAACGAGCATCGACCGCTGACCATCATTTCAACGCGGGATTTTATCGATTTGTTTTCCAAAACCCTCGGGGGCGTTGGCCTGTAATGGTAGGAGAGCCCTTGGGTGTAGTATTCAGGATGTTCTTGGGGGTCCCTCTGGCTGTGAAAGATGATGGAAGCCCTGATACAGGGATACACAAAGCCTAGAAAGAGGGTGCAGACGTGTCCGAGTAAAGATTGTAATTCCAGGTACTAAACTAGAGTACTCTTAGGCACATTGGTGAACCGTCGAAGAGGGGTCGATGAAACAACTCTGGAAGGAGAGATACATGGTGCGGTCGTTACGAGACCGACGTGAATGAGAAAATAACCTCACACCACACATAAAATCCTATAAGAGAGGAACTGGGCCGGGGCCCCGAAAGGCTAAAGGGCCTGATGGTTAGGCATTGGTCAGGAAGGCCTAACCTGCTTGCAGTTTATCTTCTTGTAGTGAGGACGAGGCTCGGGGACCAGAGGAGGCCAAGGGGCCTGAGCCTGGGCCTCGTAAGGGGAAGCATACGGTGTGGTACGTTATCCCTACGTGAATGAGGACATAGTCCCACACCACACCGTACACCCCTATGGGGAATCGGGGTCGTGGGCCCGATCGCGAGCACCACCCGGGAAGAAGTTTGTCACTTCAGGATGGGGTAAAATGAATCATTGCACTTGATGTCTGGGATATCTCGGGGTGGACCCGAAGATCCAGGATGGTGTTGACCATGTTTGAAACACAGCGTCCCCATGGTGACCCGATATGGGAGCAAGAAATGAGCGTCGAACGCTGACCAAGTTCACAACGCGGGACTTGTATCGACTTGTTGCTTGAAAACCCTCGGGGGCATTGGCCCGTATCGGTAGGAGACCCCTTAGGCGTAGTATCCAGGCCGTTCTTGGGGGTACATCCGGGTGTGAAAAATGATGGAATCCCAGTCAAGGAGTGGGTGAAGCATAGCTGTATCCATCCACGAAAGAGGAAAACATCTCCAGGGGGGATGTGCAGCCGGGTCGAGGCCTGCTCGATGTGAGTTGGGGCAAAAGTGTGCACCCTGCCCTGTCTTGACCCGAGGGGAAGATTTTGGATTTTGGGATGGGCCAACAGACGAAATTTTCGGGCGTTCCTACGTATCCCATTGGGATGGGAATCAAACCATAGGTAGTTCTTGAAAGCCATTCAGTTTAGCGTCATGCGGTGAGGACGTGGGAGTATAGAAGAATGGGAGTGGGAACATGGTGCCACCCTTACAATCCTTTTGTGAGCGGGGTTGCATGAGCGGGGCCAAGAAATACAACTCCCTACTACACAAAGATCCTCCAAGGAAAGTATTCCCAGGGGGGGGATAGTGGAAGAGAAAAGCTTGGGGCTGGGCTCAAGACGAGGCGTCCGAGAGTTCCTACGTATCCCATTAGGATGGGAATCAAGCCATACGTAGTTCTTGAAGGCCATGCAGTTTAGCTTCGTGTAGTGAGGACGTGAGAGGATAGAAGAACGGGAGTGGGCACATGGTGCGACCCTTATAATCCTTGTGTGAGCGGGGTTTCATGAGTGGGGCCAAGAAAGCCTACTCCCTACTACACAAAGATCCTCCAAGGAAACTATTCCCAGGGGGGATAATGGAAGTGAAAAGCTTGGGGCTGGGCTCAAGATGAGGCGGCCGAGCGTTCCTAAGTATCCCATTAGGATGGGAATCAAGCCACACGTAGTTCATGGGATGCAGTTTAATGTCATGTGGGATGAGGATACATCTCATTTGGGGATATGTAAGGTACGACAAGTAATCTGACAAGAATGAGGACGTAGTCCCACACCATACCGTAAAATCCCACAAGAGGGTATGTCGGGGAAAACCAAGGGGCCTGAGGCTGAACCGCGGTAAAGGAGACCTGACCAGATTGTGGTTTAACGTCTCACAGTGAAGACGGGGGGACATGGGCCCAAGGAGGCCAAGGGGCCTGAGGCTAAGCCTCGGTCAGGATAGCCTAACTGGCTTGCAGTTTAACATCTTGCAGTAAGGGAGGTGGGCCAGGGTCCCAAGGAGGCCAAGGGGCCTGAGGCTAAGCCTCAGTCAGGAAGGCCTGACTGGCTTTCAGTTTAACGTCTTGTAGTAAGGACAGGGGGCCAGGGGCCCAAGGAGGCCAAGGGTCCTAAGGCTAAGCCTTGGTCAGGATGGCATGACTGGCTTGGAGTTTAACATCTTGCAGTAAGGACAGGTGGGCCAGGGGACCAAGGAGGCCAAGGGGGCTGAGGTTAAGCCTCGGTCAGGAAGGCCTGACTGGCTTGTAGTTTAATGTCTTGCAGTAAGGACTGGGGCCAGGGGCCCAAGGAGGCCAACAGTCCTGAGGCTAAGCCTCGGTCAGGAAGGCCTGACTGGCTTGTAGTTTAATGTCTTGTAGTAAGGACGGGGGCTAGGGGCCCAAGGAGGCCAAGGGGCCCGAGGCTAAGCCTCAGGCAGGAAGGCCTGACTGGCTTTCAATTTAACATCTTGCAGTAAGGACGTGGGGAGATCTTAGTTTATAGTCATATAGCTCAGACCATTTTGCAATTTATCATCTTGCAGGATGAAGATGCAGTTTAAGGTCGTACCGGACCTTACAGTTTAAGGTCATGTTGGACCATAATGTGAAGTTTAAAGTCATGCAGGACCATTTTTGCAGTTTAGGGTCGTGCAGGACCAAGATGCTGTTTAAGGTCGTGCGGGACCATAACGTGCAGTTTAAGGTCATGCGGGACCCTTTCGCTGTTTAGGGTTGTGTAGGACCCTTTTTCCCTAGGCAAAGTATCACTTGAGGAATTTGTCATTGGTGGGAGGGGTTATACGCTCTCCATCCGGGGTCACCAAGGAGTATTCTCTATTGGGGTAATCCTTATGGATGATATAAGGCCCTTCCCATTTGGGTTCTAATTTGGGCGGTTTCCTACCAGAAATCATTGGCGCTTGAAGGGCCAGTACCAGGTAGCCCTATAGAAAAGAGCGGAGGTGAACCTTCTTGTTGAAGGCCCTCGCTATATTATCCTGTTGCCTTTCAAGATTGTGCAGGGCACGAAGCCGGTTCTCGTCCAGTGCTTCTAATTCATCTAGATGGATTTCGACTACCTCATCTGATGTTTGGTTATCATAAACTGCAGTGCGTAACGATGGAAGCTAGATCTCAATGGGTAGGACGGCCTCAGCTCCACACACCAGGGAAAATGGGGTCACCTGGGTAGAGTTGCGAGTCATCGTCCGATAATCCCAGAGGGAGTTGGGGAGCCTATCCAGCCATCTTTTTATGTTCTGACAAACCATATTCTGCAGAATGTTAGAGAGGGTTTTGTTGAATGCCTCTATCGGTCCATTTGCCTGCGCGTGGTAGCGGGAGGTAAGGTTCGAACGGATGTCGTACATGGCGTACAATTTCTTTAGTTCAATCGCTCGGAAGTTGGTGTCGTTTTCAGTGAGGACATCACGAGGGAATCCAAACTGGTGGATAATATTGGATCTCACAAAGTCAACGATGGAACGGGCCTTGACCTCTTTGAGCGGAACTGCTTCCACCCACTTGGAGAAGAAGTCTGTAGCAGTCAGGATGAACCTATACTGGCGGGCTCTTGCCGGTGGATACGGTCCCACTACATCAAGTCCCCATACCGCAAATGGCCAAGAGTACTTGGTGGGGTGGAGGGGCTCCGACTTCCGATGCATGAAGTTGGCGTGAACTTGGCACGTGTGGCATATCTTAGCATACCCAATACAATCGTGGATCATAGAGGGCCAGAAGTACCCCAACCTCCGGATTTGATGGGACAGCTTCGGCCCAGCTTGATGGGCGCCACAGGAACCGGCGTGAACCTCTTGCATAACTTGAGGTATCTCTACTCCCTGGATGCAACGGAGGAGGATACCATCGAAACTCCACTTATAAAGGATCTGCTCAAGACTGGGGCTGCTCTGGAGGGTAAATTGCAGCGCGTGACGTCGAATTTGCTCGCGCTCCGCCCGGTCATCTGGGAGGCGACCATTTTGGAGATACTCGACAAATGTTGCCCTCCAGTCGGGAGTGGTTTCAACCACTGCATCTGACGAACCCGGGACCCCTGCCATGGAGGGTCCGGCAGTGAGATGACTTACCCGCAGACCATCATTTTCCTCTTGGGTGATGGGGGAAATGACTCTCCGGTGTGACACATGTATGATAAAATAATCTTACTCGGGTTCTGCAAGCGACGCGGCCAATCCAGCCAAGGCGTCTGCTTGACCATTCTGCGACCGTGGGACATGGGTAATCTCTGGTCGAGAAGAGAACTGGGCCATTAGGCGGAGGGTGTACTCCAGAAACTGTACAAGCTCCGGATTCCTGACGACGTAGTCTCCATTGACCTGTTTGATTACCATCTCGGAATCTCCTTTCACATGTAGATGGGGCACATGGATCTCAAGGGCCAACTCGAGGCCGGTGATGAGAGCCTGGTACTCTGCCTCATTGTTCGTACAGCCTTCTGACAATAGTAACGAGTATGGTAGGATGGATTGCAGTGGGGTAATGAAGACAATACCCAGACGCACTCTGTTGAGCTTGGGATCGTTGAGCCGCATACCGGTGGGGCTCCGGGAGGTGCCGTCGAAATGCATTTTCCAACACGGGACGACATGATCGACTGCGAGGATCGTCTCATTAGGAAAATCCAGGTCCAGGGGTTGATCTGCGGAGGTTGGATGGGCAGCAAAAAATTCTGCCAATGCCTGTCCCTTAATGTCCTTCTGAGGTACGAACCTCATATCAAACTGCTGGAGAATCACAACCCACCGTGCTAGTCGGCCAGTCAGCATGGGGCGGTTCAGGATGTACTTCAGTGGGCCTACCCGGGAGACCAATTGAACCTCATGGTGCTGCAGGTAATGTCACAACTTCTGCACGGCAAAGACGAGCGCAAGGCAGCTCTTTTCGAGAGGGGAGGATCTGACCTCCGTATCGAGAATCATGAGGCTGAGATAGTAGAGACTGTTCTCAGTACCCTCGTTATTCTTCTGGGCGAGCAGTGCACCAAGGGATCTTTCCAGGGCGGTCACATAAAGGACCAGCGGCTTTCCGGAGACGAGTGGCATCAAAACCGGAGGCTGGAGCAGATACTGCTTGATTTCCTCGAAGGCGGTCCGACACTCCTCATCCCATTAGTAGGCAGTACCCTTCTTCATGAGTCGTGAAAAGGTCTTACACTTGCCGGCCAGATTCGCGATGAATCGACGTATATAGGCTACGTGGCCTTGGAGGCCTCGAAGCTCCCGAATGTTGCTCGGGGGAGGCATTTGGCTGATGGCCTTGATCTTCTCCGGGTCGATCTTGATACCTCGATATCTGACAACAAAGCCCAGAAACTTCCCAGAAGTGACCCCGAAGGCACACTTCAACGGGTTCATCTTTATGTGATGGGAACGGAGGAAACTGAACACTTTCTCAAGGTCTTTGAGATGGTCCTGGCGGTGACATGATTTGACTACGAGGTTATCCATGTAGCATTCCACCAATGTCTCGAGAATCAGCTTGAATATGCGATGCATGGCCCTCTGATATGTGGTACCTGCGTTTTTCAAACCGAATGGCATAACCTGGTAGTAAAAGGTACCTTGGGGAGCCCTGAAGGCAGTGGACTCCTCGTCTTTGGGGGCCATCCAGATCTAGTTGTACCCGGAATACCCGTCCCTGAAAGAGAGATCTTGGAACCCGGCCGTGGCATGAATCAATAACTCCGTCACTGGGAGTGGGAAATCATCCTTTGGGCAGTGGCGATTAAGATCGCGGAAGTCGATACAGACTCTGATCTGCACATTCTTCTTCCTGACTGGCACAATGTTGGAAATCCACTTGGGGTACTAGAATTCTTTAACGAAGTTGGCTTTGATAAGCTTGTCGACTTCGGCCTCAACCAAAACACCATGAGAAGGGTGCATATTCCTAGGAGGCAGCTTAAACCCATGATGTTTCGCTAGGAGGCCGAGACGGTGAACAGGTACCTGGGGATCTAGTCTTGGCATCTCGTTGTAACTCCAAGCAAACACATCATGGTGTTGTTTGAGGAAGTCTACGTACTGTTGCCGCTCCTCGGGGAACATGGATTCACTAATCAATGTGGGTTTCGGATCTGCCTCGCTCATCAACCATGGTAGAGACGCCTTCTTCAAAGGCGGGGGGAGCATCCTCCAGGTCTTCCTCTCCACCCGTGGGGGGATTTCCCACAACGGGAGGTACTTCTGGGCTATTAAAGCCTAAGGGGTAGCTGGTGCCGGCTCGGGCAGCAGTGGTCATCATATTAGGAGAATCTCTTTCCATTGAGGTCGTAGCAATGAAGGCAGTTGACCTTATCCCATCTGGCCTTCGGATTAAGGGGCCACATTTGATGATATCAAAGTAGGGGTGACGTGTCGTCCTGAGTCGGTTAATTCCAGCCCAGCGGAAGAGACACGTATGGCGCACCGGCATTGTCATAATCTTGACGTCCCGGTACCGTACAAGGGTAGGAGGTTCCAGGATCACCTGATCCTAGTTGATGTAGGAGTACGAGGTGATTTTCCACCATCGCTTGGACACGAGAACATGCCTTCCTTGTGTACCCGAAACAATAAAACATTGCCCCATGTTGGGGGTTGTGTCCTCCAATCGGTGGATCGGGAGGACGTAGGCGTCATCCATGCCTGCCCAGGGATCACTTGCGACTGGGGCGGGTTCATCCTCACTTACTAGGATTTTCTTATCCTTGCTTTTGTAATAACCCCCATCCAGATAGCGGGTATAACAAGAAGCGAAAGGGGACGCGTCTCCCTGGAGCACGCCTACCCGACCGTTGAGCGAGTATTTGAGGCACTGGTGATACGACGAAGGGACCGCTACATGCAGATGGAGCCATGGCCTACCTATCAACGCGTTGTAGGTGGTGTCCTGAGAGACAACCATGAACTCAGTGCTGGAAATTAAGCCATCGAAATGAGTCTTCAGGTGGATCATGCCTACTGGGGTTTGCTCGGTCCTGTTGTACCCCTGGATTCTGAGGTCAGAGGGAGTTAAATCACCTTCAGATAGACCCAGATTTCGCAACGTCCGAGTCAGAATTAGATTGATTCTGGTACCCATGTCAATGAGACAGCGGCAGACTTCCACGCCATTGAAGTGGCCAGTGATGTATAGTGGGAGAATGTGCCCCTGTAGAGGTGGGTCCTCATCTTCACCGGAGAAAGAGATAACCGCCTGACATTCGGCGTTTTCAATCGTCTTGGTATGGAAGGCTTTTACTGCTGCTACCTCCGTCTAAAACTAGAGGGGGCTTCTTAGGGCCTCGGAAAGTGCCTCGCGCATTTCGGATGATAGGAGAAGGGCCTCCAGGATAGAAAGCCTTGCCATAATGTCATACAGGTGCTTCAGGACATCATACTTTCGTGCCAAATGCGAACCTCTTCCTACAGGAGGTCGTTCGGCATTTGGAGGCATAGCGGGTCCTGCTGGTTGAACCAGCGTTCGGATAGTACTGGGCACGTCTTGCTGACTACTAGTAGAAGCCTGGAGAGTAGTCACCGGACTAAGATCGGACAGAGGAGGCTGGCCTGTAGCTGGGAAAGACTGACTATGATACGAACGGGGCAGCTCTCCCTGATCTAGTAGCACAAACGACGGTGGAGGTAGAGCTGAGGGTGTTAGATGGGGTTGCGCGTGCTGAGCTCTGCGCTGAGCCTGCTGTCTAGTCTCAGTAGCGTGCACGGCTTGGCTGGAAGTGTCTGCTGACGTACCTCGATGACCGGTGCAGTTGCGATTCCACTGACGTTGACGTTGGCTGGAAATGTTGGGGAGGTTCACCTGGCGGTCCCCCCTCATCGGGAGTCATATAGGGCTTTACCAGCTCCACGGTGTTAACCGAAGCATACCCCTGGCTGTCGCTCGGGGATTCATCCAGTACCGGGTGGATTCTGGGAGGAATCCACATTTTAGGGGGCATAAAGTCATCGAGAATGCGGGATGACGGCGACAACGGCGGTGCGCGTTGCTTCTTCTTGCGTCGCCGCTGCTTTCCCTTTTGGGAAGAGGTCGACTGTAAAGATGATGCGGGGGTACCAGCTACTTCTTCTGAAGGTTCCCGCTGCTTCAGGCACGCCCAGATGATACCATGGGCACAGACGACGTTTTTTCGAGCCATCCAGTCGTTGTATTTCTGGGATCCGCAGTTGGGAACCTGCTGCCACTCGCCTTCGCTGTCGCTACTGATCTCTGACCCTGCAAAGACACCCGCCACTTACGCTGGTGTTGGGACCAACTTTACTATGTTGTTGTTGACCTGGTCTTGAAGACATTCTTTAAACACATATCATTTCATGAGGGTGTTCCCCAGAAACCGATGATAAGGGCAGTAGTTGGGGTTGATCGGTGAGATTCGCCTCTTCCGGCCTTTTGCAGTCAGGCAGACGGACAATCCCTTGCTCTAGAGCACTTCGGAAGTAGCCAGGGACCTGATTTTCGTTGAACGAATAACTCTGGTGCCTTCTTTCCAGATAGGGGGCCCTGGGGTCCTGGCCCTGACGAGGGGCCGGAGGGGCCTTCCGAGGAGGCGACGCCTGATTGTCTCACCTAGGTGGCGATGGCGCATTGCGTGGGGGAACCTGTCGGTTCTGAGGCGGTCGTTGCTGGGCAGGAGCCTATGCTTGAGTTGGAGGACCTCTGCGGGGTTGCGAGGATGGTGCTGCTGGCACTAATTCCAGCTGGATAGGGGATTCTATTGGGGCCACTGCGGCGGGTTCAGCCCTGGCGGTCCTCCTGGCCGGGATCATAGGGGGCAACAAACGTGCCTGACTAGCCGGTTGCATGGCTTCCTCAAGGCACTGAGCCTTATATGAGAAATCTCAGAACCCTCCAGGATAGTTCTAGGTAATTAGGGAGGGTACCAGCTCTGTCTTGATGTTCCCCACAAACACCATCAGTAATTCCTCCTGAGTTAGTGGCATATCGAGGGAATACGTAAGTCCCTTCCACCGGGCGATTAAATCTGCGACTCGCTCATCAGGCCTCTGCTTGCACTTGATGAGGTCTGCAATGCTGGTCTTCTGCATGGTGAAGCTGAACTGGTATAAGAACTGCCGGTAGAGATCCTCCCAACTGTTCACCGATCCGATAGGGAGCTGGCTGTACCAGATGAATGCCAGACCTTCCAATGTCTATACGAAACATCGGAGCTTGGCGGCTTCTTGCTGAGACGGGGTCCCCAGCATGGGGCCACACCTGGAAGAAAAATGAGACAAGTGCTACGGAGGGTCCCCTGTCCCGTTGAAGGGCGAGAAAGTGGGGTTCCCAAAACCCGGAGGTGCGAGCATATCATCTACCCACGCGGGATACGGCTTGCCATCCAATGGGACCACCACCTGCCGCGTTTCCAACGCTTCGAGGCGGGATGTGAGCGCTGCTATAAGATCATCCGGGTGGGGGTCCATGTCTTGATGAAGATACCTAACCACAAGTGCGTGGCCAGGTTCCTCAACACAGTAGATGGCTTCGGAAGCTCGTGGATCAACTGGCGAAACAACCTGCGAGGCGACTGGGGGAACCCGGACTGGATTCTTAAGATTACCCCGTCGCTCAAGAGGGTTTGGCGAGACATATCGCACCCTCTTACCGTAAGTTCCGGATTCTACCCTGTCTGCAGAAGTAGCATGATCAGGGTTGCCCGTAGGCATCTCACCAGGGAGAAATTGTTCTTGCCCCTACTGCCCCGGCCTGGGATTACCATAGTCGGGTCGCCGCTCTGCAGCACGCTCAGCCAAGAGTTCGTCAACCAGCCTCTTCATCTCAGCAATCTACTGGCGTAACGTGGCAGTCTCAGGATCTTCATCCGTTTTCTGCACAGAGGCATACGGGTCGGAGTGCTTGACAATTCCGACGTGCTTTTTACCCTTGCCGGTAATTCAACCGAGTACTAGTGACTCGGTGGGTACCGGGAGGCCTAGCAGGTTCCTCTACTGACGGGTAACCCTCCCTGATGGGTCCAGCAGTGGTGGTATGCCCTCGGGGGGTAAGTCTCCATCAAGGAATTCAAGCTCCTCTACCTTGTCCACGACGTCAGCCATGTGGACTGCGACCCCTCTCGAGGGCATGTCCTCGATGTCACATAATGAATCGGGCTACCGTCAGATAGGGTCGAAGAGGAGAGCGGCATAGTGTCCCCAACCACAGACTTGCACATGGGGGGTAGCATCCCTGAAAATTCTGCAGAGTACTTTGAAACTCTGAACGCATTTCCATTGAAGGGCGCTCTGGAGGCCTGGCGACTCAGGGTGCTGGGCCACAAGAAGTGCAGACGAATCGATCAGGCGGCATTGCTCGCTAATTTCTTCGAAGTGCTCTCGACTTCTGGTGTACACCACCCATTCGTAACGAAGGTGGAAGTGTGTCGCCCATAGGGTTCGACAAAAGAACCCCACTTCTTTATGGGTAAGAGACTCTGGTACACGAAAATTCAGCGCCGCTGTCGGCTAGAACTTCTCCGGGAAGTAATCCGCTGCAAGAATACTCCAGAAGCTCCTGGGCTCGGACTCAGGGTCTGGTCCTGTATTGCCCCACTCGTCAAACAGGGGAGACTGAGGGACCAGTAGTGGTACTGAGGCGGACCTATGGGATAGTAAACTCGGCGGTGGAGAATACGGCGAACGAGCTGACTGGCCGCCGAATTTCGGGCCATCCTCTGAAGAGTAAGGTGACCTGGCCATGATGTCACCATACGACGAGCTGATAGCCACAGCTTCCGGCACAGGCGTTGCGGCAACCAGCGACAGGTCGTGTCATCTCTCTACCGTCGTTGGCCCCCAAAATATCTCTATGTGATCTCTGGTAGAGGTTTAGGGCGCTTCTGGTGACGATGACGATGATTGAGCGGTCGAGACCTGCGGAATTCCCAAGAATTCTTCCTATTTGATGTACCTTCAGAGAGAGATGTGAATCTGGTGGACCTCATATTCTGGGAGAATGAGGCTAACGCACCTGGTTCCTGCCCTAGTCCTTGACACGGAGGATCGGGGTGAAGGTTCCATTGCTGAGTCGCATTCCGCTTCCGAGTCGGAGAAGCGGGCAGGTTTGATCTCCACCCAGGCCTTCACAGGACTCTTCTTGTGGCGGCGACGACCCGCTTTGCTGCCCCGGGGTGGCTCTTCGGGACACGGTTGATTTTCATCATGTAGCCTCGGGACGGCGCTGGCGCCGTGGCGGAGAGGACCCCCACTCGAGATGGCCGAGGTGCGAGGGGCACCAGGGCAAATGTCGAAGGGTACATGGGGAGGACCTCCATGGACAGCACCCATGTGGGCGGAGTGAGGCTGACCTTCACTCCTCGAGTTGCCGGGGCAAGGAGAACATTCGCCGGTTGCAGAGAGGATGTAGGGAGGGACCCCACGTTAGAGAAGGGCCGGATGGACGATTCCTTCAGATAGGCGGTCGGGGGCAGGAGGATGGACTCCATACCCTGTATATTGGGCGCGGGAAAGGTTTCCGCGCTGAGCGTCATTGCCGTGGGGCATGTCTTCTTTTGGGATGGGGGTGGCACGAGGCATACCTCCATGACGAGCTTCAGAGCGGGGAAGACCCATGCTCCGGGGATTAGTTGTATAGGGAGGGCCTCCGTATGGGGTGACATCACCGTGGGTTAGTTCGCAGCGATCACCACTCAGGCCTGTCACCCGGAGAGTCAACCCAGACTGCCCGTGGGGCGGTTGGGGTCTCGATCCTGGTTGGGTGAAGGAGTTCCCCTGCTCAGCATATGAAGAGGCCCCATGATGCACGTCGCTGGTGGCTCGGGCCATTGTAGCTGTTGACATTGACGCACCTGGGCGGGCATTCTCAGTCCGGGCCCGGCGCTGACGTCGGGTCAGACGAGCTGGTGTAGGTGGCGCAGGGACATAGCCTGCCTGCTCCTCCTGTGGAGTCGGACGGCGGCGCTGACGCGGCCGGGCGGTAGCTCTTGCCTGGAGCTCTTGGGTCGGGACCCTGGGCGGGCTGAGCCGGACGGCGCCCGTCTCATCAGAGTAAGGCGAGGAGTCGTCAAGGCGTTCTGGGGACATGCTCCCAAAACAGTTGAACGTTGGGGTGGGGAGGAGGGGATCCCTGCACGGCCTGTTAGGGCGGCGTTGAAGGTGGGGCCTAGAGGCCTCCAGGTCCAAGCGGTCCATATCCCAAGTTGGTATGACCCCTTCCTCATCGTATCTGCGCACGAGTTTGTTGATCACCCTTCATTGGACGACCTCTGCTTGGGAAAGGGGATGTGGGCGCCCCGTATACCGCGATGTGGAGGCCGTTGTGGTGGTAGCGGCTCCACACGGGGTGGCTGTGGCAGAGTTGCCCCTGCCCCTGCGTAGGCGGGCGGGTGGTGATCGTGTCTATGTAATAGAAACCCGGTTCCTGAGAAATGAAGGGATCAACTCATCAGCACTGAGAGAAAAAGAATCGACAACCAGTGTCCCAATGTCCTTCCATTTTCCACGTATGTAAGAAGGATCCATTCCAACACGCTGTAGAATGGAGTTCCCCACGTTCTACTGCCCCAACTTCCGGTGAGTTTCATGACAAGCCTGATATTTTCTTGGCGGGACCAGGCGCCGGATATCTGGATCCGGTGACACGTCAATCTACTGGTGTCTCAAACGCTACTAATCTCCAAATTGAGGAGAACAATTTCACGTCGGGTTCACTATTTCTGTTTCCGACGCTTTCGTCGGGGCGCACGCATCCATCCGTCTGCAGAGGAGGACGCGCTGCGCTTGTTGCCCCACATTCCCACCTTCCAAAGGTAGGCGGCATTTACTCCTTATTCAGGGACGTCTGCTCCATGATCGAAACGGGATGATGGGATGTCGGTTCTTCCTTCTGTGGATTCCTCCTCAGAACTCATCACCTAGTCCGGGTCTCCCTCATAGATTTAATACATAGTTCATGAGACTCTTCCTAGTGCCATGTTTCCATGGACGCTGGTTAATTACACTGCTTCTGTCGGGACATTCCAAAGGGTACAGTCAGGGCAGCAACCTTCAGTCGGGGGAGTAGTCACATTGAGGCATCAGTAGCGTGTCTGGATGTTGGGGAACCTGGCATGTCTGTCTATTATCCCTGGTCACAGGGCTTCTCGAGGGCGTGTAAGCCCGAGGCATCCCACATCGAGCGCGGGGAATTATATGCCATAGACACATATCTGAGGTTTTCCTGAGCTTCCCGTGATTAACACAGGGTACTCCGCGAGTTTAACGTCTAGCGGAGACGGATCAACCCGATCAGAGCATTAGCCAGAACAGATTGGATTGAGGTATTTCCCTTGAAGGGATGCCGATACCGGGGCCAGCCCATGGGTGATTGTGAAGAGGAGCGTATCGACATGGTCTCACTGGTATATGACAGCCCGGGTGAGGATCGGGGTGGATGGTGGATGGATGAATTAAGTGGAGGGTGGAATGGCAAGGAACCATCACAAGGGCAATGGTGAAGCTGGGCTTGAGCCTTGAAAGGGCATCCTACGTATCCCCGTGGTAGGGAATCAAAGTTTGCGTAGTTCAAAGGATAGTGCCGGTGAACCGGCATCAATTGGATGAGGGTGGTCTTGAACCTCGTGGAGGCTTCCTACGTACCATGCCTTGACATGGATCAAAGACCTCGTAGTTCAAATGGGTGTGCAGTTTAACGTCATGCGAGACAAGGGGGGACATACAGTTTAACGTCAGGATGGATGAGGGTGGGCAGTTTAACGTCATGTTGGACGAGGGGGTGCAGTTTAACATCATGCTGGACGAGGGCGTGCAGTTTAACGTCATGCTGGATGAGGGCGTGTAGTTTATCGTCATGCTGGACGAGGGGGTGCAGTTTAACGTCATGCTGGACGAGGGGGTGCAGTTTAACATCATGCTGGATGAGTGTGTACAGTTTATCGTCATGCTGGACGAGGGCGTGTAGTTTATCGTCATGCTGGATGAGGGCGAAACTCGATGAGAATGAACGACCGAGTAATATGGCATGAACCTCACGGAGGCTTCCTACGTACCATGCCTTGACATGGATCAAAGTCCTCGTAGTTCGCTGGGGGTGGGGGTCAGGGTTGACGCTCACTCTAAGACCACGTGAGTCATGCTCGGTGTGAGAAACAAGAGGTTGCAAGGACCTGATGATCACGTCACAAAGGATGCATCCGTGAGAAGCGAAGAGGGGATTACGCATTACGCGGCCCATGGTGCTGGGACTTACTCCAGGATGGAGGCCCGAGGTGCGGCAAAGTGCATCGAAATAGGGACTCAAGACCAATGATGGGAGGCGCCTCGTTCCCTATCATGCCCTCCACTGACCTTGGTAGTGGGGAAGTACAGAGATGCAGGGGTGAAACCATCCATTGGGGAGCTCGGGTCACCCCTCTCCTATGAACATACGCCGCTCCAATAAGGAGGATATCATCCCTTGTGGATGGGTGATTCCACTCCTATGGAGAAAAGTGGCGTAAAAAATGTTTGAGTTGGGGGGACCCTGCATGCGAAGAACGAGGTCGGGTCACAGTTTAACGTCATGTGTTGAGGACGTCATGCTTGGCAATTTAACGTCCTGCAGCTCGGATGAGGTGGGTTCACTCCGCACCCCTATGAATTACTTAACCGGTACCCTCCGGTCCTTGGGGAAGGGAAGGTACCAGTAAGGCGGTGGTCAAGGGGGGTGTGGAGCGAACCATCGAGAGGTCCACGTTAGCGTGGCTATGCGAAGAATCAATAGCCGTTAGCGTTCTTATGCGAAGAAGCATTAGGCGAAGCAACACTACGAGTGGTATTGTCCATGGGACTTTGAAATCACATCGTGCAAACCTGGAGGGTCGCACGGGAAGAGGAATTTCCAAGTTAAGGCGTGTGCTTCGCGAAGTAGAGTGGCTTGGCCTTAGCACGAGGCATAGGTGTGAGGGGAGGGTGCTTCGCGAAGTGGAACAGTATTCGCGGAGCACTGCCTCGCGAAGAAGGGGTGCCTCGCGAAGGAGGGTGCTACGAAGCAGTGTGCTTCGCGATGTGTAGAGATCCTACCTTAGCATAGGGATCACTAGTATGGGATGGGTGTTTCGCGAAGCATAAACGCTCCTGCGGCTGCCCGGGTTCCCTTGGGAATCCCCATCCTTCGCGAATGGCCTTGAGCCTTGCAAAGGGAATCCCTCTCGGAAGAGGGGGTCAAAACGAGACCAAGCAAAGGCGTCTCGCGAAGTAGAAGTACCTCGCGGAGCTCATGATTCCCAGGGGAAAAGGGTGCTTCACGATTCAGTAGAGGAGAAGCCAAAAGGTCGGATTGTCCATCCTCGGGACTCAGGGGGAGTCCAGTATTTATAGGCAAGGGGCGCCGTGAAGCAGATCTCGCGCGCCGACTAAAGTGATTCACGGCACGCATGCGAATATCAACGGCGTCCGCGAAGAGTTACCACCTCGGGAGCTTCGCGGCGGGCTCGCGAACGTCAACTGCGCTCGCGGAGAGTTACCTCCTCAGGAGCTTCGCGTTCCCGCGATGGTCGGGGTGCTTCGTGACGGTGCTTCACGCCGGTGCTTCGCGCTGGTGCATCGTGAGGCAGCATGCCTGCCTTCTTTTTCGTCCCTTCCTCTCGTGCAATATTTTGGCGCCAACAAATGTAAAAACAACTTAACAACTGATTCATGCATACATATATATCTGACAACCAATTTAAGAGAGGTTTTAATGGGAAGTAAATTAAGATAAATACAATCCCACAAAAAAAATATGTCTAGAAAACAATTCCAAAGAAAAGTAAAATGCACAGGGACTACTGTTCGAAAGCTTCATGAAGATGAACTAGTTTTTTCAGTCTCATTGAGAACCATATGGTCTTGGAATACATAAGACCGCATACAAATTTTGTTCATCGACACATTAAAGGACATGTGCAGGAAAATCCCGTGTATGGGTGAGTATAAAAATACTTAGTAGGACACCCAAAAACCATAAAGCACATAACGATGGAAATATGGTCAACTTTATAAATGTATATGTATCCATCACATATAGTAAAAATATCTTGATACAATCAATAAAGAAAAAAAGTTTAGGAGTTGTTAACAATCATAGTATATCAAACCTAGGATTCTAGATCTAAGATTCCATGAAACAATAATCTAATAAAACACAATTTTGATTCCATTAGCACTGTTGAAGTCTGCGAGAGGTGTAGTAGTTATTGTGTCTCATCATGGGAAAGAAGATGATAATAGATCTAAAGAGAATATGAAAAATATATAAGGATCACAATAATGGACATGTGGTGATACCAAAAACTAAATCTAGACTAACTTACTGGGTAGAACATCAATACCCAGTAGGATTTTTCACATAGATGCTCATGAATCTACATAGGTAACAATGATGAATAGATGATCCCTCTCTTGGAATCTATGGAGTATTCCAACAACATTATATAGGAATTCTTATTAAAGGGATCTTTTTTCATCGAGTAGGAAATGCTTTGTACCAAATATTAGTGAAATAACAATGGGAATGAACCTAAATGAGATGTGACTATTTTAAAGAGGAAGACATATCTAATACATGTGAAAATACACACCATGTAGAGGTGTTTCATGACATGTCCCATGACCTTGGGTTATGAACATGTAAATGGACAATTTAATCGAAGCCATGTTCATGTTGTACCACATGGAGTGTAGACTGACCTTGTAGTCGACCCATGTATCAGTACACGACTTCGACCCATGAACGTTTTCCTGTGTACAAGAACATGAATTTTCATGTGTATCTTTTCCAGGGCGTGTCATGTAGGGGAGTACGCTCCATGTATAAAACCATGGTACTACACCCCATACACACTGAGTATCTGGGGTGGAACCATACTTCATGTGAAAGGGGTCACACATTTTTTGATGTTTAACTTCCTCTGGAACCCATGTTGTTTCTTGAGAGGGCACATTCCATGTACTCCCAGATTACATACGATGTTCTATGGAATTTTCTAGAATCCCTAGTTCATGTTATGGTGGGATCCTCTGTTCTTCAGGACACAATTCTAGCAATTAGTCATTGATAATATCATTGGGGAGCCTCGCCTGAGCCTTTACATCGCTGATCTACCACATTGGGGTCCCCGATCCTCTACAAAAAAAGAGATTATTGTTGTTCTTAATTGGGCTAAAAAGAATGAAAAATCCAAACCAATCGTTATTTGATCTATTGAAGCAATCATCATCAAACCTACGTTGAGACATATTGATATTGGATATATGATTTCGGATCATTGCACCATGAATTGGATGTGTAACGATCGATTATTGAATGGAACGTCGAACCATGTGGCAGAATAAAGAATACCCAGAAGAATGGTTAATCAATAGAGAAAAGAACAAATTCAAATCAGAGGAAAAAAACCTAGATTGATGGAAAAGTTGATATTGGTTCATTTCTATTAGAAGGAAAAATTAAGAATCCAACAATCATGAAGAAATATCTCAAAAAACCCTACAAATAAACCGATACCCTATAATAATTAATTCGTGAGTTAATATATTTAATGATTGATCTATGTTCTTCATATGAATGAAGAATGTGGAATAAAGAAATTAAAAAACTTTACCAAACTCAATTCAGTTCGACCACTGATGAATATTGATTCCCTGTCATTGTCATTGACAAGATTCATCGAATATAAGGTTCCTAGATCCCTAATTCAAAACTCCGTCATTGTTCGTTCAAGATGATTGTCCATATATTCTATTCAATGAATCTTTAAAGGATTATGGGATATGATACTAAAACAATATTTAATATATAAGGATTTATTTGAAAGATAATGCAATCTCTACATTAAAAAAACAATAAAATAATTTTATTCAATTATTTTAGTTGCCTTTTCACTTATGATGAATTTTCAACAAATGACTCTTGTAGAGCAATGTTATGTTATTACCAAGGTAAATATACTATCCTGAACTCAAAGGATCCCTAATATTTATGATATGGAAAATCATATAGGAGTTATTACTCTTTTTTAAGAAAATGACTTGCACATGCTTTGTAATATATTTAATATTTTACAAACATTCATTTGGGGAACACCGGTCCTCAGAATTGAATTCCATCCCAGCACCTGGTCTTGAAATTAATCCATATAATATTTAAAAACAATACCTGGAATATAAGATACATAACATAAATTATTTTTAGTATATTTGAGGATTATATGGAGTGAGAAGCTATCACTGGTTGAAGACCCTATTTTTTGGGCAACATTATGCATGGAAAACTGGGGCCTCTACCATATAGTCAAACAGTAGCATCATATGGAAAGACAACCCGTTTTATGTGAGAATGTTTTCATAGACAACTACGGTGTGTTCTTCATATTTTTCAAATGGGGTCCTCATGTGTTATAAATTCTATTTCTAGAAGCTGGAGAAATATTATGAATATCTGAAAGTGTCAAGGATTAAGAGTTTGATGTTTGGAAGGGAGGTGTATGAGAATAAAGGAAGCTGTTGGATCGATATTTTCCATGAATTGTAAATTGAAATTTATAAGTATGTCTTATATGTTTTAGGGGGCATCTCTATTTTTTTTGTGGATCCATGAATGAGGGATCCCAAATTAAGAGCTTGGGTGTAGATACGTGTTTGTTTACTTGAGAGGGATCATATTTATCTCCCCCATGGTTTTGGACTAGATCATAAGTCATAGGACTCGATAAGTTTCCCAATGGAACAAGAATCAAGACATGCATATTTCTTGAGGTACAATACCATTTAAATTCATTCATCCAAGAAATTATCTATGCAGTTTAAATTCATGTGGTAAGCGTGTTTAGAAAGAACGTTTCCCAACGAGAATTCATCTGGACAAAGGTATATAAATCAGTTGTCACTAGGTATATTATCATAGAAAGAATCAAGAAATTTGTATATCTAAAATAAAGATTGCATGTATTTATTTTATTCATGTCTTGAGGGAAAATGTTTTTTTTTCTATTTCAGTCTCACACATTGGTTGAGAACCCATTTTGGATCCTCCCATTAAGATATGACCAATATGTAGGAGAGTGGGTATCATTTTCCATGTTGTGATTCCACTGTCCCCAAGATTGATGATTCTTACATCACTACATATCTCATTTGAATATGAATAAATATAGTTGTACTTTTTGGGGGTTAATGTTATTTTAAGTCATGCAGTAAAGACATCTCGTGTACCTTATAAGGTCACACACAAGGACCATGATAACCCATATGCATGTTGATATACCTTACTTATGAAGGGAATTTATTTTCCAAAAGTCTTATACACACATGAACTCTTATTGGTGTGTGAATGTAATGCCTTGACACCAGTTACCCATAGTCGGTGCATTATTACATAACATTGGCATGATACAAGGAAATCATGTCCTGAATGACTGATCAATTTAGTATCCATGGAAATACTAGATACATTCATAAGGTCTACAATACAACTTGTGATGATAAACAACAAAAAATTATTCCATTAGAAACATCCAAGCTTCCTAGATTATGCCTGCAAGTCACTCATAACTAACTTCTTCATATCCTGGGAAAATGAAACATAAGAAAGGGGTGAGGTCAAATTATCAGTAAGAGTAAGAAATACATTGGAAGATAACATAAACATTAGGTATGGTTAATAATTGAAAACACATGCTTTTACAAATAATTAACATGAATACTTTATGGCAGGAATATGAGCTGAGTAAATAATTTCATTGTAAAACATAGTCATTGGTATTCTATTAGTCGAATAACTACATGAAATATCAATATCTAATCTCATAATGATGAAATTCATAATTCCAAACATCATAACCACATAGTCAAGGCATCGTGACAAGACTACAAATAAGATTTTTTCAAGGCCTTGTGCCAAGACACTAGTTTTCCTAATGATACCTACCGATGCATCAAGGAGCTATAGTGGGATCCATCCATCACTTACCAACTCATATGAAAATTTTGAAATATAACATAAACATTCATATTAAAACTATCATACTAAATGCCAATACGTTATCCACAAACCATGAATGGAATAAAAATAGTATATCCACTGTCAAACATAACACATTTAATACAATATGGAAGATTGTATTGTAACAGATTAACCTCAATCAAGAATAATGAAGGATATTGACATAGATGAAACTAATCATCAAAACTATTTGAGAGAAATATCCCCCATTTTTCTTAAAAACATTTAAAAGTCACACTATTTTTCAAGAAGCAATTTAAAAATAGATTTTTGAGTCAATGTGTTCCATTCCATTTTGAAAATTTGAAAAGGAATTTTAGTTTTAAAACATCAATTTCCATATAAGTAAATACTTAATAACATTTAAAAAAAAAATAACATTAATGAGAAAGATTTCGAATAATAAATCTTTAAAATCTTTAAAATGATATTTTAGTTAGAGTTCCTAACCAAAAGAGAGCCACTTTAATGAAAATAATTTAGGTATTAAAAACTTTATAATATCATGATAATAAAGGGATCCAAGATATACTATGTCTAAGTACATTATATATACACCATATAAAAATGATTTGGTGTATAACAACAAAGAATTCTCAATGGAATGTAAATTGAGATGAAATCTCTTATAAGGACTGTATCTGTAGGTTAAGGATAAATGAATGACATAATTATCTGTGAAAAGTATAAATACACTCAATATGATTGGATATTCAGTGTAAATCAATCAGAGTACTTTCACACATATTCTTGTAAGAACAACACCAATGAATTGGATTTTTAACTCAATAAATGGAGATTGAGTTAAAATTACTCTTATCAAGTTCATATAGATAACCTGAGAATATATCAATGGAGTGATTGTGTGTATCAAAAGTATATCCACAGAAAGGGGAGTGGAAATTATTACATAAGAAAATTAATAGCGATTCCACACATAATCTTGGAGTAAAATAATCAATGAAGTATGCGTAAAGATGAAGGAGTGGAAATTGAAATTTCAAATTACCTTATCGAGTTGGTAACATACGAAACATACACCCATGAAATCAGGATAATACAATGATGATGAAAATATCCATAAACTAAAGTATATTATGCAATGAATACAAACATGGGAGTACACACACCACATGCAATAAATAAGTGTTGAATAATGGAAATCTCACAGAATTAAGATTGAGGTAAGAAACCCCTTACGTTGTAATTTTTCCTTGGTAAAGGGTAGGGTAACTTCTTTTATAATGGTGAAATAATTTTTATTAAATTATACTATAATCATATACATTAATATGGTGTCATATATGATCTTTTAACATTGCTTGGTTAATAATATCCCAGTATTATCATGTTTTGGGTGTTTACGGATTCGTTTTCCTTTATATTCTTTGTTATGTGATTCATATTTGTTATGGATGAGGTGTATCTTATTCATATCCAGAATTATATCATGTCTCTATACATTATTTTTAATAATGTATTTAATAACAATTACACCACAACGTGGAGACGACAATCCGTACGTACACACATATGGCGACATGTCATTCAAAGGATTGATAGAATAATGAATATTGTTGTATCATATTTGTAATAACATAAAATTATATATAATATACTGTATTTATTATTTTAAAATAAAAATATCAATGAAAGAAGAAGTGGAAGAAAAAATGAACTTGAAAGAGGTTGGTGAAATTATTAGCTCTTCTTCGTGTTCTTCCTTTTGATTTGATCAAAAGAGGTCCATAGGTTAGATTTATGACTAAAGGAGGGCCTTTAGGATGATGGGAAGATAGTTTAGAGGTTATTTGGGAAGGTTTTGGCTGAGCCAAATGGCGTTTAACGTGAGAATTAGATATAGGGGGGGCGTTCCATTTTATAAGAGGGGTGAGGGGCACCTTAGGAAAAGCTAGAAATATTATTTTATAATAAAATCATTTTCGTTTTATAATGGCTCCAGAATGGATTATTTAAAGGATAAGGTGGGTATGGGTCTAAAAACACTCAAACAATAGGTATTAGATTGGTTTGGGTCACTATATTAAACTTTACGTTTAGATTTAACTCTTAGTTAAATAGTTTGACATTTACCATGTCTCTTTGTATTTTTATATCATATGGTTAATAAACATATTATATACTTACATGAGAACACTAAGAGGTTCATTAATGATACACTTATTATTATATAAGTCTTTGGGCCGAACCGCAGATTTTAGTAATTGAATATCAATTAATAATATAATATTTGTTTTCAAAACTCTTTTATGTCAATTTTGACACTATTAGGTATTTTGTTTTTGATAAATTAATAACATAATTATTACTTCGAAAAAAATTAATCTAACCAACCATAACATGATATAGTAACCTAAAAAATCAGTGCAATTCATAAAAGGTCTCAAATTACATTTATTTGGATATTTATAATATCAATTATTTTAATATTTCTTTAACACAGTAATTACTGCATCATCATTGTGTAATAAATAAATTATATTATTTACTGTCTAAAAATTATAAATAAAATACCATTATGTAGGAAATATATTTATCATTCTAATGAATATTTATAGTAGAATTTATATTATGTATAACCCTATAGTAAAAATGTTTTAGTTATTAAACATTGATTTTAACTCTTTTAACTCTTCTTTAAATAAAATAATAATAAATGTCCTAATCTAATCCAAGTGGACCAAAGAGGTTCATATTTTATTCCTATGGTTTTTTGGGGTCAAATTATACTTATAAAATAGAATTAGGACATGTGTTAGGGTAATAATAATATCATTTTTACCCTTAATTCCCCTATTTACTTTTAACCGTGGTAAATAAAATTAAAAAGTTACTATTCACCAAATATTATTTTCATCTTATTGAACCAAATTTTACTTACTGATATCAACTGTGTCTCTCGGATTTTTGAAATTTCATACACAAAAGCGGAAAAAATACGTTTTATGTGAATTTTCAAATTCTCCTAGGAGGTGGGTAAAAGACGGTTAAAAGTTCAATAAAATGTTTATATATCTAAAGTTATTATAAACTGATTCCAATGAATTACATTGAACATATAGAGGTATTATGTATCTATTTTGACATTAAATAAATTAAAATAAAATAAATAATAATTTAAATAAATGTTTTTTTTAAACTATAACTCATTGTTTTTCACTATTCATCAAAAATTAAAAGTTTTCAGAAACATACCAAAAATTCACCATAAAATAATTTTGATATTCTGAATTTAAAAATGAAGTCTATTTTAACAAATTTAAAACATAGAAATTTCATTTATTAGTTTAAAATTAATTTTCGTTGTCAAAACCAAAAAGCGTATTTTTATGAAATAATAACTATCAAAATATTGACATTTGTTTATGTCCAATTTCAAAGTGAAATTACATAAAATTACCAAAATTGGATTAAATGGTAAAAATATAATCAAATTATACTTCCAAACCATTCATATGTATATTTAAACACTATAAATTATTTTGATTAAAAAAGTTGTTTGTAGTTAAAATATATTATTTTCACTATTCACCCAAATATGAAAGTTATCAGAAAAACACCAAAAAATTATTGAAACTAAATTATTATGTCCCTATCCTAAATAAGAATTTTATTTTGTCAAATGTAATATATAAAAGTTTCAAATATTGTATTTAAAAATGGGTCTCCATTAAAAGGCAGTAAAATTGATTTTTTAAATACTCCTTTTATCTGAAAAAAATGAATTTGTCTTTAGATTATGTCTAAGAAACTCATAATATGGTTTCTAAAATTATAAGGGTTTTATGAAGTTCAAAATTATGTTAATACTGTAATGCCTCGACCCTATTTACCCAGAGTTGGTGCATTATTAAATAACATTGGCACGATCATAAAAGATCATTTCTGGAAAGACCAATTAGATTAGTAGCTTTGGAATTACTAGATACATTCATAAGGTTTACATTACGTCATAAAATGAAAAACTATAACAACATTGTTTCCATAGACCACACTCATATTCCCTCACACTATTCATGCAAATCAGTCATAAAATAATTCTTCACATCCTGAAAAAAAAAACATAAAAAGGGGTGAGCTTAGATGCTTAGTAAGGATAACAATATAGCAGAAACTTTCATAAATAATCATAAACATTTAAGGAAATGTATAACTTAAAAAAGCCTTTTAAAATTGAAATTCAGCATAATATGGAAAAAATTAAAATAAAATAATTCCTTTTACATATTCACATGGATATTCTCCTAGTTAAATAATCTCCTGCAATATAAATAACCACTTTCATAATGATGGAATGCATAATTCCAAACTATCATAACCACAAAGTCAAGGCCTTGTGACAAGACTACAAATAAGATTTTGTCAAGGCCTTGTGCCAAGATACTAGTTTGTCTCATGAGACATACTGATGCATCAAGGAGCTATAGCAGGATCCACCCGTCACTTACTAAGTCCAATGCATTCCTCATATGACATGTTTGAAACATAACATAAACATTCGTATTAAAACTAACATACGGAATGTCAATATTTTATCCACAAACCATGAATTGTATAAAAATAGAACATCCACAGTCAAACATAACTCATTCAATAAAATATGGAAGATTTTATTGTAACAGATTAACCTCAATCAAGAATAATGAAGGATATTGACATAGATGAATATAATTATCAAAACTATTTGAGAGAAATATCCCCCTTTTTCTGAAAAACATTTAAAAGTCCCACTATTTGTCAAGAAGCCATTTAAATATATATTTTTGAATAAATGTTTCCCATAATACTTTGAAACATTTAAACGAAATTTTAATTTTATAACATTGATGTCCATATAAATAAATCCTTAAAAACATTTTTAAAACATGGATATTGATGAGAATGATTTAGAATAATACATTTTTAAAACATTTAAAATGATATTTTAGTTAGAGTTCCTAACCCAAAGGGAGACACTTGAATAAAAATAATTTCGGTAATATAAATTTATAATATCATGAGAATAAAGGGATTCATGATATACTATGTCAAAGTACATTATATACACCATATAAAAGTGAATTGGTGCATAATAACAAAGAAACCTCAATGGAATGTAAATTCAGATGAAATATATTATAAAGACATTATCCTTAGTTTAAGAATAAATCAACGACATAATTATGTGTGAAAAATATAAATACACTCAATTTGATTGGATATTCAGTGTAAATCAATCAGAGGACATTCACACATATTTTTTTTAAAAACAACACCAATGAATTGGATGTTTAACTCAATAAATGGAGATTGAGGTCAAATTACTCTTATGAAGTTCATATCAATGAATTGAGAATCTATCAATGGATTGATTATGTGTATCAAAAGTATATCCACATATAGGGGAGTGGAAATTATTACATAAGAAAATGAATAGTGATTCCACACATAATCTTGGAGTAAAATGATCACTGAAGTATGCGTAAAACCGAATTAGTGGAAATTGAAATTTCAAATTCCCTGATCGATTTGGTAAATTTCAAAACATACACCCATGAAAGAAGGATCATAAAATGTTTCTGTAGATATCCATAAATTAAATTATATTATACTATGAATACAATCATTGGAAGTACACACACCACATGCGATAAATAAATGGTGAACACTGGAAATCCCATGTAATTAAAAGTGAGATAAGAAACCCCTTACTTTGAAATTTTTCTTTGGTCGATGGATGTTTAACCTCTTTTATAATTTTGAAATAATTTTTATTGAATTATACAAGATTCATAAACATTAATATGATATAATATATGATCTTTGAACATTTATTTTTTAATAATATCTTAGTATTATCGTCGTTTCGGGTGTTAACGGATTTTTTTTCCTTTATATTATTTGTTATGTGAGCTGTATGTTTTTTAGATGGGATGTATCTAATTAATATCCAGAATGATATCATGTCTCTAAAAGTTATTTTTAATCATCAAATGAAATGTAGTCTTGAATGGATACGATGGGGAATGAATCTCATCGTGTTTGTGGAGACGGTAATCTGTATGTACGAATGAGCGACAATATCATTTTTTCGATATTAAAATAATATATAATTGAATGTTATATCATATATACAGAATAATTATCATGTCATATTTATTATATATATTAATTAAAAATCATTATTATACCCATCCAAAATAATAATGTATTGAATAACAATTACACCACGACGTGGAGACGGTAATCTGTACGTACACACGTATGGTGAAATGACATTCAAAGGATGGATAGAATAATGAATATGTAGGTACCATATTTATAATAACATCATAGTATATATAATATACTGGAGTAATTATTTTAGAATGGAAATAACAAAGAAAGAAGAAGTGGAAGAAGAAAAGAACATAAAAGAGGGTGGTGAAATTATTAGCTCTTCTTCAGGTTCTTCCTTTTGATTTGATCAAAAGGGCTCTGTAACTTGATTTAATGACCAAAGGAGGGATTCCAGGATGAAGTTAGGGATGTTGATAGGATATTTGGGTAGGGTTTTTCCGAGCAAAAAGGCTTTGAAGGTCTTAATTATTGAGAAGGGGGAGTGCCCTTGTATAGGAGGGGTGAGTGGGACCTTTGGAAAGGATAGAAATATTATTTTATATTAAACTCATTTTCGGTTTCTAATGGATCGAAAATGGATTATTTAAAGGATAAGGTGGAGATGTGTCTAGAACCACCCAACCAATAGGTTTTAGATAGGTTTTTGTCACTATATTAACCTTAACGTTTAGATTTAACTCTTACTTAAATAGTTTGACATTTACCATGTCTCTTTGTATTATTATATTATATGGTTAATAAACATAATACATACTTCCAAGAGAAAGAAAAGTGGTTAATTAATGAAACACCTGTCATTATATAAGTCATTTGGTCGAAACATATTTTTTTTATGAATATAATATCAATTAACAATATAATATTTGTTTTAAAAACTCTTTATTGTCAATTCGGACCCTATTTGGTATTTTTTTTGCTAAATTCATAACAGTATTATTACTTCAAACAGAATTTGTATAACCAACCCTTATATGTCATATTAATTTATAAAATTAGTGTAATTCAATATAATTCTCAGATTACTTTTATTTTGATAATTATAATTTCAATTATTTTAATATTTCATTAATTAGGTAATTACTCTATCAGTACTGTGTCATAAATAAATTAAAAATTTTAATGTAAAAAATTATAAATAAAATACCATTATGTAAGAAATAATTTTATATTTATAATTAATATTTATAATCGAATTTATCTTATGTATAACCCTATATTAAAAATGGTTTAGTTATTAAACATTGATTTTATCTCTGTTAACTCTTCTTTGAATTAAATAATAACAAATGTCCTAATCTAATCCAAGTGGATCAAAGAGGTTCATATTTTATTCCAAAGGTTGTTTGTGGTCTAATTATATTTATCCAATAGAATTAGGACATGTTTTAGGGTAATAATAATATCATTTTTATCCTTAATTAACATATTTACTTTTAACTATGGTAAATAAAAGTAAAAGGTTACTATTCACCAAAAATTATTTTTATCTTATTGAACGATATTTTACTCATTGATATTAACGGTGTCTCTCGGATTTTTGAAATTCAAATCACATAAGTGGTAACATTATGTTTTATGTGAATTTTGAAATTCTCCTAGGAGGTGGGTTAAAACGGTGGAAAGTTCATTAAAATTTTATATATCTAAAATTATTAAAAAATGATTCCAATGAATTACATTGAAAATATATTGGTATTATGTTTCTATTTTGACCTGACATACATTTAAATAAAACATATTATTATTTAAATTAAAATTCAGTTTTAAACTATAACTAATTGTTTTTCACTATTCATCAAAAATTAAAAGTTTTCAGAATTATACCAAAAATTCACTCTAATATAATTTTGATATTATTACTTCGAAAATGAAGTCTATTTTACCAAATTAAAATCATATAAATTTCTTTTATTTGTTTAAAATTAATCCCCATTGTCAAAACCAAAGAGCGTATTTTTATGAAATAATAACTACGAAATGATTGACATTTGTATATGTCCAATTTCAAAGTGAAATTACTTCTAATGAAAAAAGTTGGATTAAATGGTAAAAATATAATCTAATTATACATCCAAACTATTCATATGTATTGGTTAACACAATAAATTATTTTGATTAAAATAATTGTTTTCAGGTAAAATATATTATTTTTCACTATTCACCCAAAAATGAAAGTTATCATAAAAAACCGAAAATTTATTGAAACTAAATTCTTATGTCCCGAACACAAAAAAGAATTTTTTTTAATTTATTGTATAAAACATTAAAATATTGGATTTAAAAAGGGTTCTCCATTAAAAAGAAATTAATTATCATTTATTGAACAATAATTATTTTATCTAAAAAAATGAATTTGTCCTTACATTATGTCTAATAAACTCATAATATGGATTCTAAAATTATAATGGTTATATAATGATCAAAATTCTGTTAATACTATTCATAACCACTTTTTAACGTCTATTTTGGTAAGTCGTGGTGCGTTTGAACCCGATGTTCAGTGTAGTGTAAGTTATTGAAGTACTTTGAAGAACTAACGTACTATGATATCGTGGGGTGTTACATTCTTCCCTCCTTCAATAAATTGAGTCCACACAATTTTTAAAATTGGGCTTGGGAATATAATGGATTGTCCCACAACTAAAAAAGATTCAATAAAAATATCACTTTAAATGAATGAAATATAAGTACAAAGTTCATCCAAGATAACCCATACAAGGATTCCATGTAGAAAAACATGGATATGGAAGATAAAATAAGTGTCAAGTGCTGTTGGATAGGGATAGAAAGCATGATCATGAGAAAGTTGAAAACAAGAAAACCACAAACTTGTGATGGGACAAATGGTCATTAGTTTCCCAGTAGTAAAAGTAGACAGACCACATATTTTTATTTTTTCAAAGTTACATTACATAAAGACAAGGAATTTATTTATGAGATTGAATAAGAACATGAAGAGATATACTTAATTTTTAAGTATAGTTTCATTCTTTATTTAATTTCTACCAGTAAATCATTTTTTTAAACGATGAGTATTCAAGAAGACTTGGCCACAATGGAAGAACTAGAATAAACTTCAAGATAATCACATGATCCAAAAAGGATAAACTATATATTTACCTTGTATTTAGAGATTAATCGAAACCAAAATGGTTAGTACATGATCTGATGATCCCGCAAAGGATATTCCTTTAGAGAAATAAACACTAATCTTAATTTCTAAAATTAAACGAACAATACCCCAATATTAAATAAATACCATTCAACAAACAATTGTCCTTAAAATCCTTCAATATAATCCAAACTAATATTGTAACCCAAAACATAGAAAATTTTGGTTATTTAGTCTTCCATGTTAAATTGTATCTCCAAATGACATCAAATATTCTTAAATTCACACACTTAAAAGTAATTAACCTAATCACACATTCTCTACTATAGTTTAGTCATTTCTATAAATAACCCAAATCACTATAAATCCACAATAAAAACGTAGATTAAAATCCCCCATTACTCCTCAAATGAAATCCCATAGTATTCCATTTTCCTTGGGCATACAGTGTTCCCAACAAAGAGAACGTCTTCCAAAAAAACATTTTTCACTTAATTATCAAATCATTTTACTACAGTAAAGGTATTCATTTGATAAGATATAAGATCTCAAATCAACTTATTATTGAATAATAAAATTATTTAACTAAAAATAATTAGTCACACTTACTAGGGACTTCACATAGTCTAGTGGTAGGCAATAAATCCAAACCGCACTCTGGTTGTGGGTTAGAATCCCACATCATTTTCTAATGCGATGGGTTGTCACACGGTCTGCGTGTTATCCTTTTCCAAAAACTATAGTTTATAAAATTTTCAAATTGAGATAAATTTATCAAAATAACCATAATATAGTTTAACCAAAAATGTTATCTCATACCTTTCATTTTCATCCCAAAATATAATAACTTGTAATTGCCTCAAACCCAATGAGCATATAAAACCAAATGGTTATGTATAACTATATCTAGAAGAGAAAATACAATTCTTCCTTAAATATCATTTTCACATGACAAACTGCAGGGTTACAAATACAAGAGAACATTATTCCAAAGTAATACCATTAACAAGGAGCACTTATAATTTTAAACATATCTCCAACCATTTATTTCCACATAGCTTCCTCTTTGGACATGAAAATATCCAACAGAATAGGGCATTCACTCGGGTAATGGCCAGGTCCCGTACATTTACAGAAAATGAATGTAAATGGATTCTTGGGAACATTTTTAATTTCTTCTATAATACTCTTCATTTTTCCTCAACAAGTATTCACATTATTTCTTTTGTCCCACACGTAAATCATTTCTTTGTTCCATTGAGACACTTTCCTGGGTTTCTCTTTCCACATTTCCTGCATAATGGAAGTTGATGAATTTTTTCTCCATGGTCTCCATTGTTGGAGCTCTTATCATTCATCACCTTTCTCTTATTTTTTGACTTCTAGAGTTGGTTAATATATTTTTTGTCGATTATATTTTTGGAAAACTGATTTTCCATGAACACGATATCTTTTACACCTATCAACATTCCATTTTGTTGCTCATTTCCACCACCATTCCCACTTTGTACATCATTCTCAAAGTTACTATGACTTCCATGGAATCCATCCGTTGACTAAAACTATAAAGCATTGTGTGAGTAACAGTAGTCATAAAATCATTTATAGAATATCATGACACCATATTTTCAATTTAAAACACCTTAGGATTAACCAAGTTCATTTATTCTCATCTTATATTAAAATAATTCGTATCTGTTTGTAATGAAAATGTAAATTATCCTAAGCCTATACCTTAGAAGTGTTGTATCTAAGAGAGAAGCAAGGCCCATTTTTGTGCATCAGTTCCCGTTCGAGTCTAGCTTAAAGTGGTGTTTTTGGGTTTTCTCCCTAGGTACATCTATGCAAGAGCCACCTCTACCATCTCGTATCCAAATTGGGATGTATTTCTTGGAAAAATCACAAAATCACTACTATACAAAAAATTTAAGAAGTTCCTCTATACTAACCCTCAATGTATATCGTAGGGCTATGTGATATAATCCAGTTTTATCTAAATCTATTTTCTATTGTTTGTACTATTCTTCCTCTGATACCAACTTTAACGCACTGACCATCGTTACCCATAGTCGGTGCATTATTACATAACATTGGCATGATCACAAAAGATCAAGTATCGAAATATCGATTAGTTTAGTAGCCTTGGAAGTACGAGATACATTAATAAGGTTTATATTACATAATAAAATAAAAAACTACAACAACATTGTTTCCATAGAACACACTCATATCCCCTCAGACTATCCCTACAGATCAGTCAAAAAATACTTCTTCACATCCTGGGAAAAGTAAAACATAGAAAGTGGTGAGCTCAGATGCTCAGTAAGGATTAAAATATAGATAAAACTTTAATAAATAAGCATAAACATTTTAGGAAATGTATAACTAAAACAAAATCCTTTTAAACATGATCTTCAACATAATATGGAAAAAACATTAAATGAAATAATGCAATTAATTATTCACATGGATATTCTACTAGTCAAATAATCACATGCAATATCAATAACCACTTTCATAATGATGTAATTCATAATTCTAGACTATCATAACAACATAGTCAAGGCCTTATGCCAAGACTACAAATACGATTTTGTCAAGGCCTTGTGCCAAGACACTAGTTTGTCTCATGAGACCTAACAATGTATCGAGGAGCTATAGTAGGCTCCACCTGTCACTTAATAAGTCTAATGAATTCCTCATATGAAAATTTTGAAACATAACATAAACATTTGTATTAAAACTATCATAAGAAATGTCAATACATTATCCACAAACCATGAATTGTATAAAAATAGCACATCCACAGTCAAACATAACTCATTCAATACAATATGGAAGATTTTATTGTAATAGATTAACCTCAAATGAGAATAATGAAGGATATTGACATAGATAAAAATAATAATCAAAACTATTTGAGAGAAATATCCCCCTTTTTCTTGAAAACGTTAAAAAGTAACACCATTTGTCAAGAAGACATTTAAAAAAAGATTTTTGAGTCAAAGTATCCCATACCACTTTGAAACATTTAATAGGAATTTTAATTTTAAAACATTAATTTCCATATAAATAAATCCTTATAAACATTTTTAAAACATGGTCATTAATGAGAAAGAATTAGAAAAATAAATCATTAAAACATTTAAAATTATATTTTTGTTAGACTTCGTAACAAAAAGAGAGACACTTGAATACAAATAATTGAGGTAAAAAAACATTTTAATATAATGAGAATATTGGGATTCATGAAATACTATGTCAAAGTACATAATATACACCATATAAAAGTGAATTGGTGTATAACAACAAAGAAGTCTCAATGGAATGTAAATTGAGATGAAATCTCTTATAAAGACCATATCCATAGGTTAAGGATAAATCAATGACATAATTATGTGTGAAAAATATAAATACACTCATTATTATTGGATATTATGTTTAATTCAATCAAAGGACATTCACAAATATTCTTGTAAAAACAACACCAATGAATTGGATGTTTAACTCAATAAATGGAGATTGAGTTAAAATTACTCATATCATGTTCATATCGATAACTTCAGAATATATCAATGGAGTGATTATGTGTTTCAAAAGTATATCCTCGGAATGGGGAGTGGAAATTATGACATATGAAAATTAATAGTGATTCCACACAAAATCATGGAGTAAAATAATCACTAAAATATGCATAATGCCGAATGAGTGGAAATTGAAATTTCAAATTCCCTTATCGATTTGGTAACTTACAAAAAGTAGACCCATGAAATAAATATCATAAAATGATGATGTATATATCCTTAAATTAATTTATATTACACAATAAATACAATCATTGGCAGTACACACACCACATGTAATTAATAAGTGGTGAACAATGGAAATCTCATGGAATTAAAAGTGAGATAAAAAAACCCCTTACTTTGTACTTTTTCCTTGGTAGAGGGTAGGTTAACCTCCTGTATAACGGTGAAATAAATTTTATTGAATTAAAAAAGAATAATATACATTAATTTTATATTATAGATGATCCTTTAACATTGATTTGTTAATAATATCTTAGTATTATCGTCATTTCAGGTGTTAACGGATTCGTTTTCCATTATATTCTTGGTTATGTGACTCATATATTTTATGGGTGGGATTTATCTAATTAATATATAGAATGATATCATATCTCTAAAAATTATTTTTAATCATCAAATGATATTTAGTCTTGAATGGATACGATGGGGAATGAATCTCATCGCGTTTGTGGAGACGATAATCCGTACGTACGCACGAGCGACAATATCATTTTTTGAAAATAAAATAACATATAATTGGATGGTATATAATATATACAAAATCATTACCATGTTATATTTTTATTTAAAATAATTACACATCATTATTATACCCATCCAAAAAATAATGTATTGAATAATAATTACACCACGACGTGGAGGTGGTAATCTGTACGTACGCACATATGGTGAAATGTCTTTCAAAGGATGGATTGAATAATGAATATGGATCTAACATATTTATAATAACACCACAGTATATATAAGATACTGAAGATATTATTTTATAATGGAAATAACAAAGAAATAAGAAGTGGAAGACGAAAAGAACTAGAAAGAAGGTGGTGAAATTATTACCTCTTCTTCGGGTTCTTCCTTTTGATTTGATCAAAACGGATCCTTACGATGGCATTCTGACAAAAATAGGTCCTCTAGGGTGAATTGAGGGAGGTTGAGAGGATATTTGGGTAGGGTTTGGACTAGCCAAAAGTTTTTGAAGTTTTTAATTAGAGAGAATGGGGAGTGCCCTTTTATAAGAGGGGTGAGGGGCACCTTTGGAAAATCTAGTAATATTATTTTATAATGAAATAATTTTAGGATTATAATGGCTAAAAAATAGATTCATTAAAGGATAAAGTGGGGATAGTTCGAAAACCATCCAACCAATTGGTTTTATAATGGTTTGGGTCAATATATTAAACTTTACCTTTATATGTAACTCTTCCTTAAATAGTTTGACATTTACCATGTCTCTTTGTATTTTTATATTATATGGTTAATAAACAGACTATATACTTTCAAGAGAACCCCAAGTGCTTCATTAATGATACAAATATCATTATATAAGTTTTTAGGTCTAACCTCAGATTTTTAGTAATAGAATATCAATTAATAATATTATATTTGTTTTAAAAACTCTTTTATGTCAATTTTGATACTATTTGGTATTTTGTTTTTTTCTAAATTCCTAACAGCCTTACTACCTCGAAAAAAATTCATATAACCAACCCTATTATGTAATATTAACCTATAAAATTTTGTAATTCATAAAAACGCTAAATTAAATTTATTTGGATATTTATAATATCAATTATTTTAATATTTCATTAATTAGGTAATTACTGCATCACCATTGTGTCATAAATAAATTAAATTATTTAATGTAAAAAATTATAAATAAAATACCATTATATAGGAAATCGTTTTATATTTCTAATGAATATTTATAATAAAATTTATCTTTTGTACAACCTTATATTTAAAATGTTTTAGTAATTAATCTTTGATTTTATCTCTTTTCACTCTTCTTTTAATTAAATAAAAATAAATGTATTAATGTAATCCATGTTGACCAAAGAGGTTCATATTTTATTCCTAAGGTGGTTTTTGTACGAATTATACTTATCCAATATAATTATGACATGTGTTAGGGTAATAATAATATCATTTTCACCCTTAATTACCCTATTTAATTTTAACTATGGTAAATAAAAGTAAAAAGTAACTATTTACCAAAAATTATTATTATCTTATTGAACCACATTTTACCCCTTGTTATTAACCGCGTGTCTCTCATTTTTAACATCCATCTTATAGAATTGGTAAAATTATGTTTTATGTGAATTTACAAATTCTCCTAAGAGGTAGGTAAAATACGGTGAAAAGTTCAATAAAATTTTATATATCTAATATTATTACAATATGAATCTAATGAATTAAATTGAAAATATATGGGTTTTATGTATATATTTTTAACTAAACTAATTTTAAATAAAATAAATAATTATTTAAATAAAAATTCGGTTTTAAACTATAACTCAGTGTTTTTCACTATTAATCAAAAATTAAAAGTTTTTATAAACATACCAAAAATTCGCCCTAAGATAATTTTGATATTATGAATTAAAAATTTATGTATATTTTAACAAACTCAAAACATATAAATTTCATTTATTAGTTTAAAATTAATTCTCATTGTCAAAACCAAAAAGCGTATTTTTACGAAATAATAACTACCAAAAGAATGACAATTTTTATGTCCTATTTCAATGTGAAATTACTTCCAATGAAAAACATTGGATTAAATGGTAAAAATGTAATCTAATAATACATCCAAACCATTCATATGTATTGTTGAACACTATAAATTATTTTGATTAAAAAAGTTGTTTTCAGTTAAAATATATTAGTTTTCACTATTCACCCAAATATGAATGTTATCAGAAATACACCAAAAATTTATTGAAACTAAATTCTTATGTCAAGATCACAAAGAGGAATTTTATTTTTCCAAATTTATTATATAATATTTTCAAATATTGGATTTAAAAAGGTTTCAGCATTAAAAGGCTGCAAAATTGCATTTTTTTAAAAATACCTCTTTTATCTAAAAAAATGAATTTGTCCTTACATTATGTCTATGATACTCATAATATGGATTCTAAAATTATAAGGGTTATATAAAAATCAAAATTCTGTTAATAATATACATAACCGCTTTTGAACGGCTAATTTGGTAAGTCGTGGTGTGCTTGAACCCGATGTTGTGTGTAGTGTAAGTTATTGAATTACTTTGAAGAACTAACGTACTATGAAATCTTGGGTGTTACAAATACTATTCATAACCACTTTTCAACATCTATTTTGGGAAGTCATGGTGTTATTTAACTCTATGTTGCATGTAGTGTAACATATTTAATTACTTTGAATAAGTAACGTACTATGAAATCATTGGGTATTAAATTCTTCCCTCCGTCAATAAATTGCATCCTCGCAATTTTTAAAATTGGGATTTGGAATATAATGGAAAGTCCCACATCAAGAAAAAGAGTCAATAAAACTTTCACTTTAAAAGAAAGAAAGAGAAGTACAAAGGCCATCCCGGATATCCCATACTAGGATTCCATGTAGGAAAAACTGGATATGGAAGATAAACTAAGTGTCATGTTCTGATTGAGAGGGATAGAAAACATGACCAGGATAATGTTAACAAAAAGAAAACCAGAAATTGTGATGGAAAAAACGGTCATTAGTTTCCCAGTAGGAAAAGTAAATGGACAATTTTTTTTTGTTTTAAGTAACATTTCATAAAAATGAGGAATTTATTTATGAGATTGACTAAGAACATAAAGTGATATACTTACTTTTTAAGTAGTGTTTCATTCTTTATGAAATTTAAACCACTAACTCATTTTTTTAAAACAACGAGTATTCAAGAAGACTTGGTCACACCGGTAGATCTAGAATAATCTTCAAGATAATCACATGACCCACAAGGGATAAACTATATATTTACCTTGTCTTTAGAGATTAATTAAAACCAAAATGATTAGTACAAGATCTGAGGATCCCCCAAAAGGATATTCCTTTAGAAAAAGAAACACTAATATGAATTTCTAAAATTAAACCAATAATACTCCAAAGATAAATAAATTCCATTCAATAAACAATTGCCCTTAAATTCCTTCAATATAATACAAACTAATATTTAAATCCAAAACATAGAAGAATTTGGTTAGGGAGTCTTACACGTTAAATTGTATCTCCAAATGACATCGACTACTCTTAAATTCACAAACCAAAAAGTAATTAGCCTAATTACATATTCTCTATTATAGGTTAATCATTTCGATAAATAACCCAAATCAATATAAATCCACAATAAAAACATAGATAAAAATCAACCATTACTCCTCAAATGAAATCTCATAGTATTCTATTTTCCTTAGGCATACAGTGTTCCCAACATAGCGATTGTCTTCCAAAATAAAAATTAAACCTTACTCACTAAATAATTTTTCTATTCTAAGGGCATTCATTTGATAAGACATAAGATCCAAAATCTACTTATTATTTATCAATAAAATAATTCAACTAAAAATAATTAGTCACACTAACCAGGGACTTCACGTAGTCTAGTGGTTTGCAATAAATCCCAATCGCACTCTGGTTGTGGGTTTGATTTCCATAGCTTTGTCTGAAATGACGGGTTTTCACACGGTCTGCGTGTTGTCCTTTTTAAAAAACAATATAATATAAAATTACCAAAATGAGATAAATTCCACAAAATAACCATAACATAATTTAACCACAAATGTTAACTCATACCTTGCATTTTGTTCCCAAAATATAATAACTTGTAATTTCCTCAAACCCAATGGTCATATAAAACAAAATGGTTATTTATAACTATATCCATATGAGAAAACATGAGTCTTCCACAAATATCATTTTAAATTGACAAACTATAGGGTTACAAATACAAACGAAAATTATTCCAATGTAATCCCATCATTAGGGGGCACTAATAATTTTAAACATTTCTCCATCCATTTATTTCAACATAGCTTCTTCTTTGAACAAGAAAATATCCTATAGTATAGGGCATTCACTTATGTAATGACCATGTCCCCTACATTTATGGAAAATGACTGAAAATGGAATCTTGGGACCATTTTTATTTTCTTCCATAGTACTCTTCATTTTTCCTCATAAATTCTTCACTTTATGTCCTTATTTCTCACACATATAGAATTTCTTTGTTCCATTGAGACACTTTCCTAGGTGTCTCCTTCCACATTTCCTGCATGATAGAAATCGATGATTCTTTTCTCCATGGTCTCCAATACTGGAGCTCTTATCATTCATCACCTTTCTCTTCTTTGTGGACTCCGGGAGTTGGTTATTATATATGTTGTTGATCATATTTTTGTAAAACTGATTTTACATTAACATGATATCTTTTACGCCTATCAACATTTCATTTTGTTTCTCATTTCCACAACTATTATCACATTGTGCATCATTCTCAATGTTACTATGACTTCTTTGGAATCCTTCGATTGACTAAAATCAGAAAGCATTGTGTGAGTAACAGTAGTCATAAAATCATTTATAGATTATAATGACAACATATTTTCAATTTGAAACACCTTAGGATTATCCAAGGTCATTTATTATCATCTTATAATAAAATTCTTCAAATCAGTTTGTAAAAAAATGTAAATTATCTTATGCATATCTCCCGGGAGTGTCGTAACCAAGAGTGAAGCAAGGCCCGTTGTCGTGCACCAGTTACCATTCGATTCTAACTCAAATTGTTGTTTTCATGTTTTAGCACAAGGTATATATGTTCCAGAGCCGCCTCTACCTGCTTCTATCCAGATAGGGATGTATTGCTTGGAAAACTCAAAAAATCACTACAATACCAAAATTTTAAGAAGTTACTCTATACTAATCCTCAAAGAAAATCTTAGAGATATGTGCTATAATCAGAGTTTATCTAAATCTAATTTCCAAGAATTGTACTAAACTTCCTCTGATACCAACTATAACACCCCGACACCAGTTACCCAGAGTCGGTGCATTATTACATAACATTGGCATGATACAAGAAAATCATGTCCCGAATGACTGATCAGTTTTTTATCCTTGGAAATACTAGATACATTCATAAGGTCAAAATTACAACTTGAAAATAAAAACAACACTAAATTATTCCATTAGAAACATCCAATCGTCCTAGATTATGCCTGAAATTCAGTCATAACTAACTTCTTCATATCCTGGGAAAATGAAACATAAGAAATGGGTAAGATTAAATGTTTAGTAAGAGTAAGCAATACAACAGAAGATTAAATAAACATTAGGCATGGTGAATAATTTAAAACACATGCTTTAAAAAAATTATCATCAACACATTATGCCAGGAATATGATTTGAGTAAATAATTCCATTATAAAACATAGTCATGGGTATTCTAATAGTAAAATAACCACATGAAATATAAATATCTAATCACATAATGATGGAATGCATAATGTCAGACATAATAACCACATAGTAATGTCCTCGAACAAATACTACAAATACAATTTTGTCAAGGCCTTTTTCCAAGACACTAGTTTGTATCATGAGACCTACCGATGCATTGGGGAGCTATAGCTAGCTCCACCCATCACTTACTAAGTCCAATGCATTATTTAAATGAAAATCATGAAACATAACATAAACATTCATATTAAAACTAGCATACAAAATGTCAATACTTTATCCACAAACCATGAATGGAATAAAAATAGTACATCCACTATCAAACATAACTCATTCCATAAAATATGAAATATTTTATTGTGATCGATTAACCTTAATTGAGAATAATGAAGGATATTGACATATAAGAACATAATCATCAAAACTATTTGAGGGAAATATCCCACTTTTTTCTTGAAAACATTTAAAAGTCACACTATTTGTCAAGAATCCATATAAAAATAAATTTTTGAATGAATGTTTCCCATACCACTTTGAAATTTTTATAAGTAATTTTAATTTTAAAACTTCAATGTCATTATAAATAATTCCTTGAAACAATTTTTCAAACATGTACATTAATGAGAATGATTTAGAATAATAAATCTTAAAAACATTGAAACTGATATTTTAGTTAGAGTTCCAAACCAAAAGATAGAACCCTAAATAAAAATAATTGAGGTAATAAAAACATTATAATATCATGAGAATAAAGGGTTCCATGATATACTATGTCAAATTACATTATATATACATCATATAAAAGTGATTTGCTATATAAAAACAAATAAGTCTCAATGGAATGTAAATTGAGATAAAATCTCTTATAAAGACTATATCCTTAGGTTAGGGATAAAAAAAATGACATAATAATGTGTGAAAAATATAAATACACTCATTATATTTGGCTATTCTGTGTAAATCAATCAGAGGACATTCACACAAATTCTTGTAAAAACAACACCAATGAATTGGATGTTTAACTCAATAAATGGATATTTAGTTAAAATTACACTTATCAAGTTAATATAGATGACCATAAAATTTATAAATCGAGTGATTATATGTATGAAAAGTATATCCACAGAAAGGGGAGTATAATTTATGACAAAAGCAAATGAATAGTGATTCTACACATAATCTTGGAGAAAAATAATCAGTGAAGTATGTGTAAAGATGAATGATTGGAAATTGAAATTTCAAATTCCCATATCGATTTGGTAACATACGAAACATACTCCCATGAAACAAGGATCATACAATGATGATGTAAATATGCATAATTCAAGGTATATTACACAATGAGTATAATCACAGGCAGTACACACACCCCATGCAATGAATAAGTGGTGAACAATGGAAATCTCACGTAATTAAAAGTGATATAAGAAACCCATTAATTTGTACTTTTTTCTTGGTCGGGGTTAGGTTAACCTCTTGTATAATGGTGAAATAATTTTTATTATATTATACAAGAATCATATATATTAATATGATATCATATATGATCTTTTAATATTGCTTTGTTAAAAATATCTTAGAATTATCATCGTTTCAGGTGTTAACGGATTCGTTTTCCTTTATATTCATTGTTATGTGATTAATTTTTGTTATGGATGTGATGTATCATATTCATATACAGAATTATATCGTGTATCTAAAAATTATATTTAATCATCAAATGAAATTTAGTCTTGAAAATATACGATGGGGAATGAATCTTATCGCGTTCGGGTAGACGGTAATCCGTACGTACACACGAGTGACAATATCAGTATTTCGATATTTAAATAATATATAATTGGATGATATATAATATATACAGAATCATTGTCATGTTATATTTATTATTTACATCAATTACGCATCATTATTATACCCATCCGAATAATAATGTATTGAATAACAATTACACCACGACGTGGAGACGGTAATCCGTACGTACGCACGTATGGTGACATGTCATTCAAAGAATGGATATAATAAGGAATATAGTTGTACCTTATTTATAATAAAATCACAGTATATATAATATACTAGATTTATTATTTAATAATGGAAATAACAATGAATGAAGAAGTGGATGAAGAAAAGAAATTGAAAGAGGGTGTTGAAATTATTACCTCTTCTTTAGGTTCTTCCTTTTATTTGATCAAAAGGGATCCTTTGGTTGGCTTTTTGACTTAAGGAGGGCCTCTAGAATTAAGTTAAGACAGTTGATAGGGTATTGTTTCAGGGTTTGGACGATCCAAATGGATTTTATGATGTGAATTATAGATAAGGGGGAGTGCCCTTTTATAAGAGGGGTGAGGGGCACCTTAGGAAAAGCTTGAAATATTATTTTATAATAAAATCATTTTCGGTTAATAATGGTTACAAAATGAATTATGTAAAGTATAAGGTGGTTATGGGTCTAAAAATACTCAACAAATAAGTGTTAGACCGGTTTGGGTCACTATATTAACCTTAACTTTTAGATTTAACTCTTAGTTAAATACTTTGACATTTACCATGTCTCTTTGTATTTTTATATTATATGGTTAATAAACTTACTATATACTTCCAAGAGAACCCAATGTGGTTCATTAATGATACAATTATCATTTTATAATTATTTTTTCCGAATCATATATTTTTAGGAATATAATATCAATTAATAATATAATATTTATTTTAGAAACTCTTTTATGTCAATTTTGACCCTATTTGGTATTTTGTTTTTGTTAAATTAATTACAGAATTATTAAATCAAAAAAAAATCTAACCAACCATAACATGTTATATTAACCTAGAAAAATTAGTTTAATGCATAAAATGTCTCAAATTCCATTTATTTGGATATTTATAATATCAATTATTTTAATATTTCATTAATACGGTAATTACTGCATCATCATTGTGTCATAAATAAATTTCATTATATAATGTCTAAAAATTATAAATAAAATCCCATTATTTAGTAAATCATTTTATCTTTCTAATGAATATTTATAGTCGAATTTATCTTTTGTATAACCCTATATTAAATTCTTTTTAGTAGATAAACTATGATTTTAACTCTTTTAACTCTTCTTTAAATAAAGTAATAATAAATATCCTAATATAATCCAAGTGGACCAAAGAGGATCATATTTTATTCCTAAGGTTTTTTGGTCGAATTATACTTATACAATAGAATTATGATGTTTTTTAGGGTAATAATAATATCATTTTTACCCATAATTGCCCTATTTACTTTTAACCGTGGTAAATAAAAGTAAAACGTTACTATTCAACAAATATTATTTTAATATTATTGAGACACATTTTACTTACTGATATCTACAGTGTATCTCAATGTTTCAAAATTCCATTCACAGAAGTGCTACGATTATGTTTTATGTGAATTTGCAAATTCTCCTAGGAGGTGGGTAAAAGTAGGTGAATAGTTCAATAAACATTTTATATATCTTAAATTATTATAAACTTACAATAATTAAATACATTGAACTTATAGAGGTATTATGTATCTATTTTTATCTAAAATAAATTTATATAAAATAAATAATTAATTAAATAAAAATTCGTTTTTAAACTATAACTCAGTGTTTTTCATTATTCATCAAAAATTAAAAGTTTTCAGAAACATTCCAAAACATTACTCTAAGAAAATTTTGATATTATGAATTAAAAAATTTAGACTATTTTACAAAATTAAAAACATATAAATTTCATTAATTATTTTAAAAGTAATTCTCATTGTCAAAACCAAAAGGCGTATTTTTCTGAAATAATAACTATCAAATGTTTGAAATTTGTTTATGTTCAATATCAAAATGAAATTAATTACAATGACCTACATTTTATTAAATGGTAAATATATAATCTAACTATACATCCAAACCATTCATATGTATAGTTGACCACTATAAACTATTTTGATAAAAAAAGTGGGTTTCAGTTAAAATATATTATTTTTCACTATTCACCCAAATATGAAACTTATCAGAAAAGAACAAAATTTTTTTGAAACTAAATTATTATGTCCCGGTCCCAAATAAGAAGTTTATTTTGTCAAATTTAATATAAAAATGTTTCAAATACTAGATTTAAAAAGGGTTCTCCATTAAAAGGTGGTAAAATTTCATTTTTTGGAAAAAACATCTTATATCTGAAAAAAAAGAATTTGTCCTTCTATTATGTCTAAGAAACACATAATATGGATTCTAAAATTATAAGAGTTATAAATGGTTCAAATTTTTTTTAATACTATTGATAAATGCTTTTGAACGGCTAGTTTGGTAAGTCGTGGTGCGCTTGAACTCGATGTTGTGTGTAGTGTAAGTTATTGAATTACATTGAAGAACTAACGTACTATGAAATACTTGGGTGTTATAGTGAAAAATGGAGTGGAGAAGTTTTATTCTACCACACAATGGAAAGACAAGGGAATTATAGGGGAATTTAGATTTTGTAGTGGCTAGATTGGGATTTTAGGACCATGCATCAGTAAATATCTCATCTAAATAACAATCAAGAATTACGTAGTTCTAAAATCTCATGATGTTTAACATAATGTAGTGAGGAAAAAGATGATTCAACATCAAAGAGATGATATTTTGTGGCTGGTCCCAAGTATATAATTCAAGGAATCAAAATGTATCCCTTGATTGAATGAATCAATCCATAAATAGTTCTTGGAAGGTACCCTATACAGGTATGACTCGAACATAGGGAGTGTGGGATTTTATTGTTGTTGTTGTGGTTGGACATAAAATTGGAGATATGGACATCACTACATATCTCATTGGAATGAGAATAAATCTATACGTTGATAATGAAAATATCATTCTATTTAGTTTCGTGTAATATGATATTGGTCATTCAGTTTGACATCGGTTTGTAAGGATGTGGTTCACCTAATGTGGGGAGGAATATTGAAGATGGACTATGGGATATGACACAGAAATCACTACATATCTTGTTGGATAAAGATTCATTCCAAATGTAGTTCTTAATGATAGTTTCTCTCATTAATCATGTTTTGATGTAGGGGAAAAGGGTATTTTATATTTTCTAGAATGATGGTTGAGAACATAACATAAGGTCTATGTGTCACTAAATATCACATTAGAATGAGAGTCAAGACACATGTAGTAATAGGAAATGATCATGCTATTTATTTTCATTCAATGTTGATGTAATCATAGAGTTATATTTCTTGTTGTAATGGTGTGATAATGTGGTTTGTTATATCCATAAAGGGGGCCCAAGTTCCACTGTGTAGTAAAAATTATGTGAGTGGGGCTTTCACATGAAATCTACCCATCCTTTCTTCCACTGGTATGGACAAAAGGTAATCTCAACCGCCGGAGGGGTATGATAGATGTGATTGGGACTTACAAATCAGATTAAAGCCCATATTTAAGGGACCATGAGGATTATCTAAACATAGGGAATTTTGGGGGTTTATTAACATTGACTGAGAGGAATTTTAACAACTTAGTTGATGGTCATGCTGTGAGGATGAATGGTGTCTTGTAGTTTTAGGTCGTACAAATAGGACCATTTGTCCTATAGTTTTTCATCATTCAACAAGGAAGATGATGTCATATATTTTAATTTCGTGTATCATGGATTTTATTTCATTCCTTTTAATGTAATATGAAAAATACCAACTACATTGTTTAATGTCTTATTGGTGTGATGAACATTGTGTGATTGCATGAAATATTTATTTAGGAATATTTCATTGGTAGAGGTCGTAATATTTTTCCACGCATTGATATCGAGAAATAATTTCAATTAGATTGGACCTCATATATAGAGTAAGGCCCTGCCACTATTATTTTGGAATTAGAGGCATCATTCTAAGTATCATTAGAGTCTTATTGACAAATACTAGTTCTACTTTGAGGAATGAAAGGAGGCATACATTCTTATTAAAAGCTCATACTATATGATTTTGATATACTTACAAGTTATTCACAGTGTGAATGATTTTCTCATATAGTTTTTCTAATATATCCAATAATTTTTATGACTATACATCTATGGATTGTTTATCACAGATGGAAACATGGAGAATTGGAAACCTGAGCATGATGGGTAGGACTACTTCTATTCCGTATACTAGTGAGTATGATGTCTCCAATGTGGCAGTCTGGGTTGTACTCTGGTATGCCCAGAAGGCCTGAAATTGTTTTTCAGGATAATAATTCTAATCTTTATTAACCATATTTTTTTTATATTCGATAGGTTCCTTTTTGAGGCCTTTATATAGCCATCAGATGCTTCATGATAGTGTGATGCAAGGCTGTACTTGATAATGTATTCCCGATACAACCTTTCCAACTCATTAGAATTGAAATTGGTTCTATAGTTTATCAACATTCTAGGAGGGACAACAAATTTGGTATAGATTTTGGCTTTCATGAATCTGAAAATTCTTTTATCTCTAACTTAATTGAGTGGTATTATGTTATCCCATTTGGAAAAGAAATCGATACCATTCATTATGTATTTCAACTACTTAGTCATATCTGGATATTATGGCCCCACAACATCTACTCCCCATATTGAAAATGATAAGGAGTATATGGATATTTGTAGAAAAATTTGGTATTGATGGATGAATATGGAATGCATTGGGATGGAATTACATTTTTTTGGTGAATTTTGTGAAATCATTGGTCACAATTCGATAGTAGTACACAAGCCTCCATATTTGATCATAAATCATGATCAATAATTTTTGGGCACCGTATGCTCATTCACATCATTCATGAGAGAAGAAGTCTCTTATCCATCAATAAATCTTATAATGACTAGTTTAATTCAATGTTTATAGAGGAAATTATTGTAATTGGAGTCATCACAAAGAAGAAAGTTGGCGGCTCAATATCAGATTTTATCTTTCCCGGCTATATCCGGTGGGAGTAATCCATCATGAGGGCAGTCCGTGATTGGAATCATGAACCTAGTGGTAGGAACATATAGTCCAGTTATGTAACTAACATAATTAATATCTTCCATTCTGATTACAATAAATGTAATAACATTTGTAAATGGGAAATTTTGATGACTATTTCATACCAGTATGGATTCCCAAATCCATAGATGCATTTTAAAATAGATGTACCTATTCATTTTAAGGTTGTGGGATATAACAAAATGTTGGTGTTTATGGGAAATATTCCATTAATCCATGGAATTAATCAAGTGGTGGAATTAAATCTTATTTTATGATGGTGTAATCTCGGTTGATATTTTCGATTAACAGCTCTGAAACACCATTTAACTATAGATAGTTTACTGATATTTGGAGTTCTAGTTTCAAGACAAAAATGTGGGACTAATATTTTTACTAGTTCTAAATAAAACCTTCTGATAATTGATAGGATTAATAGAATAATTCATTCATTGGGGGAATGAGCATGATCCGTAACACATATATTATGAGTGTAGGGTCTTCCATTATATTTCTTATTAGGATCCTGGGTACACCATCAAAATAAATCTCTATCATTTTTGGGCCTCCTTAAAAATATAATATCTCCTAATCCATAAATTCAGTATTCAGTGATGTTATTTCTATAGATGGGTGTTAAACCAAGAAATCCCCCAAGGCCTATCCTTTCACCACTTTCTAAGACATAAATTCTGTATCAAACTGCTGCAGAATAACTACCCACCATACTAGACATCTTGTCAACATCAGAAAAATTAGGAAATTTTTTTGATGGTTAATATGAGAGACCTAATTGACCATGTGGTGCTGAATATAGTGTCATAGAATTTAAATAATGAATTTTAAATCTAGAAAACTCTTCTTGATATCTAAATAACGAGTCTTAATGTCAAACATTCTTCGAATGAGATAATAAATAACGTTTTAATTCATAGTTTCATTCGTCTATATAAGGAAGGTTCCCAATGATAACTTCAGGGCCTTCATATATTTAATTATTGGATTTCCTTAATTATTTTTAATTATCAATGGTGGTCTCAAGAGGTATTTCATGAAATTTTCCAATGCTTCATGATAGTCACTCATCCACTAATATTTTACCCCATTCTCTATTAGTTTGGTAAAGGGAAAAAACATACCTTTGAGGATGGCTTTGAAGTTCCAAATATAGGATATGTTTTCATAACATCTTAAAAAATATTTAAGGTTTTGAGGAGGTGAAATTTTATTGACATCATCAATATCTTTAAGGACAAATTTGATGTCATGAATATATATGAAGAAGCTATGAAACTTTCTCTAGGTTAACCTAAATGTAAATTTGAAGGGGCTTATCTTCTGTTTGTGTTGTATTAGATTATTGAATATGGTCTCCATGTCATCCAGGTGGTTATAACATTTTTGGGACACAAAAACTAAATCTTCAACATAAAAATCAACAAACTTCTACAGAATGAGTTTGACAATACAATGCATGGCATGCTGGTATGTGGCCTCGATGTTCTTCAAGCCAAAGAGAATTACATGATAGAAAAATAATCCCTAGGGGCTGAAGGTGTTTAATTATTCAACTTCTTGGAATATAAAAATTTCATTATACCCTAAATATCCATCCATGAAATAGAGGGATTGTATACCATCCATCTCATCAATCTTAAGTTGTGTTATTGGAATCAGAAAGTTATCTTCCAAATAGTGCTGATTGAGATCTCTAATGATTTTTGAGAACTATGTTATGCCAATTATTATTCGCCAAAAGTCCAATTTTGGAAAATCATTTTGGAATCATTTGTTCTAGGATGAATTCATCTTTAATCAATTTTTTCGTATCAGCCTCTATTTTTGTAAGCATGACATGGGTTTGTCCCATTGGCTTCATGTTTGTATCCTCACAGGTCTTCCAGAAAACCCATGTGATGGATGGCCACCTTGGGATCAAGGAACGGAATCTATATATAATTATGTGAATACACTACCTGGTGTTACTTCACAAAGAAATTATATACATCTTTAACCTCAGAAGTCATGGATTCATTGATCAAATTGGGGCATGGATCTTCATCAATACCCTTATTTATTTCTCAGAGTTCATTAACAGTGTTATAGAAACCTTCCTCAAATGTTGGAGGGGCATCATGGATGTGCTATTTCTCTTCATATTCCTCATGACATACATATTCCACCTATTTTTTGGATGTGAATGATGATGAAATTTTCTCTGATCTAGGGTAGGATTCCACAATTGGTAATTCAGATTACGAAGAAACTACTTCCATCCTGATTGATGGAATGCAATATTTTGGAGCATTGATGGGGAGAAATGGTCATAAGAACGATAATTTTCATTTCCTACAATTTTCAAGAAACAATATTCCATATTAAATGATGTAATTGGGATTCATTGTTGTTTATGGGATGCATTGAAAATATATTCATTCGTGATTTTATTTCTACTTAGCGAGTTGACAACATCTCATGTGTTCTTGGGATTAGTTTTCATGTGTAAAATCACCAGATTCTCTAAATGTGTGCATGAATTTATAACCATATCCTCTATTTGTAGTATGGGATGCACATAACCTTCATTGTCCTAGTTTAATGTTTTCTCGTGAATCATCTCTAGGAAATTCAGAGTATTGATTTGAGCAACATAATAAGTCACCAACCATTTATCCTCCCTCAGGTAGAATCATGTGTCAATTAATTGTGATTAACAGGACATGAATGTGGATTTGGCACCATAAAATTTCCCTGTTTTTTTATTAAGATAATATTTGAGTGAATGGTGGTACAATAAATGGATAACTACACGTTGATGTAGCCAAGGTCAACCCAATATTAAGTTGAAGGGCATACTCTTCCCAATAACCATAAATTCAGAGTCAGACATGAGATCCCCAAACTAATTTTTGAATTTGCTTTTTCCAAGATATTTTTTTCAAAAACATTTAATTTCTATGTTACAATTTAGTGAATGGAAAAAATGTGATTCGTTGAAACCCAGTGGAAAATGTTTTCAGATTGGAATGAGGTTGAATCCATAGTCATTTTCAATGATGGTTTGATAGATATGAATGAATTTATCATACCAAATATATAAAAGGGTTTAAAATTCACCATTTTGATGAGATCCTCATAATTTTCTATGAAAGAGAAGACTGTGTGTAATTATATAGGATCATTATTTACATGTAATACTTCTTTAAAGACAACCTCATCATAAAATTATCGAGGGCTCGATGAGGCCTATAAGAGCTCTTCCTAGAGGTCTTTTGATAGACTCAGAGCATTTGTGATTCAAAACGTAGCTAAATCTAGGTATGAATACTTACAAGCCTCATAATTATTGTCCAAAGTTCAAGGATTCCCCTGTATTGGGATGCACATTTTTGGGTGCTTTAGGAGCTGAATTGCATGATATGCATGAATCATCCCTTGGAACATGAACTGTATGTGCTTATACTCTTTGTGGATTAGGATGACTTGGTATTCCTATGAAATGAGGATGATTATTTGATGAAATATCCTCTAACCAATCATCATTGATGATCATGTAAAATCAGACCCTATCATATTTGTGAAAAAAAATTTCTTCTACTAAGATCACAAGAGATATCTCCCACACATATCAACCCTGTATATGGTTTGGGAAGGGATTTGGTTCGAGTAGATACCCATGGAATGACTGAATCATCCCTTGTATCCTTGACCCTAGAATCCATTTACCCCAGTTCCAAAAACATTTGTAGGGAATTTGGGTTCCTATTCAATCTCATCATCTGAGAATTGATCCATTAAGTGAATAAAATTAACGGAACCAATTATAAACTCCTCATCAAATGATGATTATATATGGTAGTTTGACTCTTATTTTACTATTTGTAATGGGGGTTCACATTCTTCTGGGATTGTAGGAATGAAGTATATTATTTATAAATAAAACCACTTCCTTGGAACATGTACTTATTCTTGTGTTTTCTTCATTCTCTTTTGGGTATGTTTCATTTTCAAAGCCTTGATTTTAGAGGACTATAGTGCTAATAGTGTTTTTTGTCTATTAGTGAAAGTTGTTGAGGGCATAGTTGGATGTTTTAACTATGTTCATAAGATATTATAAGTCTAATATATCATTTTTCGGGCCTCCCAATTGTTAAACTTTTTTTTACCCTTACTGTTAACTTCCACCCATTCATTATCTTTTTCCATAATGGTGGAATAGACCCATGTTACTTTATCAGGTGTCCTTATGAACTGTACATTCCCATAGTCCACCATCTTCTATAATATGTCTTTGAAAACGAAAAATTCTAGGATTGTGTTCCACAATACTTGATGTAAGGGAAAATAGCTTTAATGATCTTCATCACTGTCTTGGCTGAGTTTGATTGGATTTTTATACTATATAAAGTTGTTCTGAAATAATAAGATGAATAATCTAGGTACTTGTTCATGTAAAAAATAATATAACTTTTTCTTCATCTCCTAAAACGTTTTTCTCCTCTAATATCATCAATCATACTAACAAGGTCAGAAATGTTTCTGACAGTCCATAGGTGGAACTTTGTGATATGATGCAAGCTTTAGATAAGGTGTGGGAACATGGGATTGCTTATGTTTATCAGGGTATGCCTATGATTTTCCCATTCACGTTATTTGACAATACAGAATTTCTTTAGACATGACATTGGACTATTTTAGGGAGTATTCCACTATTTCAGTGATCAAAGAAAGATCATAATACCCTCTTATATATTTCAGAGGGATATGTGTCATGTGAAACTCACCATGAGGATTCGTTATATTGATGGGAATAAAGTATTATTTAATAAGATACATGTTTATTATTATGAAATTATTTTCACTGGGTAATAGAATATGATACCCTTTCATTATCCAACTTATTATAGTTTGAGAGGTCAAGGACTATAGTTTTCAGCTACATCAAGATAAACTGTAAAAGAATCTTCTAGTGGGGGTCTTTCGACCCAGTAGTGGACCATGCTGGTAAACTAGTGTACTATTAAAAGGATAGCCCCTATAGTGATTTCATAACACACTTTATTTTCAGTACCTATTATTGTTTATAGATCCCTATCATGGGATAATATCTAGAGATTGAAAGCATCAAATGCTGATATAGGTCTCCCAATCCATTAAAAATTCTAAAGATAGGTTTCTCATGGTTTGGTGGTGGAAGAGTCGGATATAACAAATATGGGTAAGGAAAATGTTCAAGTGGAATCAGTTCACACCATAACTTATTTGCTTCAAATATATCCATTAGTAAATGAATGTTATTCATGAGCCCTAAAAGAATGTTTAGATTAACCCGAGGTTGAATTGGAGTTGTAGCTGGTAGGGTCCCTTGTGGTGGAACTACATGTAACTGTCATGGGTACCTTATCGGGAATGTCAATATGGATGTTCCAATCCCAATTCGCAATGTATTCCCAGTGAGTGGAACTAGAGATCTTATTTAGTGGGGACCATATATATTGGTTTTTGGTATACTATATTGAGAAGAGGTTCCTGATCCACTTCAGTTAATATGGGAAAAAATCTTTGTTACGGTCCACCAACTGGGAGTGCGGGTGGAAGATATGATTATAAAATATATCAAGAAGGTATACAACCTAATATTAGTTATTCATTGAGTTTTCTCAATTCATTAGTCTTTTCCCCATGTTGAGAAAATATTTCTTCATGTGAAAAGGGATTAAACTCTCTAGGAGGGAGTTGAGGAAAAATATGACCCCTTCCCTTTTCCTTTTTGGATTCCTTTTGAGATAGTAATGATTGATTATTTGACGGAATTCCCATATTAAGAAAAAGAGTTTGGTTTTAGGTATGAAAACAAACTTTAATAATCTTAGGTTATATCATATTTTGAGCCGAAACATCCTCCTCCAGCACCTCTAAATTGTCCTCTTGTTATGTAAGATTATCCAGGGTGGTGTCGATGAAATTCACTGATTCATAGTGCATTGTACACACATGATCATTATAATTATAATTGTGAGACCTCATTTTCTTAAACCATCGATGAGGCCTTGTCGTTCCATCTCTGAATCACTAGGAACTATTAAATGGATGGTAATCCAATGGGAAAGTCTAAATTGTTCTTTCGTGTGTGTTCCCAATGAGGATATAAGGTCATGGGATGGGATGAACTGGGAGGACCCACTCTGTGATGTTCGCATAATACGAAGAATAATTAAATCCATTTAGGAAGGTGACATTGAGTGGGAAAATCCAAATCTTTGAGGGATGGTTCTATTCCTAGTCCACGTTTACAAATCCTCAATCCTAGTTTTATAACATTAATGTTTGTGTTGAATAATTCCCTAGACCTACTGGCTGGGGTTTCACTGGAAATACCTTGGATGCTACTACCATGATTGCGATGTTATTTTATAGAGTGTTGTTCGATCATGGGTTGGGTGCATCAATTTTAATGCACAGGGATCAACAAATTCTAAATTTCATTGCTCTATTTGAGAAATTTTTTTCTATGTGATGACTAACTTCCCCTAAGAGGGGGGATTTCAAGATATTTTCATATTCATGAAACAAAATTATATCAATACCCTTCTCTCTTCTAGACCAAAATCACCAGGAGTCATCCATGGCCTATTTTTTTATCACAGCATTACTTGTGGAACAAATTAATTTGTTGAATTTGGGATGATTCTATCACATAACATGATACAACTTTTAATGGTATTTGTTGGTATGTGACCACTATGAAATGTAATGCTTCATGTTCACTCCATCCTCTAATATGAACCCTATATGGGGTATCTAAGATTAGTTGTCAAAATATTGTCAATTCATTAATGTGTGTTCATATAAGGGATCCTCACTACATTCTCAATTTTGGATGTCATCCGGCCAGGAGATCCACCATGTAAATTTTTCATTGCATCCCTTCTATTACATTGATGTGTATTTGATACTCATCATATGGTAATATTTTTCATTTCATGTGATGAATATTTTTCCATATATTTAGGTGGATTTCATGCATTCAATCATAGAAAAAATATTCTCAAATGGAATATTTAGGGGGGACAGAGGATAGAACATGAATGTTTTGTCGTCTTTAGCGAGACGTTTCCTCATGGTTAGTATGTCATCATTGTGTTTTTCAATAGTTTCATCAATATAGTGGGACCAAAATAGACATTTTCCAACTACATTATAATTATCAAAAATAACATTTGGGACTTCCTTAGTCCAATTGGAATTTTGGCGATCTAAAGGAGGTTTAGAAAATGACTTTATCTTTAGGATATCTTCTAGATCAGAAATAATTTCCCATGTTAGTGAAAAGGTATAAAAAATGAATAACCCTATTTTCCCAACATCCTCTCGATAAGATGGATTTATCATCATTACATATCCAAGTGTAATTACCTTTTTAGGAATTTATAAAATATATATGATATATCATTCCTAGTGAAGGCCCTCATGGGGAGGAATTACATAGTGAATTACAGAATGGGGAATACTGTCTTGATCCTAGATCATCTAGAAACACAAGGATTTTTCATAAAACATATTAGTATATGGGATCTCGAGGTTGATCAGATTATGGTCATTAATTAATCCTTCCTGATGAAGAATTTATGGAGAAAATTTAAAATTACTTCTACTGCACATTTATTTTGGTAATGAGAGAGTGGGATCTTGAGCTTCCAACAATAAATGTATAAGGGATTCATTGACCCTAGTAATATTTTTAGCGAGATCGTATATTAGTTCTTCATTTTCAAATCATCTATGGTGATGAATCTTCTTGGATGAAATCTCGTGAGATACTGTGGACACTTGTTAGGGGAATTATTTTTCATGTACATAGTCTTTCTTTGCTAGCTCTCATGTTATTGTTGGAATTTTCCGGCAAGCTTTTGAAATATTGACAGGGGATTGTGTTGGGAATAGAGTGACTATTTTATGGGTATGATTACATCATATTGTATTTTTTTTAAGTTCATTATCAATATGTATGTATATCGCATGTGAGTTTTTCCTACGACCCTCCTGGACGGGAGAATATGATTATGTCTTCTCAAGGTGAAATGTTGATGAGATACCTCGTATTTGAGGACAGAGATGCATTCTTGTCTCTCTAAAACCATTTTTTTCATCATTCTAATGTATTAGACTATCTATAGGATGCAGGAAGGGATTTTTTTCTTACCTTTCATCACATTCATGATATTTCTAGGGACATCAGTTACTAGATCAAGGATATATTCTTATTTTGTCTCTTCTGAAGGGGTGTATGCCTTATGAAATAATCCCTTTATTGTTAGTGGATACAAACAGTAATCATGTGGTTGGGGTAGAGAGTTGGCTTCATCCGTATTCATCACCGTGACATTCGGAATGACTTCTTCGGGTGCTGACCGAAGCAACTATTGGAAGGATTTGTGGAAGTAGGTAGGGTTGTGTGATTTTTTAGTTTTCTTTCAACAAATTTTCTCGTTATCATTGAGTGCTACCACATTATTTTTGTAGAAAACTTAATGGATGTGGGTAGGTGTTGGTGCCTTCTCATGGGTTACCACCAAAGTTTACTAGTGTGCTTTCTCAGTGTGTGATATTTTTTCCAACTCATCGTGTGTTGTCATGTTTAGTTGGAGGTCATATTTGAGTGATACTAGGAGAGTCGTTGGAATTATGAATTAGGGTGGGTGAGTGTATGAGACCAATCATAGTTTTCCACCAACTTTTATTGGCGGGAATATATTGAGGGTAAAAATGTGTTTCCCCACTCTATATTGGATAGTTTCATCCACTGATGAGTGCTCTTGTGAGATTGGGTATGGATGAATGGTACCAAACTTCTAAGGATGGATCTCTCATCATGTTGAGGGTTCCCTTCCACATGGAATTGGCAGTAGGGAGTATTAGAAGGATTTCATTGGAAGGACCTCTACGTCTTCTATAAAAGTTTATCCCAAACTTATTGATCCACCTCCCTATGATACGGGAGGGACTGATTGTCAATTTTTTAGGATAATCATTTAAAATTGTTAAAGAAGGTAATTGGTTTCATCTTCGTTGGGACAAATGAACACCGCTGGATCAGTGATTAGAATATATTTATGATATGTAGGGCTTGTCTAGTAGCCTCTGGGATTTGGATATTAATGTTTTATCGATAATTGAAAACTAGTTCATTTGAGACCCATTGTGGAAGAAGATGGTCTGTTAATGACATCCTCTAATTGGATAGAGACCAGACATGAATAGTATATTGAGCATACATTTTTTGAAGCTGAGAGTATTCCATATGATTGAAGGATTTCTAAGATAATGTGATGGAAATATATTAAGAACATAATAAAAAATACACTCTCAAATATTCATATCATTTAAAAGAACACATGAACACTTTATTTTCATGTTTATACCCCTTTTTTGAGAGACAAAACGGGATTCAAAGGTTGGGGATAACCTCATCATGGTAAAAGATACATGTATGAATCACCATTTTCGTTTTGTCCCAAAATTATTCAAATGAGTATTGAATGGAGTTGTATGGTGTTGGTGGAATAACAATTATATCAAATATAGATCTATGTTCTTTTCAGGCAGTTTCAAATGGATATTTTATGTTGAACCAGAAAAAAATGGTTCTTTATCTATGAAGAGCCATCATTACAAATCCAAACACTAATTATCTTGATTGTACAATAATATTTAAGAACCCACATAGTTCTAGAGGATGAGAGGTTAGGATCATCACACCCTTTTGGGGGGAATTGTTTCACATATCCGAGAATCTCAAATCATTTTCAGATATACTCACAAATATTTCATTAAATCCCATGTATGAAATGTGTCTCCCTTGAGTTAACAATCAATTATTGGCATGTATCATATTTTGAATCATCTATATGTATTTTATATTCTTCATCAATGGAGGTAGATTTATATATCTGGGGTTTTCCATCAATGGTATCCTCTTTTGTATTTATTATATATTTGATCATCAATATTATGATGATTCTTTTTTTCAACCACATAGTTATGAATTGTGGTTTGTATCATCATACATGGATATAAGAGTTATTTTGACATCAGGATCTGTCCCACAAATGGTCTTCCTACATATACTTTTGAATGGAATCAGATTCCACATAGTTTCTTTCTTCTTAATGAGGCACCTCAAACCAATTATGTTAATAAGATAAGGACATTGCCATACAATTTAATTCCATTTTTAATCGATGTGCAAATGAATTTTCCTTTTCAAAGTTTGGTTCAAAACCTATTCTAAAGATTCACTAGGATCCTAGAAGGGAAATGGTCACCCTAATTGATTGATACCATATTAAAAATATGTCCTAAAGATAATAGGGTTAGTTTGGGTAGTTGGGTTTGGACCTTGGGTAGGTTTCTAATATATCATATTTGGATAGGAATCAAAGCCAAAATTGTTCGGTTGTGAGGACCCATGAATATGGAGTCCCTCTGGTTTGTCTCTCCAGGGAGTATGGACCTTTGAGATGATTATGTTGGGGTCTTTTCTTCAAAAGGATACCCTTGTGATTTGGTATATGGTTTTGTTTCGGGATTATATCTAGTAGGAGGCCCGTGATTTTTTGGAAATATTCTTGATGAGGAGTCCCAAATTATGGATTTTGGTGTTTATTCTTGAGGATGTTTCCTCTGTGAATTTCTGTCTCATATGGGAGTATGGATATTTGAGAATATTATGTTGTGGCTTATTGTTGAATAGGTTTTCTTTTGAATGATTGTCTCACTGGGAAGTACGATCCTTTTATTAGATTATGTTCAGCTTATTATTAAAGATGATTCCAATTTCGTCCCTAGAACAAATGATCTATTGGAAGAGGGGGATAAAATAATGGTTTCAGATTAAATTATTATCCACTAATATCAGCCATCCAAATATTAAGATTTATATTTTCATTTCATTTTTTTCTTTATATGTAGGAATTCTTTCCTTTGATAATAAAAATTTGATGATGATGATGACTGGGGTGTCTGCTGAATAAGAGGCCCAAATGGCTATGATCATTTGGTTTTCATGATAACTACTAACCACTAATCTTAGTTGATTCATTCTCAGTGTGAGAAATCAGATGAATGGTAACCCTGAGGAATCACACAATCATCTATATCAACTGATGGATGAGACCAAAGACCAATGCGAGAGGTAACAAAATATGCCTCTGGAACTGATTCTATACCATCATATTTGATAGGTCCACATTGTAGATAAAGTGAGATTTGTATTTGATATAATTTCCAACTTTTATATTTTGGTATCCAAGATAGTCATGTCTGACTCTTGACTATGAACAAGGTTATGAAAAATGATGGATGAATGAAGTAGAAGAGTTCATACAAGAAATTTATGGGGATTAATCTGGGAGGATACCCTAAACATTTTTCTAGGGGTATGATATCATTATCTAAATATGGAAAGGCATGTGTAATCCTCACCCTCCCCTCTAAGAAGAGGTGGTTCTAGGATATAGAGAAGAGTATGGAAGGAAAATTCTCTAACCCTAACACCCATGTTTCAAAGCTCCCTGACATTTCCAAAAAGGTTTTTGTCCTAATGATTTATTTAATTCAAACTCACATACACCTCAAGGATCCTAGACATTATGTAGGAAATGTGTGAGAAATATCAAATAGAAGCAATTCATAACAAAATGGGAGGCACAATGGTGTGTCTCTTTCATCAGTTATGAATGTATACAAGTTTTGGTGGAGGATTTAATTTGGAACCCCTTATAAAAGGGATAAGAATGAAGATATTAACTTTAATTGATGGCTTAAATAGATAATGATAAGTGGAACACACAAGGTAGTGGCTTAGGTGATCCAATAGTGGCTCATGGATGTAGGTCTAGGAAATCCAATGGAGGCTTCCGCAAAGCAATCATATGATGCTAGGACTGCTTCTCATATGTTGGCCTACATGAGTTGAAGGAACATTGGGTAATGGACTAACTAGGGAACAAAACATGGGTGGGGCTTTGTTTAAATGTTCAAGGGTGTACATAGGTGTTTCCAGAGGTGTCTCACATAGTCCTTGGTTATATAAGTGGTTTTTGTAATAGTTTTCCTCAAACATAGTGGAAGGGGTTCCTCACCTAGGATTTTATAAACCTCGGTTGGAATTTGGTTCCACTACACCAACCAACCTTATTTCCCTCTTTAACAAGTTTTGGAGGTACAGTTCGAAGGGTTTTTAGGTCAAGGGTGAAGAACAAGGGTGAGAAAATTTTCAATAGTTATATGGTAATTTTATACCATGAAATTGAAGAATCCTAGGTTCAAATTTATAGGAAAACACGGTACACCAACCAAAGGGGATTGATCATTCCAGTGTTCCATGTTGGCTGATGAGCCTGGCCATCATACATGATAATGCACAGGTACCTGTGCATCGATACTACATGACGGTACACGTGCAGGGGGGGGGGGGGGGTTCTAAAGGGGTGTGGCCTTGGATTTATTCACTTCCCTTATTTCATCCTCCTTAATAAATTTTCCATTAATTTTTTATCCATGTTAAAAAATAGAGTGTAAAAATAAAATAGTTGGCTTGATTGTTCAGGATGAGAACACTATTAATAACCAAAGGAAAAATTCTATCACCCTGAATAACATAGATTAAAACATAGAGAACCACTTTTCATGATATAATTTTCTATTATATGTGTATTCTTCTAGGCTAAATGTTTCCCATTAATATTATTATTTTATTTTTATTCAATCCCCCCAATTTGATTCTTAGTTAATGGTCAAAAAGAGAAGAACTCATTCTAATAGCTAATGTGATAGGAAATGTGATGTATTTACTAATTACATGCCAACAATGATGGGAAGAGGATCTCAAAACATCATGATAGTACAGTCGAAACATTCTCAAGTTTGGATAATAACATGAATCACATGGAATTTCTTCCTTATCCAATGAATTATAATGTTAAAATTCAATAATTTTTGTGAAAAAGGCCTCTGGTATTTATTGTATTTTCCTATCACCTCATCAAAAAAAAATGTATTAAATCCATTGAAAATAAATTCTCCATAATCCAGTAATCAGGTGTAGAGAAAGTCAGGTTGGTAGTCTATCATTTTCTTGGGGAATTTGATTAGTGGTAGAAAGTAATCAGAAACACTAATTCCAAGGAGAAAAGGGATTCCATGTAATGGGAATCATTCAAGGAAATACTATTCAATAAATATTTCCCTGAATACTAAATCTTAAGTTGTATTGGGAGTTTCGAAGACTGAAGAAAACAGAATATAATTCTATTGGGGCATATTAAGAAAACATTACAATAAATTCATGATACAACTATGGATTTTTCATGAACACTAAAATCAAGGTGGATCACTTTTTTAGTGGACTAATGTTGAGTCAATGAAAAGCGTTGTGATTCGAGACTTTAAGAGCTATAAGGATATTGTATGTTTTGTAATTAATGTGGAAATAGCGGTCAAATACTCTTAGTGGTCTGAAGGTCCTAGAGATTAAATTTTGAAAATGGAGTTTAATATGGCAGGATCAAAAGATAAATCTCATACCATAATGAAAAATTGGTATACCAAATTTCAAAAGTGTGGGAATATATGTCATGTAAATTGTCTAAAGGGAAATAGGATAAGCTCAAAATGTGGAAGGGAGGGTCGTCAGAATAATTATTTCTTAAGTGATATAAAGATGTTTAGAAATTGGGAATAATAATAAAATGTTTAGTTCAAAACTCCCCCTATAGTTCAATGTTTAAACTTTAATGAAGATGGTTATTATGATATTTAATTCCTTGAAACAATGGTTTTCACTGACAATAAAAAACAACTTCCCTGGGATCATGGAAGGGAATATGCTATCACTACTACTAATGTGGAGCCTGAAAATGGTTTGGTGAAAGGTATGAAATTTATTCATTCAATAAAATCAAATGTACTATTTGATTATGGTATTATGAATTCTTTAATATCTTTTATCATTAGTATAACTGTTCAATCACACCTCCAAATATAGTGGTTTAGTTATTTCTTAAAAAGGAAAATGGGAAATTATTGCATCTAGTGTATATAACTCATACTAGATTAATGTTTGAGGTCAAAACCTCATTTAAAATATTTTCATTCTTCCTTTAGTATAGAATGATTATATATTTGTCATGTATTCACTATCATTATAAAAATACAACATCAACTATCAAGAAGGGGAGATAACTCTTCACATATGAAGGCATCCTCCAATTATATACCAGTTTACAGATGAGAATGATTGTCCTTCAAAATCATCATCTTGATTATTGCTATTATTTACTTTGGATAAAGTATAACTAGTTCAAATGATTGAAACAATGGATAGGATGATTGTCAAATCCATTCCCCATGTGAGGGACTTTGATGATGTGTTCCCAGAAAAATTTACAAGTATCTCTCTCAACCTCGAGGTGGTGCCCCAATTGAACTTATTGCAGGATCTCTTGACATATCAAAGACTATTTATTGAATGGCCAGCATTGATTTGGAAGAACTAATGAAAATGGTAAAAGATAGACTGTACAACGGTTTTATACACCCATATTCTTCCCCGTGGTGTGTTCCGAACATCCTTTTCAATAATATGTATGGATCAAATCAACTCTACATTGATTATCATGAGGTTAAAAAAATTATGGTAGAGAAAAGGTATCCCCTTCCATACATTGGAAACTTATTTAATCGGATACATGAATCCATTTTATACCCTAAGGTGAAACTTCAGTCAGTATATCACCAATTAATGTTTAATAAAGAATATATTATCTAGACCTCATTTAGATTGAGGTATGGACACTATTATTTCATAGTGATTACCTTCAGACACACTAATTATCCAACAATATTCATGTACATAATTAATATAGTCTTCATAGATTGGCATGAAAAAATTTGTGTGAGTATTTAGCGATGATATTCTAATATACTCCAAGAGAATGGAGGAACACAAAAATTATTTTAATACCATGATAAAGACAATTTTAGGTCAAAATATTTATAAAATGTATAGTACATGTGAGTTCTGGATGGAGGAAGTATCTTTCTTGTAGAATGTTATTTGCAGAAAAGGAATTTCTATAGAAACATCCATAAAAATAATAATAAAAATGTCATAGGACAACATTTATAATAGAGATCCATAATTGTAATTTATAAGAGGGTTAATAACAATGTTTTGTCATGAATTTTTCATGATTTTCTATCCTAGGGACTATGATAAAATAGATAGTGGTAATTTAAGTCTGTGCAAAAGAATGTGAGGAATGATTTAATGATCTTAAAAAGATCCTAAGCAATGCACATTTTATCACAAATAGAACAAGTGTATAAGGTTTCATGATAAAAAGAGATTCTTCAAAAAAACATATTGGGTTCTGTACTCATGTAGAATTATAAAGTGATACCCTACAACAGACAGAAGATGAATATCTATGACAAGAACTACCTAAATGAAGATCTAGAGATAGAATCTATGTTTTTTTCATTTAAAATACTACAACAGTCCATCTTTGGTGAGAAGTGTGACCTATATACTTATCACAAGACACTAAAGTATATTTTCACATATAATGAACACAAAATTCCTCGATGGTCGTGGTTATAGATAATGAAGGTCTAAGATTTATGTTTTCATTTCCATCTAAGAAAGGAGTACAAAGAATCGAAAGCTCTTAGTAGAAAATAACCTACAACATTGTCCATGTTGTAGATTGTGAAACACCGTATCATCATGGATATGCAAATGATGGATTTGGAAAACATAATGGTAGTTAATATATCTTATCATTACCAAGGGAATCTCTAACATCTATCCACGAGAGATCAAGGAAGTAAAAAAGGGTTGATATAGAGTTACAAAATATGGTAATGTAGTTAAAGGAAGGTAATCAATAGAATTTCCACATTGAGGATGATGGTGTGATTTTATTTGTTACAAGTATTTGTGTTCCTTCATCAACTATGATAAAGATGGTGCTATTGGAAAATGCTTATAGATTGTCATTCTCAATACATCCTAAAAGTACTAATATGTTCCATTGACAATGAGAACACTTCTAGTGGGACAATATAAAAATGGATATTGAGGAGTATATCTGATGTTGATTGGTATTTTAGAAATTTAAGGTAGAGTGATCGATATCTATAGGGATGACGCAATCGTTACTAATACCCAAATAGAAATGAAATAATTTCACTAAGTAATTATTGAATGGAATCCATAAAACATCCAAAGGAAATAATATGATATGGGTTGTGGTGGATCGACTCACCAATATTGATCACTTAATTTTTCTTCAGGATGATTTCTCACATGAAATAATTTACATTTTATATGTGAAGGAATTGGGGAGGCTTCATGGGGTACCACTTTTCTTCATCTCTAATCCTGAACCATGGTTCGTGTCTAAATTTTGGAGAGGTATTCAACATGATTTTATTATTGAATTAAATTTCATCATGTCATATCACCCTAAATTTGATGGCCAATATAAAAGGACAATTCAGACAGTCAAGGAAATGTTGAGAGCCTACTCGCTGGAATTCAAATGAGGATAGAAGTAGAATCTTCCATTGGCTATGTTATCATGAAACAATATCTTCCACTCAAGTATTCAGATGGGTCTATATGAATATCTGTATGGGATGAAGGGTTGAAATACAACTTATTGTGATGAAATTGGAGAACAAAAGTTACTTGGACTAGATATTGTGGAAGAGATGATAGAGAAGGTTCAATCAATCCAATAACATATCAATCCTGCTCAGAGTCAGTAAAATATCTATACAAACAACCATCAAAGGGACATGAAGTTTGATGTTGGAGAAAAACTCTTCCATAAAATGTCTCTATGGAAGAGAGACATGAGGTTAGGAATGAAATGGATGCTTATCCCAAGGTACATTGACCACATTGATATCATTGATCAATTATGAGTCAGGGATTATATTCTCCACATTCACCAAATATGGATCAAGATCATGATGTTTTCCATGTATCTCTCATGAGGAAGTACATACCTGACCCCTCACATGTACTAAATATGGAGGTGAATCAACTAGAGAATGACCTCTCATATAAAGAAAATCTTGTGACGATATGTTCCCATATATATAATATTCTATTACACAAGAATAATCACTTTGTAAAATATTTTGGTACACCCATATGTACAATGAGGTGACATGGGAACAACAGGAAGCGATGATAGGGAAATTCCCTCTCATGTGTTAACTTAGTATGTAAAATGAACATTTAAGGGAGAAATTTCAAAAGGGTGTAGAATGTAATAACCCAAAAAAATTATCAATGTAATTTAACTTTTTATAAATGTATTATATCAAATAAAACTCAATCATTAAAAAGAAAACCAAATATAAACAATATTCACATTAATTAAGAATGAAATAAGTGGTATTCATTGAAATTAAGATACCTATAGTGATAAAATAGTAACCAAATAATGGGAATAGTAATATGAAAATTATGAATAGTTACTCATCGAATAGAATAGAAACCTAACCTTGAAATGTATAAATAAAATTAATGGATCTTACAAATGAAAATATGATATTTTTATATCATGTAATATGTAATTAAATGTTTTTAAAACAATGAACTGATTACTAGTATTTTTTGTGCAATATATGTTTTTATTAATAATTTGATAATAAATATATTGATTCAAAAGAAAATTTATATTCATAAATAGTTTTATAAATTATTTTTTTTTGGTTTATTATTATCAATTAATTTTATGAGACCTTAATTAATTTTTGAATGTGGCATAATGAAATATTATAATATTAAATTTTAAAAAAATAAACGAATTATTGAGTCATGGATGATGAATGCATGAATAATGTATCCATTATATAGAACTAACAATAACTAGGTACTCATATTAGTCACAATAATCAACACTATTTTTATTTGAGAACCAAAATAATAAACAATGAATAATATGATTGAAACACTCCTCTCCTCCAACCATAAATATCACCCCTCACCACGACATATCCTCACACCCCCAAAGTTGTGAATATTTCATAAACTAATCCCAATTACATTCCCAAGACTCTTTTCCATTTTCAGGATCTTCTTTCATCAACAAAATATCGAACCCTAGTTCTTTAAGGAGGTTTTGAAGGAGATAATATAGAATAGGTAAACCCCTACACATTTCTCATTTAAATTCATTATTTCTTCTACGTCAACCCTTAATCCACAATAAAAAGGTACATGATAACTCTAGTATCACATATATACTACAATTTTATTATGTTAATTCAATATCAATCATCTCATTCCTTCCCTTCTCCCCCATTTCTAAAAATGAAAACATCATTTGTGAGGTGTCGATTTACTGCCTTCATGGATGTCGAGTTTTCAATTTCCATTAACACCTTATTGGTGAGTAAAAATATAGTTTAATGGTTAAAATAGTCTGAAATATGTGCATTACAACTTATTTTAGGGTTTTAAACTAGTATTTAAACAATATATTAAATAAAATTACACTTTTTGTGATGATAGAAGAACCGCCAAAATAAACTAATCATTTTTCATTTACATTTTATCTAATGAATCTTTGTCATATATGTTAAAAAAATTGAGATAAACTAAAATTAGGTATTTTCATGAATATAAAATAATTCATTTTCCTGAGTTTTTTTTCCAATTTACAAGAACTCTCATATTTAAACTCAAGAGAACTGATCATAAAATCATGAAACAAACACACTCTGAACAACAAAATCGAATATTATACCTCATAAAAAATGACAAAAATGACCATAATAAAATTATTGTAAATAATATATATTTATAATAGGTTTTTAAGTCTATAATCAATGGATATAATATTATTATCCAGAATATTATGTACAAGTGAAGAACAATTTTGGTCATATGATAAGGGATCTCTCCAAACCTCCATATTTACCTTTGGGTTATGATTTCTATCCCTTCCCCCCAATATAATTATAAATTATATTAATAATGATCATAAATTTTATGTATATGTTCCAAAATTTTGTATCCATATCGATTCATCATTATATTATGGGGAAATACATGTTCAAAGAGGTTCCCTTTTCAATTCCTCCCGATAAGCAATCCAGATTAAATAGGACTTTAGAATTTATTACCCATTTTAATGTTCACTAAATAATCCATTTTAAGCCGAATATTTTTTATAAAATAAATATTTTTTTAATGAAATATTGTCTTAGTTAATTTCTAGTTTTATGAGAACAATTATGACCTTTTCCTCTTTATGGACTAGTATATTTTTTCTGAGTTATCCCCAAAGTTGCTCATTTCTTATATATCTTAAACAGGTTTTTTTACATATTTTCACTTAAATTGGACATAATTTATTATGATATATTCCTAATTTATCTTATAAGTTACCATTTACATTTTAATACCATTATTTCAAAGACAACATTATGATATGCCCATTTTTAAACCTTATGATATGATTCTGATACCCATTTCATTCCATGGGCGACCCTTATGTTTATAAAATATGTTGGATTCTTTCTTCGGAACACATATGCATAAACATGTTACAAAAGATGAACCTTGATAGCACTGCAATGATGTTTTGTAATGTTCAGTCTCTCGGTACGTCATGTTATGATAGAGAGTAAACCAAAATTTATCATGGGATTCTTTCCACCATGTTATATAGTCTTGATAGTTATCCTTGACTCAAGTTTATGTTATGTTGTGTGTTTCTACCACCTTCCTATGTTTCCATGATTACATCATCCCATATTCTATGTTTTATGCTTCTATATGTTTATTCTTGTGTGATTCTTCATGAGTCATCTGGTTATGCCTTCTAACCCATGTATTATGATTTATTTTTATATTTGTTCCCCTATTGGGTTTTTTAGTTCGTACCATTGTTTATTTATTCCCATTATATCCTATGATTATGTAAGAGATCAAAGTAGATGAAGAGAGCAATTTAGAGAAAATATTAATGATGTTTTTATTTTGGTATCTTGTTTTATTATTATGTATATAGTCTTTGAAGAACAATAGACTTTATGATCCTTTGTTTTTATTTGATGGTTAATTATGCATAAAATCACTTAACAATATGTTTAAAAGGATAGGGTTCATATCCATTTTACTTTATATAAAACCATTTTAGCTCTTACAATATCACCTAGGGAATGAAACATGGTTTCCCCTAATCATTCTCAACTAGTGTAAATCATACAACCTTCCCAGAAAATTTACATCCACCCGTAATATTTATAACTCATCCTTGAAATTATATAACTTGATAATTCATAATAAAAAAAGAATATACCTCAATTGGGGGGGTACAATACACTCCCAACTTTTGTTATTTCAATCCGAAAAAGTTCAAAAGTAACTATTGTACAAATATAAGTTGAAACCCCTAGTAAAGTATAATATAATTTCACATATACCATTCCTTGGAGTTTTAACGATTTTATACTAATAGATATACTAAATGTATACATTGGCCTAGAATGATCTTATCATTATCATCCAAAGGTAAAAAATATAATGCAAACCGATTATAATTATCTACTGAATAGTGAAATGTTCATAACAAAAAAATAATCATAATAAAAATGACACTCCGACCAAATTGAGGAACAGTAATGACACGAAGTGTATTGAATTAGGATGTCAAATCAATTAGAAAAAACCACTAATATGGTCTAGAATCTCAAGATTTCTCACAAACTACTGAACTAATTTCTATAAGTTATCCAATTTATATATATTTAACACCCAACAATACAAGAATAAAATAAGATTTTTTAGCAAAAATGATACCACACTAAGGAAATATACATAGAAAACTAGAGATCTAAATCGAAGAAGCTATAATTATCCAAAAAAGACATATAATGAATCCATAGATAATTAAAAACCTATTAATATTCTATGAAATGTAATTGAAACTAACATGAATAATGTAATTTCACGAAACATCCCTCTTAGTCAAAATATTACATTTAATACCCATTTCCAGAGAAGTTTGTATTCTATAACCATCGCCAAACCAAAACCCAAAGAAACATAATTAACCTCTAACTATAAAAATGAAAAATTCTATCTATTAATGTTGATGATTCTAACATATTACAAGGTCAAAACATCTCAAACATATCACATACCTAATTTTCAAAACAATATCCCCTATACAAGAATTAAAACGGTCGATCCAATGAGTTAATCAACATAGACCCTAATATCCTATTTTTCTTGAATAATTTAAAAAATCCCATGTTGAATCCCCTAATAATTATCTCTGACTACTAGAAAGGTACATTTAATAATTATAACATGCTTATTATTTTATGTTCAGTGTTGTCTTCCTTAGAGAACATACTGACATCTGAATACAAAATCATCAACAACCATTCCTAAAAGAAAGAGGAACAAGAATTGGATCTTGTAACGTACTAGATAATTTTTATCCTCTTTCCAGTATCAATGGTTCCCGACCATTATGGTTTAAAATAATGGTAGGAATATGAAAATTCATCAAACTAAATATCCATAGACTTTGATTCCCAAATCATAAATGAGAACTACCCGATAGAAGTAAATGAAGTCATATTGGTTTGTACATACATAGTTCCAGCAAACAATTTCAATCATGAATAATTCATGACCCGACATTCCTAATCCTACTACCTAGATCCATGTAATAAATTATTACAACAACTCAACTAATAAAAAATTATTTGACATAGTCACATAAATACTCTATGAGACCTTCCTAAAGTAGATACATTCAAGGTACAAAAAATAAACTAGTAGTAACATCTGGGATCTGGGTGCCACCCAAAGGTTCCCCATACCCGGTTGTTCACATGGATTTAAGCACATTTCCCCAAACAAAAGATGTTTCTAACTAGTTGTGAGGTCCTTGGGTGTGCTATTTGGGGAACAATTCCCTCATTAGCAAAGTAAAAAAATGGAAAAAAGAGTAAAAAATAGCGTAACATGTAATACCAAACAATAAAAGGAACAAGTGGAAGATTGATGGTAATATAACAATTGGAGAACATTTAAATGATGCATGTCACGTGTGTCTAGAAGATAAGGAAAACAAGTCACAATGCCAGAAATACAATACTAAAACCAAATTATATAAAATAAGTAAACTCTAACAACATCAAAAGCCTCTGCTTCGTCCCATGCTCTCCATCTCCAAAAGTAATTTAGTACCTGATGAAGAAGGGATCTTTTTTATATCTATACCTGCAACCATATAATCTACATGGGCCCAAAAGAATGACCCAAATAAGGAGTGAGACGAATCCCATTAGGAAACCACCAAAGGATATGTACCTAACTGTCAGTGAATATATACTGTAGGCAATATGCATAATTAAAGCAGTAAACTAGGAAGTACTCAAAAGTAAACAATCCTACAAATTTCAATTACATTAATTTACATTTAATAATTATTTTAAACATTGAATAATTAAATCCTAGGATATATCCTATGCTTTTACCCCCTTTGTAATAGAAAAATAGATGTCTTAGAAGACCATTTACCCATAAGTTATACCGAGTCCAAGCTTGTGCATTGGCTTGGAAGGCTCGTTACTATCATTCAATTATTCAAAGGCAACCCTCTGGGAATGTTCTCACAGTCTATCCCCACTAGTTTAAAATATCATCAATTAAATAAATAATGAACCTCTAGGAAATCTCTCATAGTCTAACCACATTGGTCCCAGGTAATACTAAACATTTACAAATGACCATCAGGAAAGCTCTCACAGCCAATACCTCCTTGGTCTGTAAAGCAACAATAAAATATAATGACCACATAAGAGCTGTCATAGTCAATGCCCTAGGGTCCAGCATTCATTTAATAAAGAACATCTGGGTAACTCTCAGGGTATAACCCCTCTATTCTATGTCCACATGGAAGCTATCATAGTCAATACTTAGCATCAACATAAAAAAAACATTTACATAAATGAAACTACCTCAGGAAGCTCTCACATTAAAATTCCCCTTGTTCATACATTCACAATGAAAAAAAATTCACATCATATAATCAATATCTCCATCCTAACGAAATGAGGCATGGAAACAAGGATAGAATAACATGAATTCTAGAACAAATGACCATAATCCATCAAACAATGGGAACATACCCATAATCAAGGTATGTAACCTAATGCATAACCAATAACAGTATCTAAATCAAACAAACCATATATGTTATTAAATTGTGTAAAATTCCAAGACACACTGTACCCAAAACATGGGTATTCAGCAGTTTAAGAATATATAATCCAAATACAATCAAAGAAAGTCACAATTCACATATCATGATGTTGTACGATCAACACTCTTGAACATCAACCCTTGTATCAACCAAGAATGATGTAGATCTACAAAAAGGATAAAAATGATCAAACTTTAAATAATCAATAGAGATGAAGAATTTGGAAGAGAGGCTCTAGGGAAAGTGATAACTCATTAGTGGGGATCCACCACACTCGACGACATCTCAATCGGAACTCAGATGGAGAACCAAGAGGACCTCGATGTTCTTCAGCCATTTGTCACTCTTACGTATGAACCGTGGGGATAAGGAGTGTGTTCTGTAGATGAGATGCATCCCCCCTCCAAATAATCAATTAAAAAGATAATTACATGGCATGTTCAATTAATGTACATGTGATGTACTAGCGTCAACATGCCCCCACTTTAGGCGGTCTTCCAAGTCATCTACAACACAATGTACTCAACCATTACACAGAAAGTGCATGTATACATGTAGAAACCATGTACATGGGGTGTACCCAATAGTACATGGTGTTTTATTAAAAAACATCATTTCTTCTTTTTTCTTAAAAAAACCCAAAATAAAGATACAAATCCTGAGGATCTATATAACGGAAAAAAATATGAAACTATGGGAAGTCCCGGTATCCAAAAGGGAAGATACAAAAAATGAGGCAACTAGAATCATACCTCTAACTGTAGAGGGTCAAATATCCTTATCATGTAGGGTTTACTCCACTGAAAATGTCTGACCTATGTTGCAGCCATGCGACCTTTCCTGATTACCATGTGTTGATCCACCCTAATTTCGTAGAAAACCTGCCATCTGGATACCACAGCGACATCGTCCACCTCAGCCTGAATAGCCTAACGAACTCCAGTTCCTAGACTAATGTGAAACTGTTGGTCTTTCTTATAAATGTGGAGTCATAACTAACCCCCTCTACCTACCTTCTGGGGATAACATTCCTCAAAAATGCTGAATGTGGCCCGTCATTTTGCAAGATTGGCAGTTGACTTGGTCCTTCTGGCAATGTGGTCTCGTATACCAACTCTTCACACACCTGTGGAATACGACATGGATCCATAAAGAAACGTCACATGAAATATCCCTATGATACTTCATGTTATCGGTCAAAGGAGTGCCATTCCTATATTCAGGACCACCCTGGAGCGCAGCTCCCAACTCCATCAGATTGTGCTCGAAATCTGTGCCTGATTCACTATAACCATCACCAATGTCAGACTGAAAACATTCACTTGCAATCAGATGTCATACCTAAGACCATCCTAAAATATCCTATTCAAATATAACTCATCACCTCCCAAAACAAGTGTTATGTGATGAATCTCTGTATAGAGAGAATAATAATCCATCACAAAATGAGCGCCATGCTTTATGAGCATAAACTCTCAGGCTTGATTGGACTTCAACATATCGGGATATAAGTAATCTAATAAGGTCATATAAAACACTTCCTGCCATATCTTGATGACATCCCACCTATGAGATAACATCCCACAATCCCATTATTGAATCACGTAGCATTTACGTCTTGAGCTTCACCTTCCCCTCAAGTGGGGCCTCCAGATTCTCAAAGAGAGAAATTAGGTCCTCCAACCATGACTCTACAACATGTAGTCTTCCATTCCCCAAAAATGTGGGAGGATTCTATTTCTGGAACACCCTTGTTTACTCTTTTGTAGACAGGGTAGGATGTGGTGCTCCCTAAAAATTATGTAACATCCTCAAAATCCTTCACAGAACTGTGCATCAGCACCAGCGTCCGGTATAAAAGTTGGTGCCCGGATAGGCACAACGTGAGGATATGTGAGTAGTCCCAGATCTACCATTTCCAGTGTCTGGTCATCTCCCTACACTAGGTGAACAACCAGAGGACGTCATGGTGGCACGACTCTGTAAGGTCAAGCACACTCATCAGTTTTTGATTATTATGGAAAAAAATATATGATAAAGAACGGAATAGGAGAAAGAAAACATTCAATTTTTAAAAAATAGGGTTACACGTCATGTATAACTACCACATTATGTGCTACCTTAAGATTTTAAAATGTAATGATCCTCTACCAATCATGTTAGTGTAACTCCCTTAAACATGGCGTGTTCCTCCTATGACATGGCAAGTACATGTATTTTTTCCTGTTCCTAGATTCTTCATCATGGGTAGAATTACACAGTTCTCTCCCAGAGTAACACTACATGACTTGTTCACCCTACACACAACATGTAAAACATATATCCCATCCACTTATGTCACTGTTCACACAGTCAGATACACAGTTGATAATGACACAGCGTGTAAAATATAGACATTGTGTGTAAAAACTATGCTTCATCCAATCATGTTGTAGGTCAGAAAACCAGATACATGTTTTATTAAAACACGATAGGTTATTACAACACATGGTGTGTTATACCAATCATTTCTCAACCCCGTGTCTTAGGACACACAGTCATTCACACGGTCAAGCACTACAAAAAATGTATATACAGTACATATCATGTACTTAATAATAGTTGTTTCTTCCAGAATAGAAGAACACATGGCGTGTTTCCATAACACCACAAGATGTGTTATTTCTATTTCTTGACATTAATCCCATGAAACATATCTATAACCCTTAAAAACATAAATTTTTTCCCAAGGTATAGAATATGCCATCTTTTTAAAGCACATACATCTATGAATCAATGTTTGGCATCCTTATTCCTATCATAAAATGAAAAAAATAAATTAACGGTCAAACATGATTCACCAAATTACGATCTAAGAGGGCCCATAACACCTCAGGGACCAATGATTGGCATGTATCCAAATGAAACTTTACATATACCAATAATCTATCAAAATAGCAATTATTCTATCTCGAAATATATACAAATGACATGGAAATATGGCACAACATCTATCTCAACATCAAGTACTCAGTAATTCATCTTAAATAGAATGAAAATAATGCATGACATGTGATCTATAAAAAGTGCCTATATGATGAATTTGATGGAATAACCTCATCTCATTGGGTTGTAATAAAATTGAACAATAGTGATATTAATCATAATTGCACAAAACATGTGTATCACACAATGTTTAAATTATTTCAACTGTAACAATATAAATCCCAGAAAAATTGAAATATTCGGGGTAACTTGGATTTTCCGTATACAGAGGTCAGCTACTCTAGGGCATATCTTATTACCAACTATCCATTCCTTACTATCCAAACCTATAGGCTCCAAATAGTAAGAAAACACATCAATGATATCATTTGATAAAACTATGTAACGTCCGAGATCTTGTTGCTACCAAATGGTTCCCCGTATCCAGTTAGTCACATGGCCTCAAGCGCATTTCACCGAATGCAAGCGGCTGATGGATAGAATAGAGGGGCATCGGTGTGATAGTGGGGAAACTATTCCCTCATTTAGTAGAGTAAACACAATGGAAAAAATTTTAAATAGTAGATGAAGTATTAATACCATACAACAAAATAAAACAACGGAAGACTGATAGTAATATAACAACTTGAGCCCATATAAATGATGCATGTCACATGTGTATAGGAAAGCATCCAAACAAGTCACAATTCTGGAAATATAATACTCAAACTAGAGTATAGAAAAGAAGAAAACTCTAACAACATCACAAGCCTCAGATTCTCCCCATGCTATCCAACTCCAACAATAATCTCGTAACAGATGAAGGAGAGATATTTCCCTTATCTATATATAAAACCATTTAATCAGTTTGGTCTGAAAAGCATGTCCCAAAATAAGTGTGAAATGAATCCTAGTAGGAAACCATCAATAGATCTATTCATAACTGTCATTGAATATATATAGCAGCCAATATGCATAAATGATTCAATAAACTAGGATTTACTCAAAAGTAAACAATCAAGCAGTTTTCAATTACATTCAATTACATTTTTTTAATTATTCAAACTATTGGATAATGAAATCCTTGGATCTGGCCTAAGTCATGTACCCCCTGTGTAATAGAAAAATAGATGTCTCAGATCAACATCTAACAACAAGAAAGACCGAGTCCAAGATTTTTCTTTGCCTTGCCAGACTTGTCAAAATCATTCAATTATTAATTGGAAACACTATGGGAAAGTTCTCACAGTCTAACCCATTTGGATTGACATATCATCAATTCAAAAAATAATGATCCTCTGGGAAAGCACTCATAGTCCATCACCTTTGGTCTCACATAGCACCAAACATTTACAAATGACCTCAAGGGAAGCTCTCACAGTCAATACCCGCTTGGTCTGCATAGCAATAATAAAATATAATTACCACCTGGAAGCTATGATAATCATTTCTCTAGGGTGTAACATTCATTTAATAAAGACCCTTTGGGTAGCTCTCATGGTCTAACCCCACTATTCTATGACAAACTGATTGCTCTCACAGTAAAAACCTCTGGGTCAACATAACAACAATTATACATAAATAACCCCACCTCAGGAAGCTCTCATGGTCAAATTACCATTGGTAATAATTTCACAATGTGAAACACATGCATCTTATATAATTATCAACTCCATCCTAACAACATAAGGCAATGAAAAAAGAAAACCTAATAGGCATTCTAGACCAAATGACTATAATCCATCAAACAAGAGAAACAAACCTGTACTCAAGGTGTAAAACCATATACATAAGTAAAAACCCTTTACCCATAAAACAAACCATATCAGGAATTAAGAAGGGTAATATTAAAAGACATGTAATATCCAAAACATGGGTATTCAGCACATTAAGCACATATAAGCCAAATAAAATAAAATAAAGGCACAAACCACCTACCTCGATGTTGTACGATCGAGACCATATATAATCGGACCTTGAATTGGGCTAGAATGACATAGATGTAAGAACAATAACAACGATCTACATTGAATTACTCACAAGATATTAGTAATTAAGAAGAGAGGCTATAGGGAAAGTGAAAAATCACCACTACGGATCCAACGCACCCGATGATGTCTCAATCAGAGCTTGAATAGAGAACTAGGAGGATCTCGAAGTTCTTATGTCATTCTTCACTCTCCTATACAAACCAAGTGGAGAATTAGTGTGTTCTGGAGATGATATGTGACCCTTCATTGATTCATCAATTTAAAATAAAAGTACATGGCATGTTCATTTAATGTACACACCTTTTACAAGACTCAACGTACCCCTGATTTAGGTGGTCTTCCATGTAACATACATAGCCATGTACTCAGCCTTTACATGACCAGTACATAGTTACACGTGGAAACTGGGTACATAGTGTATACCCCAAATTACACAACATGTACTTATTAGAAAATCACATTTCTTCTTATTTCCTAAAAACAACCCGAAATAACGATCCTTACATGAAATGAAGATCTAGGTTCTAACACCACTAATCATAGAGGGTATGAGTCTATGAGGTATCTATGAAAACATATATGTAATTTCAAATTATTGACAAAAAACATGCATGTATCCTATATAACAACTAAATATTTAATGAGATATATATTTTTAGATAAATCTATATTTTCAATAGGTTGTGATACACACAACGTCGTGTCTTTGTGAACTGTAATATAGTACACAATTATTTACTTTCAAATAAATATGATATTTCATTATGAATATAAATATTTTAACAATATGTATAATTTTTTTAGATAAATAAAATATTTTTATTTCTAAATTCACTAAATTCTTTAAAAAATACATATCTATTACAAAAATTTTAATTTTTTTGATAAAATAAAATAAATAATTTCTTCCAGATTAATATTTTTTCAATAAAAATGATCGTTTTCTCTTTAAAAATAACATTTACTTAATATATAATATTAATGTTTTGAGAATATTATTAAATGACTAATTCATTGATGAATAGTGAAAAATTTTAACTGTTATAAATAAAATTTTCTTTGTTTTAACAATTTGAAAATATAGATTTTGTTTTAAAATGGGTTTAAAAGTACAATTTATTATAATATATTATTATTCATCTAGTTTAGGTCATTTTAATAAAATTTAATTTGAATAATGTTGTAAAATTGTTTTATAGTAAAAGAAAATGTTTTCGTTGGAAAATTCATTTTCATCGCATTTTCGGGTTTATATTTAAGAAAACTTATTCCTGTATAGAAAATTAAATTTGATAAAATTGACAAAAAATTTGGAATAATAATAATTAATATTATTTAGTATGTAAAAATTAAATTTTGGACATAATTAATTGTTAAAATAGAAAAAAGAAATATTATTATGGATAAAGGTAAATCATGTTCACCAGGTGTTAAACCAATGAGATGATGGTTAAAATGTCCTAATATATTTCTAAATTAAATTGGATCTCCATATAATGACTCTATATGATATATTATTTTTTATTATTATATTTTTGAGTCATAGTCAATGAATAAAATGTTAATATATTATACTCTTTTAATAAAATTCTATATTTATCCTCTTCTCCTCTTAAAAATGGACACACAATCTCTTAATCTCTCCACACTTCTATATACATTTTTATATAGAAATAGCTACAAAAACCCTTTATTAAATCCCTCCCCATGTCCTAGATCCCCTTTTTTTATTTGAAAACCATCAAATGAAGGATTTATTCACATACCTAAAGAAGTTGTTTGGTGAATAAATATAGTTCTTAACCAAGTGTTTTCATTTTATTAATTCTTATACCTCCTGAAAATCCCTTATAATATAGTGAAATAAAAAATTTATTATATTATAAGATATTATTTTTTTAACTTATTGTATTATATTATATCTATATCATCTTCCATTAAATGGAAAACAAATATGTAAAGATGATGTACGGAGGACTAATACCTTGTGAACTAATGTAATTCATCTTTCATCACCACCTCTAATTAATCGATATAAGGATGGATTTAATTTATATATATGATATTTATGACATATATATACTTATAAAATTATAATATTTCATAAAAAAATATTAACTTGCAATCTTCTAGAAAATGATAACATTAGTCGTGTTTATGGGTGGTATACCACCTCCATGAAGAGATGTGATTTATTTTCATTTATGTTTTTAAAAAAAGGTAATAAAGATATATTTGATGAATATATATATATATATGTGATTTATATGAAATATTTTCAATTATTTAAATTTTAATTATTATTTAAATTTATTTCATTCGCTCTATCATAAAATGATAACAATGTTCACGTATATAACTGGCCTACCTTTTCCAGGAATGTTGTAATTCATTCTTCTATCAATAACATTTTTAGATGACTATAAATATGATTATAATAAATATATATATTTTTATATCATGGTATAAGTTTATAATATTATGGAACTATGATCAAAGAACATCTACGAAAACTTCTGAACAAAGCATTTCTTAAACAATGGAGCAGTTATAACCAAAACAATTAATTTAATAATGAAATGCTAATAAATAGGTGATATGAGGTTAAGAGTTATAATATATGTTATGATTCATATTATTATAGTTTTGAATATATTTTTAATAAACCTATAATTCTTAACAACTATTTTAAAACATGTATGGAATAATTCATACCAAATGTAAGAGTTTTATGTTATAATCTCATTGATTATCGAGATTATTTATGATTATGTTTCTGATAAGGAAATTTCATGATCTACATCTCATGTGTCTAATATATTTTCTTTATTTTATGTAAATTTTGGATTACATATTATTTTCCTTTAATTATCCTCTCTCTTTGTAGCCAATAGTCTAGAATAATGTTTTAAGGGTAATTAGCTTTTGTAGTCTCATTATTCTAAAATAATTTCTATTCCATGAGATTGTTTTATAAAAATAAAATCAAGAGTGTTTTTAATGTTCTATATTATTTTTTAATTTAATTATTACCCATCATTCAAATTTGGAAAAATATTTTAAAATGAATATTCAATTTTTTCCAAAATTAGTTATGTCTAAAATTCTATCAAAAATGATAATGGAATCTTTGTTTTCCCAGAAATGATCTAATGGACATTTTACATTATCATATTGAATAAATTATATAAATATTACTTTAAAATATCCAATTTTCCATTAAAAGAATTTTTTTCTATAATATATTGGAAAATTTTGAATTTAAAATAAGATATTTCATAGTATAGTTTTTATTTTCCTCAAGAAATGTTTCAAGTGGTATTTTATAAAAATATTTCATATTAGTGGACATCATTAGAGATACATATTCATTACTAGGGATATGATCAAATGATTCCATATTTATTGATTCTATGGATGGTTTATGAATATGGTTAAAAAATGTATATGAAACTCATTTCATTTCAATGTGTTATACGATAATGAAATTCTTATGAATATTGTTCCATTTTCATTATTTTTTATATGGTGAATGTTTTATGAATTTATATCACAAATATATATTTTTTTCATTATGTGAGGGGTTGGATCCAAATTATATAGCCTTCAAATTCATAGGGTAAATATTTATATCTCATGAAATAAACACGAATATAACTCGGTGTGAACTCAGATCAATAAAGAACTATTTCCACTACGATATTATCAAGAGTGAATAATGAATATAAAGATGGGTAAGGGAGTGAACCCATTCCACTATGACAGTTTTGGATGTAATTTCCTAACTACAATGGAAATTATTTTGTATTCTTATGTTTATGCCATAAACTTTGGTCTTATACCAACATTATTATCTCACAGATAATGTTATTTGATTCATTAATGATTCATGTATTATGAACATCCATGAATTATTCTATAAGTAATGATTATGATAAATGATGAACATTGTATGGTTTTCAAATGTTATAAACAATATTATCGTATTCTTATGATATTATTATGTTTATCTGACCATTGATATGTAACTTGTTTACCTTTATTGGGTATCAAATCTCACTATTTATTATATTTCCATTCCCTAGGTTATGATTAAAGGTATTATGTATGATATGCATAAGAGGGGTCCTTATTTTCAAAAGCAGATTGGGAGATTAATTTTTTCACTTATGAACCAGTTGTTTATATATCCATGTTTCCAATGATACCATACCCTTATGATTTTGGTATGGATCGTTATGTTATGTAATGAATATTATTTTAATAGTATGTTATATTTATAAATGAAGAGTATGAATCATTATAGTTGGTATCACCGCCACTTCTAGTTACCTTTTGGAAATCAGATGATATCACTAGTTAGAGCCCTTATGATAATCCTCTTTATAGGATAATATCCAATGTTATTTTATATTATGGAATGTGGTTTTCCAAAAAAAACCATAACTAGATATATCTGTGGATAAGTTATTATAAAAGGGCCATCTTTAATTAATAAACATGAAAATAGTTGTTTGAGTATATCTCATTTTATATTTTGGTGCATGGGGAGTGTGCAATTATAGCTCACTAGTTTTTAAACTCATGACGATATTCTATTTCTGATTAATATTTTAATTTCAAGAAATAACACAATGTGGATATATAATGATCATATATTACCTTTAAAACCCTAATTCTACAATGATTGAAAAAATGTTTTCATGATATACACATCCAATAAATATTTTTTCATGATTATTTGGTTTTCCATGATGATTGTTGTTTTAAAACAATGATATTTGGTTTTATTCAATGGAATGAACCTGAAGAAATCGTAACTACTGTAAAATCGGTCCATAACCATGGTTCTCTTGGATAATAGGTATATGTGACATTTTCTAACCTATTCCCAAGTTTCTTGCTAATCCGTGGTTATGGGGAACCCACGTTAGCATAGGAAGCCAAAATATTTCCGGTGAGGTCCATGATAAAACCTATACCCATGGTTTACATTGAAACATGGGTATAGGTGGCATCTATACTTGATTTTTTCATGAACTGTGCGTATAGCCATTAGTATATAAGCTTATAACCATGATTTATGAATACCATGGGTATAGATGTAACCTATACCCATGGTTTAGTTGAACTGTGGGTATAGGGGTCCTCATTTTTTTAGTACAAAAAAATATTTATAACATAATATATGTATATATAAACATAATTGAAATTGTTGTAGTGTTGAAGGGGGTTTAATGGTTGAATAGAGGCCCGAGTTCGAAACTTCGAGGTGATATTTTATTTATTCCAAGTTTTATAAATATATAATATATATATATACCCAAATATAACTAAAAATGTTGTAGTGGTAATGGAATTTACCACGAGACCAATTGCTAATATTTGAAACTCAAACATAATATTTTATTTATACCCCCATTTTATGAATATATATAAGACAATATATATATATAAATGAACAGAAGTTCAATTGTTCTAATTGTAGTTGAGTTCAGCGGTGTATCCGATGTTCGGATTCAAATCACATGGGAATTATTTTTTCAGTCATTTCATATTAATATATTCAAATAAATATAATAAATTAATATAAAATTTCTATACCTTGGTTGGTCAGGTGTTGTACCTTTGTAGTGTAGGTTTCGGGATCAAAAATTTCTACGAATTTTCTTCAATAGTGGTTCCAATTAATATAATTACGGAGATATATATATATATATATATATATATATTAATTTAGTACAATAGGGTTTGTGATATGCTCCGTTGTTGTAGTGCAGGCCACAATAATATAACATGATACCTCCATTTTTCTAATATTTTACCCATGGTTTTAAAAATGATGGGTATAAATAAATGAAACAATGGAAAGTGGGTCTATGACAAGGTGGAAAAAATCTATACTCATGGTTTGGAAAACCGTGGGTATGGGCTGTGGAGATATATTGATGCCTCAGTTTCCCACTTTCCCCAAAACTGAGGGTATGGGAAATTTTTTCCAGTAGTGTATGTTAATGTAAAATGCGATACAAGATTTAATGACTTCATCCTAAGAAACCAAATTTCATGGGAGATTGAATTAAGAATCATATTTTAATTCTTTTAAAACATTCTCAAGATATGAATCAAGGTGAAACCCCAAATGAGGAAATAAGATAATAAAATTCTATTGATTCCTTCATGAAAAAACATCCACAATCTTTTAGTGTGTCTTATAATCCACTAGTTTATGGGAAATGCATGAGTAACATTAAAAAGACATTTTCTAATTTACAGTGGTTACAAAATGAAAATATAATTTTAGTTATCTATTAATTAGATGAATAATAAGGTCAATAGTGTAATCATATTATGAATATGAGGAAATATAATGGAATTTACCCAATAGTGTGGGATAAGTTTTGGATATTTTTTAAAATAAGTACATGCCTTGAATTATTCATAAAAAAAGAGAAGGAATTCCTTGATCTGAAGAATAAGGATTATAATTCTATAGGAACCTATGAGGAATATTTTACAAGACATGTGGGGTTTTATTCTTCTATAATCATAAAAAATTAATTTAAGGTTGATATATCCATCGGGGGATTAAAAAAAATATCCAAAGGAACTTATAAGGAATGTAATTTAGTATAATTGAAGAAAATATTTTTTTTCTATAAAATAGAAATGGGAATTTGTTTTAAACATCAATATCATGGTTTTGATAATTAAATAAATATTTGATTCGAAGTAAATTCTAAAAACCATGTAGTGAAGAATATAATAATTATTTTATCATCAATTTATGGAAGGAAAATTAGGAGAAATTGTATTTAGGATAATACAAAATTTGATATGTATCGAATGGAATGTTATTATTCTATCAAATGCTGACATGAAAAGAAACAATTGCTAATAAGAAAAATATAGATAAAGATCAATATAATACAACATCCACACATTAGTGTTTCAAATATTAGGAGTATGAAAATTATTCAATCCCATTATAAAATCAAAAGTTTAAATTGTGATGATCGATGTCAAAAACCTCTTATTCTTAGAGACAAAGTTAAATCCCATGCCATAAGTATTTCTAATGACTGTTATGATTACTTTAAAGACCTTGAGTCATGTAACATGGATCATGTGCTTACATTATTAAATTTAAATATTTCTAAATTTCTGATGAACTAACAGGTTTAATAGTTGTAGAAAACCAGATACATTCCTAATATATATATTACATTGGGAATCTAAATTATGAAATAAAAATTCACACCCCCACCATCCTTGAAACACATTCAATGGATTTTTCTTTAAAAACATTGTAATGAAACAAAAATAATGCGGACCTAAAATTCTTATTAGGGGTTACATAAAATAGAGGATATCATGAATCAATAAAATTAAATTAATATGGAATGTTAAATAATTGAACACACTTTTCACATATTCAATAACATGAATATAACATTTTTTAAAAGCATAATCAGTATGGAATGTTACATCACTGGAAACAAAATCCATTTCATCAATAAATTTAAAATGAAATATGTCCAATGATAATTTAATAGAGATAATACAATTTATAATAACTATTTAATAATTATCATTGACTCAAATACTTAATTCTTGGATTTCATGATCTGAGGAATGACAATACCTTACTTCCATGATCTTTCATAAATATTTTTAAAAACCAATCAGTAAAAAACCCATCTAATTTGACTAACTAATTTGTCCTATGACACATGTTAGTGCATAAAGGGGCTATCTATAACAATTACCCACCCATAAATACATGTCAAAATAATTACTCCAATATGAAAAAATATATTTTAATTCCAAAATCAATATTCCTTATAAAAAATATCTACATTGAGTATTGAATATAGATTTACCAATATTTCCCTGGTTAATAAAATAACATTCAAAATAAGCACCATATGTAAAATCATATATAGTTTAAGAAATAATAATATCCATGATATAATTAATTTTTACAATTATGTTAAATTTAATTTCAAATGAAATATTAAAAAAATAATGTGATTGTTTAAAGACAGATATAAGAATCACAAAAGATCGTAATAATGTGTATGAATTATTACCACTTTGGTTATTTTTAGATATTATCCCCTTGATTTATTCACATGAAAATAAATTTTAATAATCATGAATAAATAATTATTCATGTTATATAAATCAATGTTTTTCACATATACCCCAAATAAAATTGAATAAGATAATATTATAAAAACAGTATCAATGAAATGGAAATTGAGATTAAATCTCTTACAATGGTCATATCGCTGAAATGAGAATTAATCAATGAATAAATTATATTTACCAAATTTAAATTTATATAAAACAAGTGGTAATACAATATTATATATTCAAATCTCATTTCCCACATAATCTAATAATATTAAAGACAATGAAGAAGTAATTTGGTTCAATGAAAATAAATTGAGTTATAAAATGTTTCACCACTAGGTAATTTTAAATTCAAATCCCCTTGGTTGAAACAATTCAAATGAAGACATAAAAATACAATAAATATGAAGGAATCGTGATATTATATGTAAAAGGGGAATTATATATACCATATAAAATAAATTAGGTTCATAATATTACAATATGTATCAATGAATATAAATTGAGACGAAGTCCCTTACAATTATCATCACGTTGAAGTGAGAATTAATCAATTGATAAAATATGTTTATCAAATTTAAATCCAAATAAATAAAGTTTAAATATAACATATGATATTAAACTTCAATTAAAACATTAATATAATAATACTAAATACATTGAAGTTGTAATATATCCCATTAAAAAAATCGAGTAATGAAATTGTTTACCACTTGGTAATTTTCCATTCAAATCAAAATGGATACAATTTTTGATGTCAAAACATAAAATACCATATTTGTGAATTATTAATGATTTTAAATGTAAAAAGGTTGTTATATACACCATATTAACGAAATTATATTCATAACATTACAATATACCTCAACCAAGGGAAATCGTGACTTTATCCTTTAACCCACATTTTGGATTATTTAAAAATGATTTATCCACATATATAATGGGTTTACTCGTGATAAAAATGTATATAAGATCCATAATCATATTATAATATCATATTTTATCCTATTATAACATTTTAACATCATTTTTTAATAATATTTCATTCTTTTTATTGTTTCAGGTTTTAATTGCTTTATTTTCTCAAGAGTGTTTTGTAATAAATATTACGTATCTTGTATGTAGGATAAAATTTACTGATTTAAAGAATTATGAAAATTTTATAAATATCATATATACACTTTAGATACAATATTATAAAATTTCATTGAATTTGGGAATTGAAAATGAATCTCAACACTTTGTGGAGATAGTAGGTTACAAGTTTGCATGATCTATGATATCATTGCCTTAACTGGTGAAAGGGTAAGGAATTTTGGGATTATTAAATTTAATGAATAAATATAATCTCATATGTATCATATATATTCATTAATTGTATCCTTATTACATTATAAGAATCATAAATTTTAAGAATGTTTCATATTGCTTTGTGAGAATGTAGTCCCGCACGCAGACGAGTGACGTGATCGTAATTTAAAAATCATGGGAAGTAAGAAGGTTTATATAATATTATTATTAAATAAGAATATTTATATCATAAATACTCTATATTAACATTAATTCCATAATTATATCAAATCATTAGTGGTGTTTATGGAAAATGATTTACATCGGTTCATGATATAGTAGCCCTCTGTACCAATAATCGATTATTTCGTTTTCCATTTTCTAGAAGTGGAGATTGATATATATTATTTGATAAATGTAAAAACATCCCATTATATGGTAGAAACTGTTGATATTATATTTTACATTTTAATACATAATTTATAGTGTAAAATTAATAAATGTACAAATGATATTGGTCAAGATAATTAACTTCTCTATGACAAATCTCAATTGAATCTCCACCTAAGGACCATAGAGATGGTATTTTGGTAGAACCATAAGATAAATAATATTTATAATGAATTTGGGGATATATTGAATCATGTTCTGGACAAGGAAATGTGGCATGTTATGTGTGAATAAGTGAGCGGAGGGAGTGGGTATTTATATGTGGGGGAAAGAGATCCTCCGTGGAAATTACATTAAAAATACACAAAAGGATCCAAATTGATAATGTCTTTCACATCCAAAATGATTACAAACAACCATAGGATTTAATTTGGGATTTTATTTGGTTATATTATGGTCATCAAATAAGTCTTTGACAAGTTGGTATTTCATTTTAACCCTTATCTTCATAGTTTAACCTACCCCTATAAAACCAATTTTTTCTTTAACTTTGTTACTTAATTTTTCTTGTTTTCACTATTAATCTTGAAAACATTATTTTGATCATATTATATAATTTTAAGAAAAATTATTAAATTTATTGGATACATTTTTCATTATTTAAATCATAGAAGTGTCTGGATCTAATTTAACATTACACATGAAGATCCGACTAAAAAACTGGGTTTTAATGTGAAAATTCCTTAAGAATTGTAGTTATTAATATGAAAATTCTATATGAAATTGATTAAAATGAACTAAATTAGTTAAATGGAAAAAAATTCAAAATTTTACTTTAAAACTAATTTAAAATACTATATAGCTTTATTAATAATTTATATTTAATATTTTTCCAATAATTATTTTTTATTTTTAACAATTTATTGAAAAATGATACATTTCATAAAAATATAAAAAATTCACCCTATAATATTTATGAAATTTTTATTTCCAAAATTAATTTCATTTTATCCAATAAATTATCTATAATTTTTAGAAATTTATTTTTTCAGAATTGTGCAAAACAGTGATGTTACTATTTTCTTTAAAGAACTATTTTTCAGAAGTTATTTATTTTTATATTAAATGATTAGTATATTTTGTATAACTAATATACATATTTATATATACAAATTATTTTATACATGTAAAATCATATATTTTTCATAATTTAGTTAGTATTATTCATACCCTCTAACTTACTTTCTTGGTTACGATGGTCAGGATTAAATAAAGTATTTTCATTTAAACATGGTGTTTAGTGAATCACTAGATATCAAATAAATTGAATTTATATAGATAAAAATAAATCATAATGTGTTAGGGTACTAAATTATTAGTTCTTATAAATATTTATTCGATGAAATTTTCTGGGTAATACATTTTAAATTTATGGGAAGAGTTATTGTTCATAGAATCCTCTGATTCCCATGTAACATCCTCCATTTTTTGAATTCTATGATTAAACATTACTAGATGAATCATCCAATGCTTCAATAATTTATATCTAGAATATGTAATCTATATAGTTCTATATAGTATGATAGATCAGGCTCAAATTTTGTTACATCTATGTTTCACACATGAATTGGGACTAGGGAATACTCTCTTAATAATGATATTTGACACACATCATGTAATCTTGAGATACATGGTATATTTTCCAAATGATAAGAAATATATATAACTATTTAAAGGATTTTAAAAGATATTATCTATCCAAGGCTCATATATACTATCTTACGAAACCTTATAACACCCATACATGGTAATACATTCAAGATAACATTATCTTCCACATAGAATTCAAAATCATTCCTTTGATTAACAGTATAACTCTTTTGACAACTTTGAGGAAATTTAATGTTAGATTTAATATAGTTTATCTATATTTTTTTATCTTCAACGTGTCTTAGGATATTGATTTTATGTTCACCAATATCATTTAAAAAAGTTTAAATGTGACATCTATTTCCATATAATTCTTGATATGGTGCAATTGGAATTCATGAATAGAAACTATTATTTTATGAAAAATCCAACAATATTAAATAATTATCATGCATTCCATGAAATTATAGTAATCAAAACCTCAATATTTGATCCATTTTTTGATCAAGGCTTTTGGAAAGAACATCAGTTTTAGGATGGTTGGATGTTCTAAAATGAATCTCATAATTAAGATCCTTCTGAACACTCTACATGAATTTTGATTTAAAATGAAGATCACAATCTAACATGATAGAAAATGGTGAACCATGAAGTCTTACAACTTCATTAATATATATCATCTAGAGGTTATTGTGAGGTAAATATTTCCTTATAATGAAGAAATGTTAATATTTTTTATGAGATCAATGATAACCCATATTGCATAAATCTTTCTAGGAGTATTTGGTAGTCCCATGACAACAAAGTTGATAATAATTTCATCCAATTTATATATATGAATAAGAAACAGTTTCATGGATAATATTTGATGTTTTTTAATATTATTAATAGTTTTACAGACTAACCATCATGAAACATAAATATAAATTTCATGCCTCATGTTATCCCACAAAAAAATACTCCCTCAAATCCTTTTTCATAATTTGGTTACATGGGTTTACAGAAAACATAATGTGATGATAATTATCACATAATTCCATTTTTTATCAGTAATATATGGAACATATAATTTATTTAAAAAATTAGAACACCATCTTCACAAATTTAGTGTTCTAATTTCATCTCATTCACAACATTAATTTTATTTTGAAATTTGTCATCATCCACTTGAGAATTTTTTTCCTTTATAATAAATATATTTTCACAATCATTTGAATGATTAGTGACATATATTATTCCAAATAAATTATTATATCTATATTTACATGATCCATTAATATAATATATCACTGAATCCTCATTTGGGGCAGGACACCATCATATTTCCATCTCAATGCATATTCTACCTTATTTCCATTCTCTTTGTGGTAGTTTATAGAGATATCACAAACTATGAGTACAAAAATCTCTCCCTTTTTGTCATAATAATCTATTTATTTCAGATTATGAATTTTAGGAATTTATTATCTATGGTCATCTCACATCTTTCACTATAAAGATAATGTATCCATGTCATCAAAGAAAATATTACAACTACAAACAAAAGATCATGGGTCTTATAGTTCTTCTCACGAGTCTTCAATTCCCTTGATGCATATGAAATAAATATAAAATATTTAATTTAAATAAGACCAATTTTCTTATATTATGTATTATTATATATAAAAAACTATAATTTCTAAATGGCAGTGTCAAAATCATACGATTGTCCAATGTCATAATTAGTGCATCAAACCATTTTTCATATTCCATTTTCCAAATGAACTTAACCCTTTATGTGTAATCTTGGTGAACTTGTAAGCCATTAAAGAATCATTATTAATGAAATTATGATATTAACATACAAAATAAATGAACTAAAATAGTAATTTATTTTCATTGGTGTAGGCCATTGTCTGACTACCCCTTTCTATATAGGATGAACTGAGATTCCATCCTATAAGGTAGTATTGATAAGAAAAGAATATTCCTAATTCTAATAATGAAACATAATAAATTTTCCATAAAAATATTTACTTTTACGATTTTCAATAATGGTATAAATGTTATTTTTGTGGTCTTTATAAGTATTAAAATAAAAGAAAATATTATTAAGGAATACCCCAACAAAATAATCAACATAATAATTGAATACTCTATTCATTTGATCTATAAAAATAATGGATTCATTAGTCAATCCATAAGTAATTACTATAATCTAATAGGGACTATAGCTGATATGTAAAACTATCATAAAATTTTCTTTCTTCTTTTTTCAAAATTGATTACACCTATAATGAAGGAAAATCATTGAAAAATATTCTAATCATTGAATTTGATCAAATAAGTAGTAAATGAAAAAATAGGATACATGTTATTTTACATAATATCATTTATTTAAAGGTATTCATATAAAAATCTCATTTATCCCTAATTCATTGTAATGATGTGAACATGGGATTACCATAGAGAAACACAAAGTTAAATAAATCCCTTATCACATAACTACTCTATTTGATTCTTCAACACTAATAATTCCACAGTGGTCATTCTATAGAGATTCATTGATTTCTCTCTTCCATCAGGGATTAAATCAAAGGAAACTCATCTTTACTCTTTTTGGGAGGTCTATGTAATTCCTAACGAAATAAAAATTTATTCTTGTACAATAGGTATATCTTGAAATTAATTATTTCATTATCTATCCAAAGATTTTATTTTCTCTTATTCCCCAATAATATCATTCAGTAAAGCTATTGGGGGTTGATATAGACATGTCTGAGATGAATATTTCTCATCTATAATGATATAAAATTATATGCCTTTATCAAAAAACATAATTTTATTTTCATTAAATAAATATTTGAATCATATTTTGAAATCATTTCCACATAAAATATTATATTGAATTAATCCATTTATATGATAATATGATTAGTAAATAAGTCACAAATATGTTTCATAATGGGTACTTCCTATCTCATCCTTACATAATGAAACTTCCATGAGATGTTTCGACTGAAAACTATATTTAGTATATTATAGGGAAATATATAATTTTCATGGAATACTTTTTTTTTCATATAGAACAGTTTGAGGATCACAAATAAAAAAATGAATCAGAAAAATTTTAAATTATGATTAATGTAACTAGAACCATGTCATAGAGTACATTCATCATGGATATAATGATCACAAATGCTCAAACTTCTCCCATTGGCCTCTTTTGTGGTAGTTCACATGATTGTTGAGGAATTTTATTTCATTGTTCCACATCCCTCTATAGTTGGAACACCAATTATATGTGTTTCATTTCATGTCATAGTATTCTCTAGATTTATGAAACTTATATCCACACATATAACAATATCCAATGATCTTTAAGTATTTACAATGACGCTTCTTTCCAGACATATCACAAGGTTGGAATTGATTAATTCGTGTTTTCTTCTTCTTGGATTCATTACCTTTTCATATTTCCTATTCAACATTTTATTTAATATATTTCTCTTATACATATAGGATATACAGAAATAATTATTCATTTTCATTTAACATAAAACAATTTAATCATATAATAGAAAAGTTTTGGGAATAGTGCACATTAGAGACATGGCTTAATACTTTTATATAATTGGTTAATATTTCCCTCTATATTGCATATGAAGTCTATAGAATACCTAGACTACACTGTATTGTAAACCATATAGTCAACAATATTTTATTTTACCTTTTTTGAAGATGATAATCGTTATTTAATTTCATTTTCCTACTCATGGGGGAAATATTTTTCAAATCATATCCCATTAAAATATTTCAATTCCACTAGTTATGTTTCCTCTTCCTCTATAGCATAGTGGATGAATGAACCCCATCTATCGGCATTGACATTGAGAAAATACACTAAAGTAATATCCATTCCATTTTTATCACATCTTAAGGCCATATAAATATTCTCTATATACATAATCAATTTCATAGATGATATCCTATTTTTAGCCTCATAAATTATGGGGTATTGTGTTGTACAAAGCGATCCAACATAGGATAATCTCAATATAGAGTAGGTCACTCAATCTTTGCATGATTATTTTTTCATAATGTGTTTATGATTCCCTAATATATAAAAAATGGATTAGTTCCAATATAATTTGTATGGACTTCAATAGTAGGGATATATCTATATTGTTGACGAGTATTGTTAACATCTTTCCATCCATGTTCCATTTCTAAAAAAGGTCATATACTAGATTAATTCATTAAATTATGAATTTTAAATCATAATTTATAATTCTAAATATAGTGTAACACTTAACATTAATGAAAATTTATTTCTTCTTATTCTCATAATCATAAAAAAAATTCTTTGCAGATATGTTTCTTTTCAAATACTTCATAATTGTTTGTAAATAAAATATGAATTCTCATAACCATATAACATAGTGGTTTCAAACCATGTGTGTAGTTAGGCCCTTTCTTTGAACAAGGTGATGATTTGTTAAATCCTAATTCACCATTTTCATTGTTATTACTCATATAATCCCATGTACCATAACCACGTCCACATATTGTATCCAGAAGGGGATGCATTTCTATGAAAAAACATAACGCCATACTTATAAAACATAATTATACTATTCTATACATATAATAAACTTATATCATATTGTTATGTTCCCTAATCTAATATTTAATTATTCTAGTTCTCATGGTTTCTAATAATCTACCTTTAATACCAATTGTAACAACCCTAACTTCACTAACACATAACCAGTTCTTACATTATTTCATTGTATTAGATACAAGGGGTTATATCACGAATAATAGATCAATTTATTAGTGTTGTAGAACTTGATACATACATGATGAACATTTTTATATTGGTACTATATAATAAATCATAAAAAAAATAAAATTCTCACCATCCCTGAAACCCAATCAAATGATACATCTTTATAACCTGGTAAAAGTAAAAAACTAAGGGTGAGATCAAATACTCTATAAGGGTTACAAACAATAGTGACTATAATGAATAAATAAATCACAATCAAAATGGAATGATAAATTAATTAATGTGATTTAATGTTAATAAATAATATTAATATCATAATTAGTTAAGGAATAATCATAATAGAAGACAAATAACTCAAAAAAATGACATTTAATAAATAAAGTGAGAATAAAATGCATCTAGAGATAATATCATAGAGAAAATATCCTAGATAATAATAATAACTAAATTATCAATGAAATAAATTATTAATTATTGGATTTCATAATCTTAGGGAACATGATACCTCAACCCTCATGTTCTTCCACAACACAGTTTAAAATTACCTGGTAAAAACCCATCTAATTTGGCCAACTGATTTACTCCTGAGACTTGTTGATGCATCAAGGTGATATAAGTAACTATTATGAACCCATATACACATTTTTATATAATTTATCACACATAAAAAAATATATTTATTTCAAAAATCAATTTATTTATCAAAAAAATAAACAAATAGACTAAAATATTACATATTTATCAATATTTCCCTAGTAAATATAATAACCATAAATGTGAACATAGTATGTAAAAATAACATATATTATGGGGAATAATAATATACATGAAACAAAAATTTTCTATATTTAAGATAAATGTAATTTCTAATGATTAAATTTCACAGGAAAATGATTTTTTGAAGGTAAGTTTACCTATCAGAAAAGAATTTTTGAATGAAAAATATTTTTTACCTCTTTGGAAAATATTAAAATTTAACACCTCATATCATAAAATTGAAAATAATATTTAATAATAATTAATAAATAACTATTTAAGTAAAATGAATAAAATTTTTATTATATACAACACTTAAACGTGAATTTGTGTATATTAACAATAATATTTCAATGAAATAGAAATTGAGATGAAATCCATTACATTGAACATAATATTTAAGTGATAATTTATCAATAAATATATTATGTGTGTATAATTTAAATACACAAAAAATAAAAGGAAATAAAACATTATATATTTAATGTTCATTACACACAAATTATATGAATATCAAAATCATAGAATAAGTAATATAAACCAATTAAAAGAAATATTGATATAAAATCCTTTACCATGTCATATTTTTCAAGTCAAATCCCCTTGAATGATATAATTAAAATTAAAACATAAAATACCTTAAAATATAAATAATTAATGTTATTACCTAGATTAGGGATATTATATATACATCATAAATGAAATTAGGTTCATACTAAGACAATATGTCTCAATGAATGGATATTGATATACAATCCCTTAAAATCATCATTATATTGAAGTGAGATGTAATAAATGAATAGAATATGTATTTAAGATGTAAATACAGATAAAATAAGTGGAAATAAAATATAATATAATGAAATATAATTTCACACATAATCATAGAATATCTAGGCCAATGATGAAGTAATATAACCCAATGAAAATAAATTGAGTTATTAAATTATTTATCTATTGGTAATTTTCAAGTTGATTCGCCTAGGATGATATAATAAAAATGAAATCATAAAATAACTTTATGTTTGAATGATTAATGATATTACATGTAAAAGGTATATCATATAAAACATATTAATGAATTTAGTTTCTTAAGATTACAATATGCCTCAATGAAGAGAAATTGTGATCAAGTCCCTTGCATCATGATTTTCATTAGTTGAATATGATTTAAATAAATTAATAATGTTTTAAATATCGTAATTAATTTATAATAGAATTTACTGATGTATAAAATATCATATATGATCCTCTAATAACATTTTATGATCCATTTCTAATGAATATTTCAATATTTCTGTTGTCTGGGGTGTTAATTACATTATTTTATCATACTTGTTTTTCTGAAAATTTCAGTAAATATAATGAATTAAAATAATTTTATAAATATTATATTCACTCAGTTGAATCATTATTATAAAAAATATTAAATATTGTTCATGTAAAAAGAATTCTATTGCTTCATATAGACGGTAGGTCATACCAATGCATGAGCGACAATATCATTCCCTCAACAGGCGAAAGGGTAAAAAATCAGGTAATATATTAAATTATTGGATGAATATAATCAATTACATATCAAAAATAGTAATTAATTTTATCCTTTTTACAATATAATCAAAGCTAAAATGAAAAAATATTCACATCACATAAGGATTAGGTTGTCCACCATACACATGACTGATGTTATCATATTTTTAACATTAAGGAATGTGAGATGTTATATGTGATATTATAATTAAATATAAATATTTATATAATAAGATTATATATAAAAAATTCAATCCAACATTAAATCTTACTGTGATAGTTACTTATGGGAAATGAGTTACATCGGTTCTTGAGGGTGTAGTTTTCCATACACATAGTCAAGAATTTCATTTCTCATTAGATAGAAGTGGAGATGGATAAATATTGTTCAATTAAAACATAAAAATAAAATAAAAATAAAAATAATTTTTATATTATATAGTAAATTTTAAAAGAGATTTGATGGTGGAAAATAATGGAAGAAAGTGATAAAGGTTCATTAAGATAATTGTATTCTTGAAGAGAAACCTCCTTTGGATCTCTTCTTAAAGACCCTAGGGGCAGTCGTTTGGTATGAAAAGAAGATATATATTATTTATATGGATTTTGGGGATTTTTATAGGTTTTACTGTATCCAACGGTTAATTGTGGGGGGTAATTATGTGATGGGAGGGAGTTCTCTTCTATAAGTAGGGAAATGTGACCTCCTTGAAAATTACTCGGATATTTCCCAAAATAATCCAAAATGACAAATCCATTTAGATGAAAAAATATTCAAAATGAACATATGATCAAATTTGGTATAGTATTATGAGGAAACATGGTAAAGAAATAATATTATAAAAAATCAAAAATCCTTTTTAAAATTTATCTTCTTAGTTTAACCCCCGATAAACCCATTTTTACATTAACCACGATATATATATTTTAATGTTTTCAATATTTATTTAGTCCAAAATAATTTGTTTCATATTATTTAATATAAATTATTATAATTATAAAAATAGAATCAATTTACCAAATTAAATTCAATGAAGGTTCAAAATAAAAATAAAAATTACCCTCATAGATGCAATGAAAAAGTGGGTTCTCAAAGAAAAAATTATCATAAGCTGAGATATTTTTAATATCAAATTTAAATATGAAATTTATTTAAATTATTTTTTCTATTTATTATTTTATATATTTTATATAATTTTTAATTGAAAAATGTTAAAATATAATTTATCTTTTTAGGTAATTTAAATCAAGGGGCATCATTCAAATAAAAATCTGGAATATTCACAATTCAACAAAAAATAAAAAAATTTAATAAAAATACCAAAAAATAACCCAAAAATAGATTTGATATGATGATTTAAAAAATAAATTTTTTTATCAAAAAATTTTTCTAAATTTTATAAAAATAAATTTCTCATAAGTGCGCAAGAATACACAAAACTATTTTCTTTTAAAAAATAATTTTATAAAAATATAAATTTTTCTTAAAAATGATTCATATTATATTTATAATAATTATATATCTGATTAATTTTGTTTACAAATTTTTAAACAATATCATTTTCATAATTTATTAATTGCTATTCGTACTCATGAATATAATGGATAAGTTATAAAGTCCATGTTTAAAAAATATTTTTATAGTGTTTTTCCATTTAAATATAATGTTATATTAATCATAGGGTGTAAATGTTATTAAATTAATTTGAAATGAAATATTTCATAATTTTTTATCATGTTACAATTATAATTTGGTGAAATGAACACTTACCATCGAATCAATAACTATTAATTTATTATTTTAATCATTATCTACCCACTCAATTAAGATTCGAGAATTTTCTAATGGTATCCAAATTCCACCACGACATATAAATTTTGAATTAGTGCTGAAATCATATATTATTATTATGGTAACATATCATGGCTATTATTAATATTTGATTGATTTTTATTTTAATTTATTTCCATAAAATATCACTATTCTCCCTTTGGACTAATTTGATGTAATCTTAGGCATGAATTGAAATTCTCTATATAAATACGACATCAGTATCAAAGTAAGGGAATTCATGATTTATATTTTGAACCATCCATTGATTTTCAATTAAGGGAATGATAAATATTACCTTCTAATGTTAACTAGAAACATTTTAATGTTATTGAATCATAATTAATTGTGGTTTTTATCTCAGGTGGTTTAGAGAAACTCAACATTAATGAAATGCCTTTTGTGCGGGATTTTATTAATGTATTTCTTGAAGAGATTCTTATTATTCCATAAAATCATGATGTTGATTACTAAATTGAAAAAATTTCTTATTCTTCAAATATATTAAAGGATACATAAAAAGATCCAATTGATTTGAAGTAATTGAAGAAGAAACTCTCAGAGGATCTTAATAGGGTATTTAGTCATCTGACTATTTTATTGTGATGTGCACTATTTTTTTTTTTAATAATAATTATGGATCCATGAAATTATTCATTGAATATTGGGAAACAAACAAGATCTCAATGAATAAAATTTATCATATACTTTGTGTTGATGACTTCCTTGATCATCTATAAAAATATATATACTTTTTCAAGATTTTCCATCATTATGTATATCATATATTTTTTGTAAAGAATATAGATATATCCATGAAATGATTATTTAAATGGTATGGACCCAATTAATATATAGTTATTCCAATTGATCTTACTAATTCTACCACTATAATCATGGATTTAAATAAAATTGTAATCCGAATTTACATTAATTCGTTTCTGTTATTCATTATAGATGATATTCACACATATATATATTAAACAAGTTTGGAGATCGATGAAGATTGCATTATGATCGTATTGAAGAACAAATATAAGAAGAAGTTGTAAGAAAAATTTAGAAATTGTTAGTTATATATACAAAAATATTCATTTGTGTGTTATATAATCTTATGTGATGGAATATCATTGAATCCATCATACATGGGGGTTATTGAACATTGTCATAGACCAAACACTATAACTACGATCCATCATCTACAATGTTTAGATAGATATTATCAATCCATTATTTTTAATTTCACCTGATTTTATAATCCACTAACCTTGTTAAATCATAATGGAGAAAACTACATTTGTATATTTTTTGTGTAGAAATTTTCAAGGAAATGAATATAAGATTAAGAAATTTAATTGTATTTACACTGAAAAATAGTAGTGAAGGGTTGGGGATATTTATTATTAAATCAATGAAAATACTATGATGTGTACTCTTTTAAAAAGATATGGCTATAGCTTATGCCTCAAAAAATTTTAATGATGATGATAATAATAAAATTAATAATTATTTGGAGTTAGCTATGGTAACATTTCATTAAATATATGGATACATTATCTTTAACGTAAAAGGTGTGATATATATACTAATCATAAAATATTAAAATATATAATCCCATATAAAGATCCAAATATGTTCCAAAGAATATTTTTGTATTTGATTAATGATTATGAATTCACAATACATTACCACCCAGGGAATGTGAACAGGGTGGTTGATACTTTGATTCAAATGGATCATACTATTTTTCCATGATAAGATTCAATGAAGATCCTGTATTTATAAAAATTAAAAACATTGATATATAAATCATGAAGTAAAGGGTGAAATATTATATTGATCAAGATACATTTGAACCATCCATCTATGTGAGGATTAATGAGGTATAGAAGGATGAAATTGAACTATTGAAGATAGTGAGAAATATTCTAGAGTTCAACATCGATTTTATTGGAATGACATAGCTCTGAAACTGTGTTTGTGTGTCATGACCTATCCCCCGGGGCCGGAGCTATGAATACTCCAAACCTACCTTCCATAGGCCAGGGGCTGGCGACTAGCACCGGAATGACATACCCCTAAAACTAGAAGGAATTTCCTTTCAACCTGTACAAACAAAAAGAGACAAGAGTTCAACAAGAGGAAACCACAAAGTAAACTGAAGTAGTCAAAAGTGTGCTGTGGTTAAAGGATCTAGATTACAAGCCCAATTGGAATGTATAAGTACAACTGAAAGAGGAAAAATAGCACTTGGGACATACACTTAGGATCCTACATAAAGGGTAGGTATAGATCACAATCAGTAGTCCTACGTCACGTCATGCAAAATGGTCCACCTCTGAGCACCCTCCAGTCCTGGCTCCCTCATCCTCGATCAAAAATTTCCATCATCTTCACAAGATACAACAAGGTGAGGGAAAATCCCATGAAGTGGAGAGTATAATAATACTCAGTAGGGACCCTGAGACCCCCGAAGGTCACCCAGTGTTCCAAGAAGGAAGAACCACAAAGTAAGACCCCAACCACAGATCATGAAGCAGTGATCGAATCTACGTAGGTATATTCACACACATATATCTACAGTATCAAGATATGCTCGATTCATAAATGAGGGACGAATACCTGAAAGGTAACATCATGAAGGTGACACAATGAAGGTAAAATTACCACACAGGTAGCACAACAAAGGTAACACCACAAATATAAAAGTACCACATAGGTATCACCACGAAGATAGTACCATGAAGATAAAATTACCACACAAGTACCACCGTGAAGATAATATCAATAAGGAAAAACTACAACATAGGTATCACCACAAAGATAGTGCCATGAAGGTAAAAGTACCACATAGGTATCACAATGACGATTAATGACTTATCTCACCCCATGTATTATTGAAGTATAGAAGTACAGATGATTAGTTTTCAAGATAGATTATCTTATTCTATCAAGAGGCTCTGCTGCTTCCCGTAAGGATTCTGACCCACACAGGATCGATAGGTATTAAGCCAAGAAATGGCCCACATTGGATACGACCCACCCAAATTTGATAGGTAACTAACCCCTGAAATGACCCACAAACGATCTAACCCACATGAGATTGATATGTGCTGATCCACACAGGATCTCTGAGTGGTGACCCACATAGGATCCGACCCACACATGATTGGTGAGGACCCACACAATTTTTCTCAAAACTAACCTCTGTATGATCAGTCTACGACATCGGCCTCAATGCCAGCCCCATGGATTCCCACTCATAACACACTTGATTCTAGGAAAACCGCACCTCAATCCATTAGTCATATTTAAACTGCCAAAAAGCTTCACAAATAAGTAACTCGGTGATCCTTCACGTCATAAGGGTTCCCACGCAATAGACGGCGCATCTATCGGATGCCTGGTTTATATGTTATTGGGATTTTAGTGGTGGGACCTAGTTGGATTTGGAGTCAATCCAACCCGACCGTTATCCAAATTTCCCCAAAACTCTTGTGGGGTATTAAAAAAAACCTCCATGTCCTAAGGTTTTGAGGGCCACAGACGGTTCATCAATCGGACTCCAGGTTTGATAGTTACACACCATTCCGTGAAACGGGGGTGATTGTACCTTGGTCTGGCGTGGCTCGGTCAGGCATGCCGAAATACATAAAAGGGACTACTTCCTAAAAAGGATCCCAACTCCACTGATGGCATGTCCAATGGACACCCAGTTTTTCAGTTTGGGCGTTTCTCTATCTATGGAATGATTGCGTCTCAGCCCAGTCCGACTCGGTCAGACCGGCCCGACGGAATGGGTCATGGGGTCCACCTGAACCCACTCAGATCTGACCCACTAAGGGCCGGCCTAGTTTAGTTTGTCGGACCGATCCATGGTTGGCCTAGTCCATCAGGTGGGGCTCGACCGACCTGCGTCGGCCCACTAGGCTGCGGGTCCGGCCCTACCAACTGACGGGTCCGGACCTACCCGTCGAGGAGTTCTGATTTGCTAGGAGGATCCATCATGCTCTATGGGCCCGCTTGTGGCCCAGTCCACCCAAAGGTAGACTGGTCTTCCTAACTGGCCATGTGGGTGCGGGACCATTTCGGGCAACTGGTGGGGCACCATGCCACCGCAATTAATGATTTTCCGTTTCGGCCCACCAGGAGGTCCTCCATCATGGCGTGACGCAAGGGCCGCACCATTCACTACCTTTCACAGATTCATGATGTGACCTCCTCTAGAGACACTCGACATCGTGTTGCTCCACCCTCCTCCATGACCGACCAGTGCCAGCTGACACAGCCTACCACAGCTACATGGCGCAAACCTCATGTTCGGTGGGACGTGACAGTGCTCCGCCACATTCATCGAGGCCGGCCAAACCGGCCACCGTCTCCCCCCAACATGGCTATAGTAGCGGCCTTCTTTGCTGGAAGCACATGACGATGCGCCGATATCTCCTCTACAACCCGTCTTTTCGGCCACCGCCATCACCCTCCATCCTGAGTTTCATCCAACCCAAGCATTTCTCACAATGGACATGTTAACTTCCAACAAAAAGTGCAGAGGGTCCGAGCCTAGTTCGTTTGGCCCGCACCATCCATGTTAGCTTGATAAAAAATAGTGGTAAAAGATTTATCAACTTTTTTAAAAACAAACCCTGCCTCAAGAACGTTGGAAAATATCCACGATTTAGGAATAGTCATCATTCTACATCCCTACTACAAGCTGCCAATGTTGACGCTAAAACCTCATCCTTTGGTTCGAGATTAGGTGTCACTCATCAACTCCTTCTAGAACTGGATCTATCCTCCATGTGTTGGTTATCGCGACACTTTACCAGAGCTTCGTCGGTTGGTGAAGTTATGCCAATACCACCTCCCAAGCTCCATATAAATAGAAGTGGGGGAAGATGAGTAACATCAATGGAATTAATGGAGTTTCATTTAATAGGATTCATTCTAATTCCAATGGTGATATTAAAAAGTATTGGAAGTCTCAATCCATTTAATGTATTAAAACAAAGTTGGTCCCACCACTGCCGCTTGTCCGTTGGAGGAAAAGAAAAGAAACCAATAAAATAACAATGTTATTTCTTTATTTTCTTAGAATTCCCTAAAATATAACATTTTCTATAGACTTACAGTGGTCTAAGTGAATCCTCCCTTATGCGAATCTCGGTGTTGTGGATTCAACGGTGGCCTCAGGTTTTTAATCTGAGCACCGGTTCAAATGTTAGAAAATGTCGCTCGTGCGTTTACTGAACGCATCATAAAAAAAGTTCAGAAATTTATTTTTGGCACACCGGGCCTCAGAATCTCGTGCTGTTAATTTTTGCAGACTCGTAATAATTCCATACAATTAAAAAAATTATAAGAGGAAAATACGGGTTTTTACATTTTCCTCAACTTAGGGATTTTCATCCACAAAACCCACAACATATACTGTGGAAAAAAATGGGAGTACTGAACATGAATAAGAGGCTACCGCTCCCATGTTCTCTCCTGAAGGTTCTTGTGCTTCCAGCGAACGCGCACTAGAGGTATAGATCATCCATGATGTACACACTCTTGTCGATCCTCAATCTTCACTAGAACCTCTGAAAAACGTTTCTCATCGTCAATGTCTAGCTCACCATGGTCGATGTTGTGATATGGGTCATGCACATATCTACTCTTCCTGGATACAAAGAAGACATTGTGCACCCTCTCCAACTATGGTGTTAGTTCCAAGTGGTATGATACCTCTCTAATCCTCCAATGTATCAGAAAAGGTATGATAATCCTCGATGAGAGTTTTCCACCTTAGCCAATTCTCTACAATCCTCATCGATGTGAGACCTGTAAAAAGACATGGTCTCACTCCTTTAACTCCAAGATCCTCCATCTCCTGTGAGAATAAGACTTATGCATCTCTGTGTAGTCATAATCTGCTCCTAGATGATCTTCACCTTCTCAGTGGTAGCATGTACCATATAAAGACCCATAAGTACCGACTCCCTTAGGTTTGTAAAGCATATAGGTGATCGGTAAGGTCAACCATATACGGACTCGAATGGTGCCATACCGATGGTGGAGTGATAGCTATTGTTGTATGGGAACTCTACCAAGGGAAAGTTATCCTCCCAACTCTGGCCAAAATCTTGGACGCAAGCACATTGCATGTCCTCCAGTTTTAGAATTGTCACCTCTTTCTGACCATCAGTCTATGGATGAAAGGCGGTGCTCAAACGTAGCTAAGTCTTGAATGCCTCCTATAATCCCTTCCACACCTGGGATGTAAAATGTGCATCACGGTCGGTGATGATCATCTATGGCACCCCATGAAGTCGTAGAATCTCATGAATGTAGGGGAGTCCCATGAACTCTACTGATCCCTGCTCTCAGATGGATAGAAAGTGGGCCTACTGGTGAGTCAGTCAACGATCACCAAGATAGAATGATGTCCCCTAGACGTATATGGATGTCCTATCACAAATTTCATGGAGATAACATCCCACTTCAACTCCAACACCTCTAGTGGCTACGCTAAGCCTATTGGAAACTGATGCTCGACCTTAACTTTCTGAAAAGTGAGGCATCATAAAACAAAATCTCCCACCACCTTTTTCATCCCTTGACACCATTGCTGACACCAGATGCCCTGGTGCATCTTTTCCACACCAGGATATACTTCCAGAGGGGATGTATGGAACCCCCTCAACACCTCCTCCCGTAGCGCCACTGGTACCGTGGTGCATCCTCTAAAGAGGATGATGCACTCCCAAAATTCATAAAATGAATAAAGTGCATGTACCATGGATATTTGAGCACGTCGGGCCTCAAAGTCAATGTACCCATGCTGGGCCTGCCAAACTCGCTGAAGAAGTGGGGGAGTGATAGTCATAGACTAGAGGTATGATGCTCCGTCTCTATCCACAAATAATATCTATAACATGGCTAGCTGCTCTATCACCTCACTCAACAGCTGTTAACCAAACCTCATGTTGAGTGTGTCTACCACCACGTTCCCCTTTCCAGGAGGATAGACTATCTTGACATCATAGTACTGGAGAAACTCTAAGAATTTTCGTTGTCTCAGGATTTGGTCTTTATTTGGGATGATATATCTGATACTTTTGTGATCATAGCAAATCATAAACTGTTCATCCATCCAGAAGTGCCTCGATATATTCAGCGAAAAGACCACTCTTGCTAACTCCCAGTCATGGGTAGCATAGTTATGCTCTTCAGTCTCTTTCTCAACTCCTGGAAGCTCTACTAACAGTTCTCCATCCACATGAAAGGATGCCCTTTTTTCGTCAAAGCTGAAAACGGTGTCGCTACCCTATAGATGTCAGGTACAAATATCTGATAGTACCCAGCCAATGTAGAAGTCCCTCTCCCTTCAGGGAGGTAATCCAAGAATCATCTTTTGAAAAGATGTCCCAACACTCTTCTACTCTTGTTGGGAACTAAAAATTCAAAACTCTTACTGCCATGAGGGTAAGGCTGGCCAACTCAAGTGTGATTGGGTGCACCCTCTTATGAATGAGTTTATCTTGTGCTAGATGGTTTTCCCTTTTCACTGACCAAAGAAAACCCCATTCTAATGTTGTAGATTAAACAAAACCTTTTTCATAATATATTCATCTGAGTATGATCATTAGATGTCCAGTCCATACCCAAACTAACGACATAAGGCCTCAACACTGCCACCATGTGGTTCCAACCAAAACTCTCACGTCAAGGGTCAGATCACGCAATCGACATATGTCTGATTATCGAGTATCCTTATAAAGGTATCAATAGTTGTAAGGGTGAAGTCTATAGTTTAACAAGAAACTATAGGACTTTAATAAGATTCGTGGAAAGAAGGAATGATTACTTCCTATGTCTGTTAATATATTAGCGAGCATTAGACATAGATAGTAACACTAATAATTCATGGATCACTTGGGTCACACTCCGTGACCACATGTAGCTATTCCGACCCCCTTTCCTCCAGTTCCCTATGTCTGGTGGGGACCACATTGAGGTGCTGGTTGTAACATGTCGAACATTACACCACCTTATGCTTCTTTCCTAGCTCTACTTCCATGTCTACTTCCCCTAAAGATTAATTTTTCACTATCACTTCTGCTTCCCAAAACATTTTACATGCCCAATTCTCTGAGACTGGTGTCAGCTACCTACTTTACAACTATTAACATTCAATGGTTTCATCTGCTCATCCAAATAACATGAAACCACAATGGTTCTCTATAGAACACTAACATAAGTAAGAATGCATAAATGAATAGTGATGGATATAATTTCCCTAAACACACCTCGCTCAGAGGTCCAAGAAAAAAATCACTGACTGTACTATATTTATCAAGTACCTGGGATGGTCAGTACACCTCGATAAATACTCATCTACTGACATGTCGTCCTGCTGAAGTTGTAGAATCTCTATAGAACACTCATCCCTTATCTCTTTATAGCAGAAGACATCCTTATCTGAGGTAGGTTATCAAGATTATCCACAGAAAAAGTCTCTTCTTCGCAAGATCATTGTATTATACACCCTGTCATTGTCCTACTGAGCCATGTAGAATTCTCACTACTTTGATTTCCATCTGATCGAATGGTGACCTAGCTTGATGGAAACTCCACCACCTCATCAAGCCTGTCCTTAGAACCCTGTGAGTCGGTCTCACCTTGTAAAATGATGGGTATCTGATTCTTAAACACATGTAAGGAACTGAGCCTACATGTGTACTCTACTTGTACTGCCGGTTGTAACTACTGACCAATGGGAAGTGATATAGCCGGTACACCACCCGAAGGTTCTAGAACCATAAGAGGGCCCTACCTTGAGGCCTCATTGATGGGTGGGATGTCATTGTGTACTATCTCAGTATTCCTATATATCTATCTACATGGAAGAATCCTGATAAAGAATAGGTTCTCCATGGTCATTAAGTTCTATATGGTGAGCTGACTCAAAGAAATCAAAAGAAAAACATTGCAAAAAACACACGCAATATGTATTTTCTGGTGCTGAGTCAGAAATCCAAATTCAGGGTCCTGGTTAATGGATACATCGGTCGTCGCACCCACACTAGATTCCCCAAACTAAAAACAACAATCATAACTCTTAACACAATTTCCACATAGAAAAAATCCTTGTCCTAGTTCTTTTGTAGAACTAATTTATCTGATACCACTTTGTCATGAACCGTCCCCCGGGGCCCGTGCTGTGACTACCCCAATCCTACCTTCCATATTCCAGGGGCTAGAGATTAGTACCGAATAGGAATATACCTAAAATGGGAACGCATTTACATTAAACAAGTACAAACACACAAATCAAAATGTATAACAAGAGGCAACCACGAAGTAAACAACTATTGTAAAAAGTGTGATGATAGTAAAGGGGCCAGAATCAAAGCCCAAATAGAAAGAACAAGTACAAATAAAAAAGGGAAAATAGATCCTGGGATGTCTATTGAGGATCTTACCTGAAGGGTAGGCATAGCTCACGATCTGTAGTCATGCGTCATGTCATGTCAAAATGGTCCACCTTTTAGAACCCTTCAGTCCTAGCTTCCTCATCCTCGATCAATGATTTCCATCATCTACACAAGACACAATATGGTGCGGGCGAAGCCCTTGAATGTGTGATTATAAAAATACATAGTAGGGACCCCGAGACCCCCAATGGTCTCCCAGAATTCCATGAAGTAGCATCGACAAAGAAAGACTCCTACCCTAATGCACGAAGCAGCCATCAACTCTAATTAGTTATATTCCCATACATATACCTACATTATCATTATATACACATTTCATACATGAGGGAATAATAACACAAAGGTAACACCACAAAGGTAAAAGTACCACACAAGTAACACCATGAATATAACACCATGAAGGTAAAAGTACCACACATGTATCACCACGAAGATAGTACCACGAAGTTGAAAGTACCACACATGTATCACCACGAAGATAGTACCAGGAAAGTGAAAGAACCACACAATTATCACCACGAAGATAGTACCACCAAGGTAAAAGTACCACATAGGTATCACCACAAATATAAAGCAGTCATCTAACACAAGGTATTAGTGAAGTATATTAGTACAAATGATTTGTCGTGAAACTTGTTCATCTTATTCTGTAAAGGGATACTGCTGCTGACCATAGGGAGTCTGAACTGCACAAAATAAATACGTACTAACCCTCATAAAGACCCATATAGGATCCAACCCTCCCAGAGTCGATAGGTATCTAACCCTCACAATAACCCACAATGGATCTGACCCACACAGGATCGGTAGGAGTTGACCCACACAAGATTGCTCAGCGTTGTCCCACATAGGATCTAACCCACACAGGATCGGTAAGCACTGAACCACATACGATCGATGAGTGCTGAACCACACAGGACCACTTAGTACTAACATCTGTATGATCTGTCTCTAACCTCCACCTCACTATCATCCACTGGATTCCCACTCACAGTATGCTTGATTATTGGAGAAACTCTCCCCAAGCCATTTGTCATTCTTTAGAAACCACAAAAGTTACACAAAGAAGCAAATCGTTGATCTGTCACGTCATAAGGGATCCAATGCAACAGACGACGCGTCAATCAGATGTTAGGTCTGTAAATTATTGGCATTTTAGTGTCGGGGCCTGATTAGATTAGGAGTCGATCCAAACCAACTGTTCTCCAACATTCCACAAAAATCTCATGGATTATACCAAAAGGACCTCCTTTTCCAAAGGGTTCCGGAACCATAGACGTTTCATCAAATAGATTCTTGGTCTGTTATTTACACCCCTTTCTGTGAAACAGGGGTAATCACACCTTGGTCCGACCTGGCTCCGTCGGGACCACTGGAATACTTCAAAGAGTTTACTTCTCAAAAGGGATCCCAACATCACCAAAAGCGTGTCGAATGAACACCTGGTTTGTCAGTTACATGCATATCTCTATATGGGGCCTAGTTGCGTCTGTGCACAAGCCGACTCGGTCAGACCGGCCTAACGTAATGGGTCCCAGGGTCCACCTGACCCCGCTAGGGTCTGATCCACTAATGGTCGGCCCGATTTAGTTTGAGGTCCTGGGCCGCGGATGGCCCGACCTGTTGGGTTGGGTGGGTCCAGTCTGCTCGATTGGACCGTGTCCGTGCTGGTCTGAAAAAAGGCAGGCCATTCTTCCCAGCACGACTAGCAGGTGCATGGCCATATTGGAAAACGGGTGGGGTGCTGCCCACCGCAATTACCAGTCGTGCGTTTTAGCTGACCTCGGCGGTCCACCAAACATGTGTGGCACGAAGGCCGTGGCATTCTACACCTGTCGCGGCTTCAAGCCGCATCCTTCTCTAGTGGAACGTGACGGCGCGCCACTCCGCCTTCCTCCACGGCTGACCGGTTCCGGCCGCCACTGCCCACTGTGTGTACATTCTGCGACCCTCTTGTACCTCGGTGCACGACTACGCGCCGCCACCTCCTTCGCGGTCGGCCGAGCTGGCTGCTGTCTCCACCCGCCACGGCTACACTCATAACCTTCTTCACAGGAGGCTTGAAAAGTGTTTCCTCTATCTCCTCCATCACCGGTTGTTGCCAGTAGCTTCCTTCACTTGTTGTCCCGGGTTTCTTCCAACCAAAACATTGCTCGTGAAGGACATGTCAACTTCCAACAAAATGTGTAGAGGGACTAGGCCATGTTCATTTGGCCCATTCCCTCCATGTTCTCTTGATTACTAGTGGGTGGTAAAAGATTTATCAACTCTTGAAATTAAACAATAAATAAACCCTACCTCATGATCGTTGGAGAACACCCATGGTTGAGGAAATGTTGGCATTCGTCGTCACCAAAATAACCAGCCAACATTTCTGTTCAAACGCCACCCTTCAGTTCGCTATTCGGTGTTGCTCGTCACTGATCGCTGGAACTAGATGCATCCCCATGTGTTGGGCATCACGTCAATTTACCAGTGCTTCATCTCTTTGTGAAGTCATACTAATACCTCCCCCAAGCTCCATTTAAATAGGAGATGGCGAGGACGAGTAACACCAGTGGAATTAATGGAGGTTCATTTAATAGGAACCTTCTTAATTACAATGGTGCTGTCACAAAGGATTGGAGGAGTCAATCCATTTAATGGATTGACATGTCATTGGTCCCACCACTCCCGCTTGTCCGTTAGAGGAAAATCAATGAAACAAATAAAGTAAAAAATTTAATTTTATTATTCTTTTAAAAGTCACAAAATATAACTTTTTTTGCAGAATTACTGTAGTCGAAGTGAAGCCTCCCTTAAAAGAATCACAGTGCTACGGATTCAATGGTGCCCTCATATGTTTAATACGAGAACCGGTTCAAAATTTAGAAAACACCACCCGCACGTTTACTGAACGTACCTTAAAAATGATCAGAAATTTATTTTGGGCACTCTAAGGCTCAGAATCACGCACCATTAATTTTCACAGACTCGTAATAATTACATATAAATTAAAAAAACATCCACAGAAAATCCAGGTATTTACAATGTGTTTGGTTCTTACCATCTTATTTGAATTAGATATTTGAAGAGGATCATGGATCTTCATTTTCAGTTTATCATGTATTAACAATTAATTAATGATATCTGATGGAGTATTTATATTGGGGTATTATGAAGAGAGTTTTGACAAAGTTTATTTCTTAGTGCTTTATATGTCTATAAGTTATGGTTGAGATAAAAATTTCTAATTGGATTTTTCAACCATTAACCATACAATACTTATTATATGATAACAACTCCATCCAATTTTTCCATTATACTCTAAAATGAATAATGTCAATAGTACAATAGGGGTTGTATTAGATCATAATGGAAAGTCAGCAAACGTCACAGTTATCAAATAATATTTCATTCTTGACTAGATTTATAGAATAGGAATTATCTTAGTGGTTACATTTCCTGGGATACCACAGTCTGTTATATCTAATTTGGATTCTAGGTTTTCCTAAATGTTCTGGATATATCTTCAGTAGAATCTAGATACAAAGCTAAATTAAAGAACTTCCTATCATCCTTAGATAGATGGTCAATGTGATAGAACCATTCATCCCTCATAGATCATATTGAGATATTATTTTCGGGAATTCATTGGTGGTTTGGATTATAATATTTCCCTAGTAATGTTTTCCTACAACAATAGCTTTCCCTCAAAAATTCAGAAGGGTATTTTGAAAACAATTGTGGAAAAAAGTGTAGAACACCATCCTGTTGGGATGACGTTAGTGGATGAATACTCTTTGGACCCAAGCTATCTTAGGAAATGGTATAGAATATAATAACCATTAAACAACACATCATGATAGATTCGAGTGGATAAAAAAGTTATAATGATAATTTTCAATGAGATGTAGTGTTGAATGTTTGTGATAATAAGATTTTATTAATTTATCCATGGAATATGGTTGTGATTTTTAAGAAGAAAAGAAATATGAACCCTTGGTATATTGTCCCTGTTGATCATTTTGATTTATTAAGGATGATAGATTATCTATTGGTGCTTCCACCTAACATATCTGTTGTTAATTATGTCTAACATGTGTATATCCAGAGGAAGTAAATATTATATCCTCCACATATACATATCAAAAAGGTCATACCAGAGAAACTTTATCTTCCCTATAAATAATATCATTCATAAATATTAGACTGTGGATAAAATATTTTATGAAAAAAGACAAATTACTTGTTTAATGATCACAGGATGAATAAATAATATAAAGAATCAATATGGGATAATTTAGATTTCATAAAATAGAAATATTTACCTTTTTTATCTAAGTGATATAATTTCTAGGTGGAAATTAATTTTTAGGGTATAGAATGTATCACCCGGTGATTTTTTGTTATATATCTCTTAAAAATTATATTTTTTATAAAATTTGATATAAGTAACCTTATGTCTAAATGAAATATAGTATAGTATACCATTTTAAAAAACCCCTAAAATTCATGTAATGAATAGTAATTACCACAATTTATTAAAATTTCTAATATTTTTAGATAAAAGAAATATATTTTTAGTAAGGTCTTCATATACTTTTTAAAATAATTTCTCCTTTGAATATGTTTTGTTGATTTTTAATAAAAAATAAAATATATTATTTTTCCTAACTTTTTAAATATTTATTTCAAAAATTTATAATTATTTGTGAAATCATAATTTCAAAATTTATCTTAGATAAATTTGTGATAATTATCTAAAAACAATATTTTTTAACGAGTACAGAAAATTACATATTTTTACTAATATTTTTATTTTTGATTAATGGATATAAAAATTACCATTCTTTAAAAACTGATTTTAAACGTAAAATTGGTTTTGATTTATTATTATTAAACCAGTTAAGGTCATTATAATGAATTCTATGTTGATGTTTAACATAAAAACATTTATTGTTACGTTGATGTTTTCATTGGAAAACAACTTTTCATTGCCTTTACTTGTTTCATTTGTAATTAAATTCCACAACATATATTAATAATATTTCATTTAATGGATTTCATAAATATAGTCTATATAATTAATATAGATTACTAATTTCAATGAATTACTTGTCTACAATTAATAGTAATAATAGTAAAAACATTGTTTCCAATGTTTTTGGGAAAACTGGTTTATCGAAGGTTAAACTAAATAAATAAGGGTTAAAATGATCCAAAAAATTTTCTAATTCTTTTTATGGCCATATTTCATTCCTAGATCATCTAATCATCCTGAATGGTCCATTTGAGGAATATTTTTTTAGTAATATATTAATATATTTTATTTTTAAAAAAATTACAATTCTTTCATCTTCCTCACCTATAAAAGGATATACCATAACCTCCACTATCCATACTTAAAGATAATTTTTTTCGCCAAAACCAACCCATATGACTTCAATAAATATATATTAATTAATTATATAACCTTTCCTAGTAGATAACCAACATATGAAGTCTTTAGGTATAATGAAAATGATGTTGTCTAAAAAGAGGTTTATATATTAACAATGTTTTTTCATTTTATTTCTTTTTTTTTCACCCCTAAAATATTTTTCATCAATGATGTAATAATAAAATTACTACCCAGAATATAATTTTATATTTTTATTTTAACATGATAATATATTTTTATCTACTCTTTAATTACATGGGAAACAAAACTATCGAATGTGTGTACATCAGGCTACCTCCCCACAAACAGATGTAGATCATTTTTCATCACCACCTAGAATTAATAGTTATAATAATGGATTTAATATATATTTATATATTATTTATTATTTTATTAAAATTATATGTTTATAACATCACATATACCTTCTTATATACAAATCCATTGGAAAATGATAATGTCACTTGTGCGTATGTTTGTACGACAACCTCTATAATGAAATGTGATTGATTATTAATTTGTAATTTTTATTGATGTTAATAAGTTGTATTTTAATGAATATATATGATTTATATTATATATAATTAATTATAAAAAATTTTAATTATTATTTAACAATATTTCATTCCATTGATCATAAAATTAAAAAAGTGTTCATGCGTATGTAAGGTATACCGTTTTTAGAAATGGTTTATTTCAATATAATAACTCTATGATTTTAGGATCACTTAATATCTATATATAATGAATACATATGATATTTATAAAATGTGTTAAAATTTTAATATAATCTATCCATAATACATAAATATGTAAAAAAGTATTCAAACCAAAACATACATGAAAAACAATGTCGTTATCAAATAGAAACATGATTTTAGTAATGTCCTATAAATATATGGGTGATATAAGGTAAAAATTAATAATATATGGTATGATATATTCTATTATTTTAATATAGTATATTCATTATAAATCTATATTTATTATTCATGAGTTTTGAACACATATGACGGAAGTCGGACCAAATGAATGAGTTTTATGTTTCAATCAAATTGTTTTTCGACATTGTTTATGATGGTTTATTAGATAATTAAAATTCATGCTCTCCACCTCAATAATTTATTTAATTTTTATTAACCATTGATTATTTATTAATATTGCATTTTTCCTTCCATTATTCACTATTTAATAACTCAATATATCGAATGAATTATTAAATTGAAAACAGACTTTCTTTCCCACTTCATTCAAAAACTCACTCTCTTTCTTGTCCATGTTTTATAAAAATGTTTTGAAGAATATTTTTAATATTATAAATATATTTTTAATGTTATTTCTACCCATGAACGAATTTCTACAATTTTTTTATTAAGTGAATATCTTTTTCCATTCTCAAAGGGGCACTTATGTTTTTGTAGAAAAAATAAGAAATGAATATTTTTTGAAATGAAAATAACTGGAAACGAATTTCCCCCCACTATGTCCAATAAAACTTTTGAAGATTCATCTAATGTTTTAAAATTTGTTTGAAAAATTAAATTATTTCTTTTTTATTTGGAAAATTTTAATATTTAAAATAATTAATTTTAATGTTAAAAGTGTATTTTCCTCAATAAATGTTCCAAATTATATTTAAATAGAATGTTTCAAAAATTATACCATCATTCAAGGTTACCAAATAATTACTAGGGATATGACCAAATAATATAGTCCTTATTAATTTTCTATTTGTTTTATCATTATGGTGAAAATATTTTTTAGGAACGTGTTTTTTTTCTATAGGTAATGCTATGATGAAATGTTTATGAGACTTGTTCAATGTTCACAGGTAATGATATAATTAATGTTTTATGGTCTTTTCACAAATAAGTGTTTGATTTTCTTTATGTGATGGGTGGGCCTAAAATTATATATACCTATAAAGAATTGTGATAATATGGATATCCTTTGAGATAAATTTGAATGGAATAATGATTGAAGCGAGTTCAGCAAGGGTCTCTGTCCGTTTTGATAGAATTGGGACAGAACATTGACTAATGCAATGGTTTGGGGAGTGACCCCAATCTACAATGATTGTATTGTAAATATACATTGAGAAGTAATTATAATATTTCCTAAGATTATGTTTATACCACGAAATTATATTTTATGCGATTATTAGGCTCTCACGGATCATGTTCTTTGATCACTTTATGATTCATGCCTGATGAACAACCATGATCTATACCATGATTCAAGATTATGATATATGATATGAATTACACGGTTTTTAAATGTCATCATTTTATTCATGCACTCATATACACAGTCAATGTCTAATATATCATTTAAATCTCACATTATTTCCTATTTTGAGACATAAAGCACACCCTTTCTGATGTTTTCATTCTCGAAGTTATGAAGAACTTTATAGTGTATTATATACCTAAGAGTTTACTTGTTATGAATAAAATTCTAGGATATGATGTAGTTAACTTATGAACCAATTTTTTACATATCCTTGTTTCCCTAGATAGTAAACATATTAAATTTAGGAATGGTTCATTATGAAATATAATGAATATTTATTTAATAATATGTTGGAAACCAATGATAATTGTTGTTCCCATGTTTTTTTGTTGGATTAATTGTCAACTCTATCATTTCCAACATTTGTGAGTTGGTCTGTCAGACTCGGTGTTTCTATTGATAGAGTGTGCTGAAGGATGATGAATTATCTATTCAACATGTCAAAAATTTCCTGATATTGTAGCATTCATGATGGAAGGATGTGGTGGAGTGCATGAACCAATGTGTGAGCCGAAAATGTTGATCATCATAATACTGAGAGACTAATTGAATATATCTACGAAATAGGATCACCATGATAAGGTTGAATCATATAAACTTCATTTAATATCAATTGGAACCATTTAGTGCCTGAACTATCAAAAAGATAATATATTAATTAACATTTGATAGAAAAATCATTCCATCCATTAGTAATGAGAAAAAGGATAGGAAAAAACGGTGACCCTTGGTTGGTAGTCAGACAGACCCTAAATAATGAAATGGTAGTGATCCCTACATGGAATGACCATTTATGAATCATTTTACACATAATAAAATTGAATATTAATCGGTTTTGGAACATTGAAAAAAAATTGTTATATGATCCTTGGAAATATCCTAAGTAAGGTGAACCAAGTATAGTTCTTGTTCCTTGTGTGCTTTCAATACATACATTTTATAGTCAGACAATAAGTTCATGAGGATTGATAGATCATCAACCATATTTGAATAAGGACAAGATAATAACAGATGTTAATTTTATCATCTTTTGATAGGAGAACCGAAGACTGAACGCGATAATATGGGAGTTAAATATTGGTTAGGATATTGAGTGTTTCATAGGTATGTGGTGAAATGGAAACATGTTTCATATCAAGATTCCTCCCCCCCCCCCTCATGGTATCCCACACTAATTGAGGTTACTGATACTAAATGATTATTAATGAAACAAACCTAACACATACATTCAAAGTAAAACAGTTTGAAACCAATAAGAGATAGTTCCCAACATGTCAAAGTTATCAGGTATATTATTGACCCTACACTTTTTAAAAGATTATAATATACATTGTATGAAATTAGATTGTATCTCAAATCATATAAATAAATATTACAATGAATACTAATGAAAACTATATTCCCTATACTATGGAAGACACACAATAAGGATAGTTAATTCCACCTAAATCATACAATTTATATAGTAATTTATAATGACGACTAATTTAGGTCGCACAATATATCACTGACATTGAGGATCCTTCATACTTATTCGATGAGTAATAATTTCCCATAAACTCACATTCCCTTTATACATATTATATTAATCCCCAAACAACAACAACAACATGTATAATGATCAAAATACGAAAAAACAACAAGAAAGAACCATCAAGACAACCAACATATCTTGTAATGAAACATGATAAAAATACCAACTTAGCAAGAGAAGCAACTAAAAAAACACAAGAATCATTTTCAATATGCCACACCCACATAGGGAGTGTCTTGTTGTCTATTTATTTTCATGTATCCCTATACATACCATTCCAACATGCAATAATATGTTCCCCTTCACCCATGAACCATATTATAGCAGTCCACAAAATCACATGAAAAATATTCATGTCCCCAAATCATTGAAAATATTTCTAAGAATATTTTTTTCTAAAAAATTAATTTAACAATCACTTTAAATATAATCATATGTTTGTACTCCAATAAAATAAATTTTATTTATTTTTTTAATTGTATTTAAAAAATGATATAAATAATAGTTAATTTGTAAAAAACATATTAAAAACAAAAATAATTATAAATTTATAAAATGATTTCATTGAAAATTTATTTTCCTTAAAGGTCAAATTATTGAATTATTTAAAAATAATATTCATTGATTATTTTTTTGAATCCAAAATACTCTCATATTTTCTTGAACCATTAATCAAATTAATTTAGTAATGAATTTTTATATTTTTAAAAATATTTATAAAACTATCTCTACCAATGATGTTCATTATTTTTCATACACTTTCTCAACAAAATGGAATCATATACTGGATCAAAAATTCACTAACAACAAAGAATTAAAATTTTAATTGGAAATACATCATCCATATAAATACAACATTTCATTATAAAGAAAAAATTACCAATTTCAGTATGAGTTCCTGAAAATGGAATTTATTCTATTTATAGAGGAGTTTCATTATTTTCATAAAATCTAGAGCATATGATTTAACTCCCAAACAAAATAAAAAATATATGTGCGATAACTACCCTATTATCATTTTCATGGCTTTATGTTTTAATAATATTTTCTTGGATGAAGTGTTTCATACATGAATAAAGTTAAATAACTAAAAAAATAAAAACCAAATCAAATGTTTTTTGTTTTTTCATCATGATAATATGAGTAGTAAAATAAAGATTTTATAGATCATAATATAGATTAATAATTAAATTATAATAGTCATTATCACATGCACACAATCATACATGCTATTCTATTTATTATAGAAAACATGAAGCATCATGGACATTATATTGGATAAAATATATATCACATTTTAAAATAACATGAAGGGTTTATATTAAATAAATGTTATATAATGATCATTGTCTTAACATTGATAATATCTACCAAAATTTTAAATCATTGAATTCAAATAAACATTGAACATTTGACGAAAATATTATAATTTATGGCTAAAATAAAAGCAATCAAAATGCTTAAATGATTTCTATGTTATAAGCAAATAAGAAATCATTAAACAAGAAGGAAGGTAAATATGTAATTATTTTACTAAGTAACTATCCTATAGTTTTTACTATTATATTAATATTACATGGATTACACATACTAACTAATAAATTATATCTAGAAAAATTAATTTCCAACAGACATTCCCATTCCACGCCAATATAATTTTCCTCTAAATTATGTAATAGTAATTATGAATAAAAAAATAAATTTTATAAATAATGAATAAACATCACAATACCAAAGTATATTTACAAATGTTTTAGAAACTATTTTATCAAAATACTTAGTTAGATATATAATAAAAAACAACCATATCCCAAAAAATAAATTTCTTGTTCATATTTTATAATTTCTTAACAAAAAAATAAAATCAATGATTTTATCCTAGGAGGAATTCTCATAATAACTCATGATATATAAATATCATCTTTTAAACCCAAATTGATTAGGTGAAAAGAATATTAAAGGTTTTTATGAAAATATTTTGAACCCAAACCACCTTTTTCACATAATGATTAGTTTAAATAGGTTAGTTAAGTCTTTTTAGTATTCATATTTTATGTCATGACATGTTCTATCTCTAGAACTAATATCATGACAGACGAACCATACTAACATTAAACCATTAATAACATAATAACCCAACCCATTGGATTGGGAAATAGAAAAATGAGAATATACGCAGGTAAAATTTCTATGGAAACCAGTGGCTAGAAAAAAATAAAATGTGTTTTACTAAATCATAGTTTATGGTTTTTATAATGACCTTAGTTTTTTAAATATATCTAACTTATTTTAGATATAATAAAATTATAAATAAACCAATATTTATAAGTTTAAGATATAAATTAATATTTTAATTATCATAATGATTTATTTTGAAATATATATCTATATGTAATATAAATATGTAAAAATATATAAGTTATATTAATTTGTTATATAAATATACATATGTTAAGTAATATTCATGATAAAATATATATGTTATCATTAAAAGTAAAATTTTTATACATTTCTTATTCATTGAATTGTAGTATTATATAGGATAAATACATTAAATTATAATATATATTAATTATTCCCTGCGTAATTTATTAGAAACCTTTGAAAAATAAATTAATGTCATGAATTTGTAGCCATTAATAGATTATTAGTTTCTATTATATCCTATGAAATACTATGTATTTTGGGGAAAATAAATTGATGAATCTAGATATATTATCATAATTAAATATTTTCATCCAATACTTATATTTTACCCCTCAATTTTATTATAGTTGTACATGTATTATAGAATTTATGGAAAAATCATTATATAAAATAATTATGCCTAGTAAAACATTCTAGGTTGAATTTACCTAATATCGGTGGGTTCTTCATTATATAAATGACCTATTTTTTATTATTTTCATCTGTTGAAATTACACCCTATTTCTTCCATATCCACCATTAGAATTATATCTTATTTATCCATGAATTGAATATGTTATGACCAAATTATTTTAGGAATTTACTATGTCCATACATTGTATTAAAATTCAATGAACCTATCCAATTGTTTAATAATACATTCATGAATGAATTTTGGAATGTTTTATTCTGCCGAATTTCTACCCTATATATATTTTTCTGAACATGAACATTTAATTCTCTAAAATGAAAATATTTAGGATTTATGGTTGATTCATTTATGAAAATAATTTTAGTCCGGAAGATTCATTGATCCTAGATACTTTTACTTCACACGTGATTATGAACATTGAACATTTAGACCATTATGATCCTAAAGTTAGATGAAATGGTCAAAATTAATCCATATAAAATCTATTAAAACTTTTGTCTCATCCATATACATGGAAAAGTGTTATGAAATAATTTATGTGGTGGGACCCATCCATGCAGATCCACATCACCATTGATTTCATTTCCACTATTCTCCCTAAAAAATGTGGAATAAAATTTATTTATCTAAAGGAAAGATACAAAAATATTATATTGAATCTCTAAAAAATTTATATCAATGAATTGAAAAATTATAATAAAATTATTGAAGTGAAATTTAAATAGGAAAACTGGAATTCTAATGAAAAAAGTTAAAATGTTTATTTTTTCTATGTAAAAGATTATTTATGTTGTAACATAAAATTAAATTGATGATTGATGTTTTATCTAAACATATAAATCCATGGAAACATTAATTAATGAAAAAAAATGTCAGAAATAATTCCGACCAAAATTAATTGGATTTAATTAGAAAATAAAAAATATTTAATCCTTTAACAAAGAACCTCCAAATATATAAATACACAACCCATCATACTATTATCACACACCAAATTCAAAGTTCAATCATAATTTACCTCACAAATTGACTCTTCCATTTCACTCTTCAATCATGAATTGTTTTTTTGGTCTGGATGTTATATGCTCCATGATTTAGGATGTTAATCTCCAGGGTTAAAGAAGTCTCCACTTCTCCCATCTTAATTTAAGAACTCCTAATTTTTTATTCTTATAAATGTACATTATTTTTTTATTTTTAATATCATTTGATATTCCCTCTAGTACTAAATGTTTTTTTACAAATTGGATACCTATTTTCTCTATCATTTCATTTTTTCCATAATCCTTATTGTATATCATTATTCTAGTAAAATCATTCCTCAAATATTTCATTTTTAAGAAAATGTTATAATATTTTGAATAACCAATCCTCTCCCATTTTCATGGCTATTAACATATATATAACAACATTTACATTATTAATAGAATTACATGTTTGAAACCCACATTCCATTTACATGGGTTAAAAAGTTTGTCATGTTCATTTCATTATTCATCATTATACACAATTTTTTTATATTCATATAAATGAATTGAATTGTACATTTTATGTTTTCTTTGAATTGATATCACTTGTTATCAAAAGGAATATTTTTATGTAATGTTTTTACTCTCTTTAAAAAATACCTAATGGAATATAAATTTTAACATATAAAAATTCAAAATACTTTTCTGAAATGTAATCATTATTAAATGATAGATTAAATTACAGTGTTTCATGTTTAATTCAATGAAAAATACCAATTTCCCTTTTTATGGAAATTTTTAGAATTTTTTTTAAAAAAATGTGTATTTTATAATTAAAAGTATTTTTCATCTAGTTTTAAAATATTTTTCCTATGGTTTTATATGTAGAAGTGAAACCAAAAAATATTTTATTAATGATATGGTGCTTAAAAATTATTTATTAATAATAGGTGAGATGATAGAGATTAAATGAGGGGTTGAGCCTCATTATAGTTCACGGGTGATCACGATGTTGAATATACAAAGGGTGATACCATTATCATTCACCAATTAATTTTGGTATGATAATTTTGGATCAATCCTTGTTAATGTTTGACAATAAAATGATGAATAACTATGGTAATATATGTGATTCTACTTGAAAGCGCTCCAATGAACTAGCTTATGATGCCTTAGTATCATGTTTTGGAAATGTTTTATGATACCTTGGTGAAAAACCATGGTAATATGAATGGTGTGCTCTAATAGTGATCAAATTCATTACCTTAGGATAACTTGGGATAATATCATTGTAATGATTTATCATACCTCAGTCAAAAACCATGCTAATTATGATTTATGATATCATTGTTAAAAACCTTGGTGATATTCTCAATGATGTCCCTTTTTAATTTTGTAGCCACAATGTTCTTATTATGATTCATGTTTTTTCTATTATGATATTCCTCATGTTCATATGATCAGGACATATTTATATCCCACATGCTCACATGATTCCATTATTTGTTATCATGATCATATTTGTGCTCACAATTTTCATAGATATAAGTCCATAGGATATGAGATGTGGTAAATGTTATATAAGATGAACCCATGAAATTTTATTTTAAGTGGATTATAATTTTTTTTAATTTATTCTTCTTCTATTATGCTCATATTTTCCATGATAGTAATCAAAAAATAATATTCCAAATTGTTAAATGTTTTATCAAGAAATGAAATAATTATGTAATAAAAACGTTGTCACCACAGTTAGTACCAATGGATGGTTTTTTTCATTTTTGGAAAGTAGGATTACAAAACATTAGTGAAAACACAATATATAAGCCAAAATATATGAAACATAATTGAATTATGGTGAGTTTGAAGTAATTGGTTTACAAGAAAACACGTTCATATCAGGATACTACCAGTAGATGTAGACTTGCAATAGACGTACTTAGGGGTAATACCCAAAAACACCACATTGAGATAGACATGATCGGGAATAGGTGCATGATAATGGGCCTTGATGCACACCGTGTTTGACAATATTAGAGGATATATGTTGGTAAATAACATGATAATACAAACCATTATGAAGGATGTAAATATAATGTATAAAATTTATCGGGATTTACGTATATCATCCCAAAATCACGATATTATACAATTTTAATATTGAAACATCACTTAGAATTAATATTATAATATTACTAAAAAGTAAAAAAATAGAGGATGAAATTTCATTAAGGGGTAAGAATGTAACACCCCATTTTTATATTAATATATATAATTTATTTGAGAAATAATACAATTATACATGAAACTATATTTTATATGGTTTCACATCAAATTAATATTTTATATATTAGTATAATTTATGTTGTAATATATATATGTTATATAAATATGTTAAAATATATAGGATATATATATATATATATATATGTTAAAATATATGCACCACAAATTATATGTGTTATTTTAAAATGTTAATTTTATATTCTTTTTCAACACCTAGTAATATAGTAGAATATTAGATACATACATTATATGAAAATATAAATTAATTATGTCCTAAATAATTTATTATGAACATCAGAGTATTACATTAATGACCATAATTATTTTCCATTAATATAACATTGGTTTTAATTATATCTACACAATGATTATGTATTTCTTTAAAAATATTTAATGAATTTAAATAAGATTTCTTTATTACTATTTTTCATCCTTGACTTCTAATATAATCGTCAAAATTTGAGCATAATTACAAATGTATTGAAAAAGATATGGAGAAATCATTATACAAAATAATCATGTCTATTAAATCTATCCGTGATCAATATAAAAAATATCCAAGGGGTTTTGAATATATTAATGAAAAAAATTATATATCCTTCCATGTAACTTTTCCCTTGAATAATATATTTCCACTATAAATATTTAATATTATTTTTTCTATTATTGAAGATGATATTAATTAATCATTTTAGAAATTAAATATTCCTATAAATTTTATCTAGATTCAATTTACCTCATGTCCTCACAACATAAAATAGATCAATGTCATTTTCATGGAATATGATCTTTTATTAAATTAATCCCCTATGTATTTTTCATCCCCAGTAAAATTTCTGCCTATAATATGATTTATATTATGAGTTATGGTCAAATTGTTAATGAAGATAATTCTACCATAGCCAAATCTTTGAACCTATACACATTTATTAACCACATAATTTTATCCAGAATATATTTCAAATATATATTTCTGTAGTTATAGGAACTGATAAAAATTAATTCATCTAACATCTAAAAAATTTCCAGACCAATACCTTAATAGGGAAATTTTATATGGTAGATGATATGGTGGGACCCATCTAGTAATATCCACATTAGTCTTGATTCCATGGAAACATATTTCCCCTAAAAATTTTGACCCATCATTTATTTTTTGAATGAAGAGCATAGATATATTAGTATATAATTTATAAAAAATTAAAATATGGCTGAAATAAGAATTTATATGAATATAACTGATGTTCATTTTAAATGGATAAATTATAATTCCCATGAAATATACTAAATTTATCTTTATTCCTTGACAAATTTTATTTAATAAAATACATAAAATTAATTTTGTAAGTGATATTTTTGATGACCTTAACCATTCATGATTACATTAGTTAAAAAACAGAAATATTGTAATTAATTCCACCAAAAATTAATTGGATTTAATGGGAAAATAATTTTTATTTAGACCTTTAACATCTCCCATATAAAATTATAAATACCCACACCATATTCCCATTCTCTGATACCCGATTTGACATAATTTTATAATTTACCTCCCAATGAGTCTCTTACAATGATCTCTATAAAATATTGAAGAGTTCAGTTGGTATGATAGTTTTCATCTATAAGGTTCAGAAGGTTACTCTTCAAGGTAAGGTAAATATCCTATTCTCTCATTTTAATTCAACAATTCCAATTTTTTAGTCTTCTAATTTCCATGAGTTATCTATATTTGGGAAATCACGATCTTCCATATTCTTCCAAAATTGGTTTTTCACAATGGAATACCTCCATTCTCTCCATTTAACTTTTTCTCATAACCCATTTTTTATAACATTTTACTACCAAAAACATTTACTGGATTTTTAAATATTCATGAAATATTCTCATATTTTGAATACCCAAACCTCTTCCATTTACATGTGTATTCAACTTGATTTAATTTTTTTATTCATTATATTATTTACAAGTTTATAACTCAAATTCCATTTATATGGATTAAATATGTGGTCATTTTGTAGTATTTAAGAACCTAAATAATTAATGTTTTTATATGGAAATAAATTAATTGTAAAGTTTGTTTTATATTTATTTTGAATTTCATTCAATGGTTTTAAAGAGGAATATTTTTATAGAATTATTTGACTCTATTTATAAAATAAAAAAAATTAATATTATATTTTAACATATACATCATTAACCTCATTAACCACCATCATAACCATTATTAAATCTTTCCTTAAATTATAAGAGTTCATGTTTTATTAAAATAAAAACCCACTAACCATTTTTCTAGGTATTTCAGATGTTAAATAATAAAATAAAATGGGATTTTTATATCAGAAAGAATTTTTAATATGGGATTAAAATTCTTTTAAAAAGGATTAATGTTTAAAATTGTCTGAATAAAATATTTTATTCATGATATAGTACTTAATATATATCTATGAGAAATTTGTGATCCTTATATAGCTTATATGATGCGTTGGGCCCCATTATAGCTCATGGGTGAGAATAATATAGCATATATGAAGGGTGATCACCATTATACCTCCCCAATGTGTTGGGGTGTGATACCTTATCATCAGGTTTTGGAAATGTTTTTTTATTCATTGGTGAATAACCTTGGAAATATGAAGCATTCACCTAGATTGGACAACAATTATTTGGCTTATGATACATTGATAACAATCCATGGTAATGTTTTATGATTCCTTAGAGAAGAAACATTGTATTATTATGGGTGTTGCCTGATTTCCAACCAATTCATTAGCTTATGTGACATTGGAAGCATTTATTGGTAGTGTTTTATGGTACCCTAGTCAAAATTGGTAATTGTGATTTATAACACCATGGTGATAAAACATTGTTAAATTCTTATGAATGTCCCATTTTTATGTTGTAGACACATTTTTATGTTATGTATCATGTTAAATCAATTATGATATACATAATATTCATTTGACAATTCCATATTTATATGACTATTCTCACAATATTCCACTATTTATTCCCTTACAAGGTTTTATGATCACCCCCACTTTGATATATATCCCCAGGATATGAGTCGTAGTGAAATTTACATCGGAAAAACCTCTAATGTTTTATTTCATATGGTTTAAAATTATGTTTTTATTTATTTTTTTCTTGTATTGTTTTCCAATTTTTCAATATAGTAAACCCCAAAAGATGTATCAAATGGTTAAATTTTTAATCATGAAATAAAATATATATGTAATAAAATAGTCAGTCTCATTAATTTTCTATTAATGAAAAAAATAATAGACATAATAAAGAGTCACAATATGAATCATGATACATAATAAAAAACAAAACAAATATATCAAAATAATAATATTTATAATAGAAAAATAGAAAATATGTAAATATATAAAATCCCAACACACATAAAACTCACTGTAGATTAGACTCTAGGTAAAATTACCCATTGCAGCAATGTGGAACCACTCATGACACCACATCATGATAGCTGCCCGGATCTCCATCTCTAGATATTCATAGAAAAACATCACAATGAACTTCTTGTAAAATATGAATCATTACCCTTACACATATCTGGATAAATAGTCTTATCATACACACTAGGGTGTATATATATGGGTTAATATATAACATTGTTGGGAAACCTCATTACTTCCCCAAATTCTACTAAAGCATGAACCGACATAGTTCATATTTCATATTAAATATAAGATATGAAGATATAATGAAAACTAGTAATCAAGATATATATATAGACTATTTAAATATCTAAAACCATAAATAAAGGATTATAATAAACCCAAACACCCATAAATAACACCAAAAATTGAAACCACTACAAACCCCCCCCCCCCCTCCAAGCATTCCAACGCACAAGTGTTATATGTCCCTCCATTCCCAAGTAACCACTCTATGTCATAATACAATGCTTCCTAAGATATGATATAAGACCATTTTTAACCAATATTTAATGTTCCATAGGCATATGAATACATACCCAATAAGTTAATTCCATGTACTCAAATCCAAACACATTATTTTGAAAACAAATTCAATAATATCTTTTAATCAAACGCATTTTGGGGATCACTAATATTTAAATATTTTATGAACAACCAAGAGAAATGGATTTCCTGTAGTTATTTCAAAAATTATATCCCAACAAAATTAGAAGTAATAAATTTAATAACATTATGTCTTTACGTTATTAGACAAAGTAGAAAATTAGTAGAATCCACACACTTCAAATGTGTTTGATGATAAGAATTCCCCCTAATCTCATTGATATAGTCTCAATATTTAATTAAATTAATGTATTCTAAAAAATATAATAAAAATTCCAAAATAAATAAATGATTTCATGGAATCCCTATTCTAAGATTCCACTTTTGAGATAATGGTAGAATCATGGAGGGGGAGGAAATATGAGGCTCTTACATTCAATCAGTGCGGTATAACACAATATAATCCATTGATATAGGAATTTTAAAGGAAGTGGTTGTCAAAAAAGGTTAGATACGAGACATGGGTCATGTTCCTATGATAAGAGATGATAAAAGAGGTATTTGGGGATATTCGTGAGTTAAGAATATATTTTATTATTAAATTAATCCCCTCATATGGTTGGACACACCATTTAAAAAATTTTGTTCCAACTATACAAATTTTCTTTTTCCCAAATATTATAAATTAACATAGTATCTATAAAATATGTCCAAAACCTGAAAAAACCATTCACATACCCATAATATCTATCCATATTTCACATAATTTACTGTGGAACACCACATCGTTTCCCATAACTGGGGGGAATCTGTGTGGCACCTGATTCCTTCAAAAAACATTCCAACCCCTCAAAGAATCTTTCTTAAACTCATTTTAGACATTATTTAACAAAATAATAGATAATAAAATTTGAAAATACATCAAAATATAATTTTTATGGATATTATATTATATCCTAATGAAGATTAAGATCAGAAAGTATTTATATATTTTATTAATGACCTTGAGAAAAGAAAAATTATAATATAGATCAATAAAAGTGAAAATTTTGGCTATCAAATGTGTCATTCATTGGTTTTATAATCATAAGTAATGGTATGTATATGGATATTCAAGGATTATAACTATTTAATAATAGTCTAGAGTTTCAACTATTATAAATATTCATATTTTTCTTGGATTAGCTTGATACTATCTTTTATTTGTGAGATGTTTCTCATGATTTTAAAATCCATTAACAATTTTTACTTGTAATAGGATTATATTATTCATGATATAATAACACGAAGATAGATTCCAGAGTTTATTCACTAAAACTATAATAAAACATCCCAACAACAGAGAAGGGATTGTGTTTTAAAATGATATATCAAAGAAAGATTTATTGAATGTACTTATAAATAATGTTATCATCATAGATTATGCATCACACCAATTAAATGACTGTGAGTTCCATTATATAATACAAAATTTCAATCCACTAGTGGTACTATTTCCATTATTCATATGTTTACATTATCTATATAGTGAAAAGAGTGATATATATTTTAATGACAAGGACATAAATTCCCATAAAATGAGTTCACCATAAACAAAAAGGGGATGGTTGAAGTTTTACAAGGACTATTAGAAATTAATATATTAACACCCAATAAAGGAAATAAGTATATAATTAACTCAGTAGGAAGTATCATGGTACCATTACAATTATTAGGAATAAAAGTTATATAATACTCATGGATTTGAAAATAATGTACTTATAAACCATATGGAAGGTATTTTATGCAAGATTTCTCAATTGATTACTCTATTATCCATTCATTTGAAGGTAAAATTGGCATGTGATATTGATTTAGGACTTCAAAAGAACTTGAGAAATGTCACATAGTTTAAAAGTAACAATGTTAGATCTATTAGATTTGGTTACTAAAATTTTTTCCATTTGATAATATAGTTGATGGAGTTATTGGTTGATGTATCAAGATCATCATTTTATTTCTATCCTAGAATAAAAAATATACAATTATATCAAGGAACACTTATTTGTTGTATAAAAATGGGAGGGATAAAAATTTGTATATTTCTTATAATTGATCTAAAAATAACATAATTCCAAATCATAAGAGTATAAGGGTATGATACACCCATTGCCCAAGCCCATAAGAAATTTGGAGAACATCACCATTGATATAATTTTTGGTCATCCCAATACTTCTAAGGGTTATAAAAAAATTTAGGATATCATTTATTACTTTTGAAAATTATCCTATATCATTTGAAATTAAAAATAATTTCTTGATTGATTACCTTAAAAACAAATAGATAATTGAAAACTTAAGGATATATAGATTACCACCCACAATTATATCTAATAATAATTTGATATTTACCATTATGTATTCTCGGATTCTTTAATATGAAATTGATATATAGTTGAGTCTCACTAGTACATTTTATCATTAAACAAATGAAAAATTATAAATAACGATGTATTTTTAGTTGATTTTTTGATGAAAATTTTTTTACTCTCAATAAAAGTTTCAAAAAATGATCAATAAGTATTGAAAACATCTAGTAATACTTAAAAAACAGCTCAAAGAAAAATATGAAAATATACTTACCACACACCATTGAAAAGTACCTAGGTAATTTCAAAATCCAAAGGGAATACTTTGATAATCCAACAAACATAAGGGGTAGTTAAATATAGTCTTTTCATGGTCCTCTAGAGACCTTGTAACAAAAAATACCTGTAAAATCATTTAAGGAAATAGTAGTAACCCATAATAGATATCATATCAAAAATTTGATCTATAAAGGGAATGAGGAAGTGGTCTTTTCATACCTAATGGTTTAGTTTTCGATTTTCAATATAGATTCACTATCAAATTTAAAACCAGGTGTTCACTAACTCATTGTTATCAATTTTTTTAAAATTGAATGTCCAATTCCTTTTATTAAAATTCGACTAGGACTTGACCATATGGTGCCTGATATTGGGTATATGATTCCGAATACTGAATTTTCTTCTATTACCTTTCAAAATAATAATGAATTCTTGTTTTAAGCTCATATAGTGTTGAATCATATGTAGAATCAAATTATAGAAAATCCTAATTATAAAAGTTGGGGGGGGGTTAATTAGTAGAATTTCTCTATGAGTCTATCCTATAGACCTAATGTTTTTCATCAATATATCATGATGATTGTTCTCATGGTTATGTACTAGATTATTAGAAATTATTAATTACAAAAATATAATTTTTATCAGGTAAATAATCTTTCATATTGGATAGAAGTATAATTAATTATAGTTCATGGGGTTTTTAATGATATTATTAACTTAGAGTTATCTATGATAACACCCTATATATTTTAATTTGACGTGAGGGTTACATTATTGAGTAAATCACAAATATTATTTACATCTAATTATTCATTCTTTTTTAGTATAGAAAATATATTTCTAATTATGATTATTTATAAACATGATCCATCAAGAAAATTTGATAAGTTTTTTGATGATTCTATAAAATTAATTATGTCACAAAAAAACTTTCAATCACATCATTTTAACATCTTGAAAATTCAAAATGGTTAAATTTAAAATAATTAACCATTATTAAGAAATATTATTGAATTTATAATATTAAAATACATTTGATTCTATAAAAATATAATTTAATGATTTTTTCTTTAATATTTATTCTTATATTGGAGGGTTTGGTAAATGAAATTCATAGAATAATGGGGGACTGAACCTTACCACTTTCCAGATCCATATTTCGAATAAATACAATTTGGAACAAAACCAATATCTATCATACAAGAAAATCTTGTAGAACCCCAACTAAAAAGGGTCTAGTATTTTTTTGGCCAGGTGTACAACCACGTAGCTAGGTTTAATCACTATCATCCATAGGAATGAATAAATAGAGTAAGAAATTACAATAATTAATGCACCAAAATTACATAGATCAATTTAACAAGTGATTCTTCATATAATGAAATGTGAAATTATTATACTAGTTTCTTGTAAATTCATCAGTATTTTTTTTGAGTGTAAGGGAAGAGAAATGTCTACCAAAATTTACTATTTAATTTCCTCGAAATCTCCTCTTCCTAGGGAATATGTCTTTGATTAGTTTTTCATACCCATTTATTTCTCATATAAACTCCATAAACTGGATATTTATTTCTACATTTTTGAAAATATCCATCATCTCTTATTATAAGGTTTCTTAATTAGACTATTGGGTGGTTTTATTATAGAGGGGAATGCCAGTTGGGAAATATTTGAGTCTTTCGCCATGTATTTTAGAGAAATCAATTTGAATGGGGTTGTTCTAACTTTTTTTCCTCTTAAGGTTCCTTCTCAAGGAGAAATTATTTAGGATTAGTGGTATTTCTACATAAAACATTATCTAAAGATTTGTATTTATCATTATTATTTATCTCATTTACACTCCTGAAATAAATAAGAATAAAATTTCCTTTAGTTTTAAGAATTTAATGATCTAGAATATTACATGACTCTTGATTTATCCTGACATTGATGATAGACATGACCAAGTTGTAATTTCCATTCATAAACATTAGTGTTGATCCATTAGTACTTGGATTATTCTTAGGATTATTATAAGACCCCATAAATTGTTTCAATAAACCCATCAAGTAAGGTTTGTAACATTTACCATGTTGGTATATTATAGAGGGAAAAGAGATTCCTCTATGGAAGAGTGGTGGAAGAATGTTCTTCAAGAAGGGTGGACTTTACTACAATTTATGCTTGAAATATTCATTGACTCATAGTTTTTTTGTTTATCGTTGTTAGTATGGTATTTATTACATTATATCAATAATTATTTCAATTATGTAGAAGCATCAATTTAATTCTCCAACAAGTGACCGATTTTGAATACTTGAGGGAGTTTATTAACTATTATTTCATGTGACTTATTCAAAGATCATTTTATGCATAAGAGGTTAGATTATTAAATTTTATTTTTAAGTAGAGTTGTGTTGGAACGTTTTACCTAATACATTCCTGAAGAGGTAATTATTTTACAATTTTATTGGAATTTTTGAATAACCTATAAATGAATTATTTATGTTTTAAAGGTGATTTATAAATTAATTTCCCTCCATTTGAAGTATCTAATATATTTCCATCAGTATCCATCAATAAATGGTAGAAGAATACCCATAAATGATTTTTTTTAAATGTTGGGGTTGGAAGGAGGTGTCCATATACATGAATCATTTCAATAATTCATACAGTGTTTATCAATAAGAATTCATGATTCAAAATATTTAATTATATATCTGGGTACTACTAGAGGATGAAATGGTTTTCTAGAGGATCTCCTTCTACACTCCATGGACAATCCATCAAGAGATAATAGAATGAAATTATAAGGTACATGATCATATGAGTCTCTGCTCAATTGTAATCTATATTAGACATTCAAAATTTTTGTTATATACTAGTTAATATCCACTCCTAACAATCCATGAAACATTAGAATCAGTTCAATAATTTCTATTCCCTGTCAAATTTATTTTTGATTTTTTTATAGTTTAGTTATCATTTTTGAAATATGGTGAATTTTATCCTCTCAAGACCCTATTTAATTTCAGTAGATTTAATTTTTTTTTTATTCTAGTAGTAAATATTATTATATAAGAATATATGGAGGGAGATATTTTTTAATAGTATATTGAAAAATTAACTATCTCCTTTGTAGTTGATTATTAGGGTCATAAGTATTGCCATCAAATTTTCTTCTTCTTAAAGATCATTACAAGTGTGGTGAGTTGAACTATATTTAGCCGTGTGTTGAATTATTAATTTTTAAAATAATTAATCAATACTGGACTCCATGATAATGGTACAAGGTTAAAAATTACATATCATTTGGCCACTAACAAATGAAAATGTAATATAAATTTATTGTAGTTTTTGTGTGACTCAGGTTTTCATTGAATATTATAGTTTTTTGGTGAGATATTATGTTTCTTAACAGGGTAAATTTGGGAAATATTTTTAATAATTGAATTGGTTTTTAATTTATATCTTAAAAGTGTATCATAACATTAGATATCCCATCCCTTAATTTAATTAGATGATTACATTTTCTTACTATTTATTCTTCTCTAAACCAGTTGAAATCTCACATTATTATCATCTCTTAGAAGTTTTGATTTCAATAGGGGAAAAATGATAATATATTCCCTAATATCATCTAGAATGGTGATCATATTCCTTAAATAACTATCAGATCATCATACTACTCATGATCAAAGGTAGTGGAAAGAACGTAAGTGTCCATTTTGTGAAGTCAACTGAAGAGTGAAGAAGCTATCAAAAATAAGGGAAATAATGTTACACACTAATTTCTAAATTGCTCAAAACATTCCAGAGATTGTAATATGATATATATATTTAATTAAAATTAATAATTCATTGACAAGGTAAAGCAGAATCACCTTAGCTTAGGAATTAAGTGCATATTATGAAATCACTGGAGTTATTATAAAATAATTAAAAGTATGGATAGAAAATAATAGCAAAATAAAATTTGATTGAATGAAATAATGGATTTTTTCAACTATCTGAGTAAATTAATGTTAATTTTTTGAGGAATTGTCTATACTCTTTTCACACATAAATTTTTACCATGTGTGTAGGAATTGGTTCATCTCCAATGAAATTAGTAATTTATTATTATTTTTTAGAATCTATGTTGAGATTATTATATATTTATTATCATCACAAATCCAAATAGAGGGGTTTGATTTGTATTTCATGAATTGTATAACTATAAACTCGCTTTACCAAATATGAATTTAAATTCATTCATAAATAATCAATTGGGGGAATGATTTGGTGAATCACAAACACAATTGATGTCACGTTTTGTGGGGTAAATATTCCCTTGATCAAAATAGTTTTCACATGTTTTAATTGTTTGGGGTTATTTGAATGGTGGGTTCTTTTATTTGATTGATTTGGGAAAGGTCTTCTAAAATTTTCCATATATAAATGTATTTGGCCCTTATTGTTTTGGTAGATTGTTGGACTTGGGGTGTGATATTGAATTGTTGAGAAATGGGTATTATGTCATCCATGAAAGAAGGAATGATCTTTGGCGAATTATATCCTAGGATTCTATTAAACATATGTAAAGGTGATGAAATTCAATTTCAAGGCAGGAATTTACCTCAACCCCAGTATCATTAGTGAAGAAGGTCTTCGTCTAGGATTTAGGTCATCTTTTGATGAACAATTGGTGGGGGTGAGATTACCATATTAAATATCAACTTTGATTTCATGAATGGTGTGTATGGATTTATGAAAAAGTACTCTTATTCATTATGCTAGCTTCATCACACTCATACATATCTTACCACAATCACCATCAACATCATCCAAACACATATTTACCTAATTCTCATCAACCAATTAAATCATGTTTATTAGTTTCACCCATGAGAAGAAATAAATGTGCATATCCAAGAACTTCATGCTCGGATGGTCAAAATCAGCATTGATTGAATGAAATCTTCACAATTCCATATTCAAATGATTTTTCCTATTTTGGAAAAGGTTGTTATCTTTAGAATTGTCTATTCATGTAAGATTTTTCTATGAGTTAATAGAAATAGTACTATATGATTTCTATAAATTTAGTTTCATCATTTTCATGACCACTTAATATGATACCATTAATGATCCTTCAATCAAAAAAATTGGGAACATCAGATACCCCATCATTCTTCATGAATCCTTTAATTAATTATGGAAATAATATATAAATATTTATATTTATATTATATATATAAGATGATATATATTTATATCACCAATATATAATTTGTCAATCATGTTATTATTTTAATTTCATTGAATATTTTATTATTTCTGTGGAATCCACCCTTCATATTCTCTACTGAGGCTATCCATTATGAAATTGTTTCACAACATGTAATTAATATGAGTTAATTTTATTCATTCAAATGTTTGTGAGAAATATGTGAAGAATTAAATCACGTGTTATAAGTGTATGAGTTATTGAATACACCACTAAGGAGAATCCCCTTGTTCTATATAAACCCAGTTTCCATATGATATAATATGGGTGGATATTAGTCCAAAGAATCTTAGAAACCCATAACCCTCTTTCATCTTCCACCATTACATATGAGTTACTATCATTCTAGAAAGAAACACTGAATCCCATCCAAACATTGGATGATTTAGATTGGGGAGTGGATACATCATAGAGGTGGGATATATTTTCCACTCAATGATATTTATCAAACCATATGATTTTTATGAAAATATAGTTGTTGATATTCATTCTAAGGTACACAATATTAACAAAATGTTCTTCATTTTATGTTTTACGTGTGATTAATATTACGTTCCACAAAGATCCTAAGGCAATGGTTAATAATTACATTCTATTTTCATAATAATTATTATTATACTTTATAAAATGTTTATGTTTTATCCTATTGTTCTGTTATTAGTTTTAAATATCCATTCCTGAAAAGAATTATAAATAAAAAACCTAGGCACGTTTCCATTTTAAGATATTAGATTTTATAAATCTTTTACCATGACATAGCTTGGCTATGTAAGGGAAATAACCCCATTAGGCAATGAATAATATTTTCATGATGGTAAAAATATATTTTTTTGTTTTAATTACATAAAACTACCCTTATAACGTTATCTGATGGAGTCACAGGGGTCACAACGGTGTATATGTCTTGTTCGGAGACCGAAACCCAATGAATTTTGAAAATAGATTAGGTCTCACAGTTAGAAGAAATTATGTCGTCCATTCTACACTATCCCTCTGCATCGTATAGGGAGTGATGACGAAGATCTAGTGGTTTCATGGTTTTTCTACAACTATGCACCGTAGACACACACCCGTGTGCAATTACAATCATCTTATAAAGAGTCGATTCACATGGTTGGTGCATGGTTTGGCCAACCATGTGACTAAACCATGAATCCTAATTTTAAGGGTGAAATTACAATTTTTCCTTTCATTAAAATTAAAACCTTATTTTTTCTTTCCTTATTCCAATTATTGTGGATGGCACTCCTTCTATTCTCTAATAAGATATCATCATGTATATTATGGGATCCTTTAGTATCTCTTCAATTTTTTAACTAAATAATGATCTGTCAGAAGCATTGGATAGATATCAGTATGATCACTATTATGCATTATTTATTTCCCAATTTCTCTTTGTATCTATTCCACTATATATGTGCAAGTTCATTCACCGAATTTTAATGTCCTTGGTTCGTTATTTTTCATTCTTATAATCGACTTTGAATACAAGTCCACTATCAAAAATGGAGTCATAAATTTATTTAAGGAGGTGGTTTATTTGGTTTCTTTAAAAATTAAGTTATTTTAAGATCCACTACATTGAGAAAAATGGATAAATTTTCCATGATTTCCCTATAATTGAGTTATTTTATTTTTAATATTTTTTAGATGGTTTTATTTTCTTGTGGGCCATTGATTAGTAGATAGAGGATATCGACCTCAATTGTGGACTATCATTGGGTGTGCTAGCTTGGATTTACCTTTTATAATTAATTTGTTAAATTCCCATAACACCTTCAAATTTTTCAGCATCTTTTCTAAATGAATTTTCACAGAGTTATATAAATGTTCAATGAACCAAAGAATCTTCTATATTTTGATATCGACTTATAAATGGAATTTCCTTTTTCAGTAATTTTTTAATTCCTAGTGTAAATTTCTATGTTCTTCCCTTATAAAGACCCAGACTTAAAACATTGCATAGTCTTGAATTAAATTAATAATTCATTTTCATGATATTTTCAGGTTTAGAGTTTAAGGGAATTAGGCCATAACTATTACATTACATCTTTAAAATTACAAACTAGACACTTCTACCTAGTTTCCATTTTATTCATAAAATAAAAACTCTTGAAAAAAGGGTCATTTCAAGTTCCATGTTTTAGATAGCATGACTTTCCTTGATCCCATCCCTGACCTTATTCATGTTTACGTTATGTGAAAAACATTTCAAAATTTGGGGTGATCATAAAAAGCTCAATAAGGGTTATAAAACAATGAAAGATTTTTTTTTCATCAATACATACATAAAATAGACTCTCTGAAATACCTCATTAAATCATAATATTTATGAATAACACATTGTAATAAAAAAACATAAAGGTTACTTATGCCATCTATAACATACTTACATTGTATCTTTTTTCAGCTACGTAGGGAGTTACATTTGGAATACCCAACATAGTATATTCCATAAATATATTAAGAGAAGAATTCCTTTTTACCTAGATCATGTAACCCAATGAATTAGAGATCATTCTCAGGATCACACACCCCAGTTTTATCCCAAAACCACCAGTATACGTAAACAATGCCCAAGAACCATAACATATTCAAAACACATAAAACAAACATAAAGGAAAGATAAAATTTCCACATTTACATCACAACATATCATTTGAATATATTTTCATAAAAAATTATTTATAAAAAAACATTTTAAATACCAAAAAACATAAAATGAATATGGTATTTAGTTTCCTTTTAAAAATATTACGACCTGCTAAAGAATACAACGATCAAATACTACTCGTGGCGGCATAAAAGATCATTGTCACCACTTACGTTAACAGAAAAATTATTTTTTATTATCTTTTAGTAAAACTCCTTGTAAAAAAAAAATTTCCCTTTGATTGAAATGAAAAGTAAAATGTGTTTCTACACCGTATAAAATAATGTCGTGTATAAAACAAAATATGCCTCAATGAAAGGAGATTGAGATGAAGTCCCTTACCTCATGTCCCACTTGACCCATTCTTTCTTTAATATCCTTAATAATAAACTAAAGTTAATTTAAAATTTATTAGAAAAATTTTTATAGTTTATTATTCCATTAATATTACTTATTACCATGTTATAAACATTATATAATCATTTAAGTTAATAATGTCCGTTTTGTCGATATTTGGTACTTCTGTCAAAAATGAAATTCTTATAATTACAAGTTGTTCATGTAGTGAAAATTAAATTATCTTCATAATTATATTCATGATATATATATAATATATATAATATATATCCATTATATATAAGTATTTATAATATTACATAACATTTGGAGGTAAGAAATGAAATACACTATTCATGGAGACGGTAAGTCGTACGTACAAATGAATGCAACTTTAATTTATATTTAGTATTTTAATTTAATTAAAACATAATGATACATATGTTTATAATAATTCCAGTATAATATCATATATAATTTTGGTAATTCAAACTTTTATACGTTCCATGTATGAAAAAACGAGTAATATCACTTTGAGGGGGCGGTAGTCCGCACTTCCTCTAATGTAATTAATGCCTTTAACAATTATGGAAACCATAATGGTATGATATAAATGAAAAATAAATAAGTTTAAAAAAAAAATATAAATAAAATATATATCACATATAAATAGAGTTCCATCATAATTTCCACAATAGTAGGTTGTAGGAGAAAATTGAACAATCATCGTTTCCTGAGGCAGTAGTTCATCGTCCACAAAAATAGTATGTTCCTTACCCATTAGATGGTGGTGTTTGTATGTGTAGTTATAATCATTAAGATAACAACAACATAGTTTATTAAGGATTATTTTTTTTAAAATAAAGGAATGTAAATATTTTATGGGGTATGAGAAGTAAAATAAATGAAATGAACTTAAGAGAAGACGTTACCTTTAAATCGAGTAACACCCTTTGGTTTGAACCAAAAGGATTTCTTGAAGTGACTCATTCATAAGGTAAGGATTCAGGGTGTAAGAGAGGGACGTTTAGAGATTATTTGGGTAGATTTTGGATGACATTAAAGAGAACTGTCATGGGCACCCTCAAATGATTAGTGTGATTTTGGGGCACTTAGGTGCAGCCGAGTGGCTGACCAAGGTTGTCTCTCAATGGAGAAAGTGAATTAAAACAACATTCTAGAGGTATTCTATAAATAAAATATAATAGAATTAAAACACTACTTGATTGGATGTGGGGTGTTTGTTTATTTTTTATAAAACATTAAGATGTTTTCTGGAAGAAGAATGCAATTTGTTTTTTTTATTTTGAAATAAAGTTTGATTAAAAAGACACAACAAGAATATGTTTTTTAAGTAAATATTTTAAAAGGAGTAATCGATCTAACTCACCTCTTCATTTAATTATTAATAATTATCAATTAAATCAATATTCACTTAATTATGATCCCCTAATTTGTTAACTCTCGAACCCTAAGAGAGTTAACTTGACCACAAATATGAAATTACTTAAACCCTATACTAGCTTCAGAACACGCAATCGTAGCACCCTGTATTGATTGTTGTTATATGGTTAGCTTATGGTTAGTGGTTAATTATAGTAAATATCCATTCTAAAAATGAGTATGAATTTTTTTAGGGATTATATTTTAACTCTAAAATTTATCCCACGTCGTCTTGTATTACCGATTAAGATCACGCGCTCAAAATTTACACAAAATCTCAACCATGCGTGTTTTTGTGTTAATTGTTCAATTGATTTATTAGTTTCTTAAAATTTATAAATACAATTCATGGATCATATTATGTTAATTACAATAGCTCAATGATTAAAAATAATTAAATGAAGAGGGTAGAATATAGATCTATCACTAAAAAACTACCCTTCCATGGGCGGTGAGGTCATCGAAGAGACGTTTGCATGAGAAAAGGATTGAAAGGGTAGAACCCAATCACATCTCAACTCTTAATTCCAACACAATTAGGAGTATTAATAGAAGAAGAAAAGGTAAGATCAATGAAGATTATTAAAAGATAAATTCAAGACACAAACATGAAAGAAAAGAAATACAAAGAGGACGTGGGAGAGGAGAGCCTTTTTGGAAGAATGATTTTCACAAAGCCTTACTTCTTCCAAGAGTTGTGAGGGGATACCAAAGGACACCATTTCGGAAAAAACTTCCCAAATCCTCAACTATCCCTCTAAAATAGTTAAAAACACTTTTAAATAGAGTTTGTGAGGGCTAGGGTTACATAACCTTTTAAGTGTGAAAACTCGGACAAATATTTTATTCCAAGGTTCATTGCATAGTTGACCTCCAAAACGCATGAATTGGCTTTCCTTATAGAAGGATTATTTGTGCCAAACCATATCCCCGAGCTTTCCTCAAACATTGGGCTTAATCTAGACGTGTATGAAAAAGATACGACCTAAATGGTGAGGTAATGTCCAATCTGGATTGTTCTGTCCACCTTTGCCTTCACGGCCCATTTACTCCCCTAAAATGAATGATCCAGCTCCCATTTCCAAAATATAATTTGTAGCCCATTAAGTTGGAAACATAGTTACAAAATTTTATGTCAAAATATTTTTCATAACAATATTTATTAACGAAATACAGCAGTGCATTTTAAAACAGTAAAACTGGATTTTTTCATCAAATTTTTAAATGAATGGTCTAATCCCAAATATTTCATAATTGATCATATTTATCATAATTTGAAAAATTTATATCATTTATTATCAATATAATATTAAACAAAATAGTGTTTTATCAAATCCCCCACACTTACCCTTTTGCACTCCCGGGCAAAACCTTGTATCAAGTAAACATCAATATCAAATCAAAACCAATTTTAAAACACATATACTTGAGATCAAACCATTACCCTCCAAGAAAAAAAGATATAATGCCTCATAAAAAAACATTATTTCAAGTTCTTAATTTATGTCATTCAATATACTTCCACTTTATTTATCCTCCCATGCACAAAACACTTACCTCACTTGAATTTTATCTTATCACACAAATGTTAATTTTTTTCAATGTCTTTCTCATCCAAACTCATAAAAGGGTCATCATAGACTTGATAAATTTCTACATAACTACCTGATGTGATTCACGGACATATGTTTATAATGATTACATTTCAAGGTTGTTATGTGGCCTTCGTTGGGTAGTATTTACATGTGGGAAATTCTGAGGCTGAATGAGGAGTGCTTGACTCTTTTTGAAAAAAATTGCATTAATATAATTTTCACTTAAATATGGTATTCTCCTCAATTCCCATAGTATCAATTCAGCTCCATCATCATGATAAATAACAAAAATTTCACACTACTGAACATTTTTGTAGTAAAAATGTCAATCTTCTCGAACATGATTTTCTTGAAAGCTCCAGATAGGCAAAGCTTTCCCCCAATATTAGAAACTCCAGAAAGGGACAACATCTTTTATCATGAAAGCTCCAAAAAGGCACAAAATTCAAAATAATGGGTTTCTTCATCAGCAAACACATCTATTCATAATTTAATTTTTCATCTGAAGTATCACAAAATGTGGTAGCACAACACAAGACTGCTTCCCCCACACTTAAGATCAACTAGATTATGAAATTTCACTTCAAGAGTTGGTTGGATAGGAAAAAATGGATTGTAATGTGGCTAACCCAACATGATATGCATGTATTATAAGGCCTAAACGGATTAAATGTCCAAGGTAGGCCATTATAAAAAATAATTATTTGAAATAGGGGCTTTAATACCAAACAAATGCCTCAATTATTTAAACATAAGTACATCAAACCCTCAAGTTTTGACAGGAAGAAATCAAATTCTGGTTAAATCAAGCATATTTTGGTTCTATCAAGAAGTAAGCTTAATGTAAAGAAATGAAAATAATGTTTTAGAATCCTCACAAGAATGTGATTTCAAATATAAAGACAGTGAGATGTGAAATGGGATTCAAAATTCAGTGTACTTTTCATGAAATTAATAAATATTTGAACATGAAACAAAATCATTTCTGCATTCATTTATACTTAGTTTCAAGGGATCAATTGTTTCACTTATTGGTATGGATTTAAAATTGGTGATGAGAATCATTTCACCTCTAATGTTTCAAAAACACACAGAAAATTGTAAAATAAACACACAAAATTTGAAAAACACACATTGTTTTGTTTTTTTAATCAGGAAAACAATTGAAATTACTAAACTAAAAGGTTCCCTCTTCCACACTTAAAATATTAAATTTTCCTCAATATGAACCCATGAGATGATATATGCACATGAAATGAATAATTTTAAATAGGACAAAGAATAACAAAGTTAAAGGGTTAGGAACAGCCTGATGTGCTCAAGTGATGATGGGGTCATGCAGTGTGATAAAATTCACTGCATCAATAGGAAGTCCCTCAATGTGTATCTTCAAACGTTTCCCATTGACTGTAAATCTCTTTCCTATATCCTCTTGTGTGATTTCCACTGCACCATGAGGAAAAAAATTAGTCACAACATAAGGACCTAACCATATGGAACGTAACTTACCAGGCATCAACTTCAATCGTGAACTATAGAGAAGGACTTTCTCTCCAACAAGAAACTCCCTTTATTGGATCATTTTTTCATAAAATGATTTTGATATTTCTTTGTCGAGACTTGAGTTCTCATATGAAGACAATCAAATCTACTAAAGCTCTTGAATTTGCAGCTTCCTTTGGATTCCATCTTGGGCCAAATCCATGTTGCATTTATGTATAGCGAAATAATCTCGATGCTCAACATCCACTGGAAGATGACATGCTTCCCTAAAATCAATCCAAAATGGGGACATACCAATGGTGGTCTTGAATTCTATCCTATAATACCACAGTGCATCATCTAAGAACATGCTCCATTCCTTCCTATTTGGCTGCACGGTTTTCTCCAAAATTTGTTTCAATTCATTATTTTAAACCTCATACTAGCCATTTGTTTGAGGGTGGTATGATGTTGATGTTTTGTGTGACACCCCATACTTCTGAAGAAGGGAAGAAAAATTATGATTGCAGAAGTGTGTCCCTTGGTCACTGATGATGGCCTTTGGTACTTCAAACCTGCAAAAAATTTGCGCTTTGACAAAGTCCACAACAACATGAGAATCGTCAATCCTGGTGGCCTTAACCTCCACCCATTTACTCACATAATCAGCAACAACCAAAATATATAAAAATCCAAATGAACTAAGAAAATGACCCATAAAATCGAATCCCCATACATCAAAACTCTCATAGAATAGTATGGGTTGTTGGGGCATCTCGTGTCTCCTAAAAATGTTCCCAGTTTCTTGGCAACGAGAGAATGACTTAAAAAACACATGGGCATCATGGAATAAGCTAGGAAAATATAATCCAGAGTCTAAAACTTTCCTAGCTGTCCGTTGGGGTCCAAAGTTTCCACCCTAAGCAAGTTTATGACCAAAATGTAAAATAGACTCAAATTCATGAGCAGGAAGACACCACCTAATAACATGATCACTAAACATGCTCCAGAGGTATGTATCATCCCAAACATAATACCGACACTCACATTTTAATTTTTGGACTTGATGTTTCTTTAAATTATTTGGGATTTCAGAGTCAACAACGTAGTTAACTAAATCTGGATACTAAGGATGCGTACCTGCGATGGAATAAAGATGCTCATCAGGGAATGTGGCCCGAAGTGGTACCTAGTCCAAGGTGTCATCATCTTGTGTGTGAGTAAGCCTCCTCATGTGGCCTGCCACCTAGTTTTATGACCCCCTTTTTCCTTTATCTCAATATCAAATTCTTGAAAAAGGAGCATCCATCATATCAGTCTGGGCTTTGCATCTGGCTTCTTCAAGAGGTACCTCAGAGCTGCATGGTCATAAAAAACAACTACTTTAGAGCCCAATAAATATCAATGTAATTTATCAAAAGAAAATATTATAGTAAGAGACTCCTTTTCTGTTGTTGCGTAGTTTTATTGGGCTGAATCTAGTGTCCTCAATGCATAGGAGATCACATGTGAATGTCCCTCCACCCTATGATATAAGACAGCTCCAACTGTGACGTTGGAGGCGTCACACATAAGCTCAAAAGGAAACTCCCACCGTGGGGGCTATATGATCGGTAGAATGGTCAGACACTTCTTTAGCTCATCAATGGAAGTCCTGTAAGATTCATCAAACACAAAATCGGAATCCTTTTGGATTAATCATGACATAAGAAGAGCAATGTTACTAAAATCATTTTTGACGCATCGATAAAATCCTGCATGCCCTAAGAAAGATCTAAAATCACGCACACAGGAAGGATATGGTAAGGATGAAATAATATCTACCTTTGATCTATCAACCTCTATCCCATGTTTTGACACCACATGCTCAAAGAAAATTCCATGCTCTAACATAAAATTACACTTTTCAAAGTTCTGGACCAGATTCTTCTCCATACAATGATTCAATACCTTTCCCAAACTATTTAGACATTCATCAAATGAGGATCCATACACTGTAAAATCATCCATAAATACCTCTATGAAGGTCTCAATAAAATCAGAAAAAATACTCACCATGCATCTCTGGAACGTACCTGGGGCATTGTAAAGTCCAAATGGCATCCTCTGTTAGGAAAATATTCCAAAGTGATAGGTGAATGTAGTCTTCTCCTGATCCTCCAGTGTTACATGAACCTAAAAATATCCAAAAAATCCATCCAAGAAACAATAGTTTGTCTTCCTAGATAGTCTCTCAAGCATCTGCTCAATAAATCGGAGGGGAAATGGTGTTTGCGAGTGGAATGATTTAGTTTCCTATAATAAAAACACACAAGCCAACTGTTTTGTACCCTCATTTAAAAAAACTTATCTTAATCATTTTTAACAACAGCAACACCACTTTTCTTAGGCACAACCTGAATAGGACTTGCCCACTGAGAATCTGAAATGGGATAGATTATACCTACCTCGATCAATTTTTCAACCTCTTTTTTAACAACCTCCATAAGGGTTGGATTGAGTCTCCTTTGTGGTTGCCTCACCGGTTTAGCCCCATCCTTTAAAATAATCTTATGCATGAAAATTGATGGGCTAATAACTGATATGTCAGCCAAGGTCCAACTGATTGCGCTGATGTTCTCCATCAAAAGATTCAAATTTTTTTCTTCATCTTCAAAATGGAGATTGTTAGAAATGATAACAGGTAATTTCTCACCACTTAACAAGTATGAGTATTTTAGATTTGGTGGAAATGGCTTGAGGTCCAGTGTAGGGGGTGGTGTATGGATGGGGAGATAGAAGGAACTAAAATATGTGTCCAAAGAGAATCAGTATCAGAATATACATCCTCGAAATCAAATAATAAAGCATCAAATCCATCAGCTTACTCAACAGCCATGTCATAATTAGAGTTCACATGATCAAAATAAGAATATGATTCCATTTCTAAATGAAATATTAGAGAGCCTTTTGGTTTAGAAATAGGTGTGGAAGTACTCTTAGACATCAAACTAGTTTCAATACTCATAATCTCCATAACCATAGGACAATCCAATTCCATGGTGTATTTTCATGATGGTTTAAAATGGGATATGACAAATGAAGAATGGTCCTCTGAGAAGTACTTCATGGAATCCATAACATTAAATATCACAACTTCATCCCTAAATTCCATGAAAAGTGTACCATCATTGACATTTATGATAGTTTTTGTAGTTTTGAGGAAGGGCCTACCTAAGATAATGGGGGAATGAGAACTTACTTGATCATCCTCCATTTTTTTCACATAGAAGTCTGGTTGAAAGATCATGTCTCTTGCCCAGACCAGTACATCCTCAAGAAATCCCACTAGATATTCCGTAGCTCTATTCGCCAACTGCACCACTACTCTCATCGGTTTCAACACACCAACTTGTAAAGGAGAAAATACAGAGTAAGGAATCACATTATTGGAAGATCCCAAATCACAAAGTGCAGCTCCCTTATGGTGCATGGAATGGTGAATGTCCAGGGATCCTTGCACTTTTTCGGCATTGCTAGAGTTGGTGTAATGAGTGCTGACACATTCCTTCCAAGATTGACCCTCTCATTTCCCTTTATCCCTCTTTTATTGGTACAAAGTTCTTTTAAGAATTTCGCATACCTTGGAATTTTCTTAATGGATTCAAGTAGATGAATTTTGATCTCCACATGCTTGAATGTGTCCAAAACCTCCTTTTTCATTGCTTCTTAATCCATCTTCTTGGATTGGAAAACACTGTTTGGAAGAGGAAGGGGTTTAGGTGGAACATCATCCATCTTTTTCTTACCTTTAACTTTCTCCTTGGATTTCTCATCAGTTGGTTTGGAATGGAGCTTCTCTAAAGTTGAGGTGAATCCTGATGGAATCGTAGGTAGAGAAGCATCAGTTTTTTGCTTCCCACTTCTCAATGTGATGGCACTGACATTCCCCATTGGATTTGGAGTTTTTTGGGAAGGTAGATTTCTTGAATTCTTAGATACAAGTTCATGGAGGGCGGTGGCAATATGGCCCATTTGAGTCTTCAACTCCCTCACCTCCAAAACATGACACTTCACCTCCTTCAGTTGATTAAGAACAATTTTCTTCAAAAGGTCATCAGTTATAGAATCTAACTTTAGTGTGGGATTCCCTTGTTGTTGGCTTGTTGATGCTTGAGATTCAAATCTCTTTTTGGGTTGTCGGAATCCCTGATGGTAAGTTGGAGGCTGCATGAATTTTTGGTGAAAAGGGGGAATTTTTTGTTGTCCAGAGCCATACCTCGTATTCGGTTTATCCTTCCTCCCATGGTTTTATGTTGGAGAAAATGAATCAAACTTATTTTAGGGATATTTGTTTTGTTTCTACTAATATGGTATCCCTGGTAATACTAATGCACAATCCTCTATCTCTTGTTGTTGTGGGCAACGATCAGTTGGGTGACTTGTCTTAGTGCAAATTCCACAAGGCCTTGAAGGAGGGGGTTGGGATGTATTTTGAGCCAAAGCAATCTATCTCTCCATAGTTTTCAATTCTTCTAACTTGGTATCAATATAATGACTCTCAAGAGAAAAATGACTTACCTGATGTACTCCCCTGACATGTGGTGTACCTCTATCGCCAAATGTTTGGGAGTTTTGGGCCATCTTGTCAATAAATTCATGTGCAGCTACTAGTGTATTGTCCACCAATGCTCCTCTAGCCGCATCATCCACCATGATCCTCTCCATAGGTGTGAGTCCTTCATAGAAGTACTGAATGAGGAGTTGCTCACTGATTTGGAGATTTGGACAACTTTCACAAAACTTCTTGAATTGCTGCCAATACTCATACATTGACTCCCCTTGGGCTTTCTTGATCCCCGAGTTCTCCTTAAAAATGGATGTGGTCCTTTATGCTGGAAAAAATCTCTACAAGAAAAGAAATTTCAAATTGTTCGAACAAGTTACTTATTTGGGTTGTAAATAATACATCCAATCTTTCGCAGCTCCATCAAGTGAGAATGGGAATGCTCTTAGTTTGATTTGATCTTCAGAGTCATTTCTAGGTTTAAGGGTTTATCAAACCAAATTAAATTCATTCAAATTTTTATATGGATCCTCACCAAAGAGGCCATGAAACTTTTGAAGTAAGTGAATTAAGCCAGATTTTAGTTCAGTGTCTGATTTGAGATTTGAGTATACAATACAATTTGGTTGATAGTTAATATCAGGTGCATCCAATTCTCAAATGGCTCTATTAATTTAATTTTCATTTTTTTCGGCCATTGGTTCTTGTTTTATGGTAGAATTTTAATTTCTTCCAATTTCAATGTTCTGATATTGGAGTAATTCTCCCACTGGTTGAATGTTGAAACTTCCCATAGACTGAGAATGTCTGATTCGAGCCCCAAGTCTACGTTCAATCTCATGGTCAAGATCTAAGAGATCTTCGGAATGAGTTCGTGTCATAAATAAAAAAATGAAAATAAAAAAATTGGGCCATAGTAAAATAAAAATAATAAGTTTGAGTTGATGGTCCAAAAAGAAGAAGAAAATAAAAGAAGAAGAAAAAGAAACAGATTGGGTAAAGAGGGAAGAAAGAAGAGAGGAAGAGAAAAAAATGTAAAATAAAATAAATATCTCTAATTGTTTGAAATAATTACTTGGCACCCCTGCAACAGCGCCAATTTGAAAGAGCGTTGTCGTGGGTCCCTCAAATGATTTGTGTGATTTTGGGGTACTTAGATGTAGAAGAGTGGCTAACCAAGGTCGTCTCTCAAATGAGGAAGTGAATTAAAAACACTTTCTAGAGGTATTATAAAAATAAAGTATAATATAATTAAAACAGTACTTTAAAGTATTGGGGTGGTTTTTTATCGTCTATAAAACATGAAGAAGTTTACTGGAAAAAGATTGCATTTTTTTTGTTTTTAATTTTAAAATTAAGTTTGATTTAAAAGACACAACAAGAATATGTTTTTTGAGAAAATATTTTAAAAGGTGTAAAAGATATAACTATACCTATTAATTTACATATTAATCATTATCATTTAAATCAATATTCACTTAATTATGAGCCCCTAATTGTTTAACCCTCGAACCCTAAGAGAGTAAACAAACCCATAAAGAAGAAATTACTTAAACCTTAGGCTAGATTCGGAACACTCAATCACGGCACCCTACATTCATTGTTGTCCTAAGGATAGCTTATGGTCAATGGTTAATTAGAGAACATATCAATTCTGGAAATGAGTATGAATTGTGTTTAGGGATTATATTTGAACTCTTCAAATTTATCATGTGTGGTGTTGTATTACCGATTAAGATCGTGCTCTCACAATTTACACACAATCTCAACGTCACGTGTTTTTGTGTTAATTGTTAAATTTCTTGTTTAGTTTCTTAAAATTTAAAAACACAATTCATGGATCATATTAAGTTATTTATATTATCTCAATGATTCAAAATAATTAAATGAAGAGGGTAGAAGATAGATCGGTCACTAAAAAACTACTCTTCTATGGGTGGTGTGGTCATCGAGGAGACGTTTTGCATTAGCAAAGTATTGAAAAGGTAGAACCCAATATCGTCTCCAATATTGATTCAAACCCAATATGTAATATTAATAGAATAAGAATAGGGAAGAACAGAAAAGATTTTTTGAAGAGAAATTCATGATACATACATTAAAAAAGAAAAACAAATAGGAGGTGGGAGAGGAGAGCCTTTTTGAAAGAGAGTTTTGCACAAAGAATTACTTCTTCCAAGAGTTGTGAGGGGCTCACAAGAGACACCCTTTCGGAAAAACCTTTAAAAATCCTTTTCCAGCCATCTAAAATAGTAAAAACCCCTTTAAATAGTGTTTTTGAGGGCTATGGTTACATAACCTTTTAAGTGTGAAATGAAAAAATCGGCCAAATATTTATTCAACATTTAGCCGCATAGTTGACCTCCTAAAGGAGTGAATAGGCCGGCCTTTTAGAAGGATTATTTTTTCCAAATCCTCGCTCCAAGCTTTCCTGAAAATTTGGGCTCAATCCAAGCCCGAATGAAGAGGATACGGCCCAAATGGTGAGGTAATGTCCAATACAGATGGTTCCGTCCAACATTGTTTTCATGGCCCATTTACTCCCCTGAAATTCACGATACAGCTCCAATGTCTTCAATGGAATTTTTATTCCATTAAGTGAGGAACACGTTTACAAAATTTTATGTCAAAATATTTTACAGAAAAATATATATTTTCGAAATACTACAGTAAATGTTAAAATGGTAAAACTGGATTTTTCATCAAATTTGAAAATGAATGAGCTAATCCCAAATATTTCATAATTGATAAAACATAGCATAATGTGACGTATTTATATCATTTATTATCAATAATATTTTCAACAAAAATTTTTTTTATCATGATCCAAGGGGCTTGATATGTGTGAGTAATGGGTTAGAGGTGATGGTTTTTTATAAGGGGGAGGAGGGGCACTTTAAGAATGTTTGAAATTATTATTTTATTATATAAATATTTTCAGTTAATAACGGGCCAAAAATTATTAAATTAGAAGTCACGATGACTCTTGTATAAATATAATCATCCAATTATAATTTTACAGGTTTTGGATATTTTTTTAATTTTTAAAATCTTATTTTTTTTAAACCATTCATTAATGTGGTAAACACTACATCATTATTGTGTCATAAATAATTTAACGTATTTGATGTCTACAAATTAAAAAAAATATCCTGGTGTAAGAAATATTTTTATATTTAAAATAAATATTTATATAAGTATATATAACCTATATAATCCCATGTAAGAATTTATTTAAAAAAAGATATATGACTATGTCATGTTTTTCATTACATTAAATTAATTAATATAAAGTGTCATTATCACTATTATGTGGCTCCATGTGGTCCCAAAATCGGCCCACACATTCCCATGGTCATAAATGTATCATATGATAATATTTGGACACCTTTCAGTGTAATTTAATTTCATTATAATATTATTTGTACCTTGAATTACCCTATTTACCTTTAACCACTGTAAATAAAAGTGAAATGTTATTATACACCAAAAATTACTTTCATCTTATTGAACCAAATTTTACATAATAATAACAATAATGTATTTCATATTTTCAAAATCCAATTCAACGAAGTATTAAAATTTCATTTAAATGAAAAATTCTATTATTAACTACTATTTAGTGTTTTCACTATTCATCAAAAATTGAAGGTTTTTAGAAAAATCCTAGAAAATCAGCCTAAGCTATATTTGATATTCCGAATTCCAAAATGATAACTATTTTAAAAAATTGAAAACATAAAGTGGCATTAATTAATATAAAATTAATTCATGTTGTCAAAACAAAAAAAGCGTGTTTTTAGAAATTAACACTATCAAAATATTGACACTTGTTTATGTCCAATTCCAAAGTTATATTATTTCCAATGACCAACATTGGATTAAATGGTAATAATATAATCGTATTACACTTTAAAACCAATTAAAACGATAATCTAACCATATAAACAAATTATATTAAAAGGTGGTCTTGAATTAAAATACAATATTTTTTCACTATTCAATAAAAGAATTCATTTTATCAGAGAAATACAAGAAATATACCTATAGTAAATTTTGATATACAGATTATAAAGAATATTTTTATTTTTTCATATAGAAAATATAAAAGTTAACATATCTATAATTAAAAGAGGTTTCTCCATCAAACGGTGGTAAATAGACCTTTTAAAGAATATTATAGTGTTCATGCTTAAAATTAGATTAATTCATATTTTATGCATCTAACTTTTATTGGATAAATTTAAAAAAATTTAACATACATGTATATTTATACAGCAGTTAGTTCTATTCATTCCTTAAATTAGAATTTCTAGGTGTTAACTACCATTTAAACTAATATTATATTATTATTTTTCAGCATCACTCAACATTTTTTGCATCATTTGATAGTGGAGAAACTCATTTGTTGCGTGTCAAGTACAACATTAAACATAGAATCCCCTTTAAAGTAAAATTAATATATAACTCACAAATTTTAATAAATATGAATGTGTCTTATTATTTATTTACAAGGGATGTTACATCTCTATACCCTATAATTGAATTGGGTGTTTTGATTAATTGAATGGATTGATTATATTGGATGTATTTTAGTATGTCAGTTACCATATTAAAATTAATTAAGTTTCTAAATATTTATGAATTTCAATGGGTGGTACGACCACACAGATCCTTGCATACCTTATAAAATGTTTATTTAAATGTCAGTTGAAATGAACTTTGTTATATTTGATCTTGATGAATATAATTAATGAGAGGTGATTCATCATGACTATTATTATTATTATTACAAATATTCCACTAATATTGGTCATGGAGTGATTGTAAATGGAAATTTTGGGAATGATGTATCCCTTACATCTAGTGTTGAGAATGATGTTCCACACCAATGCTATTATTTGGATAGTGGGAATGAAATACCATGTCCCATGTTTGGGGTGTCAAACTGATGACTCGCCCACCATCTCGAGTGTTCAGCATGAAATGTCTAATTCAACATGATATGTTGGGATTATACCCTTTCATGAGCTTATAGTTTTGTTTAGACTAGTTATTAATGCATGAGATACGCCCCGGTCTATCTTGTACATGGTATTAGTGGTATATATCTACATACATCCATAGGTACTTATAACATATAGGTGGATGTATTATATAACAATGTTATATATATATTATATATGGTCACTGATCCAACACTCATTCAATCCACAAGACGAAATAGGTAGAGCTTCTAGGTGACCTTTTGGAACCCGAGAAATTGTATACTTATTTAATCAAAATGTTCAATAATTCCATATACTTGAACATTATTTCTTATCCATATACACTACTTTCATTACATATAAATAATATTGTTGGTGGACTTCTAGGATTTTACCTCACACCCAACTCGTGATACCTTTTCAGATTGAGTAGATTATATGTCTATATGTATGGATAATGTAATGTTCCTTACTATAGATTCTTGATATGCATTACTTATATTTGGATCTTGGGAGTGTAGGGATGAGAAAATGACCAATATTCTAGTGGATAAGACTTTTGTTCATTTTGGTATTTTTATATAACATGTTGTTTATGTCTTCCCCTATTCACCTTTCTATTCATATTAGTAGGTCATGAAATCATTCTATAGGTTACACTACCCTGTGGAAATTGATATTATTATTCAGTTTCTCAATTATTTACAGTTTATCATTTTTTATTTTTTATATCTATTGTATCTTATTCCCCTATGGTGGGTTGTGGTTCCATTCATTATTTTTCATTCATATATTATGATTCACTATTATTTTTATTCTTCTATACATCATTTCACTTTGATATGATGGTATAACCTCCCCATAGTACCAACTTTATACCCTTTCTACTAGTCAGAAACCTTTGGAATATGGGAAAGTGCGCTTAAGGCCATGTGACCCACTAGCATAGAAATTGGGTTATGTAGACCTCATGTCTAGATGTTACACCTTACCCTTTATGAATCTAGGGTGTGTAAGGGTAACTGAGGATTTAACCTTATATAGTGGGGTTTATTTAGGAGTCATTACACATTTTCATTATGTAGTTATATATATTTTAGGATAAACTGGGATTACCCTTAAATGTAACAGTCCTTGTATAGGCCATACCCATACGTTATCCTACTATGTAAAGGTGTTAAATGGTTTTAATGGTTCATGTAATTGTAAAATATGTTTTCCTAAGATTATGTAAGGGTAACCAGCCACTTATAGTTACACAAAACATGATTGCATAATAGTAGTAAAATTATTTCCAAACCCACATAATGGTAACCAAGGACTAACCGTTATGTGAAGTAGTTCATGTTAAGGTAATGACATAATTTTTAGTCTTTTGTAAAGATATAAAACACATTACCTATACATGAGCAATATAGAATCAGATTACCCTTTTGCAGAGTATCTTTGTAATTCCAAAGAGAGATTACCCATACATAGAGTCTCTACAAAATTGAAAATAATGTATACCCTTAAGAAGGAATGGGGTCCTATGAAATGATATGCATAAAAATTGAAAAAATACTATTTGGAATATAATGTATTTTAATTTTTTATTAAATTCTTATAAATCATTAGTAACTATTTTGAGAATATTTAATTTAGAAACTATTTCTAATTAAAATAATTAATTATAAATAGTTTTATTTCCAATTAAATAAATTTTTATGATTCATTTTGATGGATATTAAATTTAAATATTGGGAAATTTTTAAATATTATATGAAGTTTGTTGTAATAAATAAATAAAAATGTTTATTAAGATATCATAAATGATAATTTATAATGGGATATAAATTATGAAATATGGCCAACACCGATAATTTTTTTTTTAAATTAGGAATTAGCCATACATAATTTTTTTAATCATTCAATATATAATGTGGCCTTATTTGGATATTATTTTAGCCACATCACATTTGTTTCAATGTTAGATGTTAATAACGATTTAATAATAATTCAATATAAGTTATATATAAAATGAAAAATGTATGTATTATAAATTTATTATAATTAATATATATCAAATAATTAAAATGAAAATTCCATTTAATGATAGATATGAAGGAATTAATAATAATAAAATATAAAAATAAGTCTCATATTTTTTGAATGTTAAGAATTTTAATGATAAAATATTTAAATTTTTTATAATTATCTTTTATTTTTGATTTTTTCATAAATTTTTGTCTCATGTTTAAATATTTGAATTGTTTTCTTATGTAAATGGTATTTCCTCTTTTATTAATTGTCATAAATTTAATATATGAAAAATTTATTCTTATTTAGTTTGATATTATAAGGAGGTGAGTTTCATCCAAATTGGGTAAATTTTCATGGTCAAATAAGGATATAAAACTAATTAATGGTTATGATAACTTTTAAAATGGGTCAACATGTAGTCTGATCGCATTTAATAAATTCCATTATTTAATGTTCATAAAACATGATACTCATCTAATAAAATCTTCTATTGAATATAATATTGTGCTCATCAAATAGTTAAACATTAAGATCAAATCCTTGAAAAATATAATCTTATTATAATCTACTCCTTAAAATAGTATGTCAAGAAATGTTATAAAAAATTAATATTTATCTATGAATCATTCTTAAGAAAAAATCTATGTGTTAGAAATATTTATTACTCGGTAAAAAAGTGTTAAAATTGTTCAACAAGATAATATTTATTCTTATGAAATCATTGAGCGATCCATTCAATGATTCAATATAAATTGAATAAGAATGGATTGTTCTACTTATGGATATATCCTATTTTAATAAATTGAAATGTTATGAAAATATGACTGAATTCAAAAAGAAATTCCATATATTATCAAATTTTTCAGAATGGGAAAATGGGGAATATGATGATTGAATTCTAGTACCATATAGATAATACAGATGGGTAAAAGTTCAAACTGTAAGAACAAAAATCAATTTAGAAATTCAACAATGTTTTTTTGAGATGTTAACCAAGAAAACTAAATTATAGGTTTGTTTAGAAGTGATAGTAATAATTAAATTTGATTAGATTATCCAAGATATAAGTGAAGGGATTTTGAAGCACCATGAAATGTCTCTATCAGGTAAGGATATTATAGAAATTAATAGTTTTATTTTTATTGGAATGTTATAAGGAATGTATATTACTCATTTTTTTTAAATAAACGGATTAGAAAATAAAATAAATAATTTTATGCATTTTTATTTAAATTGATTATGAAAATATTTCTAAATATGAATGTAAATTTTTTTACCATGTTCAAATGAATCTAAAAAAAATTTGTATCTTCACCACATTTACATAATGTGAGAAGAGATTGTTTTTCAATTACAGTGTGTTGTTATGAATGGACATGGGATTTTTAATTCATTTCACATGGTTTATTACTAACAAATTTAATTAAATTTTTTTATGAAGTGTATTTGTATAATCAAATTTTTATCAAGGATAAAAAAATTTATCCTAATATGAATCAAAATATATCGTAATGTGTACCTACCACCATTAAATGGAATATTTTAATAAATACTACTTTTCTAATAAAATTTATCGAATATATAGAATGACATATATGATAGAATATTTGATAAATATTCATAGATAAAGGGAAAAAATTATTTCCTAACAGAAATTGTTTCTGGATCTAATTAATATATTTTCAAATGAATATAATTTCTAAGAGGCTATTGGGAATATTTTTTAACTTAATGACATCAAAATTAAAAAATAATTGAAAAAACAATATTTAGTTAATTTTTTTCCACATTATTACTTAAAATGTGAAAGATGTGTGACTGTAAATAAAATTTAAAGTGATACCTTTAGTTTCCCATTATAATGTGAATATCAATATTATCACATTCTGTGATTTATATATTTTTCACTCAATATCTCAAAAGTGTTTAGCATATGTTACAATAAATTTAACTGTAAGAAGATTCATTTAGTTATTGTGAAAATGAATTACACTTTTTTCAAGAAGGATTTCACCATTCAAAGAGAACAATAAATTATATATGAAAACCAGACAAATATTATGGGGTTTAGGTAAATATTAATGTAATCAATTACATTGGTTATTGAAAAAAATTGGGTTTCACATTATAGTAAATTATTTTTGGATATCCAGTAAAAAATATTTTAACTAGTTACATTATTTCAAGGGATGATATTGTTGGAATATGGTTTCAAGGAGGATGATGAGGAACATATAAGTATATCTATGTAAAAAAATATATGATGACATCATAAAATTAGATGTTTTAATTTTAAGATTTTTTAATATGTTAAATATGTTGTAGCTTAAGGAATATGATTCTTAAATATCACCAATATTCACAATGTATTTCTTTATTGATTATTATTACTAAATAGTTGTGGTATTTATAATATGATTTTCATATAGTTATGTGACAGATATTATATATTATGTAATATGTTAAAAAAATACTGAATTTGTAGAAAACATAATGTTGACGTGTTGTTTTATCATATGTGGAATGACAAAACGATTATAATGTTGGATTTGTTAAATATTATTAAAATCATAAGAATATTAAAATGTATCAAATTGAGTTGAACTCGCCATTTTATCATTTTTTGACATTATAAACCAATATTTTTATATATAAATATACATTTAATTAATCGAAATGAAAATTGACTACTAAATTTTTGACTTTTAGATCATACTTGACTAATGTTCATCATGGATTATTATAGTATATAAAGAAATGTTATGATTATAAGGAGTATAATTCATAAATATTGACAAAATATATGCTCATGGGAAAAATTATAACAAATAAGATTCTTTTTTTGTGTATTGGATTACCAACTAAGGATTCCACGTGGAGTGTCATACATATTACATTATTATACTAGTGATGCAAGGATCATATTTGAGTCCCCATATCCTATGGTTTTTTGAGTTACCAATCTTGAGATGACTTATAATTTGATACTTGACATAAGAAATCTAAGATATATTCATTAATAATACTGGTATTTTTGGGTATGATTCTTATCATTTCATCAGCATAAGCATAACCATGATGTGATTTTTCCACTCATATGATGATTACGACATTAGGGTAGTCAATTAAGATAGATTGTGCAAGTGTGTGGTTTCTCTTTTATATTATATATATCTGTATAAGAGACATGTGACATGGATAACCATAAGGGTTTATTTAATATGATATATTCATCGATAAGTGTTATTTGCACTCTGAGACATGAGAAAATATGACTTGCCTATATGTTATGGACACAATCCCCTCTTTTCTTCACTCTATGTCTTGTAAAAGTGAAAATATAAGAATTCATGTTTTTATGTGATGTAGACTAGTTGACATGGGTATATATATATATATATATATATGTTTTTAAAGGATATCACACCTGATCCTTTATAGATTGAGTTACAATAATTCTTTTTGAGTGGATACTATTTTATTATATGTATATGCATATAAATATTCAAATTTGTTATCAATTCCATAAAAGCATGTGGAATCACACATTCTGATTGACTAAATGAGGACTGACTTTGAAATATATAGATACTCTAAAAGTATTTTAGTTTAGATCAAAATGAGTCTGGGATGAGTATTAATAAGGTAATAAATATGATGTAATACATGGTGATGTTAATTATTTCATTCCAAAAGTATTTTCAAGGATCTGAAAAATGAGTTTTTGATATGGTTTCATTGGATATTTTATACGATACAATATAAGGTGAAATGAAACTTTTCCACTAAGCATTAGTGAATGAGGGAGATTTATGGAAATATCCCATAAATGTTTTTATATATATGTGATATATTTTATTTTATTATTATATATATGTGATATGTATATAAGAATTATATCAGTTAGTAAGGGAATTATGATTTTTCATGGCATTTGGTATGTTGTTCTTTGCGTGTTAGACACTCTTTGTATTATCCAATGAATCTATCATTTAAGAAACCATTTCATGAGATTAAATAAATGATTATTCATTTTATACTTTCATATTATGTATAAAATAGCTAAGTTAGTAAAAAATGTGTTATAAATATTTTAGTTATTGCCTAAACCATCCAAGATGATCCTTGTGTTCAATATATCCCCGGGAGACATATGAGTTAATCTGGGTGGATATTCGATTAATGACACATTAGAACTGATATCTCTCTTTCATATTCCACTTTTATGTTTGAGGTACTAGCTTACCATAGAGAAAATATGATTCCCATATGAATATTGGATGATTTAGATCATCCCATACATACACCATGCAGTTTGGATGATTTTTTCAATTAGTGATCTTTATCAAACCATATGATGCTGATAAAGATATTTAAATTTCTCTTTAGTGTATGCTATTCCATATTTAATATATTTTCATCATTTCATAATTTCCAATGGTTTCATATAATTATTCATGAAGACCCTCGTAAAATGGTTTAGCATTTCTTCTACTATTTCTAATAATATTTCTTCGACACTTACAAAAACCTAATTTTACTCACACAACCTATAATCAAAATAAATTTTATTTTTAAACTAATAATGTTGAAAATATAGAATTCTGTTAGAATCCAAAATTCCAGGATCTGTCCAAAACCATTACTAGGAAAATTATTAAATAAAAGAGGAAGATGATTTAGACAAACAATGGATTATTAAAAAACACAAGAATACATTACACCACACGTGTCTACCTTTTCCATTGGAACACAATAATATGGGTCGTAAAAGACCAAATAATATCTATTTCCATTATTTACTTCCTTGAAAAAGCATTATCCACCTGATTGGTCTCCCTATAAGCATTTTAGACTACTATATTGAGTTGCATTTCCATATTTAGATAGTTAATCCAGTGAGGTAACACTCTCAAAGGAACATTAAGCGTCCTTGTTTTCAAGGAATGTACCACACGTTGATAATAAGATTGAATCCATAAAAAGTTATAATTTATGTGAATAGCTTACATTACTAGATGAATTATCCCCTATAGTTCAGCTTCATAGGCAAAACCAACATCCTTATAATGATAAGAAGAATCATTAACAAAACCAAGGTACATGTGGAAAATACCAAAATATACTAAATGTCATAGTGCACTGGAAGTAGTGCCATCCGATTTCACATTGAGCGATGGAGTAATTGGAGGTATCCATCGAATATATTTGAGAACTTGAGTTTTTCTTTGGTTGACCAAAATTGTTATGTCGGTGGAGAATCTTTAGGTCGGAAAGGATATTATGTATTGTACATGATTGTACAACCAAAGTAGCATACACATCACTATGGATAGCTTCCATCCCATTCTACCTAGAAATCATCATACATTCCAATATAATACCATTTCAATCCGTCCATATTACTGCAATAACAGTTGTAGCAGACACAAATAGGATGTTGTTCATATTCTGACGACATCAAATAAGGGATAACATTCCTAGTATTTCAATTCTCAATATACTTGTTTCAATATGAGTCTAGAGTAGAAAACCAATATAAGACCATAATAACATAGCATAGTCACCCTCCCAAAAGAGATGGTGTCTATTCTATTATGCTCTCATACATAAAGAAAAAAACATAGGCAAGATGAATTGATGCCCTCCTAACTTGACCATGAGTGGGAATTAATGTTTATAGACCCTCCAAATCTAAACAAACATGGTCAGTTGGATGAAATGTGTCCTGAGATATATTATCTAGGATGGTGAAGAAGTACAACTCCCACATTCTTTAATTATAGTAATACTTATTGTTGATCTTCCAATTTCTATTATGATTCCATATCAGAGTATCACAATCTATGAAAGAATATGATTGAATTTCAAGATTAATTTGAGAGGGGACCATTATATCCAATGTATGTATATGTGATAAAAAATAATCTATGGAAAAATTTCATGTTTCTGGAGGAACATCCATGTTTTCCTAAAGAGTTCGCTCAATCCATATTGTATTCCAGCAGCTGAGATTGGAACTCCAACACACTAGCTTCTTTGTGTCATGGATGATTCTAAAAAAACAGTTCATGGGATATGACCAAACAAATGACTCAAGCAATGTTTGTATAAATTAAGTATCCTTATTATAAATTTCATTTCTAAGAAGTCACCAGAAATAGTATTGGAGATAAAAACCCTTGTGAATTTCCCAATAAGACCATCATTGAAAATACCAAGGTCCTTCAATCCAAAGACTCAAAATTCAACTGGATTTAGAAATTCCTTCTAGGAAAAACTGACAAACATCCTCCCATGTACTGACCCTATCCATATGAAATTCAATATCATACTTTAATGATCAATGATAAGATCTATAAAAAATATATGTATAGGAAAGGAATTAACAAACATAGATGTGATCATTAAATTAACAAGGAATACACTCCCACATAGGGACATGTAATTTCCTCTATAACTAGAATGCTGGTTTACAATACCATAGAATAAACATTATAGTTATTATCTTTTCTCCTTTCTCCAAAATATTGAAACACTAAGACAATGTAAAGGTAAAAACCCCCTTTTCACCCCAAGATGTTGAATTATCTTATTCTTATTTGCATCCAAAATTCCATTACAAAAAAAATAAAGGATTTATCCAACCTAATTTCCTAGCCAACCACCTCGTCATAGTTCATGAAGACGGTGTTGGTAGAGGATATTGGATTCTATGAAAAATTTTTAATAAAATAATGTCAACAGGATACAACAAGTGATATGGAGAGAGATCATTCTTACCAGCCTTAATCTTCTTATAGAGACCCAGATGAGAAAGGTGATTAATAAATCGAAATAATTAATCCTTATAAATAAGAACTAAAATTATGAAGAGTGGATCAGCCTGACTCACACATCTGGTGTAGGAAACAAAATCATCTGGGTGCGACATTTATATGAATGGATAGCCTTGATGAACAAATAATGGTGATGGTCAACATAGCGAACACATCATAGAATCCATATGTTTTGAGGAAATCCTAGACGAAACACCATTTTAATGTGTCCATGGCCTTTGAGATGTCAAATTTAAGTGAAAATTGTCCTTCCATCATCCATATTCGCATTAATGTGACACTTTCAAAGGATATGAAAAGATAATTTTGAATTATTATTCTAGGAACAAAGCTAAAATGGCTCGCAATGATCATGTCACTAACCATTCCTCCGACCTATTCAAAATAATCTTACTGATGAACGCATGAATTGTGTTCCCAAGTGAAACTAGCTGGAAATACTTAATATCAAGAGTATTATATTTATTGGGTATAAGGTTAATAAAGTGGGATATCACCCCATACGTATGTAGGAATGAATGGAGAAATCCTTAATTGCATTAGTAATACCATCCTGAAAAAATATCCTAATAAAACATAATGAATTTTTCAGTAAACCCATCTGGACCAGGGGTACTCTCCATATAAATATAGAGAAGAGCTGCTCTGATTTCTTCTTTGAGTGTAGGAGTAATAAGAGATTGATTATCATTATCCTCAATGTAGGGACTTATTGTATCAAAACATTCGTGTGTATTATCCTTCCCTAAATCAGAGTATAACCACCTACATTATTCCACAATAAGCATATAAATCTCATTTTAAGAAGTATAAAAATGGCCATTAATGATAATTACCTTATCCCCTACTCATTCTCTCTTATATTTATGCAATATTTTGAAGAACCTTTAGTTACTGTCTCCATATTTCATCCATATAACTTTTAGAAAACGTTAACCAACCTCTCTGTGATCATTAACAATCCATCCAAAATGGTATGAGACATGATTTCCTCTATAGATGTAGTAGCCTGATGTTGATTTATAAAAATAATAGAAGAAAGTTCAAATAAAGTAGCCTCAAATGTCATGATAAATATTTGAAAATGACGTTATTCTCCATTCAATGAAATGTTTCTTGAGGTTCATTATCCTCTCAACCATCCGTAGAAAAGGGTTCTCAACAGTATCAATCGTATAAGCTCCTAGTACAATTTCCTTACAACTAGGAATCAAAATCCATCCATTATTAAAACGAAATGGAATAGGAGAAGACTTTTTCAATTGTGTATTGATATTAACAATGTAATGTTTGTGATCAGAGTGATGTCTCGAAACTAGGAATATTGAAATAACATGATCAAAATTTTGGTCCCCCAATTGAACAGAAAAATATATCTAGTTATCTTTATTTCAAACAATTCCATGTTTACCGACTTCATGAAAAGCCAACTCCGAAAATTGTAACTTCATATGTGCTTCATTGATCAATGCACATAGAAAAATGAAAATCTAATTTCCAGTTATTGTTTTCACCGAATTTCTCCTCATATTTCAACACAATGTTGATGTTGGAAAGAGTTGCACATTTTTGATCCATCTTCCCAGTAGTTTCATTAAAATCCTCCCATAATTCCCTTCTCTTTGTATAAGAATAGGAATCATACAAAAATGAGATTTAAATTTTGTAATATGGAATGGTGCATGAATTGAGATTACTATGAGGCCCACTAAGACATGATTTAATGAGGGCGGTTTCATGCCATAGAACCCATAGATGAACAATATCATATTCATGGTATTTGTGAGATACAAACTCGTATACACGAGAGTCCCAATTAAATCCATTCCATTTTTCTAAAATAAGTTTTAGTTCATTAATTATAAAAATCATAGTTTTGTAGGCCTTAATGAAATGACTATGGTATATGGCTATCTAGGGAATTCAAAACCCTTGACAATCCCAATTATATATCTACATTTTTTATGGTCTTTGACAATTATCTGGGGACCTCCATCTTATACAACATTCATCTCGCCCTTCCCTTTCTTCCCTCTGCCATTCATCCCCATTTATTTGAATCTATTGTCTTATATAGATGTAAGATAATTCTCTCAATCATTAACCTAATTTGATATGCCAACATCTTATTCAGTGTCAGCAGGCATAGTATGATGGGTCTATATAATCAGGATGGTAGTTCCCACAAATACAATGGTACTAGCCTATTAAATTGATCTAGTAGTTTAAGTGAATAATCAAATCCCTAGAGTGGTTATAACTAGAGCATGAGGCTAAGGATCCTCAACATCATATGACCTAAATACACTACTCAGATGTGTCAATGTATTCCTGGAGTGTATGTGAGAAGGGTCACTATTCACTTTTGGCTTCCCTTGAGCATCATTATAGGTAAGAGTCAGCAAGAAATTCCCCTCATATCTATAATATCCAATGGCTTATCATGACTGTGATCACTCCACAAAACATAAGGGGTACCACAGGTGACCCAACATGAGTGTTAATACCCAGTGCATGGGGATCAGACCATATCATCCTAGATGTATCAATCTCTATAGAGGAAATGTCTCTTCACAATATGGGATCAACCATCTTTTTCAAAGGGCCAAACTGTATTTCATTCGTCATAGGAGTAGTGCAACTACACTGGAGGGGATCCACCAGTATATCCAATGTACTAGCCTCCAAAGAGATAATTTCCGCACCACTAAAAGTTAGAACCTCTGAACCACGGGCCGCCTTAGTAGGTGTAAGATATTGAAAACTATTTTCCTCTTTATCTGATACATGTTCATTAAGAACATTAGAGGGCGGCCAGAAGTAGAACACCCTTAGTCATTTGTTCTGTATTCCAAATCAAGGATAACCCCTCATGAACCTTGGAATAAAAACCCTTGATAATACCCTATGTAATGGTGGATTATTATCCTTTCCCCTCTTCATTTTGTATATGGTATCATCAATCCATTTTTCTATGAACAAATGGTATTCATTGTCTCTCCTACATTCAGTAGGTAAGTGACCAAAAAACATGCAACTCAAATATATTTTTGGCTTTATTTAATATAAAATATCAAATTTCATACTAGCATACCTTGTTGTGAGAACCACCTCTTCAAATAACGTTCTTGACATGTCCACATCCACAAGTGTTATAGCATAATTCCCATACCTCAGATTGTCTACCTACTGACCCATTCTCATGGGGATGCCTATAGTGGAAGAAATATCCCATAAGATATTTGGGTGACAATAAATCCATCTTAACCAACATATTTAAATCCATATTTGTGTATGTGTATTCCAAACATTTATGAGGTTAACATTCTGATCACATTCATGTATGTTCTTAGTGCTTGGTTTTAGAGTGATAATAACCATGCTCCAAGATCATCTCTTGCATTCATTCAAAGGGATTACCACATGGTAATACCCTCTTAACATCATGATCATTCTCCATTAATCAAATCCCCAAAAATCCATTGTATTTTTTGTTAGATCATTTAATTTACATGGCATCATACCTTTGGGAGTAAAGAGGAATACAATTATACAGTGCTGACATTAATTGATTCGTTCTTCAATAACCTCTTGATTTTCTGAAACATACGATTCAATCCCCTTCTTTATCACCCACCTAGGTGGAGACAAATTAAAAGCAGAGAAGGAAGGACCACAAGAATCCTTCACAACATCTGTTAAATTCATCCTCATACCATCATCCTTAGGATGAGAAGATCCTATAATACATGCATCCTTTTTCTCAAATGAGAAAAATTCCATATGACCAATGTACTCATTGGGAGGAATTGGTCATAATGATAAGACTCAATTGTATTTTGAAAATTTTATACATCAAGAAAACATATAGGATTAAATCTTCCTAGACCCATAATCACTACTTCAAATCTTATAATACACAATTTGGACAATTATTTCAGAACATGAACTCATTATTCATTACAATATTTTGATATAACTTTTTTAGGATTTATTTGAAAATGGTTGGAGATCTTGATATACACCGGTAGTCATTTGTTGTTATACCATTAAACATATGAGATCATTTACTTCAAAACTCATGGGGGTAAGATTGATTCCTTCGATAGCAAGGCATGGAAAAGTAAATCTATCCTTAAGGTTGGTTAATAACTTCATATTGCAGCTTGACATGGTCAGTTTATATATCAAGGGGATGAGATGGTCATGGTATCAAACCATTAGTTGTGGAAGCATAGGGTGTCCAACCATGGGTTCTTGTTTTTTTGGGTGGACAGGTGTTGTACATTATATAAAATGAAGTATTTTTCTTCGATCATGGAAATTAGAGATGTGGAAAAATCAATATATTCATGAAATATGTGGATTATCCGGGATAGTTAAAAGTGAGATGGAGTACGATTGCATTATGGTGAAGGAATGAAAACATCAAATTTTTCATAATAGAAGGTTACTAGATAAAATCACTTGGTAGATTGGGATACTGTATAGAAGTGTGGTGATATAGATTTATGATTATTCATGCTATCAAATGGGCTACCCTGAGGATACACGGTAGCTTTAATTTTTCATATTTGGTGTAAAATCGATGCACTGCTCATGAGGATGATTTCCCAAATCCATAAATCAGTTATGGGGTGTGTAGAAGGTGAACATTATCTCAAATATGGGTGATTCCTACAGCTGATCTAAAACTTTTTCAGCTATCAATTACATATTCTATAGAGTTTATACATATTCGTAGTGTTTCATTGGCCATAATTAAAATAAAAATTAATTACAAACTAAAAATTAACATAAAACTGGTAAAACTTTAAATTTATAAAATCAAATTTTAGAATCCAATTAAATTAAAAAATAAAATAAATCATTAAAACCCATATATTGAGATAATTATCATTGACGTTATAGGATATAAAAAATAAATTGAATATATTTATTTACTTTTGTTTTATTAGAATTAAGGTGTAAGATATCAATGAAAAAATGAATTTTTTTTCAAAATATTGGTCTCTCACAACTCCCATTCAATTGAAAAATTGTTTTTTATAGATTTATTTTAATGAACATTAAAAAAATGAATAGTTCATTATGAATATATTTTTTGAAATAACACTTATCTTTTTTTCGAAGGAACGGTATTCTTCCAAATGATGTAAATGTATATACCAAGTAGACCTGCATATCCATAAATGTTATGATAGTCAAAAGGAATTATAAATAAAAATTTGTGAAATATATGACACATCAGTGAAATAATTCATGTAGCATGAATTCATGTAAAAATTTCAATGTAATATAAATAATTCCATTATTCAAAAATCAATATGTTTTTTCTTGACTAATATAAACAATCATGAGAATACAATACTTCAATTTAATAATTTGTTTGAATTTTTTTGCATCATTTATATATTTATATTAATATCATACTTGAATTCAAATAAAAGTTACTATTTTTAATAAATGGAATGGATCCTAGTGGGGTCATGATTTTAACTAAAAGGAACATATTATGTTTTTATATATAAATCATTCTTTCTGATTACATTTTTTACTTCCTTCATACTATCTAAATCCTATCATGATATATCATATACCCCATATTTATCCATGTTCATAATTCCACAAAACGATCCACTCCCTTTTCAAAGGAACACTAATTGAATTTTTCCTAACCATTTTTGTGAAAAATCATATTTAATGAGGGTAGATAAAACCAAAAATAAACCAGCCAAGGATATTAGGTCACCCCATGAATAATTGTAATAATCGTGGAATAAAATAAACACTTTGGTAGTCAAATCTATAGAAACTATTACTCTTATTTTACTGCTAACTCTCACACAAGATTCCATTTTGATTGGGGTGGAATTATAGATTATATCCCATGTGCCTATTTTATTATAGTTCCATTTATTTAGCTGATTTTATTTTAAGGAGGATCCCTAGAGTTCTACTAAATCACTATTTTGTAGTAAATTATGATTTATTTTAGTAGTCTAGTTACCATAACTATAATTTTGGTTCAACTGGGTTCTTTTTTCCTATACAAATCTTTTCCATATTTTAATGAATATATGAATATGAAATCAATTGTAAAGTAATTCAAAAATATTTATTGTTCAATATTTATTTTTAAAAAATGAAAATAAAAAATTATATAAAAGTATTTTTCATTGAAGGAAATGATTCATCTCGATTTATTCTTGCCAAAATCACCCCAAAATTGAAACAAAATCTATATGATTTAATGTAAATGATTCCGATGAAAATTTGAAACACTGGGATTTATTTTATTTTTATCCAAAATAAACATTAATAAAATAAAGCAAGAAAATTGTATTTACATCCTTATACAATTTTTCTTCTCCCAACACCTATTTAAATAAAAATTTCAGTTAATTTGAGAATAAATTTATCATGGAACATTATTTAATGTAAGAGGCATATAGACCTATGTGAATGAATGTGACAACATAGATACTCTTTATTCTATGGAAGTAGGGAGATGTTTAGACTCATCTATTGGTTATTTTAAAAATTATCCATTATAATTATTATCTTATTGGCCTTTCACCTTGAATGGATTCCTTGAATCTATACCTTTTATCTCATATACATTAAATATAAATCTTTTATCCACTATATATAGACTATCCCATATGAATCTAACTTTACTAGACATGAGCACCATCATTGAGGATAATAGTAGTAATTTTTCACAAATATAAATGATTATTTTTTTTATGGTCTTTCCATGGATATATCATTAATTATCCTTATATAATACTTATTTTCATTATAATAACTTCTCATTTCACTATTCTCCATAATTTTTATATTCATATGTTTTCAACATTTTACTAATTCCACATTCACCTTCTTGATAGCCTAGTAGGCCTTGTGATACAAATCAATAGATAAATGACAACGTCTTACATAAACAAACCTATAAGGGTAAATTTGTGAAGTGGATTTGTATGATGTTATTTCAGACCCTAATGCATATTTATAAAAACATACTCTATATGTTTCTAGTGGTATGTACTATCTTTTATAGAATAGTCATTATCTCTCTATTATACACCCCAACATTCATCTTTGTATGGGGATGATATATTTGTGAGGTATTATGGTGCACTACATAAATTTTCATCAGGTATTCCATGTTATTATTATCGATGTTTTTTCCATTTTATTTTATTATTTATCAAGGTGATAAAAATAAAAAAATCATTATTTTTTGGAATTCAATAAAAATCATAGAATCATTGGTTTGAGATACCTTTTCGATGATCTGTTTTGAGATATTAATATATATAAAAAACAAAATGGGATTGGATATGGACGTAGTAAATCTAATCACCATACATGAAATATTTCATTAAAAATAATAGGTTTTGGGTATATCATTTCATTTGTAAATTATACCAGAATATTTATTGTTCAGAACGAATTTTAAAAACATTGCGAGTGTTCAAACATTTAATGATAAAATATTGAATCATTCAAAACCATCATATTAGTTCTCTCTAGTCTAAAATATCCTCCATATGAAACTATATATCAAAATGTTTGCATGATTTTTATTTCTTCTTCATGGATGTAACTATTAATTACATATTCATTATAAATTATCCCATATTATGGATCTTCTGAAAACATAATACTTTGACTGAGATTTTGATTATGAATTGGGATGAATTTTTAAGAGGGGATATAAAAATTTATAAGATAATAAAAATGACTAGATTATAAAAATAGGTAACCATGGTGACTTTGGAACTATTTTCACTAGGTATGGAATCATCAAACATTGTCATAATGGGTTGTTCTAACTCAGCACTTTAATGAAACCTACTCATGTAGTCTAGAACTATATTTTCACATCCCTTCTTATCATTTACTTCCATTTCCATCTCCTATACCAGCAACATCCACCTCAATAATATTAATTTTCATTATCTTTCTTTGTTTGATATCATATTGTTTTAGGGTATGTGTAAATCAATATTTTCATCCCTAATAGATAAGATCTAAATTTCTCTAAAACATTATAAATTTTAAATAAAATTATTTCCCAATTTTTTGTAAATTATTTGTGTTGTGTCTAGGGTTTTAGAGGATTTAGATATATCTTTTTGGTCCCCATCAATTTTCTAAGGCATCATATCCCCTATAACCATGTTGTAGTAATCACAACACATATTATTTTTGAAATTAAATCCTAGTGGATAAATTATGGGTGTTTTTAATAGAATGTATTTGATCTTGTCAAATGATGTCATACACAAAATATCTAAAAAAATCCAATCACATTACTATATATGTTAGTCAATCAAAATTAAATATTGGAAAAGTTATTTGTAATCTTTATATAAAACCAATCATTTCCTAAAAATTATCAATTATAAAATGAATTTATATGGTATATAATTTTTGTAATAACATATTTTTATAAAATTATATATAAATCAAATCATTGAAAATTATATTTCACATCACTTATCCTTTTTCAGTAATTAAGTATAAATTTTCAAAATTCAAAACCTAGTTTTTTGAATGGCATTTTCTAATATCCATTTCAATAATATCAATAACCACTTCAATAAATGGAATATTAATAGTGAAATAATCTTTGAAGTCCTCTAAATAGATGTCAATAAAATCTTAAATGACACCCACCATTCTGTATTGAATGGTACCTGGGTCATTAAAAAGTCCTAAGTGAATCCTTTTGGACTATAAACGTATGGAAGGGTTGGGTGAATCTAGAATTTTCATAGTATTTTGGTTCTCTTATAACCTAAAAATTCATAGAAAATTCATCAGGGAAATAGTAGTGACCCACACATCCTAGTCTATTAAACATGTGTTCTACTAATGAAATGGGTATGTGTTCTTCTTTTGAACCATGGTTCAATTTTTAGTAGTCAATATAGATTCTCTAGCTATTTTAATTCCTTATGGGAAGTAACACACTATTCAGATTTAATAAAAAAAATATCATGTTTTCTTTGGAATAATTTGATTTTATTTTTGAAATTTATATTAATAGATTGTGTAAATGATTAAATCACATAAAATTATATCCAAATTACTTTTTAATACATTTTAGATGTTTGAGTTGAGACATATTTGTGGATTCCTCAATAGGTTTGAATCATTTTCTAAAATAATATTATTTAAACAAGTGGATAGTTTAATCGCTAGATTTTCTCATATTTTCCAACCTATATCCATAAAAGTTTTTCCAAAATTACTAAAATATGGTTCTATTTGTTTGTTTTTATATTAATTTAAATTATTATTGGTAGTTTCTCAGTTTACATAAGAAATATATGTTTTATCAAGGATGGTGGAAAATTTACTTCCTATTTAGGGGGGATTTATATTGAAGTATTTAAATCATAATGATCAACGATATCATTATATACATAAAAATTCAATGTTAAAGTGATTATTTTGATAAAATAAATAAAATAATTTTCATCAATTTATTCAAACAATTCATCACACAAAAAAGATTCCATAATAAGTAAATTTTATAAAATTACTTCATTCAAATAATTAAATTCTTCTAAATATTATTCTATGAATATTATTTTATCAATAAATTAAATATTATATTTTTTACAACATTCATACCCAAAATTTTTAATGAGAACAAAATTTTTTTTTCATAGGGATATTTCATTAAAACCAAATTATTAAACTATACTAATTTCTATCTAAATGTATTGTAAATAGTTACTTTAATGAATTTATTATTTTTTTGGAGGTTTTGAGAAATTAACATCCAATGATATTGAGGGAGTAAACCATGAATCATTCTTCCTCCATATTCAAAATGTTGAACTGAGTAAGGAATATAAATCTTCTTACACTTACTAGACCATCAACATGAAATTAGATAGGATATTAAGTAGGTGAGTTGTCTAATTTAACAACCAATAATATTGTTTTGAGCTATCCTATCTTCATAGAGGAATAAAAAGAGAATTTAGGGAACAAAAATTGATACTTTTGGAATATAAAATGTATTAAAAATCTATATATCCTATAGTTTATGGTAAAATCAATATATGTCCTTCATATAATTTATATTTTTTCTATTGGATGAAAAAATGAGATATTTATACATAAATTTGAAATTTCATGTCCTTTAAATCTCTAATTTATAGTGAACATGTTCTTCAGTAATTTTCCATAATATTTTGTTTTTTAGATGGCTTCTTGAAAAAGGTTGTTGATTTCTACAATTTATAATAACTCTTAGTTCACTATTTTATGGTTTCAATATTTTTCCCATTTAGTGGTGTCAATTTGAAGGGTAAAGGTGGTTGGGGATAATTTTATAATTCCACCTTGGATTTTCTCTTGTAATTTTAATGGGGTTGTTAACATTTGTTCGTCCTAATGAAGTAGCTTCTCAAAGATATATTCTTCAGATTTAGTGGGATCCAGGATTCTAAATTAATATTCAAAATGATTAAATTTTTTATAATTCATCTCTAGGACACTACTCAATGAAATTGAACTGACATACAGATTAGTTTTAAGAAATGATTTAGATTAATGAAATCCCAAAACAAGTTTTTTCCATCAATTTTTTATATAAAGGATCTTGATGTATCTTCCTGGTAGCTCACTCAATGTTTAAATGAAATTAATTAGAGTATTTTTCTATATAGTTTAATACTACACATGTTAGGTCATCATGTACTTCAACTAATTGTTCTTATATTTCCATTATTGGTAGATTTTTGAGGTATTATAATTTCCACATTGAAAGGGTTGTGGTTAGATCTTATTCATGAATGTAAAACTTTAAAATTTTTTTGTACCTATCTCAACATTTTGGGAATTAATAACCATTAAATCCATGATTTCATATCGATTGTTGTTGGTATGGTCATTAATACCTAGAATTGTAGCTCTATTTCACTTAGGTCTAGTCATTTGTTTAATGAACAAAAGAGGTACATGGATGAAAAACATTTTGGGGTGAAGTAAATTTTGTTTTGGACACTAAATAAAAAAAATTCTCAAAAGAGTGGGTAGTTCCCCAGTTTAATTTTCATGTAATTGTGATTTAGAACATTTTACTTCATTCACTATCCTTGGGGTTTTTCTTGTGAAACAATATTGTGACTTTTTATATATCCTCTCATTAAGTTCACTAAAATCAGCTGGTGACTTATTAAATAATTTTCTTCCTTATTTTTCACATATTATTTTTAGTTTATTATCCATCAATCCATTGTAATTTAATACCTTGAAATGATTGTCATTGAATGGTTAGTTTGGGTTGGTTGTGTTCAAGTGTGGGACAATTTACCAGAATTCATATAGCGTCTCTCTACAAGAATTATGGATGTCATAAATTTATTTACACATCTTGGTATCCCTTGATATAGGGAATTATGTTTTATAAAACACCTACTTCAGATCATAGCATCATTAAACTTATCCATGATTGAGGTTGTAGATTCGCACTTGGACGGTCTATTAAGATAAAAAGGAATGAAATTCATTCTTTATAGATCATCCAAGATTACACTTTATTTGAATTTCGTATATATACTAAAAAGGATATTTTACATCAATTAGGATACAGTCATATCAAGGAAATAAAAATTTCTCGAAGTTAGATCATTCATGTTCCAAGTCTATAGGATTAATGATTTTTTACTTTTTGAAGATAGTTATCAATGTTGATGTTTTGTGAATATAATTTTCTCAAATTATAATTTAATTGAGTTGAATTTTTTATATACATTATCTTCCTACAATTATTATTAGGGAAAAAGTGGATACGTAGGGATAGTTTTTCAATTGGAAAGTGCAAAATTATCATTCCTCTTATTCATTGATATTGTTTCAGGTAAAGTCCTTCTTGTGCAGTTAGTTTTACCAATAATTTAATGCAATTTAGGTTAGACGTTCTAGATCTATTATTGTTATGATTTCATTATGAAATTATATTTAGAATAGTATGATATCAAAAAATAGTGTCATTTTGATTGATTCCCTCTCACAGTATCTTTAGAAAATGAAATTTAAAAACAACATTAATGTAGTAGTAGGGGAACCTGGGTTTTCTATAGATAGAACATTATTTTATTGTTTCATTATCTTGATTAATGGGTTCAGTGTGTGAATATTACAAATAAAATATTTTCATTTTTAATTAAAATATATAAATAGTATCCCAACCTTAGATATCCGGTTAGATAATTTTCAGTTTGGTATTCTTTTCTTTTACACTTAGGTATTATCATAAAATAAGTGAAACCTTTCTTGATTTTTCTCTATTAGAAATATTAGTTTGAATAAGCTAATTTAATGATCCTGTATCCCCTCATATCATCTAGAATAGTACGAAGAGCCCTATAAACACACAAGGATCACCTCACTACTCATGATTTCACATAAATGATATAACCTAAATGGCATGTGTTTCCAATCAAGTGAATATGAAATAGAATTAAAAATACATATAAATTAGTAAATATTAGAATATATAAACAATTTAAAGAATTCCATATAGGTCATAATGAGATATATTTAGTTAAAATATATAATTCATCGATAGGGGAATGTGGGTTCTCCTCAACTCATCTTATGTTGTATTAGTGTTCCATCATTGGAGTTATTATAAAATAATTAAAATGAAAAAATAAATATAGTAACACTACATTTCTCATTCAAAAGAACCAATGGATTTGACCCCTACCTCAGTGAAAATTATGAATTTATAACACAATGATTTGGGATCTCTGAAATGTATTAATATTTTTAATGTCAGTTCCACAGGCTTCATCTCTATTTATTTTAGTATTTCATAATTATCCCACAAATTATATTCCTAGATTCTTCTCCACTGTTTATTTATATGTATCTAATTTGAGGATTTAGATTAGAATGACATGAATATTAAAACTGAAATGGTTTCACCATATGATTGATTTCAAATTCCTTCCATAAATATCATTGGGTGAAAATATTAAGTGCATCAAAACCATAGTGGAACTAGATTTATACTCAAGGAATCCTTGTTTGAGGAGATGAGGTGATGTACATTCCACAAGAATTGGATTATTTTCATAGAAGAGAGTATTTTTTTAATGGATTTAGAAATGATCTTATAGATATACCCAAACAACAATGCATTTGGTCCTATATAATTTTTCATGTGTGCTTCTCGGACTGGTCACATTGTATTCAATTGATGTGCACTGGGTACGAGTTCAATCATAAAGGATGGAAATATATAAGAAGAAATATTCAGTAGGATCTGATTACATTTCTAAGTAGCCACTACATTTGTTCTTCATGATTGTGGTTATAATTGATCACTCAATATTGAGTGAATTTAGAGTTGTTCTGGGATCTTACATTTTTTAATTTGCAGTTTTAAGGAAACAGTGAACATCTTTAATCATTATTTTCGTTATTAATAACATATAAAGGGTTTCTATAAATTATTATCTAATATATCAAAAAGGATTCATAACACTCATGTAGAGTAATACATGATCTTATTCAGATCCAAATTAACATCTAGTTCATCGAATCTATTTATCGAATTAAATTTGCTTCATTAGAACCATTCATGAGTAGAAATAATTGTGATTGATCATCTTATTCAAGATAAAATGGTTCAAATTGACATTGATTTGAGGAATTCTATATAGTTAGATATCTGAAAAATTATTCATCCTCAATTATATATTTTTACTATGGGATAAGTGTCTTCCACACAACTCTATCAAGTAATTGATGGAAAGGGACATATCAGTTAAATATGACATCCATTTTTTCATTTTTTTAGTATAAGTCAGACATACAACAATACTACAACCACATAAATAGATAAAAATGGAGGAACCATAATTCATTACCCATCCTATAATTTAAGACTCATATTGTTATCAAATTTTATGGAATATGTAGTCTGTTCATGTTTATCTCATGGAATCCTCTATAGGAATCACTCACTGTCGATTCCTTTTTTAAATCCTCTGTTGAAAAACATAACTCTCCATTATCAATCCTTGGACACCCATAAATCAATATAAATATTTATTCGTCTATTTTATTCAATTTATTTCATCATTTATCATCAATCATAGGATTCATTCATTCCTTAGAAAAACATAAATCGTATTTTCAAATTTTTATTCAATAAGAAGACCGATAGGATTGAATATTCATCGATATATAATAAGTTATTCAGATATTCTATTAAATTCATGTTCTCATAATTCATTAAATAATTCCTCTATCTAGTTTCCATTATTAATTTTTAATTGTTTTTATCACCTTAAATTAAATAATAATAAACCATTATTTATAATTCATGATCCTATGATCACTAGCATCGGTACTCATCATGATATGTATTGTTTTTATGGTATCTTGGTATGTAAAACAATAAATCAAATTAGTATTGGATGGAAAATTATTTTGGTTGATCGACTTGGTCTACTGATCAACCATGGTGAGAAAAATTCCACAATACCTTCCCATTAGTTTTTATAGATTGGTCCGATCGACTATGGGTTCTTAGTGTGGTGTGATGATATGTATGGTATATTGTATACAACAAGGGAGGTGAAGTTGATATGGTGAATTATAGATATATATGATTTGGCTTCATAATTTGGAAATTTTATTGTGGTTTTATTACCAACCATGGGATAGTGTGTTGTTGGTTGAAGGTGAATGCATGGTCTCTTAAAACATCTCTTTATAGTAGGTTTCATGAAATATTCATAAAATAACATGACCTACCATAATTATGGATATTAATTCAACTTTTTTCTTCATTATATGGTAACATTAGTTTCTATAAATATGTATAGTATTATTAATTTTCATAATTTGGAGTACAATTGATGCACTAACCAATAAGTTTGTTGTTGAGGTCGATCATTCGATCATGGGGTTTGAAGAAAGTGAACATTAAAATGACCTTGATTGAACATTGTAGTTGATATGGAACATCAAAAAATTGTAGCCTCATCTTACACATATTGAATAAATATATATAGTGTTTTTTACATAATTAAATTTAAAACAATTTAGTGGTCAAAAATTTAATTGAAAAAGAAATTAAAATAAAATATTGAAAATTTAATTTGGGAATCCGATTAAATTATAAAAAATTAATAAATCATTAGAATTGTTTTTATGTAATTACCAAGGATGTTATAGATTTCATCAAATTAAAAAAACCCTTGAATTACATCAGTTTTATATGAATTAATTTGTATATTATAATTGAAAAATAAAAAATATTTTCAAAACATTATGATATCATTAGAATTACATGAAACATTTATAATAACAATGGAAAATGGTAGAATTAAACACAACCTATATGATATAAACTATCATGTCTTAAATTACTCCCAAGAAGATTCATAATAATTATTTAGTTGATATTACACCAATGTCACAACACTAAGAAATACATAGTTGGTGTTATGCACAACTACAAAACAAGTAGAACCTAGCTAGAAGTACATAGAACTCCCATAAAAATAATTACACAAATTGGAAATACAACACACTACATCCAAACAATGATAAATATTTTAATTACACACATCCTCATTTAGATAAAAAAATCTAATGATAATAAAATAATAAAAATATATTTCAAAAAAACACATTATATTATTAATCAAATGTGAATATACATTCCATATAAAATAAAAAAAGAAGTTGCGAGGATTATAATCCCTTTTAATTAATGTTTTCAATTTAAATTTGGTTTGTAAAATCACAAACAACACTTTTTATTAAATATCAATTATCTTATATTCAAATATCATTATGATACAAAATTAGTTATATTTACACCATTTTAAGATGTTCTGGGGAAACTATATATGTCTACAATGTCAAACAATAACCAATGAACACCATGGAAGATCCAATTGTAATATTCTAGGTCACTAAAACATTGGTTCATGGACTTTGATATCCAAAAAATTGAATCAAAACACAACGATGACTTATGATGACCCAAACCTTCCATATTATCTTCATTATACTGTTGAGAACCTCATATGGTATTTATTCCGGATATTCAAATGACCCTATAAAACATTACAAATCACAACACACGTGAAAATCAATATAATCTAATGATAAATCATAAGAAAAAACATGTCACATATTTTTAGCAATTATCCCATGTAATTCTTTTAGAAGAAACATCCTCAAGGAAATTAAATCATAAATACTACCATAAAAACTAATTTAGGGTTATCTAGTGATGTATAAATAAAATAACAAAGTAAAATTATTTTAGAATAAATATGATTGCTAGCCATAATTTTGGCTATCCATCCAGATTAACGTCAAGTTGATTCATGATCAAATAGGGAAGAAACAAACTTGAAAGAGGAAGTCCACAATGGGGAGTGGAGGGTAGGTCATGAAGCATTAAGGAATAAACATTGGTTTCATAACAAAAAAAATTTAAAAAATTAAAAAAAATTATTTATATATTTTTTAATAATCATTATAGATGTAATGACCTGTTATGTTATGGGATAAAATTATATAGTGAAATACATTTTTTGGTTTAGTGAAGTGTTCATTTTGTGATCCAAGACGTTGAATCAGTTTCTGACTATATATATGTATTTAAATTATTTTTTTTATATGGAACCCGTACCAAATGGTATCATTGGTGTTGGGGTGGAATTCGTAGAAGTTTTATTATACCAGAGGTATAAATTCTATAAGACACAACCATTCATTCCTTATACCCCCTGATCACATCATGAATCATTACTAGGTATCGTTTTGGGATGGTAAAATAAATATTTTTGGTGTTCAAGGGCTTTCAGAATAAGGGTTTTAGTTCACTTAAGGAGTAAATTTTTGTAGGATCTACCCTACCCTTACTGTAGTTTAATCATCATTCAAAATTGTGAATCATGATGTATTTCTGTGGTGATTCCATGTAAAATATCATCATCATTCCATTTATTTTAAATTCCCATTATATCTCACCGATTGAGAGAAATCCATGCTAGAGTCATCAATCTCATTGATTTCATCATGGTATAATCAACAATGGGTGATGATCCTCTTATGTGGGGTGTCTACTAGAGGACTTCATATGGTGTTTTCATATAATTTACCATTGATCCATTAAAGGTATTATTGTCCCTTCTATATGAGTCATAGGATATTCTTTGGATGGTCTTGGTTAAGATATTGTGTAGAATAACTTTCATGGTAACTCCATTTGGTAGTTAGGATTTTCCTTTAATAAGAAATATTATTCTTGTTATGCATGATTTTATAATGAATGAATGTTATATGTCTTTGGGAGCAGGGTTTATTTACAAAGTTTACACCAGGTGGATGAGATAGTATGGAGTTGGGCCTCCTTTTAATGGAATAATTTCTCACTAGGACTTCAGTGAATCTTTTCCACTTAAGTAATATGCCATTAAGGAGAATTTAAGCTCATCATACTAACACTGGGCCTTGAATAGATGTCAGAGTATGAGTGGAAATACTTGATTCTTAGGATGGGATCAATAGTTCTGGTTGTGAGGTGTGATATTGGATTTGGTATAATCATGTTAGGTGTGGTGCTTATATGTATCCCACAAGATTAGTGGAAAACTATTGGGTGTTTTTTGGGGCATGGTGAGCATTATGATTAGGATATATCCCTCATTAAGGTATTATGTATGAAAGAGAGGTGTTTCCACCAAGGGGTGGGTTATGGGATCTTATTTAGGTGATGCTACATGTAAGTTGAGTGTGTTTCATGAGTTTTTCTACATACACAGCATAGTGTATCATATGATTTTGGAATAAGAGAACTTCGGACCGTCCATGAGGTTTGAAGACCATATTTAGAAGCTTCTCTAGATGAGAATTGAACCCTAACTATTAATGAATGTGTAGAGATGAACCATTAGGTTTTGGAGTCACTATTGGGTGATGAATATTACATAGTCTTGATGAGGAATGGCTATAATTTGTTTATACACCCCCTTGTGGAAACCTAGATATATGGAATAGGAATTTCATAATGATTGGTATGTTTTACAAAAGCTTTGATAGAATTAAAAAATGGGTTATGTCATAATGAATAGTACATGGGTGCTGATGTTTTGAGCATGTGTTATTGGTTATGCTCCATAGGAAGTGTTTTATGTGTGTTCTTATACTGATTTCATGTGACATATCATGATGTTGGGGGTGGATCCTAAGTACATGAATAACTTTGTGTGAGATAATGTGAGAGGTACTATATTGTTGAGGAAATTTCATTGAAACATATATATTGTTTAAGCTAAACATTAGTGGGATGGTGTTCCATGGGATTAGTTATTCCATTCTATGAGTTGGATAAATTTTCTAGGGGAAACCATTAGTGGTATGGAATGTGTTGGTTAGTGAATTTACAATATATCCCCGAAGTAAGTGTGTTTAGGTTTTATTGTGGCCTTGTTAATACATGGTGACATTATATTCTAGGATTCATTGTGGTCTGGTAAGCTCGTGATGTCCACATGCTTGAGTGACATGTTTAATTTTCCTAATGCATACACATATATGATGGCACAACCATATTGAACGTGGTGATACCATAATATTCCATATCTCATAAACCATGTATGGGAACCTCGGTTAATGTGATGATCTTATATCAACTTTTTAGGTTAGAGAAAAATACATGCAGTTGATTGATCTGGATATTCATGAGGGTTTTTAAAGACTAGATATGTATAATCATTGAGATATAAGTATCTCTAGTGGTTCATTATATTTGTTTATTTTGAATATATGATCGAACTAGTGGGTGATAAATTAATGAATGAATCTTTGACATATACATGGTACATTTTCATATAGTTTTCCATTTATTGATTTTGTTTACCCTAATTATGTGGTGGACTTATTTTTGGATATTTTGTATATTTTATGACTCTTATTCAAGGGTATAGACTCCCTATTTCATGGATTATCCTCTCACTAATAGTTAATAGCCTTCAGTATATGAGTATATACACTTGAGTCTATTTAGCACAATGGATCAAATGGGAATTCCAAGATAGGGAATCCGAAAGTGTTAGAATCTAATTTTATGATTTTTGGATATGGATGATAGGTGGTATAAACATTTTTTACTCTTGTGATAGTCCTTAGAATAGCGATTCATCAATACCTTTCGTGACAAATTTCATTGTTACTATGGAAATACGATTGATGATATTATTTGGTGCTATTATGTATGATATTTTCATTGAATATGAAATTTTTACTAGAGTTGATATTTATGTTTTGGAATCCTGGACTTATAGAAAGTGTGTAATGTTCATAAATAATATTTGGAATATAGGAATCACATGACATATTCCTTCTTATGTTTGATCAGATATTGTAATGATGGTTTAATCATTTAATTATTCACTATCAGCATATTTTATATTTTTTTGTATGAAAAGGTCGTGTAATTCTACTCTATTGCACCACATATGGTTTCTTTTGAGGTAATATCATGTGGATCAAATGTTGAGAATTTATCTTGTGATCCAAATGCACTCCCTTCATCATTGGTAGTCTAGTGACCATTCGTGGGTTAGTGTTGGAATTTAAAACTTGGGTGATGTCCAATGAGGGGTTAGAACTTCTAAGAGGCGATATGAGGATCATAAATGATTTCTAGTAGGATCTATTTTAAATTACATAAAGTATCAAAAACACTTTTGGTTATTTTCCTAAATAGATTCTTGGGAGAATTGTATTCAACCAATCTGGGTAGTTGTATATATTCCCTTAGAGAGTTATGTAAATTAAATAGTAATATTCATTTAGATGTGATATATGTAATTGTGGTTATCATGGTTTGGAGTATATTTTTTAAACATTTTAATTAACCTAATAGTTATCCCAATAGTTTCTTGATTCTTATTTGGGTGGCGTTATAGGAGCATCGACATTTTCTCATGGTTCTAGAATAATTTATGTGTGATGGGTGATTGTGTGGTTAGATGTGGAAGGATGGAGATAATTTGGGATGTTCGGTGTTAATTAAATGTATTTTTTATAAGACAAGAAGTATAGGAATCTGAGTCATAGTTATATGGGATGTGACTCATGGGAGGTTAATCCCAGTTCTGGGATTAGTTTGTATGGTAGTGTGTATCCATTGGGTTTAGGTAAGGTCTAGAAGGATCATGAGGGAGATCCTGTGAGAGGATTCATGGTGTATTATTATGCCTATAAAGAATGAGAGTTATTTTTATGTGTGTTTCTTTTATATTTTTTAGTGTGGGATGGTATTAATGTTTGGGGTACACACAAGGCTTTGTTGAGTTACATATTGGTGAATGGATAATGTATGTGTCTGTCAAGAATTTTTTATTTCTTCGATAGAAATAAACTATTCTATGGTGCTATTGAGGTTGTGAGATAGTTCTGGTTGAGGAATAATAATGTCTTGATTCGTTAATGGTGAATTATCAAGGATATTTGATAATGAGACTCAATTGAAAATGTTCTCTAAGATTGATGTAAGAGTGGCCATATAGTAGGGAGTGTACAACTGGATATTATTGTAAGTCATTCCTTGTAGGATAAGAATTTCTATAGTTGGGTTTTATTATGGATCATGGGTTTGACTGGAATAATCATTGTTCATCACTGTGTGTTGTAATGAAAGATGAATTGGCCATGGAGATCATGTTTGTGATGGGGGTAATGAAGAAATTAATCCTATAATTCTGAGAATTTTGTTTGTAGTGAGTGAATAGAATTCATATCAGATGGGTCAAGGGGTAGTGGGAGAAGTTTTTTGTATAGTTAGGGAAACAATGATATACTGAGGTGTGGTATGACCAAATTTGATTTGGTTTTTTAGTAAATAGATGATTCAAATTTTGTCTATGGTAATCGGATGAGATAGTATATTGGAAACAGGGTCATGGTGGAGTTGGAATGAATTGAGGGTGATTTGGATCAGTGGTGCATCAGTTTAGGGGGTGAGACCATGGGGGGTGGTGGGGTCATTGGGGAACTATTAAGGGAATTACATAAAGAGTTCAGTTTGGGAATTGATTAGGAAATTTAATTTATCTCGTCACCTATTTAAGAGTAAAAATATCACGATTCAGAGAAGTAATGATATGTTATCGTTAAAATACAAACTTTTCAGGAGAAGTAAACTATGGGAGGTAAGAATGGTGTTTTGTTTTTGAATTGGTTATATTTATATTTTAATAACATTAGCAGTTTCATTTAGGATACATTTGAGGTGGTCTGAGGGATGAATTGGGTGTTTTAGAATAAAATAGGGTGGATTAAATATGGGTGGATTGGGTTTAACAAAATAAATATATTTGGAGTTTGAATTTTGAGCACAATTATTTTCAATTGAATTGTAAAAATTTATAGGTTTTAGTTTTGTCTGGAGGACTATCAATTCTTTCACCCATATGTGAAGCCCCTATAGTGAATTGTTTTTAACATCCCCTGACATTAGGTTTTTTAAATTACCATGTGAATTTATGTTTTTGGTTTAGTGACGGTTTTGTATTGAGAACAAGAAATCAACATGGAATTAAAAGTTCTTATAAACCCTTAAGATGTTTTTTTATGTAGAAAAAATCCCAATTGGTGTCATTAGTGTTCGAGAAAAATTCATTGTGGGGTAGGGGCTACTATAGGTTGAAATTTAGTAACCTATATGCATCCATGATTCCAAATAGAGATTCCATTTATGAAATGGGTTGTATAGGGGTTAATAGACTACCATGAACCTTTTTTAATCTTGAACCTTATTTTATGCCATGAAATACTCAGGGGGTATGGATACATGGAATGATACCCAAATCCACACCATGAATCATTCCTAGGTGCCTTTTTGGGGTTGGGAACATATAAAGTTTCGGGGTTGGGGACCTTCATTATTTATGGAGTGTGGGGGTCATGATGAGAACATTTCATACATCTCTCCCTAACATATTCCTCTGATTAAAGCCCCCTAAAATATTGGTTTATATTGATGTGTTTAAGAGTTGATTTTATATTAGTCAACCCTTTTCCTTATTTAATGTTTTTTTCATTTATTTTGTGAGGATTTAGTGAAAACTGGGTAGTGTTTCAACACTCATTCCACCTATGAAAAGGTGAATTGAATAAGGATAATAGGGATTTATTGTGAAGAGGTTATTTAAGGACTTGAGAAATTATCTACATGTGGTCCCTCATCATGCATTTAGAATAATTTTCCTATGTAATGTTATTTATGGATCTTCCTCAATTACATGAAATTCGAAGAAAAATAAGTTTTACGTGATATGGACTTTTATCTGGATAATTTTGGAGTGCACCATGGACCATTTATAGGTTGTTGGTTTTGGATTCTATGTGACAATGATTCATATTCAATTTTAATCCCATATTTCTTTTTGGATTAAACATAAAAATTGGCTATTATTATTTAGAATTAGGTATTTACATAATATATCTATAATAATAACTCATGTATCTGTATAAACATGGTTAAAGCATGAAATGGCCTCGATAAGCTGGTGTGGAGCTCCTATTTATAACACTATATCAATGGTTGGTGATCCATTTAATAAAAATAGATATTCTGGTTATTCAAAGTTTCCTACTACATGCATATTTATTTTGTTTTTAGTAGTGGTAATGGACTATGGATGCCTTGTGTTGATGTGAAAATATATCAGTATACCTCATAATCAGGGAAAAATTGAATTTACTACTTAATTTAATCAAGACCACATGGGGAAACTATATCCAAGGTGAGGGGACATTAATTATGGTGACTTGAGGCCGGTGTAGGTCTTAAGGTACATTTAGTGTTGAGGGTATCCTATGATGGGTATCATAGGGATGATATACTTGGTGAGAGAGTCTTAGACTTAGTATATATATGGTATGACAATATGTCTGATAAATGTGTTAAGACACCCTCTTGGGGTGGTTTGGGGATTGGTGAAGATGGTGAGTAGGATGGATCACTTGGGATGATCTAATGTATAATAGATATGAATGACTAAAAATTGTTTTTTATTATTATGCAAGCACTATTGAGGAAAAAGTGAGAAACCATACATGACTTCACGATTTCACCACTTTACCACTTCCCCCACTTAAAAAATACAAGCCTTCATAACAAAAAACATTCAAGAGAAATGGATGGACAATCCATTCAAGCATTAAAACTGAAAAAACTTCATATCTGGAGGCAAAACAGTCAAGAGAAGGCTGAGGTGGCATAAATTAGGAATAAAACATCAGTAAAGCTAGTAAAACCACATAACCAGTCTCCTCGAGCGCCCTCCATTGCGACTGTCAACACCATCCCAAAATAACAAACCCGCCTATAGACTCTAGTCAGAGTTCCCCCAAACCCTCCATCAACTTGAGATCCAAGGGGGATGAAGAAACAAGAAAGAGGAAGGTCAGGACGTTTGGATGCCGCTCCCAACTCAGCAGACACCACAGCGCTACCAAGAACTAGTCGACACTCCGCAGACCACAATCAAAGAAACCACTCCAAAAACCATCATGACAGTGAATCCACATCTTTGAAAATGAATAACATAAGCAAGAACGGAACTGCTGGACAAGGCCACCGAACCAAAATATGAATAGCCTCTGTAAAATTCAAATGCGAGAATAACCATAACAATTAACACAACCAACATAGAGTCATTGCTAGCCATGCATTATCCCTCAACGGAAGACCTTACACTGCCTGCCACTGGAACCAAAACCAGAGACCCTAACGTGTACACAGAACACCCTTCAAACCAAAATGTGGCAAACTAAATTGGAAGACAAACTGTGAGTATGAAGCCGAGTCTTCGTCACCACAGGACTGGAAGGCCCAACCACAACTCGAGGGAGATTCTCCATTCAGAGGAAATAAGGAGATAAAGACCAGAAATTCCTCTCCAGGCTTTAGTGAGATAGAGCGAAACCTCGAACGAACCCTCACAGGATTCCTACCTGAATGAAACGCATGAAGCCGAAAGAGCCTGAGGAAGAGGGAATGGGAACTCCGATTCCATCACTACCGCATGAACCCTTACAAATAATCGAACCCAAGAAAGATAATGAGTCTCAGAACCTCCCCCCTACGTGCCGCGAGATCTGGGGAAAGCCTTACTGCAAACCGCGGAAGATTGGTCGTGACAGACAAGTCGGGAAACAGTGCAAGAGACAAGCCTCATCGTCAGACGATGGAGAACACCAATTTCTATGCCTATGATTCTGAGCACGACACCTTCCGAGCCACGCCAAGACAAACCCCCCAAGAAGAGAAGACTCTAATCCCCACCAAGATGATGACTCTAAACAACGGAACCGGATGCGCGATAACGCCCACACTGAGCCAAAAACGGAGGCATCCATCACAAACAGACCAGGATGGAAGGGGAAGAGGAAATATGACAACCCTGCTTTTTATTACAACTTAAGCATGCTTTATTACATAAAATATCACTTGATACAACAAATAAGATCGAGAGGTTTAGTGTATTTGGGGCTTAGGATCATTACATAAAAACTTTAAACTTGAAATAAAACATCTTTATTGAAAACTTCCTTTACATGACCACTACATTCCTTCGTACTTATCATTGCATGGGATAACCTGAGGACATGCATAAGAAAAGGGTGAGCTATAAAGCCCAGTAAGGGAGTAAACAATGAATAACAAGAGGAGTACAATACATGTTAGGCAATAGGAACATCAATAGAGCATTATAGTAACATGAACATAAAGGCATGATAAAGCATGATAACCATAACATGGAAATGTGGCAACAACACTTAACATTGAATTAGCATGAGCCAAGGCTCATTTCACATGGAGCATGAGTAAACCCTCATTGCACTGGAAGCACGAGTAAACCCTCGTTGAACTTTAATTAGCATGAGTCAACACTCATTGCACATGACGTATCATGATACTATACTTTACCCAATGCATTGGAGCTCTATAAAGGGCGCACCCTTCTTAAACATTTCATTTCATGCATAAGTGTGCCACATGGATCATAAAACATGGATTCATAAAACATAATCATTTATTCCACTATAAAGGAATGTGGAATTCATACATGAATCTTTATAATGAATTAGTAAATGTGCATAAAGGTGAATACCCTTGATGGAGAAATGGGCATGGTATTCACTTCACAATGATATTGGCTTAGAAAATCGGTGTGATTTTCGGCAGTGTAACGGCGTGACATAAGAATTCATAAAAAAGGTTGATGAGAGAGAAAGGGGTTCATCATCATATTTACATGTAATGGACAGTAAGGAGGTCATATATATACAAGTCCCAGCAATTGAAAAGGAATTTAGATTCATGATACAAAAGTATTGCTTGAATATAGAAGGGGAGAAAAAGGTTCCTTTCGAAATTTCGGCATAGTAACGAGTGTACATGGGAGGAATTTAATGAGAGAGAAAGGGGTCTCCCATAATTCAAACAATAAGAGGCCAGTATGGGAGAGGAGCTAAACTATACCCCAAAATTCAAAATTGAAATTAAAAGGGAAATACAACTTAAATAAAATTGACAAAAAATGAGAAAGGAAGAAAAAACCCTTACTTGGAAGTGTGATTCCAAAGGCTAGAGAGAGGCTTGTGACAGGCTTATTGGGAGCTTGGGGCACATTGGGAGGATTCTAGAGAGAGTAGATAAGAGGTTGGACGAAATTAAAGGGCTTTTAGTGAGGAGGAAGTGGGAGATTGGGTGGGTTTATATAGGAAAGGTGATGTAATTCTTTATTATTTAGGTTTGGGACCACTTATATTAAAATAATCCAAACCACAAACCATCCCATGGTATTTGCCCATGGTTTCTGGAAAAGGAAAGATGAAAACAATATTTTACAAGGCCAAGGTCCGAACTTATTAAAAATATAGGGTTGCTTATGTGGAGGTGAGTCACACTCCCATGGAAATTAATTTAAAAAGGAAAAGTGTTGAATAAGTCTTGAGGGCTCAATTAATGCTTTGAAAAGTAAGTCAAAAAAACCCAAAAACTCATTATTTTAATGATAAAACACATATTGGCCGAACATAAGGATTATGTTATTTTATTACATCACCATTGGGTCATTATGATGTCATAAAACACATTATATATTTAAATGGTATTTAATTTTTATCCAAAAATTTGACTGTCTTAGAAAATTATGAAAAATTCACCGTTGGATAATTTCGACGTCCTGATTCCAAAAATAATATTTATTTTATCTAAATAATTTTCTAAATATGTGAATTTTCACTTTTAAAATAAAAACCGACATTTATAAAAAAAATCACGGGTTTTGACAGAAATTGCTTTCAAACCTTAATAAAAATTTTAATTGCATTCGTAAAATTATAAGATCATTTATACATAATAAAAAAATTAATTTAATATTGATAATAATATTTTATTAAAGTATTATTTAATTCAAAAATCCTTTAATGTAATAAAATATAATTCTTAATTAAATAATAACTAAAAACACCATTTGTACTTTAAAAACTAATTACAATGTATCAAAAATGACTAGAAATTATATTCATTGTTATATTCAAAATTAATGTACATGAACATAGTGATACTTATTTGTTACATAACCCCTTAAAATAGCCGCATAAGAACTAAGGGTAAGGTGTGCGATGGTGACAGACTCTTGGGGTGGCTCGGATAACATTGCATGAGTGGTAATTTCAATCAACTTCCACTTTTCCCGTAGATGATCGCGTTCGAGCTTGACTTGATGAAGCTCATCTTGGGCTTGGTCAAGGGCAATGCCCAAAGACGCCACCTCTTTTCTGAGCTCTGACAAATGGGCTTCGTAAGGGGCAATTCTACTGGATGAGGCCATCGCTTCCTTTTTCTGAGTAGAAAAGGGTTCCTTAAAGCCTTATATTTATACTACTCAGGATCACTGTTCAATGGCTATAAAAGTAACGGTCACAAATCTTAACGTAAAACTAAAGAAGTTGACATCTTATAAAAACATTTTTCATAAAGAAACCTTTAACTGGATCAAGAGGGATTTTCTATTAATGAAACTTTGGGTCGTTACAATATTCCCCCCTTAAGAAATTTCGCCCTCAAAATTTTCCTTTTCCCATACTAAAACAAATGTGGGTAACTTAGCTTCATCATATCCTCCGACTCCCAAGTTGCTTATTAAATCTTGTGGTTTCTCCAAAACACCTTGACGAGGGGCATTGTCTTATTTCGTAGAAATTTTTCTCTACAATCTAAGATCTTCACTGGTTTCTCCTCATAAGAAAGATCGTCTTCTAATTGTACCACCTCGAAAGAGAGTACATGTGAAGGGTCTGGTATGTACTTCCTTAAGAGGGATGCATTGAAGACATCATGCACCTTGGACATAGTAGGTGGAAGTTCTAGCCGATATGCCACAGCCCCAACACGATCAAGAATCTCAAAGGGGCCGATGTACCTTGGACTTTACTTCCCTTTCTTTCCAAACCTCATGACCTTATTCTATGGAGATATGCGTAAAAACACCATGTCTCCGACTTTAAACTCAAGCTCTTGTCGACGATTATCTGCATAACTCTTCTGTCGACTTTGGGCTGCCTTGATATACTGTTGAATGGTTTTCATCTTCTCCACCATTTCTTCGACCATTTTTGGTCCAACCAGATTACGTTCACCGACCTCATCCCAACATGCTGGTGTTATACACCTTTTCCCATACAGGTCTTCATATGGTGCCATTTGGATGCTCGAGTGGAAACTATTATTATAAGAGAACTCAACTAGAGGAAGATGTTGATCCCATACTCCTTTAAAGTCCATTGAGCACGTTCTCAACATATCCTCAAGTGTTTGGATAGTCCGCTCGGATTGGCCATCAGTTTGAGGATGATAGGCCGTACTGAAGTTCAGCTCATTATTCAGAGCTTATTGAAGACTCTTCCAAAACATAGAGGTGAATCTTGGATCTCGGTCAGAAAAAATAGATTGTGGTACTCCATGCAATTGTACCACATCCCTGATATATATCCGTGCCAGTTGATCCAAAGAGAAATCCTCTTGAATAGCAATGAAGTGTGCAGTCTTTGTAAGACGATCCACAACAACCCAGATTGCATTGTTGCCTTTGGATGTCCTTGGAAGTCCAGTGACAAAGTCCATGGTGATGTTCTCCCATTTCCAGTCTGGTATGGGCAATGGTTGCATCATCCACTTAGACTTCTGCCTCTCTACCTTCACATGCTGACACACCAGACACTTTGATGTATATTCAACGATCTCTTTCTTCATATTAGCCCACCAAAAGTTTTCTCGGAGATCTCGATACATCTTTGTGCTCCCTGGGTGAATAGAGAAATTTGAACTATGTGCATCATCCAAAAGTTCCTTCTTCATCTCCGAACTTGATTGAACACATAGTCTTTTCCCAAACCGCACAATTCCGTCTTCATTAACATTAAACTCTGAGGATTTTCCCTTTTTGATAGCTTCCACTTTTTCTTGGATTCCCGCATCATCCTTTTGAGCATCCTTTATCCTTTCCAAAAGAGATGGTTGAGAAATCATTTCTGAAAGGATTGATGATGTTCCCTTCTTTATGATTCCCACGTCCATCTTCATCAAGTCAAAGAAGATTGGATCCTTTTCAATTCTCATCATTGATAGAATCGCTGGATCCTTTCTACTTATGGAATCCGCCACCTTGTTCGCCTTCCCAGGGTGGTAATGTATTGAACAGTCATAATCCTTGATGAGCTCTATCCATCTTCTCTGGAACATATTAATCTCTTTCTGTGTGAATATATATTTAAGACTCTTGTGGTCAGTATATATCTCACATTTCTCTCCATAGAGATAATGCCTCCAGATTTTCAAGTCAATGATCACCGCCTCCAACTCCAGATCATGCGTTGGATAGTTTCTCTCATGGATTTTCAACTTCCTTGAGGCATAGGATATCACTTTATCATTCTGCATCAGCACACATCCTAAGCCCTTCTTCGAAGCATCACAGAATACCACAAAAAGCTCCCCACTTGTGGGTAATGTGAGCACGGGTGCAGTGATAATCCTCCTCTTCAACTCCGTGAATCTTTCTTCGCATTCATCACTCCAAGAAAACTTTACTCCCTTTCAAGTTAGCTTGGTAAGAGGGTTGGACAATCGTGAGAAATTTCTCACAAATCATTGATAATATCCAGCTAACCCCAACAAGCTATGGATATCAGTTACCGATGTTGGCCTTGGCCATCCCTCAATTGCATATGTTCTGGAGGGGTCCACAGATATCCCATTGTTTGTGATGATATGGCCCCAGAATGAGACTTCCTTCAACCAAAACTCACACTTGTTGTACTTTGCATAGAGCTTCTCCTTGCGCAAAGTCTCTAGTACATTTTTTAAATGCTCCTCATGGTCCTCCTTGGTTTTGGAGTATATTTGAATATCATCTATAAAGACTACCACAAATATGTCAAGGTAATCTCTAAAGACTCTATTCATCAAGTCCATCAATATTGCTGGAGCATTGGTGAGTCCAAAAGGCATTACTATGAATTCATAGTGCCCGTACCTTGTACGAAAAGCAGTCTTGGGGATATCTTCCTTCTTCACCCTTACTTGATAATATCCCGACCGCAAGTCCACCATGGAGAAGTATTGTGCTCCACACAGTTGATCAAACAAGTCATCGATTCTTGGGAAAGGATACTTGTTCTTTATCTTTATTTTTTTAAGTTCACGATAATCGATGCAAAGCCGCGTTGACCCATCCTTCTTCTTGACGAAGAGGACTGGTGCACCCCATGATGATGCACTTGGGCGTATAAACCCTTTATCCAAATTCTCCTGTAGTTGTTTCTTCAGCTCTTCAAGCTCAACAACAGACATTCTATATGGAGTCTTGGATATTGGTAGTGCCCTAGGTATAAGTTCAATTGAGACTCAACATCTCTTCTTGGAGGAAGACCAGAAAGTTCCTCGGGAAATACTTCAGCAAATTCTCTCACAATAGGCATTTCTTCTAGGGTGGTTTCTTCCTTGGACTCAATCATCTCAGCCTGATATGCGTGCTCATAAGGCAGTAATATCCATGCATGAGATGATGGAGCTAAAAGAGATTCATCTTCCTCCAGACACTTGTAAAGAATCGGGGGTCGATTCTCCATATGGAGTGTGATATCCCTCTCCCGAAAATTTATGTTGGCTCTATATAAGGAAAGCCAATACATGCCAAGAATTGCATCAAATTCCACCAAAGGGAGTATGACGAGGTTCGCCGGGAAATTCAATCCACAGATTATAACAGGGGAGGACTTATATTCATGGGATGCAATGATTTCGCCATTTTCTGTACTCACCGACATCTTTACTTCCAGGATTTGTGGTGGTGCTGGGATTGTTCTACTAAACATTCGAGATATAAAAGAATGCGTAGAACCTGAATCAAAAAGTACGTTTTCTATTCTTGAATGAATAACTAGTGTACCTGTCACCACTTCATTTTCGGGGTTCACTTCGGTAGAAGTGATTGCAAAATCTCTTCCTTGCTGTCTTTGAGGTTATTGGTTGCCTCCGATAACCCTTGTATTAGGGAACTGATTCGTAAAATGACCCGGTTCTTTGCATTTGTAGCATTGAACAACGCGTTGAGGTTCGAACAGAGCGTTCCTCTCCTCTGTCGCAGACGCGGGTCCTTCTTGCCGACAGTTAATAGCTAGGTGCGCTTCTCTTCAACACCTAAAGCATTTTCTCTTCCCCCTAAGGAAATTTACAGGGTGGTTCTTTCTTCACTTTTGGCAAGTGGGGTTCTGGAACTTCTTAGCACCATTGGATTTATCCATCGGACCACCAGCATTGAAGTCCACCTTCCGCTTCTTGTCCCCATGATACCCTTGTGATTCTACGATCTCCATTTCAACCTTGAGGGCACGTCAGACAATTTCCTCAGAGCTGTCGAAGTCACGGATCGCTAATTCTTTCCGCAAGATAGGCTTCAGCCCACCAAAGAAGCGGTCAACCTTGCATTCGGGGGTAACGACAAAGCCGGAAGCGTATCGTGCAAGCCTTGTGAAGTTTTCATCGTACGCTCCCACAGATTCTTCATCTTTCTTCTTGAGGTAAAGGAAGTCCCTTTCCATCTTAAGACGGAGGGTACACGGAAAATATTTATCGAAAAACATCTTCCGGAATTCCTTCCATTCCAAAGCATCGATCTCCTCCTCAGGCTTCGTATTTTTTATCAATGTCCACCATTGATCAGCTGCACCCTCCATACGATAAGCTTCCAGGAGAACCTTCTCTTGTTCAGAACATTGAAGGATAGAGAAGATCATTTCAATGGAGTTGATCCATTGCTCGGCGATCATGGGATCAGATGATCCACTAAAAGTAGGAGGCCTTTGTCTCATGAAGCTCTCGATAGTGACTTGTTCTTTCTTTGGGGGGTTGAACGTTCCTCTTGACCAGTTTTTCTATTCAAAACATGAGTTAGCTAAGAGAGAAGCGTGACAAAGTTCGCGATTCCCGCTCCCATTGGAATGGGCATCTCATAAGTACAATCATCACACTGATCTTCACAACGGTTGTCAGCCCGAGTTCTCCTATTACCGGCCATTGGCTGGAATAAAAGGAAAGTTAGGGGTAACACATAAAGGGTAATCCAAAGACAAAAGTTGATGACTTATAAATAAACTTTAATCTCTTTAACTCATGAGTCTATAGGATTCAATCCAGGCTTTTCATGATCTTCCTTCTAACACATATTCTTAGGGGCATTTTTCCCTTAATAAGGGTTCATACTAAGATTGTGAATTTATCAAAACATATCCCCCGGGAGTGTCGTAACCAAGAGTGCAGCAAGGCCCGTTGTCATGCACCAGTTCCCATTCGAGTCTAGCTCAAAGCGGTGTTTTCGGGTTTTACCCCTAGGATACATCTGTGACAGAGCCGCCTCTACCTGCTCGTATCCAGACTGGGATGTATTTGTTTGATAAACCACTTACTTAGTATTTACCGAAACTTAGGGATGATTTTATTATGCTTAGTCTTGTATCTATGTCTTTTCTAGGGTTTCCTAATCCCAAAAATAACTAAACCTATACTCTGATACCAACTATGACATCCCTGCTTTTTATTACAACTTAAGCATGCTTTATTACATAAAACATCACTTGATAAAACAAAGAAGATCGAGAGGTTTAGTGTCTTTGGGGCTTAGGATCATTACATAAAAACTTTAAACTTGAAATAAAACATCTTTATTGAAAACTTCCTTTACATGACCACTACATTCCTTCGTACTTAGCATTGCATGGGATAACCTGAGGACATGCATAAGAAAAAGGTGAGCTATAAAGCCCAGTAAGGGAGTACACAATGAATAACATGAGGAGTACAATACATGTTAGGAAATAGGAACATCAATAGAGAATTAGAGTAACATGAACATAAAGTCATGATAAAGCATGATAACCATAACATGGAAATGTGGCAACAACACTTAACATTGAATTAGCATGAGCCAAGGCTCATTGCACATGGAGCATGAGTAAACCCTCATTGAACTTGAAGCACGAGTAAACCCTCGTTTCACTTGAATTAGCATGAGTCAACACTCATTGCACATGAAATATCATGATACTATACGTTACCCAATGCATTGGAGCACTATAAAGGGCGCACCCTTCTTAAACATTTCATTTCATGCATAAGTGTGCCACATTGATCATAAAACATGGATTCATAAAACATAATAATTTATTCCACGATAAAGGAATGTGGAATTAATAAATGAAACTTTATAATCAATTAGTAAATGTTCATAAAGGTGAATACCCTTGATGGAGAAATGGGTATGGTATTCACTACACAATGATATTGGCTTAGAAAATCGGTGTGATTTTCGGCAGCGTAACAGCGTGACATAAGAATTCATAAAAAAGGTTGATGAGAGAGAAAGGGGTTCCTCATCATATTTACATGTAATGGACAGTAAGTAGGTCATATATATACATGTCCCAACAATTTAAAAGGAATTTAGATTCATGATACAAAAGTATTGCTTGAATATAGAAGGGGAGAAAAAGGTTCCTTTCGAAATTTCAGCATAGTAACGGGTGTACATGGGAGGCATTTAATGAGAGAGAAAGGGGTCTCCCATCATTCAAACAATAAGTGGTAAGTATGGGAGAGGTTATAAACCATACCCCAACATTCATAATTTAAATTAAAAGGGAAATACAACTTAATGAAAATTGACAAAAATGAGAAAGGAAGAAAAACCCATTACTTGGAAGTGTGCTTCCAAAGGCTAGAGAGAGGCTTGTGAGAGGATTCTTGGGAGCTTGGGGAACCTTGGGAGGATTCTAGAGAGAGTAGGGCAGATGTTGGACGAACGTCGAGGGCTTTGAGTGAGGATGAAGTGGGAGCTTGGGTGGTTTTATATAGGAAAGGTGAGGGAATTCTTTATTATTTAGGTTTGGGACCACTTATATTAAAATAATCCAAACCACAAACCATCCCATGGTATTTGCCCATGGTTTCTGGAAACGGAAAGAGGAAAAAAATATTTTACAAGGCCAAGTTCCGAACTTATTAAAAAATTAGGGTTGCTTATGTGGAGGTGAGTCACACTCCCATGGAAATTAATTTAAAAAGGCAAAGTGTTGAATAAGTCTTTAGGGCTCCATTAATGCTTTGAAAAGTAAGTCAAACAAACCCAAAACCTCATTATTTTAATGATAAAACACATATTGGCCGAACATAAGGATTATGTTATTTTATTACATCACCATTGGGTCATTATGATGTCATAAAACACATTATATATTTAAATGGTATTTAATTTTTACCCAAAAATTTGACTGTCTCAGAAAATTATGAAAAATTCACCGTTGGATAATTTCAACGTCCTGATTCCAAAAATAATATTTATTTTATCTAAATAATTTTCTAAATATTTGAATTTTCACTTTTAAAATAAAAACCAACATTTATAAGAAAAAAATCACGGGTATTGACAGAAATGGCTTTCAAACCTTAGTAAAAATTTTAATTGCATTCCTAAAATTATAAGATCATTTATACTTAATAAAAAAATTAATTTAATATTAATAATAATATATTATTAATATATTATTTAATTCAAAAATCCTTTAATTTAACAAAATATAATTCTTAAATAAATAATAACTAAAAACACCATTTGTGCTTTAAAAACTAATTACAATGTATCAAAAATGACTTGAAATTATATTCATTATTATATACAAAAATAATGTACATGAACATAGTGCTACTTTTTGTTACATAACCCCTTAAAATATCCGCATAAGACCTAAGGGTAAGGTGTGCAATGGTGACAGACTCTTGGGGCGGCTCGGATAACATCGCTCGATTGGTAATTTCAATCAACTTCCACTTTTCCCGTAGACGATCACGTTCGAGCTTGACTTGATGAAGCACATCTTGGGCTTGGTCAAGGGAAAAGCCCAAAGACGCCACCTCTTTTCCGAGCTCTGACAAATGGCTTTCGTAAGGGGAAATTCTACTGGATGAGGCCATCGCTTCCTTTGTCTGAGTAGAAAAGGGTTCGTTAAAGCCTTATATTTATACTACTCAGGATGAATATTCAACGACTATAAAAGTAACGGTCACAAATCTTAACGTAAAACTAAAGAAGTTGACATCATATAAAAATGTTTTTCATAAAGAAACATTTAACTGGATCAAGAGGGATTTTCTATTAATAAAACTTTGGGTCGTTACAGGAAACAGAACCATTCAAAACCCTAGGTGCCACCAGAAATACGATACAAAAGCTGAGTGTGTGTCACGAGTTTAAATAGGTAATTGGAAGGGTTGTTTGGTTGTGACACCATGTGATTGTTTTTGATGTATCAGTAATGAGCTATAGTGATGCTCTGGATATGTATTAGACTCCATTACTTGAGACTATGATTGATATGATCCTTATTACTATAGAATCACAATTGAGTGATAAAGATGAATTGGTATTGATGATTAAATGGTGTGATGGGTATAGAGGACCCCCGTGCTTTCCCTAATATAAAGGGCATGAATTAATTATGTATTTTTATGTTATTCGTGAAGGATGAACTTTATTAAGATGAGAGTATATGTCAAACTTATTATCATCTGGGTGATGATATGGTGATTTTTTATTAGATGTGTGAATTATGGGATGTTTCATTCATGTTTGAGTGTTTGTGTCAAGAGGAAAATATTTATGTGTTGGTGGATCCTGGGGAATTTCCCCATAATGATGGATATAGCATGGGTGGTGTGGCCATGGTTATGTAGATTCTTTGATACATATGTGATGATTTGGATGGACTTTATTGACTTGGTTGGATTGATAAGAGTAAGATAGATTTTGTAGAACATGAATGATGGCCTGAGATCAATTTATGGGAAAACCATGACTTATATAGCGTCTATGATATGACATGTTGCACAATTTGATAAAGGGACCACTATGAATGAGATTGTGTCTGAATGAGATGTCGTGTTAGACAAAAGTACCCTAACATGAGTGAGATAATAATGATCTGTAATTGAATCTGGAACCACATTGATTGAGATAGTGATTATGGAGAATATATGTTGGACTATACCTTTCCTTCTGGGTACAATAAAAAACATGACAGACACCCTAAATTGTGTCCTTTGTTAGGGGTTTTGTTACATAGAGTCTGTCGTGATTCGATATGTGGAATTTTGGAATTTCTCTTAAGAAGGTATATCCAAGTGTCATGGTGGCCAAGATTTCACACACTTAACTAACAAGGAGGGAGTCATGATGTCCTGGTTAGAACACAATGTCCATTTTCGTGTTTAAAATTGTTTAATTTTCCGCATTTATACACATATATAATGGTGTAAACTATGGGAATATGGTGATACCATAATTATATGTGTCTTTAATACCTTGAGCAAGCCTCCTAGTAGATGTGTAGAGATAATCTCTACTTTCTATTAAGATAATAATTTGTATGGTTGATCTAGTAGGTGTAGAATGGGGTTTTCTTGATATTGGGTATACAGAGGATATGTAACACCCCTACCCTAGTTACCCATAGTCAGTGCATTATTACATAACATTGGAATGATCACGACATATCAAGTCTCAAAATACTGATTAGTTTAGTAGCCTTGGACGTACTATATACATACATAAGTTTTACAGTACATTATAAAATGACAAAACAACAACATTGTGTCCCCTTTTAACACAATCATATCCCTTAGTCTATTTATGTAGGATAATCGTAATATAATTCTTCACATACAGGGAAAAAGAAAACATAAGAAAGGGGTGATCTCAGATGCTCAGTAAGGATAACAATATACCAGAAACTATCATAAATAAGAATAAACTTTTAAGGCAACTTATAATACTAGAAAAAGCCTTTTCAACATAAACTTCAACTTAATATGTCAAAAGATAAGTAAAATAATGACATTTACTTATTCACATGGATATTATAATAATCTAATAGTCACATTTAATACCAATAGCTAATTTCATACTGATGGAATTCATAATTCTGGACATCATAACCACATAGTTAAGGCCTTATTCCAAGATAAAAAATAATATTTTTTCAAGGTCTTGTGCTGAAACACTATTTTGTCTCATGATTCCTACTAATGGATTGAGGAGATATAGTGGGATCAACATGTAATATACAGAGTCCAATTCATTCCTCATATTAAACGGTTGAAACATAACATAAACATTTGTATTAAAACAAGCATATGAAATGTTTATTTTTTAACCATAAACCGTGAATGGTATAAAAATAACACATCCACTATCAAACATATCTCAAAACCATCAATACAATATGGAAGATTATATCATGATAAATCAAGAGAATAAATGAATTTAACCCATATTCTTGGAAATTATAAAATTGTTTTCGGATAACTTTTTAAGAAACAGAGATGTGGATGATAAATAGGTCCCAGTAGATAATCACATATAAACAACCTAGGATAATAAAGAGATTGTAAAATTAACCCTTACCTTGTACTTTTCCATGGTCAAGGAAACATTAACCACCCGTATAATAGTTAAATATTTATTATTAAAATATAGAAGAACCATATACATTAATATGATATTATATATGATCTTCTAATATTGTGTTGTTAATAATATTTCAGTAGTATCATTGTTTCGAGTGACAACTAATTCGTTTTCCTTTATATGTTTTGTAACGTAAGTTTTATTTTTCACGGATAGCATGTATTTGATTCATATAAATATTTATATTAAGTTCTTAACAATTATGTTTATTCATAAAAAGAATATTCTTCTTGAATGGGTACAATGGGGAAATGAATCATATCACATTTGTGGAGAAAATAATATGTACGTACGCACGAGTGACAATATCATTTTTTTATTGTAAAATAATTTCTAAATGGATGGTATATCATATATAGAGAATCATTAAAATGTTATGTTTATTATTTAAATCAATTATACTCATTGTTATAGCCATCCAAATAATAAAGTGTTGAATAACAAACTACACGACGACGTGGAGACGGGAAGTCGTACTTATGCACGCATGGTGAATTTTTCCTTCATAGGATAGATAGACTAATGAATATTTTTGTATAAAATCACAATATGTAGGTGGTACTACATTTATTATTTTGGTAAGTAAAAAACCAAGAAGGAGGAAGTGGAAGAAGAAAAGAACTTTGAAATTGGTGATGAAATTATTACCTCTTCTTCAGGTGCTTCCTTTTGATTTGTTCAAAAGGGCCCTATAGGTTGGATATATGATCAATGTAATTCCTCTAGGCTAAATTGATAGTCATTGGAAAGATATTTGAGAAGATGTTGGTGAATCCAAATGGCTTTGGAAGTGTGATTTTGAGAGAAGGGAAGTACCCTTTTATAAGAAATGTGAGGGTCACTTTAGGAAAAGAATGAAATATTATTTTATTATAAAATAATTTTGGGTTTATAATGGCTCCAAAAAGATTTAATTCTTGGATAAGGTGGGGATGGGTCTAAACACTATCAAAAAATATGTTTTACTCAAGTTTATTTCACCATATAAAACTTATCCTTTAGATTTAACTCTTAGTTAAATAATGTAACTTTTACAATGTCTTCGTGTATTTTTATATTACATGGTTAATAAGTATATTATAAAATGACAAGAGAACACCAAGTGGTAAATTAATTGAATATATATTGTAATATATGTCATTTTACCAATCCATATATTTTTAAGAATATTATATCATTTAATAATATAGTATATGTTATAAAAATGCCTTTATGTCAATTATGACACTATATCGTATTTTTTTGTGAAAGTAAAAAAAACATGATTAAATTGAAAAAAATTCATTAAAAAAATTCTAAAATATTATATTAACCTATAAAATTCTTATAATGCATCAAAAGTCTCAATTTACATTTATTTTTATATTTATGAAATCAATTATATAAATTTTCATTAATAAGGTAATTAAAGCTTCATCATTGTGTAATAAATAAATTTAGATATATAATATATTAAAATTATAAATTAAATAAAATTAGTTAGAAATTATTTCTAGATTTCTATTGAATATTTATAGTCTAATTTATCTTATTTTTAACCCAATATTAAAAATGTTTTAGTTATGAAAATTTGAATATAACAATTTTTATTCTTCTTTAAAAATAATAATAAATGTCCTAATCTAATACAAGTGGATATAAGAGGATCTTTTTTTTCCTAAGGTTGATTTTGGTCGAAACACATTTATCCTATAGAATTTGGACATGCGTTAGGGTAAATATAATATCATTTTTCCTTTAATTACCCCATTTACTTTTAACTGTGGTTAATAAAATTAGAAAGTTCCTATTCAACAAAAAATATTTTCATCCTATTGAACCAAATTTTATGTAATGTTGTCTATCGTGTCTCTTGAATTTTTGAAATTCAATTCATTGAACTGGTAAAATTACATTTTATACAAATTTTTCTAATGTTCCTAGAAGGTTGGTAAAAGACGTTAAAATGTTCAATAAAAATTTATACATCAAATTTTATTATAAAATGACTCCAATGAATTACATTATACTTATATAGGTATTATGTATCTATTTTGACCTAAAATAAATTTGAATAAAATAAATAATAATTTAAATAAAATGTAGGTTTCAAACAATAACGTAGTGTTTTTCACTATTCATCAAAAATTGAATGTTTTCAGAAAAATAAAACAAATTCACCCTAAGCTAATTTTGATATTCCAAATCCAAAAATGAATTCCATTTAGAAAAATAAAATTTATAAAATTTCAAAAAGTGGGTATTGCAATTCATAACAGATTGTTTGACTGCACATGGGGTGATATAACTCGATGTTGCATAAAACACAAGATATTGTATTTTTTCAAAGAGAAGCTTATCGTAGAAGCTTGGGATATTACATTCTATACCCCTTCAAATAATTTCTTCATTTAACTTTCATGAATATTGCGGAAAAAAAAAGATTCAGGTGGTTCTTCACCACAAGTTCCCTGTGCTTCCAAGTTTCATCGTCCATCTTATGGTTTCTCCATAGAACTTTTCCCAGATGAGTATTTTGGTTTCTCAACACTTGTTCACTGGTATAAAGAATTTTGACAGGCTCTTCACAATAAGAAAAATCAGGTTCAAGTTCTATTTATTCATAGGTGAGTACATGTGTTGGGTCAGGCATGTATTTTCTAAATAGTGATACATGGAACACGTCAAGAACTTTGGAGAGACTTGGAGTCATTTCCAAATGTTAAGCTACAACTCCAATTAATTCTATAATTTTGAAAGGTCTGAAGTACCTGGAACTTAATTTACCCTTCCTAAAAAAATTTATAGCACCCAGCTAGGGAGATACCTTCAAGAAAACAACATATCCTACATGGAATTAAAAAGAATTCCTTCGGTTATCGAAATTTCTATTTTTCCGACTTCGAGGTACTTTGATTTGGGCTTGGATATTCTTCACCTTTTCAATTGTTTCCTAAACATGTTCTGGGCCTATGAGTTTTCATTCACCAACATCGTCTTGACAAGTTGGTGTGAGAAATCTCTTTCCATATAACACATCATGTGGTTCCTTCTAAATACTTGAATGAAAGCAATTATTATAGTAAAATTCTACCATAGGTAAATATTGATCCGACATACCTTTAAAGGCTAGTGAGAAAGATCTCAACATTTCTGCTAAGGTTTGAATAGTCCGTTCAAATTGTCCATCAGTTTGATGGTGGTAGGCAGTGCTCAAATGATGTTTAGTATCTAGGGATTTTTGGAGACTTTTCCGAAATCATGATGTAAAATAAGAATCAATATCAGAAACAATCGATAGGGGTACTACATTAATTCATACAACTTCATAAATATATTGTATTGATAAAAGTTCATGTTGTAAATCTTCTCTTATAGAAATAAAATGTTCTTACTCAATAAGACGATCAACAATGACCCATATTGCATCATTCATTCTAGGAGTCTTTGGTATCCCTATGACAAAGTCCATCGTAATATTATCCTGTTTCAACTCAGGTTTGGGAAAAGGTTGCATGACTCCTCCAGGATGTTGCCTTCAAAATTTTACTTATTGAAAAACCATAGATCTTGACATAAAATCAGCAATCTTCCTCTTCATGTTGTCTACCAAAAATATTCCATCAAATATCTATATATCTTGGTTCTCCCAGGGTGTATAAAGAAATTAGAGCAATGAGAATCATCCAAAAATTCCATTTTTAGTTTAGTTAAGTTAGGAACACAACATCTCTTCCCAAATTTCAAAATTCCATATTCATATACAAAGTCAATCAATCTCTCCTTGTTCACAGATTTAATCTTCTTTTGAAATTCCTCATCATGAGTCTGAGAAGTTTTTATCCTTTTTAGTAAAGATAGTTTGGAAACCATTTGAAAAGAATTGATGTATCACCTTCCAGGGTTATTCCTATATCTGTCTTTACTAGATACATGTATATAGGATCCTTTTAAACCCTCATCTTGTTCAAAACTCCCTGATCCATTCTTCTCAAAGCATCTACCATCTTATTTTCCTTCCCGAGGTGGTTTTTTATAGTGCAATCAAAATCCATGATTAGTTCAAGCCATCGCCTTTTCATCATGTTGAGTTCTTTTTGTGGGAAAATATACTTCAATCTCTTGTGATCAGTATAAATCTCACATTTTTGACCATAGGGATAATATCACCCTGTTTTCAAAATAAATATTACAACGGCTAACTCATGATCATGAGTGGGATTGTTTTTATCATTGGATATTTAGCTGTCGGGAAGCATAGGAAATAACTCTATCATTCTGCATAAGGACACAACAAAGTCCTTTCATTGAAGCATCAATATAAATAACAAACCCATCATTCCCCGACGGTAGAGTAAATATAGGATCATTAACTAATATTCTCTTCAGTTATTCAAAACATTATTCACACTCTTTGGTCCAAACAAATATAACCCCTTTACGTGTGATTTGGATAATGGGTTAGCCAATCAAGAATAATTATGGAAAAAATGCTGATAATAACCTACTAAACCAATAAAACTTCGTACCTCAGTTATACTCGTCGGTGCTGGCCATTCTTGGATTTCATTGGTATTTGAAGGATCAATAGAGATTCCATCCTTAGAGACAATATGGCCATGAAAAGAAATCCCCAAAATCCAGAAGTCACACTTTCTAAATTTCCCATATAATTTATTTCTTTTAAGATTCATTAGGATAATGTGCATGTGATTTTCGTGATCTTTGTAGCATTTTCAGTATACCAAGATATCATCAATAAATACCACTACAATGTCATCAGGATATTCCATGAAAATATTTTCATTAGATCCTTGAAAATAGACGGTGCAATAGTTAGTCCAAATGAAATTACTGTAAACTCGTAATGCCTGTATCTGGTTTGAAATGTTGTTTTCAGAATGTCTTCATTCTTCACACACAACTGATGATATCCAAATCAAAGGTCAATCTTTGAAAATATTGAGCTCTATAATGTCAGTCGAATATATCATCAATGCATGGTAGGCGATACTTGTTCTTTATTGTTATAGTATTGACCTCTCTGTAGTCAATGCACAACCTCATAGATCCGTCTTTGATTTTAACAATATGGATTGGGGCTCCCAATGGAGAAACATTAGGAAGAATAAATAAATTTTTACTTAATTCATATAGTTTTTTCATTAGTTCCTCTAATTCCACTATGTCCATTCTATAAGGGGTCTTCGATATGGGCCTTGAATATGGAATTAAATAAATAGAAAACACAATTTCTTGTTCTGAAGGATGTCCATGTAACTCCTCTTGAAACAAATCAACATATTCTTGCACAATAGGTATGTACTCTATTCGAACATTCTTTTCCTCGCTAATAGTTATTTCATTCTCTTCATTGACAATATTTGAATTTAGTAGTGCTACTAGGGGTGGATCTTGATAAGAATCAGGTGGTGATGTTTCTGTTATAAAGATAAGGTACTCATTATCATCATCGTGAACTATAACCTCATTCTTCTTGCATTAAATCTTTGTATCATGGTCTGAAAACCAATCCATACCAAGGATTATATCAAATCCAATCATGGGTATGCTGATGAGATCAGCAGATAAAGAACCTTTATATGACCTAATGAGAACTGATTCAAAAAACATTATTGCAATGATACTTCATTTAGGTGTTTTGACAGACAACTCCCTTGTTAATTAAAATTGACAATATCTAATTTTCATAGCACATAGGGAAGATATGAAAAAAATGCGATGATCCAGAGTCAAATAAGGCATTTGCTAAACATTAAGAAACCATTATATTACATGGCACCATGTCTTTCAACTCTTATCTTTTTCAAGAATTGACTATCCTTTCTGCTCGATGCATCTTCCACCTAATATTAATTCTTGGGTGGTAGTTTATTGTGCAATCATAATCCTTGAGTAGTTCTATCCATCACCTTTGCCTCATGTTGAGTTCTTTTTGTGAGACAATATACTTCGAACTCTTGTAATTAGTACAAATATCAAATTTTTAACCATAGATATAATGTCTCCATATCTTCAAAGAAATTATTACAACTATTAACCTAGTATCATGAGTATGATAGTTTTTTTAAGGAATTTTTTTCTTTCGTGATGTATAGGCAATACCCCTATCATTATTCATAAGGACCCAACCCAGTCCTTTCTTTGATTCATCACTACAAAGAACAAACAAATCATTCCCTGATGGTATAGTCAAGATAGTAGCATTAAATAATATTCTCTTCAGTTATTCAAAACATTTTTCACACTCTTTATCCCAAACTAGTTTAACCCCTTTACGTGTGACCTTGGATAATGGGTTCTCCAATCGAGAAAAATTCAAGACGAAATGCCGATAATAACCAACTAAAGCAATAAAATTACGTAGCACAGTAACACTCGTCGGTGCTGGCCATTCTTGTTTTTCTCTTGTCTTAGAAGGGTCAATAGAGATTCCATACTTAGAGACAATATGGCCATGAAAATAATTCTCTTGAAGCCAGAATTCACACATGCTAAACATCCTATATAAATCATTTCTTATAAGAGTCTTTAGAAAATTGCGCATGTGATTTTCATGATCTCCGTAGATTTTGGAGTAAACCAAGATATCATCAATAAATACCACTACAAAGTAATCAAGATATTCTTTGAAAGATATATTCATTATATCAATGATGATAGATGTAACACTGCAATATTTCATAGTACGTTAGTTTTTCAAAGTAATTCAATAGCTTACACAACACCCCACAACGAGTTCAAGCGCACCACGACTTACCAAACTAGTCATTCAAAAGTGGTTATTAATTGTATTAACATAATTTGGAACATTATATAACCCTTATAATTTTAGAATCCATGTTATGAGTTTCTTAGACATTATTTAAGGACAAATTCATTTTTTCAGATAAAAGAAGTATTTTTAAAAAAATTCAATTTAAATGCCTTTTAATGGCGAAGCCTTTTTAAATCCAATATTTGAAACTTTTATATATTTAATTTGAAAAAATAAACCACTTCTTTGGGATAGGGACATAAGAATTTAGTTTCAAAATATTTTTGGTGTTTTTTTGAATACATTCAAATTTGGGTGAATTTTGAAAAATAATATATTTTAACTACAAATTTTTTTAATCAAAAAAATTTCTTGTGTTCAACAATACATTTGAATGGTTTGGATGTATAATTAGATTATATTTTTACCATTCAATCCAATGTTGGTCATTTTATGTAATTTCACTTTGAAATTCGATATAAACAAATGTCAATCTTTTGGTAATTATTATTTCATAAAAATACGCATTTTGGTTTTGAAAACGGGAATTAATTTTAAACTAATAAATAAAATTTCTATCTTTTTAAATTGGTAAAATAGACTTCATTTTCTAATTCAGAATATAAAAATTATCTTCGGGTAAATTTTTTGTATGTTTCTGAAAACTTTTAATTTTTAATGAACAGTTAAAGACACTGAGTTATATTTTAAAACTGAATTTTTATTTAAATAAGTATTTATTTTAATAAAATTTATTTTAGGTAAAAATAGATACATAATACCTATATAAGTTAAATATAATTCATTGGAGTCAATTTATAATAATTTTAGATAAATAAAAATTTTATTGAACTTTTCACCGTCTTTTACCCACCTCCTAGTAGAATTTTCGAATTCAAATAAAACATAATTTAACCTCTTCTGTGAATTGAATTTAGAAAATCCAAGAGACATGGTTGATATCTGTAAGTAAAATGTAGTTCAATAAGATGAAAATAATATTTTCTGAATAGTATCTTTTTTTATTTACCGTGGTTAAAAGTAAATAGGGTAATTAAGGTAAAAATAATAATATTATTACCATAATACATGTCCGAATTATATTGGATAAGTATAATTAGAACAAAAAAACTTAGGAATAAAATATGAACCTCTTTGGTCAACATGGATTAGATTATTACATTTATTATTATTTTATTTAAAGATGAGTTTAAAGAGTTAAAATCAATGTTTAATAACTAAAACTTTTTTAATATAGGGATAAACATAAGATAAATACAGGAATAAATATTCATTAGAAGGATAAAAATATTTCCTACATAATGGTATTTTATTTATATTTTTTAGACATTAAATAATTTAATTTATTTGTGACACAATGATGATGCAGTAATTACCTAATTAATGAAATATTAAAATAAGTGATATTATTAATATCCAAATAAATTAAATTTGATACTTTTTATAAATTGGACTAATTTGTTAGGTTAATATAACATATTAGTGTTTCTTATACTATTTTTTCTAATTAATAATGCTGTTATGAATTTAGAAAAAAATACCAAATAGTATCAAAATTGACACAAAAGAGTATTTAAAACAAGTATTCTACTATTAATAAATATTCTATTCCTAAAAATATAAGGTTCTTCAAAAAGACTTATTTAATAAAATTTTTATCATTAATGAACCAGTTGGGGTTCTCTTTGAAGTATATACTATGTTTATTAACAATATAATATAAAAATACAAAGAGATAAGATAAATGTCAAACTATTTAACTAAGAGTTAAATCTAAATGTTAAGGTTAATATAGTGAACCAAAGATGTCTAAAACATATTGGTTGAGTGGTTTTCGACCCATCCAAACCTTTTCTTTTAAATAATCAATTTTGGAGAAATTAGTAACCGAAGATGATTTTATTATAAAATAATATTTCTAGATTTTCCAAAGGTTCCCCTCACCCTTCTTATAAAAGGGCACTCCCCTTCTCCCTAATTCACACCATCAAATCCATTTTTCTCGGCCAAACCCTACGCAAATACCCTATCAACTATCCTCCCTTCATCCTAGAGGCCCTCCTTAATCATAAATCCAACCTAAGGTGCCCGTTTGACCAAATCAAAAGGGAGAACCCAAAGAGGAGGTAATAATTTCACCACCCTCTTTCAAGTTCTTTTCTTCTTCCACTAATTCTTTCATTATTATTTCCATTTTAAAATAATAACTCCAGTATCTTCACTATACTGTTATGTTATTATAAATATGGTACAACCATATTCATTATTCTATCCATCCTTTTAATGACATGTCACCATACGTGCGTACGTACGGATTACCGTCTCCACGTCGTGGTGTAATTGTTATTCAATACATTATTATTTGGATGGGTATAATAATGATGTGTAATTGATGTAAATAATAAATATAACAAGATATTGATTCAGTATATATGATATAACATCCAATTATATATTATTTTAATATCAAAATAATGATATTGTCACTCGTGCGTATGTACAGATTACCTTCTCCACGAACGCGATAAGATTCATTCCCCATCATATTCATTCAACAATAAATGTCATTTTATGATTAAAAATAATTTTTAGAGACATGATATAATTTTGAATATGAATATGATACATCCCATCCATAACTAATATGACTCACATAACAAATAATATAATGGAAAATGAATCTGTTAACTCCCAAAATGACGATAATACCAATATATTATTAAAAAATAAATGTTAAAAGATCATATATGACATCATATTAATGTATATTATTATTTTATTATTTAAAAAAAATAATTTCACCATTATACAGGAGGTTAAACTACCCTCGACCAATGGAAAAGTACAAAGTAAGGGGTTTCTTATCTCGCTTTTAATTCCGTGAGATTTCCATTGTTCACCACTAATTTATTGCATGTGGTGTGTGTACTTTCCATTATTGTATTGATTGTGTAATATAATTTAATTTATGAATATTTTCATCATAATTGTATGATCCTTATTTCATTGGTGTATGTTTCTTATGTTACCAAATATATAAGGGATTTTGGAATTTCAATTTGCACCCATTCGGCTTTACGAATACGTCATTGATTATTTTACTCCAAGATTATGTGTTGAACTACTATTCATTTGATTATTTCATAATTAACACTCCCCATTCTGTGTATATACTTTTGATACACATAATCACTCCTTTGATAAATTCTTAAGTCATCCATATGAACTTGATAAGAGTAATATTAACCCAAACTCCATTTATTGAGTTAAACATCCAATTCATTGGTGTGGTTTTTAAAAGAATATGTGTGAATGTCCTCTAATTGATTAACACTGAATATCCAATCATATTGAGTGTATTTATATTTTTCAGACATAATTATTTCATTGATTTATCCTTAACCTAATGATATAGTCTTTATAAAATATTTCATATCAATTTACAATCCATTCAGGAATATTTGTTTTTATACACCAAATCACTTTTATATGGTGTATATACTGTCTCTTGACAAAATATATCATGAAATCATTTATTCTCAAGATATTATAATGTTTTGATTACCTCAATTATTTCTATTCCAATGTCTCTCATTTGGATAGAAACTGTAACTGAATTATCATTTTTAAATATTTTGAAGATTTAATCTTCAAATTATTTCTCATTAATTTCCATGTTTATAAAATGGTTTTAAGGATTTATTTATACGGACATAAATATTTTCAAATTAAAATTCCTTTAAAAATTTTCAAAGTAGTATGGGACCCTTTGATTCAAAAATATATTTTAAAATACTTCTTAATAAATGTTGTTACTTTTAAATGTTTTCAAGAAAAGGGGGATATTTCTCTTAAATAGTCTTGATGATTATTTTCATTTATGTCAATATCCTTCATTATTCTCAATTGAGGTTGATTTATTATGATAAAATCTTTTATTTTGTATTTAATGAATTATGTTTGACTGTGGATGTGTTATTTTTATACCATTCATGATTTATGGATAATGTATCTTTCCAATGTTTTGTAATAATGCACCGACTCTAGGAAACTTGGGTCAGGGCGTTACAGTGGGTATCATAGGAAGTTTAGTACAATCCTTGGAAACTAGATTTAGATAAACTTTGATTAGAGCACATACCCCTAAGATATAATTTGAGGATTTATATAGAGGAACTTCCTAAAAATATGGTATTGTAGTGATTTTGTGATTTTATAACTCAATAAATCGCAGTCTAGATATGAGGAGGTAGAGGCAGCTCTGGCACAGATGTACCTAGGGCTAAAACCTGAAAACAGCACTTTGTGCTAGACATGAAAGGGAACGGGTGCATGAAAACGGGCTCTGCTACACTCTTGGTTACGACACTCCCATGGGATATTCTTCAGATAAGTTACATTTTCTTTACAAACTGATTTGACATATTTTAATATAAGATGAGAATAAATGACATTTGTTAATCCTAAGATGTTTCAAATTGAAATTATGATGTCATGATATTCTCTAAATGATTCTATGACTACTGTTACTCACACAATGATTTCTGGTTTTATTCAATGGATGGATTCCAAGAAAGTCATAGTAACCTTGAGAGTGATGCAGAAGGTTGGAATGGTGGTTAAAATGAGATACAAAATGGAATGTTGATAGGTGTAAAAGATATCATGTTCATGCCAAATCTGTTTTCCAAAAATATGATCAACAACATATATATTAACCAAATCCAAGACTCAATAAAGAAAAGAAATGTGGTGAATGGTAAGAGCTCTAGCAGTGGATACCATGGAGAAAAGAATACTCAATTTCCATCATGTAGGAAACGTGGAAAGAGACACCCATGAAATTGTCTCAATGGAACCAAGAAATGCTTTAAGTGTGGGAAAGAAGGACATAAAGTGAAGAATTTACAAGGAAAAGTTAAGAGTACTATGGAAGAAAATATAATTGGTCCCAAGAATCTATTTACAGTCATTATCCATAAATGTAGGGGACATGATGATTACCTGAGTGAATGGAATATTCTATATGATATTTTCTGGGTCATAGAAGAAGCTGTGTGGAAATAATTGGTTGGAGAAATGTTTAAAAGTATTAGTGATCATTTTTGATGTAATCACATTGGAATAATTTTCTCTTGTATTTTTACCCCTACAATTTTCATCTGAAATTGATATTTAAGTAAGAATTATCTTTTCTCTTGTGGATATAGTTATAAATAACCATTTGGTTTTTTATGATCATTAGGATTGAGGAAATAACATGTTATTATATTTTGGGATAAAAATGAAAGGTATGAGATAACATTTGTGTTTAAATAATGTTATGGTTGTTTTGAGGAATTTATCTCATTTTGGTAATGTTATAAAATATAGTTTTTGAAAAAGGACAACACACATACCATGTGACAACCTGTCATTTCAGACAAAGATGTGGGAATCGAACGCACAACCACAGTGCGATTGAGATTTATCACCTACCACTGGACTAAGTGATGTCCTTGGTTAGTGTGACTAATTATTTTTAGTTAAATGATTTTATTGATCAATTATAAGTTTATTTGGGATCGTATATCTTATAAAATGAATACCCTTAGTATAGGAAAATGATTTGGTGATTATGTGATAAATGTTATTTTAGAAGAGGTTCACTTTGTTGAGAACACAACTTGCCCAAAAAAATTGAATACTATTGGATTTCTTTTGAGGAATAATGGTGGATTTTCATCTATGTTTTTATTGTGGATTTATAGTGAGTTGGGTTATTTATGGAAATGATTAATTTATAATAGAGAATATGTGATTAGGTAAATTACTGTTAAGAATGTGACACTAAGAGTAGTTTATGTAATTTGGAGATAAAATTTAACTAGAAAGACTACATAACCAAATTCTTCTATGTTTTTGGTTTCGATATTATTTTGGATTATATTAAATGATTTTAAAGACGAATTTTTATTTAATGATATTTATTTAACATTAGGGAATAGTTGGTTTAATTTAAGAAATTAAAATTATTTTTTCTTTCTCTAAAAGAATATCCTTTTTGGGGATCATCAAATCATGTACTACCCATTTTGGTTTTGATTAATATCTAAAGACAAGGAAAATATATAGTTTTCCCCTTGGGGATCATGTGATTCTCTAGAAGTTTATTCTAGCTCTTTCGGTGTGACCAAGTCTTCTTGAATACTAATCGTTTAAAAAAATGACTTAGTGGTAGTAATTTATTAAACAATGAAACTCTAATTAAAATGTAAGTATATCTCTTTATGTATTTCGTCAATATCATAAATAAATTCCTCATGTTTATGAAATATAACTTAAAACAGAAAAATGTAGGCTGTCTACTTTTCCTTCTGGGAAACTAATGATCGTTTGTCCCATCACAAGTTTGTGGTTTTTTTATTGTTAAATTTATCCTGATCATGTTTTCTATCCCACTCTATCAGAACGTGACCCTTAGTTTATCTTCCATATCCATGTTTTCCTACATGGAATCCTAGTATGGGTTATCTTGGGTGACCATTGTACCTCTCTTTCATTCTTTTAAAGTGATAGTTTTATTGACTCTTTTTCTTATGTGGGACTTTCTATTATATTCCCAAGCCAAATTTTAAAAATTGCGATGATGCAATTTATTGAAGGAGGAAAGAATGTAACACCCCAAGATTTCATAGTACGTTAGTTCTTCAAATTAATTCAATAACATACACTACACGCAACATCAAGTTCAAGTGCACCATGAATTACCAAACTAGTCATTCAAAAGTTGTTATGAATAATATTCACAGTATTTTGAAGTTTATATAACCCTTATAGTTTTAGAATCCATATTATTAGTTTCTTAGATATAATGCAAGGACAAATTCATTTTATTCAGATAAAAGAATTATTTTTAAAAAAATACAATTTTACCGCATTTTAGTGGTGAGCCCTTTTTAAATCCAATATTTGAAACTTTTATATATTAAATTCGAAAAAATAAACTTCTTCTTTAGGATAGGGAAATAAGAATTTTGTTTCAATAAATTTTTGTTATTTTTTTGATAACTTACATATTTGGGTGAATAGTGAAAATTAATATATTTTAACTGAAAACAACTTTTTCAATCAAAATAATTTATAGTGTTCAACTCTAAATATGAATGGTTTGGAAGTATAATTAGATTATATATTTACCATTTAGTACAATGTTGGTCATTGTATATAATTTCACTTAGAAATAGGACATAAACTAATGTCAATCTTTTGGTAGTTATTATTTCATAAAAATACGCATTTTGGTTTTGACAATAGGAATTAATTTTAAACTAATAATTGAAATTTATATGTTTTTAATTAGGTAAAATATACTTTATTTTTTAATTTAGAATATAAAAATTAGATTAGGGTGAATTTTTCGTATCTGTCTGAAAACGTTTAATTTTTTATGAGTAGTGAAAGACACTAAGTTATAGTTAAAAATGAATTTTATATAAATAATTATTTATTTTATTTAAATTTATATTAGGAAAAAATAGATAAATTATACATATATAAGTTAAATGTAATTCATTGGATTCATTTTATAATAATTTTAGTTATACAAAAATTTTATTGAACATTTCACTGTCTTTTACCCATATCCTAAGAGAACATGAAAATTCACATAAAACATAATTTTACCACTTCTGTGAATGGAATTTCAAGAATCCGAGAGACACAATTGATATCATTAAGTATATTTTGGTTCAATAAGATGAAAATAATTTTTGGTGAATAGCAAAATTTTACTTTTATTTTCCACGGTTAAAAGTAAATACGGTAAATAAGGGTAAAAATGATATTATTATTACCCTAAAACATTTCATAATTCTATTTGATATGTATAGTTCGACCAAAAACAACCTTCTGAATAAAATGTGAACTTCTTTGGTCTATTTGGACTATATTATGACTTTTATTTTTATTTTATTTAAAGAAGAGTTAAAAGAGTTAAAATCAATGTTTAATAAATAAAATATTTTTAATATAGGTCTAAACATAAGATAAGTTCGACTATAAACATTAATTAGAAAGATAAACAGATTTCCAACATAATGGTAGTTTATTTATATTTTTTATATATTAAATAATTTAATATATTTATGACACAATGATGATGTAGTAATTACCTATTTAATGAAATATTAAAATAATTGATATTATGAATATCCAAATAAATTAAATATGAAACTTTTTTTTTAATTTCACTAAATTTATAAGGTAATATAACATATTAGGGATGGTTAGGTAAATTCTTTTCGAATTAATAATGCTGTTATGAATTTAGGAATTAAAAATACCAAATAGTGTCAAAAATGACGAAAAAGTGTTTTAAAAAAATATTATATTATTAATTGATATTCTATTCCTAAAAATATAAGGCTCGGCGAAAAGACTTATATAATGATAAGTTTATCATTAATGAACCACTTAGAGTTCTCTTAGAAGTATACAGTATGATTATTAACCATATAATATTCAAATACAAAGAGACATGGTCAATGTCAAACTATTTAACAAAGAGTTAAATCTAAACGTTGAGGTTAATATAGTGACCCAAACCTATCTAAAACCAATTTGTTGAGTGATTTTCAACCCATCCCCAGCTTATACTTTAAATGATCCATTTTTGAGTAATTAGAGACCGAAAAGGATTTTATTATAAAATAATATTTCTAGCTTTTACTATGGTGTCCCTCACCCCTCTTAAAAAAGGGCACTCCCCCTTCTCTATAATTCACACCTTCAAATCCATTTTTATCAGACAAACCCAGCCCAAACACCCTATCAACTGTCCTACCTTCATCCTAGAGGCCCCCCTTAGTCATAATGCCAACCTAAGTATCCCTTTTGATCAAATCAAAACTAATAACCTGAAGAATATGTAATAATTTCACCACCCTCTTTCAAGTTCTTTTCTTCCTCCACTTCTCCTTTCATTGTTATTTCTTTACTAAAAATATAACTCTAGTATATTCTCTATACTATGATATTATTATAAATATGGTACAAAAAAATTCATTATTATTTCCATCCTTTGAATGACATGTAACCATACGTGCGTACATATGGATTACCGTCTCCACGTTGTGGTGTAATTGTTATTCTATACATTATTATTTGGATGGGTATAATAATGACGTGTAATTGATGTAAATAATAAATATAAAATGATAAATATTCTTTATATATTATATACCATATAATTATATATTATTTTAATATTTAAAGAATGATATTTTCGCTCATGCGTACGTACGAATTACCATCTCCACGAAAGCGATGAGATTCATTCCCCATCGTATCCATTCAACAATAAATTTCATTTTATGATTAAAATAATGTATAGAGACATGATATAATTATGTATATGAATAAGATACATCCCATCCATAATAAATATGACTCACATAACAAATAATGTAATGTAAAACGAATCCGTTAACACCCAAAACGACGATAATACTAAGATATTATTAACAAAGCAATGTTAAAAGGTCATATATGATATCATATTAATGTATATGATTATTTTATAATTTAATAACAATTATTACACCATCATGCAGGAGGTTAACCTACCCTCGACCAAGTAAAAAGTAAAAAGTAAGTGGTTTCTTATCTCACTTTTAATTCGGTGAGATTTCCATTGTCCACCACTTATTTATTGCATGTGGTATGTGTACTGCCCATGATTGTATTCATTGTGTAATATAATTTTATTTATGGATATTTAAATCATCATTGAATAATCCTTCTTTCATGGGTGTATGTTTCATAAGTTACCAAATCAATAATTGAATTTGATATTTCAATTTCCACCCATTCAGCTTTACGCATACTTCATTGATTATTTTACTCCAATATTATGTGTGGAACCACTATTCATTTTCTTATGTCATAATTACCACTCCCCTTTCAGTGGAAATACATTTGATACACATAATCACTCATTCAATAAATTCTCAACTCATTAATATGAAACTCATAAGATTAATTTTAACTCAATCCCCATTTATTGAGTTAAACATCCAATTCATTGGTGCTGTTTTTACATAAATATGTGTGAATGTCCACTTATTGATTTACACTGAATATCCAATCATATTGATATTATTTAATTTTTTCAAATATAATTATGTCGTAGATTTATCCTTAACTGAAGTATACGGTCTTTAAAATAGATTTCATCTCTATTTACATTCCATTGAGACTTCTTTGTTGTTATACACCAAATCACTTTTATATGGTGTATATACTTTCCCCTGACATAATATATCCTAATGTCCTTTATTCTCATGATATTATAATGTCTTGATTACCTCAATTATTTTTATAAAAGAGTCTCTCATTTGGTTATAAACTCTTACTAAAATATCATTTTTAAATGTTTTAACGATTTATTCTTCTAATTCTATCTCATTAATGACCATGTTTTAAAAATGGTTTTAAGGATTTATTTATATGGACATTAGTGTTTTCAAATTAAAATTCTTTTTAAAATTTTCAAATTGGTATGGGAAACATTTATTCAAAAATCTATTTTAAATTACTTCTTAATAAATTGTGTGACTTTTAAATGTTTTCAAGAAAAATGGGGATATTTCTCTCAGATAGTCTTGATTATTATTTCTATCTATATCAATATCCTTCACTATTCTTAATTGTGGTTGGTTTAGTATGATACAGTATTCCATATTGTATTGAATGAGTTAGGATTGACTGTAGATGTGTTATTTTTATACCATTCATGGTTTAGGGATAAAGTATTGACATTTCATATGATAGTTTTAATACAAGTGTTTATGTTATGTTTAAACCTTTTCATATGAGGGGTGAATTGTTCTTAGTATGTGGCAGGTGGAGCCCGCTATAGGTACTCGATCCATCGGTAGGTCTCATGATACAAACTAGTTTCTTGGCATAAGTCCTTGACAAAATCTAATTTGTAGTCTTGGCACGAGGCCTTGACTATGTGTTTATGATGTCAGACATTATGCATTCCGTAATTATGAGATTATATATTGATATTCCATGTGGTTATTCGACTAGTATAATAATCATTACTATGTTTTATTATGGAATTATTTACTTAGATCATTTTCCTACCATAATGTGTTCATGTTAATTATTTGTAAAATCACATGTTTTCAATTATTCACCATGACCAATGTTTATGTTATCTTTCACTATATTGATTACTCTTACTGGGAATTTGAGCTCACCCCTTTATTATGTTTCATTTTCCCAATATATAATGAAGTTAGTTTTTGAGTGACTTGGAGGCATAGTCTACGAATATTGGATGTTTCTAATTGAATAATTTAGTGTTGTTTTTATTTTCAAGTTGTAATGTTGACCGTATAAATGTATCTAGTATTTCCAAGGCTACTAAAATGATGGTTTTTTCGGGACATTATTTCCTTATATTATGCCAATGTTATGTAATAATGCACCAACATTGTGTAACTAGGGTCTGGGCGTTACAATAGAGGGTGCATTAGTCCGGCCAAAATTCCATCCTATAAACTTGTAATTAGCATACTTGGTACTAAATTATATCTCCGGAATGTATTCCTTCTTCAAACAAATCTGATGACATCCAGATCTAATGTCAATCTTTGAAAAATATTGAGCTCCATGATGTTGATTGAAAAAATCATCAATGTGTGGTAGGAGATACTTGTTCTCTATTGTTATATCATCGATCTCCCTGTGATCAATGCACATCCTCATAGATCCAACTTTCATCTTAACAAAAAGAAGATAGGCTCCCCATGTAGAAACACTAGGGAGAATAAATCCTTTATTACTCAATTCCTCTAGTTGTTTCTTTTGTTGCACTAATTCCATATAGGACATTCTATATGGGGTCTTCGATATGGGACTTGAACAATGAATTAAATCAATTTAAAACTAAATTTATCATACAAGAGGATATCCAGGTACATCCATTGGAAACACATCAACTTATTCTTGCACTATAAGTACATCATATATTTGAACATTCTTTTCCTCACCCATAGGTATTTCACTCTCTTCTTACCTAATAATTGAATTTTTTAAAGCTACTAGGGGCGGATCTAGATAAGAATTTGATGGCGACGTATCTGCTCTAAAAATAATGTATTCCTTATCATCATCAAAAATTGTAACCTCCCTCTTCATAAATTAAATTTTCGCATCATGGCCTGAAACACAATCCATACTAAGGATTATATCAAATTAAATCATGAGTATGAAGATGAGATCAATAGTTAAAGAATGTTTATATGCCCTAATGGGAAATAAATCAAAAAACATTGTTGCAATGATATATCCCTTATGATTTTTCATTATCAACTCCCCTGTTAAATCAAAATGGTAATATCTAATTTTCATGGAAAATTGTGTTGATAAGAAACAATGCCACGATCTAGAATAAAATAATGTGTTGGAAAAATTATAGTAAACCATTAAATTACCTACCAACACGTCATTCGGAGCTTCAACCTCAGAAGTAGAAATCATATAAGGTTGGCCTTTCTCCCATGGAATTTTCTACGGTATGTTTACTTGCTTCTTGGGACATTCATTTGGAAAATTCCTCATTTATCTACAATTATAGCATTCAAAATTGACAACCTATTTCTTTCACTTTAAATCAAATTCATGGTGTAATTTTTCACCACACTTGTAACAGACTCCCATTCCCTTTAGGCAAGTACCAGTGTGTTTCAATCTACATTTACTGAAGGATAAAAATACAACATTTCCCTTCTTCCACTTATTTCCATTTCAAGAGTGTTCAGCATATCTCTTCTTATCTTACTGTTCTTTAATGTTGCAAGACTTAGATAATTATTTTTCTATCTTGATACACCATGAGATAATATATTCGTATGATGAGAATGATTGGAACACTATTGCTCGACATAGAAATTATTTTAACACATCAATGAATTAATCAATCCTACTCATTGGGTTACATATATAATCTGTTTCATGGATTTTGATCCTTGTAATGTTAACCTCATACTTTTCGACATTCTTATCCTTCTTTACCTAAAACTTGGAAATTTTCATTCCATATACGCTCAATGGTCACAAGGAAAGTAGTTCTATAAGAAATCTCTCTAAACTCCCTCCACTCTATATTTTATACTTCTTTATCCTCCTTTTATTTTATAATTTGAGTCCACCATTGATCTGCATCTCTCATGAGGTGATAAAAATCCATGAAAACTTTTTCCCTTTAGATAATCCCCAAAAGCATAAAATATTTTCTATAAGGAATATATCCATTTCGCAGATAAAAATGGATTTGTAGTCCCAGTAAATGTAGGTGGTTGTTTCATCATGAATCTGTCTAACATTGACCCTCCACATTGTGGATCATGGTGCTCCATACGGGTAAGGTTATTATTCATATCCCATGTGAGTTGTCCCTATATAGTTATAAGTTCTTCAGCACTAGTTTCACCACAAAATCCACTCTAATTATCTTGAGTATGAGGGAAATCCCTACATGGATTACGTGTGTTGATACAGTTTCCATTCATTATACTAAGCACCATTTCTAAACAATGGAATACACTATATTAGTTTATTAATTTCAATACATAATTCCAAACTAGTAAAATACCAAACATAAATTGAATAGTTTATGAATATAATCCCTAATAATAAATATGTTTTCATTGAGGATGTATTTACTCATAAATCCTTCGTAATGGTTTGTAATAAAAATTTGAATTGTCCTAATCATATCCTCAGTGAGTATCGTAATCATGAGTGAAGCAAGGCCCGTTGTTGTGTACCAGGATACCCTATGTCAAGCCCAAAACTCCTTGTATGAATTTTCACTCCTAGGTACATCTATTCCAGAGCCACCTATACCTACTCATATCTAGACATGGATGTTTTTCATAGAAAATAAATAAAATATCTACATTACCAAAATTATAAGAAGTTCATCAATAATAATCCCCAATGTCTATCTTAGTGCAATGTTCTATAATCAGAGTTCTTCCAAATATATCTACTAAACATTCTCTGATATCAACTATAACACCCCTTCCCCAGTTTCCTAGTTTCAGTGCATTATTATATAACATTTTTATGATCACAAAATCTCCTGTCTCGAAAGACCGATTAGTTTTCTAGGCTTGGGAGTACAATATGTATATATAAGATTTACATTTAATTTATAAATGAGAAAAACAACATTGTGTCCCATTTTAACACACTCATATCCCTGAGCCTATTCTTGTAGGTTAATCATAATATACATCTTCACATCCTGGGAAAAAGAAGAAATAAGAAAGGTGTGAGATTAGATGCTCAGTAAGGATAACAACACATTAGAAACTATCGTAAATATAAATAAACATTTAGGGCAATATAAAAGACTACAAACTCCTTTTAAACCCAAACATCTACAGAATATAGAAAAGATAAGTCAAATAATTCCATTTACTTATTCACATGGATATTCTACTAATTGAATTATCACATGTAATATAAATACCAAATTTTATAATTATGGAATGCATAATGTCAGACATCATAACCACATAGATAAGTCATTGTGTCAATACTACAAATATGATTTTTTAAGGCCTTGTTCAAAGACACTAGTTAGTCTCATGAGGCCTGCCGATCCATCGAGGAGCTATAGCAGGATCCACTCATCATATAATTAGTCCAATGCATTCCTCATATGAAAAGGTCGAAACATAACATAAACATTCTTATTAAAACTAGCATATGAAATGTTAATACTGTAACCATAAAACCTGAATGGTATAAAAATAATACATCCACTATAAAACATATCACAAAACATTCAATACAATATTGAAGACTGTATCATAATATATCAACTTTATAAAAGTGTTAAATCCATGAAAGGATGTTGACATAGATGAAATAAAAACTATTTGAGTGAAATATCACTTCCAATTTTGAAATATTTTAAGCCACATAATAATAAAATAAAACATCTATTTGGAAAATATTATTATATTATAGTGAAGGAATCATCAATGATGTCATAACGGCGAAAAATCTTTACACCCACTGTATACGTTAAAAAACGTTCTTACCTTAATTTGTTGAAAAGGTCATATCGAACCTTGTTTGGAATATGATAGAAAGATTGCTTTAAATAAATATTATAAAAATTCAAAAAAGGGTATAAATTACTTTATCCCATATTCTAGGAAATATTAAAAATGTTTTGAAATACATTTTTAAGAAACCAGGATGTGGATGATAAATATGTCCCAGTATATATTCACTTATAAACTACCTCAGATAATAAAGGGATTGTAAAATTAACCCTTACCTTGTACTTTTCGTTGTTCGAGGGTATGTTACACTTTTTTATAAAAGTTAAATAATTTCTATAATATTTTACATGAAACCATATACATAAATATGATATTATATATGATCTTATAATATTTTTCAAAATAATATTTCAGTAGTATAATTGTTTCAGGAGTTAACTCATTCGTTTTCATATATATAATTTGTTACATAATTCCGGTTTGTTATTGATAGGATTTATTTTATTTGTATCCAGAATTTTATTATGTTCTTAATTTTTTTTAATCATAAAATTAAAATTATTCTTGAATGTTTATGATGGGGAAATGAATCTTATAGTGTTCATGGATACGATAATCTGTACGTACGCACAAGCAACAATATCATTCTTTTGATGTTAAACTTTAATATAATTGGATCTAATATCATATATAAAGAATCATTAACATGATATATTTATTATTTACATCAATTATACCCATTATTATACCCATCCAAATAATGAGGTTTTAAATAACAAACTACACCATGACATGGAGACGAAAAGTTGTACTTACGCACGTATCATGACTTTTTCATTCATAGGATGGATAGAATAATGATTATTGTTGTAAAAATTTTATAATAAAATGAAAATATATTTAATGTACTGAAGTTAATATTTTTTTATGGAAGCAACAAAGAAAGAGAAAGTGGAAGAAGAAAATAACTTTGAAAGTTGTGATGAAATTATTACCTCTTATTCGGGTCCTTGCTTTTGATTTTATCATAATGGCTCCTTAGGTCAGATTTATAATAAAATTATAGCCTCTAGGTTTTTGTGAGGGTTATTGGGAAGAGATTTGTGAAGTGTGTTTCCAATCCAAATGTCGTTGGAGGTGTTATTTTGAGAGAAGGGGAAGTACCCATTTATAAGAGATGTGAGGGTTACTTTAGAAAAAACATGAATTTTTTATTATTATTATAAAATAATTATAAGTTTATAATGTATCCAAAAGTATTTATTTATAGGATAAGATGGGGATGGGTCGAAATACAATCATCCAATAGGTTTTATACATGTTTAGGTCACCATTTTAACATTATCTTTCAGATTTAACTGTTTGTAAAATAGTTTATCTTATACATTGTATTCTTTTATTTTTTTTACATGGTTAATAAACATACTATAAAATGAAAAGAGAACCAAAATTGGTTCATTAATTACATATATATAATTATATAAGTCCTTTTTCTAAACAATAGATTTTTATGAATATTATATAATTTAATAATATAGTATTTGTTTTAAAAACTCATTTTTGTCAATTTTGACAGTATTTAGTAATTGGTTTTTGTAAAAATTCAAAAAACATGACTATTTCAAACATAATACATCATATCAATCCTAACATGTCATTTGAACCTATAAAATTAGTGGAATTCATCAAAAGTCTCAATTTAAATTTATTTTTATGTTTATGATATCAATTATTTTAATCTTCAATTAATAAGGTAATTAATTCATCATCATTGTGTCATATATAAATTTAATTATTTGATATATAAAAATTATAAATATAGTAAAATTATATAGGAAATCTATTTATATTTCTAATTTATATTTATAGTTCAATATAGCTTATGTATAACCCTATAATAAAAACGTTTTCTGTATATAAATCTGAATATAATACTTTTAACTCTTTCTTAAATAAAATAATAATAAGTGTATTATCTAATCAAAGTGGATCAAATAGGATGATATTTTATTCCAATGGTTGAGTTTTATCAAAATATACCTATCCAATAGAATTAATACATGTGTTAGGGTAATTATAGTTTCATTTTTACCTTTAATTACCCAATTTATATTTAATGATTGGAAAAAAAATTCAAAAGTTACTATTCAACAAATATTATTGTCATACTATTGAACCACATTTTACTTATTTATGTCAACCATGTCTTTCAGATTTTTGAAATTCAATTCACAGAAATGGAAATATTATGTTTTATACAAATTTTCTAATGTTCCTAGAATATGGGTAAATGGAATTAAAATGTTCAATAATATTTTACACATCTAATTTTATTATAAAATGACCCAAATAAATTACATTAAAATAATATTGGTATTATTTATCTATTTTGAAATGAAATAAAATTTAAAAAAAGCAGGTTTCAAATAATAACTTAGTGTTTTTCACTACTAATAAAAAATTGAATATTTTCAAATAAATGAAAAAAACTCTCCCTAAGCCAATTTTTTTATTCCTAATGCAAAAATAAAGTCCATTTTTTAAAATAAAATTTATAAAATTTAAAAAATTGGGTATTAATATTCACAATGGATAGTTTGATTGGTAGTGGGGTGTTAGAACTCGATGTTGCATACAACACAAACTATTATATTATTCAAAGAGAAGCATGTCGTGGAAACGTTGGGTGTTACAAGATAGGGGATGGTAATAGTTCCAATGATGTATTTTTTCTCTTATTTTTTATATACTATCAATGAAATGGGAGATTAGTTAATGTATGATTGTTTGTCTTCTTAATGGTATATTTGATAAAACATTGGGCTTATTGATTATGTGTAATATTATTTTTTATGGTTTCTTTGGAAATTTCCACTATAATATAAATCCAATTTGGGGGAATATCCTATAAATTTAATATATTTATCCATAACCACTAGTTTTTAGAATCAAGAATATATTTTGGTGTCATGAGACAACATGGGACACGATATCAAAAAAGTATAATGGGAAAATATTATAGAATATGGATCTATCATGTAACAATCCATTACCATTGTGTAGCCAATACCAAATAGGGATTAAACCCACATCAACTATTTTCTTCGTTTCTCTAATGTGCTTTATCATCTATACTTATATCCATTAGGAACCTATTATAGACTTCCTTGTACTCAGTTTCATCTATCTATGTGAATTTGTTTTGGAACCAATTATAAAATCTAAAAAAGTATATCATTTGAATTTATAAATTTCTATAATATCCTAAAACCATTAAAATAAACACATTTCTTCAAACAATTACAGATTTCCAAACCATTGTATATGAATAGTGATAAAAATATTATTAATATTACTATGGGAAATGAAAAATGATCTAGGTCACTCTTTATTTCTAAACTTCATTGATTTATACATTTCCTTGATAATTTGTTTCAAAAAAATTGGTTTTTAATTTTTTTATAAATGTTTATGGTTGAATTTGGAATTTTAATTAAGGTTTCAATGATAATGGATATGTATTGAACATAAACCATGTTTATGTTAATTTAAATTCATTATTTATCAGTTTATGAATGAGGTGTCCTTTTAATAGAAATTTTACATTGTTAAATAATTAAATTTTATAAACATAGATATTATATTGATATTTTTTAAATTTTATTAAAAGGATGTAAAAATCATTATTTATAATGGATTTGGTAACAACTTTTAAATAATAGAATTATTTATGAAATAATGATTTATAATATTAGTAATTGGGATTATATTATTACTGATCGTTCCACATTTATGGAAGTTTCCAAATATTAATTATGGTGGTATTTAATGGTGTAGGATCCATATTATGTATTAACATACTGAACTAGGTGCCAGTTAGTGATGACATAAACCACAATAAGTGATGAGTTTACAAATAATGATCTTAAAACGTTTTATTAATTATAGTGGTGATAATTTTTGTCTCATTTAATTTCTAGTATTAGTTATATCAACACTCCATAATTAAATTATTTTATGTATTTTGAATTTTATTTTAGATTTATTTTAGGGAATGTTGAAATTTTCAAACTAGTATCATTAAAAATGATATGGGTGTGTGAGTTTGTGAGTTAAGTGAGTGATTAGAAATAACTTTTTATTTAGTTTTTCATATTTATAAATGATTTATTATAATTTTTTATATTACATATTATAGTTTACTAATTCATGGAAACTTTGAAAACACTTTTTGGAAGATCTTATCAGGTGTTTTACTTTCCAACTACATATAGACATCAACATTCATTAATTTTTTTATTGGAATCATGGTATCAAAAATTTATATTTATTATTGTATTATATATGTATTGAATATTTACCTCACCCATATTTTAGAGTATATAGAGGTATAAATACATCCATTTATTGAATTTTCCAAATAATTATTTTTATAAAACACTATTCATTATATTTATGTTGATATATTATTTGTACATATTGTTTTTAATTATTATTAATAAATGTTTTTAAATTACTACTATATGTATTTTATTTTCCAGTTTTTTTTAATTCATGAAAGTTACATTACTAAAAAATGATATCTAATATTTGAATGAATGTGTTTTGGTGGAAATCCTACCCCCAATGAATAATTATACTAATGAAACCTTTCAAAATACTTAAATGAATTGGTAGATAATGTAAGATTTTAGTGGATATCCAATTTGATAATAAGATAAACTGATATAAGTTATTATATAATATACCTTATGAATATCCAAACAAATATCCCCCTTAAGTATAACATATTTACATTCATAAAAAATAATGAAAATTTAATCATTAAATTTGTGACACTTGTGTTCCCTTGTTCGGTCATCTGTATAAAAAAATATTCCCAAAAGGCTTAATGATAGACTATATCATTTTATGGGCCAAAAATAATTATTCTTTATTTTAAAACATTTCCCCCATTCTGACTATATATCATCATTTGATTTATAAAAATGAAATACCCTAGATGCAATTGATGATCATATTTCCATAATTCCCCATTAATGCTCAATGATCTGTTATATCATCTATAAATCTATAAATTTATTTTCTGTTGACAAAATATTTTTCTCAATGTTCTTAGAATATATGAATTAATTTATAAAAAATAAAATTTCCAATAAGTTCTTTAATAACTCATTTGTTACGAATTCCATGTATAGTTTTAATGAGTGACTGCCTCATCATGAACTCTAAAAAATATTCACCTTTTCGAATTATTTTAATGTATATCATATCGGGATATATGAATTTATTTATAAAAAATGTTGATACATTGGATAACCATTCACACCATTCTGCCTACTTGTTAATCATCATGTACACACAAACACATGATACATGGTTTAAATAATTGGATATTTTAGGGTTTTCATACCTTAACATAGTAAACTTTCCTTGTATGAATATAAAACATCACAACATGTTGATTATATATATTTTTAGGATCTCATAAAAATAATAAATTTAGTGTTTAGACGAATAAAACCAACTAGATGCATGAAATAGTGATGGAAACCACATTGTCTAACTTTATCTCAACACATGATATCCATTTTCATAGATGGATAATCAATAGAACACCTAGTGGATGATGCAAAGAAGAAATGACCATGTATATATTTTATAAGAGAGTGGAAGTAAATGTTATATGGGTGGTTCAACTAATAAAATCTATCATATGGGATGCAGTCCTTTGTTATTTTGTTTTAAATGTTTCATTATGATACTAAAAAAACATAGGGGGTACTATATAATGAGCTCCCCCAAAGATACTATAAATATAGTTATGCTAATAATATTTAATTTGAATTTCCTTGTAAATTAATAAAATAAATATATAAATATAATTAAATGGATAATAATGATCATGATCCATATATTTTCAAAAGTATGTAACAACATTACTAAAATTAATAATGAAAATATTTACAATGGTCTATGGAGGAGGGAAAATACATGTAATATACCACACTATCAACAATAAATAACTCAGTTCGACTAGATCCTAAGACCTCACTGGGACCCCATAGGGGCTACTTCCACAAAGCTACAACTGGGGGGATTTAATAATGCTAATTTTATAATAATATTTATTATATATCCATGTAAATATATATGTATTTTCATAATTATTAAAATAATTAATAATACACAGTATGATGGTGTGTGTGTGGGATTATATATATGCCAATAAAAAATGTCAATCCTTTCTAATTATTTATAAAAAATACATATGATTTACAATCTTAATCTAAATTAATATTCCAACATAACATTTAGATCCTTCCTAGAGAAATTATGGAAATATAGAAAATTATATTATTTGTTTTTTTATAAATATTAATTTGAAATTTAAATAAAAAAAACTTGTTACAAGATTTGAAAACACCTCTATGATAAATAAATAATGAGATAAATGTGTCATAATACTTATAATTATTATGATATATTATTTTATTTTAGGTTTTCAACAATTTTTATAACCATATTTTATTCTTTAAAGTATCCTTGGAATTCCCAAAGAATGAAAAATGTTTGGCCAGGTTTAATTTATACGTTGTGATAGAATGATTTAAACCATGCCTCTATTAGTATGTTGAATGAAACAAAAATTAATATAGAATATTTTTAATTACACGCCATGACATTTTTTGACATGGTAACTAAAATAAATGATATTGATGTTGAGGATTTTAATTAAACAAAAGTTAGAATAATTGGATATCAAATTGCATTAAATTATGAATTTCCATGAATATAACAAAAATAAATTTAGTATTTATCATTTCCAATGATTTAGACTTTATAAAATATATACTACATTAAAGTAGTTTCACTATTTCTTAAAACATTTTATTATATTTCAGAAAAAATAGAGATTATATCAAATTTTTTGCATATAACTCTATGATATTAAGTGGTTCTGATTTTAGATCAACTCTTTCAAATTTTAGAAAAATGGTTTATTCTAAAATAAATATTCATTAATATAACCTTATTTATAACACTATATCCCATCATACTATTGAAAATGACTTTGAATTAGAAATTCATAATCATACACAACGAGTATCCAATTAAAATTCCATTTTTAGTCAAAATATTAAGGGATCTAACATGATCTCTGAAAAAATATACCCATATAAATATGTCTATAATATTTTTTTATATGCATCAAATATATTTTAATATAACCATTTAACCAATATACTAAATGTAATCATAAAATATACAGTTTTCCTATCCCATGTAAGCCAAATAATATATTCTCACATCTTTAATGTAAAAATACCAGCCATATATAGATGATTCGCATATTTTTCATTTAATAGTATAATCACATCATATGAAAATATTATAAACATGAAAATGTAATTCTTTAATAGATTTCAAAAAAAGGTAGATAAATGTAATTTATTTTCATATTTTTTAAATAATAACTTTATAATTGAAAATAATACACTTATTTAGGGGTATTTATCACATTTTTGGGATATTGGAGATTCTATGGAGTGATTGATAATTTTATTAGAAATTATTATTTAAATTAATTAATATCATTTTTATAATTTTATTAATTTCTTGAAAACAATAATTTATGATTTTTTATAGGTAATCAAAATAATATGAGGAACACAGGAGATATTAAACTTTTAAGAGGTAGAATGAATATAGTTACTATCACTAATAATAATATGATATGTTTCCCCTATTGGAAGATCATGTGTAAATAATAATGTTTGATATATTATGACACCCTGAGATTTTATGTTATATTTATCTTAAAAGATGAATGATAACTTTGATATCTTTCTTTTCATAAACCATTGAGTTTAAACAAACCTCAATATACAATTGAAATAATTTTTTATATTGCATTATTATCTCATAGATATTGGATTGATGGGAATGAATAAAAAAATTTAAATACAAAAATTTATTTATATTAAAAAATTGAAATTTATTCCATTAGTTATTATTTGGATAGAAATTAAAATAAAAAATTTTAATTTAAAAGAGGGTTGATTTTCTAAAATTCTTATTTATGCCCACAATATATTTTTATCCAAATAAATTCTATTAATCTATATTGATGAATGATTTTAATAATATTTTTATATAATATATTCATAAAATATTTCTAAATTCGTTTAATGGTTGTTACTAGGAATGTAATTATAATAAATTCTGTTTTATTCTCAGAAATTCATTCTTCAAAAAATTTGTTTCATTACAGTTTTTTTCTATTTTATAAAAAATTTCAACCAAATATATTAATTTAATATGATAAAAAGGTTTCCATAATTTGAATCATTATTTTTAAATTATTTAATGAGGTTATTTTAATTTTTCAACATTTTGAATAGTAACAAGGTAAAAATTCATTACAACGATACATGTTAAAAGTGGTAATAACAGGTTAAACTCAATATAAAAATGCTAAAGTTACCCCAAAAAAATGTATAAATATTATTAACATAACAGATATAGATCATATATTGTCCAATATTCAATGTGAAATATATATAGGTAAAATTTCCGTTAACAAATACACCATTATATTTTCATATTCTTAATAAATAAAACTATTTTTCTACCCTCACTAGCAAAAGGGAATCACCAATTCTATCTTATCCACGCCAAATGAGACACCTAGAAAGGAAAATATTTAGAAAAATACTATCCCTGAATCCTTATGAAATACCACATTTTTTTTTCTTCCCAATATAACCATAAAAAATACCGTAATATTTTTTCCAATGGGGGACACCCGAAGTAGAGGTATATGTTATTACCATTCATTTTCATGATTACTTATTCTTAAACCATGTCTAAATGTTATAAAATATTTTTTATATTATATAATATGTATATTAACTAAAATTATAATTCTTTTTTAGTATTTTTTATATGCTATATCTCTATCAAAATCATTGCAAAATGATAATGTCTCTCATCCATACGTTTCAACAACTTCTTCCACGACGTGATGCGATTTATTTTTCATTTACACCATACATGGAAAAAAATATGTATATATTAAATCTATATATTTGATAATTATGACATAAATATAATTATTTAATGTTGAATTATTATATACCTTTCTATTATTACATCCATCAAAATGTGAAAATGTAACCCATGCGTATGTGTAGACTACCACATCCATGATGTGATGTAATTCAATTTTCACCACAAATTTTTTTAAATTTTTTTCAAACATGTATATAATTTATATATATTATATCTATGATATTATTGAGATTATTTATATGAATAAACCATGAATATGTTTCATAAATTAGAACTATTAAACTAAAATATGCTTTTATATGAAACGTGTTTTCCCATAAATAATTATGATTATATTGAATTGTTAATTAATATAGTAATTGAAAGTTATAAGGGAAAGATGTACATATATGTATTTAATATTATTTTTCTATAATATAGTAATTACAAAAAAGTTTTTATACATGATTTATGAATTCATATGGTGCTATACAGGACATAATGTAAGGGTTTTTAATAAAATCTAATTTTTATCATGATTTCCAATGTTAAATTTAAATAAATAAAAATTAAAATATCCTTATACTTTAAAAATAATCTACTTCATTCAACTATTATTTTATATATTATTTTTATGTTTTACTTACAACATTCTCTATTCGGCACGTAAAATGAATTATCAAATTTCTTTAATAAAAAATTACAATTTTCCACATTTCCATCTGGAATATTTCTCATTCATTATCATGTTGAATAAAATATTTGAAATGACTCATTTCTCTATTTAAAAATGATTAAATTTATTCATTTAAGTATATTTTTATAATAATAATGAAACATTTTTTTTCACAGGGTTTTATATTTTTTTGTACATAGGGTCAGAGGAGACATCATAAGAAGCAACATAATATGTATATTTTTAAAATTGGTTATATAAACTGATTTTAAAAAATTATTCATTTAATAAGTTTCATTTACATTTAAAATTATTCTTTTAAAAATTATTTTCACATTGGGTTTAAGAAAACCAATGTGAAATATTACTCTTAAAAGAAAAAATTGACACCATATAATCCTATACATAGTTATTTTGGAGAAAAAAATATAAACTATAGTTTCACATGATAAAATATATATTATAAAATTATATCTCTCATAAGAATAATGTTCATTAAAATAAATAATGATAATAATAAACATAATTTTTAATATAATATCACTACAAAATTTAATGGTAATTAATTAATTATTCAAGGTATTTTACAACTATAGAATATGCATTGAAAAATAAATATGTTGAAAGATATATCATTGTCCCAACAATATATATTTACATGGTCTTCATATAAAAAATAGATATTCTATATTGATTTTTAAGATATGAATCAATAATCACATTAAAATTTAATGTTTGAAAGGGGGAAACAGAATTCAGAGGGGGAGAAATGAATGTTAGAGAAATAAGTGGAGTAGTGACTGTCTGAAGTGATATATTTGGATGTGGGAATTAAAATTTAAGAATTTTGTGAAAATATTTTAATTACCATGTGTATGTGGTATAATATATAGGTAGTGAGTCTAAATTATGTTGGAATGTTCTTAAAAATTTAAATTTTCATATCTGAGAATGATTTTCAAGGCTTATTTTTCTAATAAACAATGATAAAGTGTTTATTTTATACTTTTATATTGTAAATTAAGAACAAAAAAATGTTCTCGATAGTATTTTTATCATTTTTTATTGAAATATCCATCATTAAAAATTACCATGCGGTAATTACTATGCTTTTAATTTAAATAACCAATAGGGAAAATGACCACATGGTAATTTTTATTCTCGTTTTGAAAAAAATGATAAAATGTAGAAGTTATAAATATTTTTCATAATATTATTACATTCCATATAATGTTTTAAAAGTTATTTTCTTATTTTTTTTAAAATTATTTACTCATGTATTTTTTTCAAAAATGTTAAATGCATCTTTCTATCTATGTTTACCACACAGAAGTTTATTCCCACTATAATGAAAAATATTTTCTGTAAAACTTCTATTAGTTCTTTCAGTTGTTATTATAAATGAAAATATTTTTAATAATATTAATTGAATATTGGTTTTAAATGGTAACAAAATAAAATTATTTATTTCTATTTAATTTAAAATAATATTTTAAATAATATTATAAAATAAATTTTTCACCAATATTGACACCCTTAAAGGCTAATTATGATTCACATAGTCTATTATAGTACGATTCCATCCCCATTTCATGATGAACCAGGAATATAATGATATTAAGATGACTATAAGAATAATTAATCTATTATATGAGTTAATTACACTATGATAATTTATTTAATTATCTTGTTATATTATCCACTTCCTTTCTCTATAAGCATTAAGATTACATAGTGATAAGATGTTTTTGAAACCCATTAATTTTAGTTGGGTTATTCTTAATGACATTAGAATTGTTTTATGATCTTGTGGGACAAATATGTATGGATGTAATTATGTGATTGGTGGACACATAATTATATATCCCAAAAATGTAATTCCAAAATATGGATATATAATGAGAAAATATGGACTAGAATGGATATTTATCGTACATTAATAAGGGATTCTATCCACTACAAAAGACTTTATAGTGAACCATGATTAAGGAAATGATGGAATGGGAGTGAACCAAATCCACTATGAAATTATTGGAAGTGATCCTTTACTAAGGAAATGACTTCTATGCTTATGTGTATTTAAAAAAGATATATCTCATGTTATTGATTTTTTCTCATAAATCATGGTTTACTATTTATTGATCCTCAGTCTTAAGAATCATTTATGATGAAATTATAAATCATTATTCCTTGAAAAATAAATTTATATATTGGACTAGTTGTGTATGAAATTCTTTATATAAGATCATGATCTCATACACCATTATTGATCATTATCCTTCAAATGAGCATTGAATGATATCTCCGAGTTTATCCTAAGCTCATCCTTTATTATGTTCCTATATTCTCAAGTATTTGATATATGGTTTTATTAAATAAATGATTAATATGGGTCCTTTTAGAGACGATATTTTTTTGGATATGTTGGAGATATTTTATGAAATATTTTTATTTTATATGATGTCTCTAGGGGAAATAAAATTTTATGGTCTTCCAGAATGTCTTAATGTGAATTTTATTGAATATTTAATCAAAATGATAAACTTTTATTTATTTATTCCTAGGTCAATATTTTTGGTTCTAAAGTGAGAATTACATTTTTTTTAGATAAGGAACTGATATGTTAGAGAATATAACCTAAGATAACCAAGGATGATCTAAGTGTGACACTGGGTGACAATAAATGTATTATAGGTCGATTTGGTGGGGTCATAATTTTCTAAATATTTGTAATCATTTTTAGGAAAATATGATTTCTCAATCTGATTATTATCGAATTTTCATTACACATTTTTTTATTTAATGGTTGGACCGAGATTTAATTTCCCTGTTAAGGAATGTGATGGACAATACAATGTGAATCTTATTGACATGGGAGATGGAATACGAAATATTTTTTTGTCCTCATGAAACTATATTAATACATGAATCATGTTGAGCTTCCAAATGAGAAAATGGGGGACCAACTCACCTCTATGTCATTCTTGAGTCAACATCCACCTTCTTTCACTTATTATATCATTCCATTATAGTCTTAACCATGGATAAATATAATTAGCAATATATTCTATATTCACTATTTCTATAAACATGATAAAGTTTTCCTAGAATTATATAATTTTACAAATTAAAATGATCAATTATGGTCTCTTATAAATAATATTATGCAAGTTGATTTAATAGACTCCATGACATGGGAAGAGTAAAAATTGATTTTTTTTCAACTATAATTATTCTATAACTATTCAATGTATTATTTAATGTAAATTATAGTAAATTGAGCATAATTATGATTAATCAATTAGTAATTATAATACATGTATCATAATTATTACTTGTTACACCAAACTTTTTATCATTAAATGTGGAAGAATATTTAGTTTATTCATTATTGTCTTGAGACTGTAGATCAAAAATGAATTTGATATTATTGAAATTGATATTTATTATTAAATTATTATATATCCTCTCAAGATAAAAATACAGAGGGAAAAATTTTATTTTTCTCATTTTTTAGTGTCATTAGGGGAAATATTCAATTTTAAGGAAATTATAATAATAATACCCCAAGTGGAAAAATTAAATCTTCTTTACATGCTATAGGTGTGGAAGGAAGAGTGAAGGAAATATCTCCATGGGGTCTCGTAAATGTTTTTTGGGTGGATAAAAAGGGTATTGAGAAAAATAATTTCAATGTGATGTGAAAAGTACAATCAGTGAATGAAATAGTGATAAATATCTACTAAATGTTCCAAACAAACACCAATGCAATAATTACAAAGAGTATGAAAACTATTCAAACCAGTTCATGAATTTATGTGTTAATAATTATAACTATCATTATATAATTGATAATCAATGGTAAAATGGGTTATATCCTTTTCTCTATACTACTAAATACTATTATGAATATGATCTCGTGAAAGGTACACTTATCATCAACTATAGAATTGAAAATGTATTATTTTATTTTTTACCTACCAAATATTTTATATATTAAGGATTTTATAATTTTTTTACAATAAAATGTCCACAAATATATTTTGAGTTAAATATAAATAATCATGATGGTATTATGATCACATATCAAATCTATATCTCATCCCCAAAATATGTTTATGGGAATTTGATCCCTAAAATTATAGTAAATCTCTTTCTAGATGAATTAATATTTATTTTGGGAATGAATTCTAAATATATATATTGATCTTATATCAATAAAATTAAAATGGAAGTATCATTTTGTATTCTAAATTATCCTATGACCATATTATAGTATGAGGATGAATATGTTCTATAAGGGAAATTATTTTTATTATATAGGTATTACTACCTATTCATGAGGGATATTTATAAAAAATTGTTTGTTAAAAACTCCACATCAATGATACAAATATTTTTTTGGGAAAATTATTGTTTATTACCCAAATATATCCCCAATATTCCCTTTAATATTTATGTTTATTTTTAATACAACACATACCTAGTGTTATTCCTACCTTTAATTGTCTTTAGAAAAATTACCGGATTGAGTCGTAGGAATTGAAGAAGAAACTCTGGGAGAATATTGATTAGATTATCATATCCCCTAAATTTTCATAGGTGGGGGAAGTTTTCTATTTTTATGAATAAATATAGTAAAAATCGTATTTTCTTTTATTTATAAGATATTAAAAAATATCAATATCAATAACATGTATAATTTAACCTACATTGATGACTAGTTTAATTATCTACGAAGTGAAAGATGATTTTCAAAGGTTGCACTCCATTCTATTGATCCTTTAACTAAGACAGCCTTCCAAATTATGTATGGCCATTATGAATTTATAGGTATTCAATGTGTACTAACCAATAACCCCAAAATCTTCATGAATATAATGAATACAGTCTTTATAAGTTATCATGATCTATTTTTTATTATCTTTAATGACTACATTAACACATATTCAAAGGGAATATATCATTATGAAAATCATTTTAGTATTGTGTAAAAGACATTGATGAAGTATAAGTTCTTGAATTTTTTTAAATGTGAAATCTTTATATATAATGGATTAGTCATGGGTTATATGATCTTTTTCTAGGGCATAATTGTTGATGATTCAAATATGGAAGTTATTTTTTAATGGACAAGACCAAAAATGGTAAATATGATCCATATAGTTATTTGGATAGATGGATATTATCAATTATTCTTGATTAATTAATAACATTTCTCTAATACTCTAATGAAGTTCACACGTAATATATCCATGTTCCTATAGATAAATGAATGTGAGGATAATTCCGTGGAGTTGAAAATATGGTTGGTTGATGTACTAGTACATAAACTACCCTCTGGGTGAGGGAGTGGTTTTGGGTCTTCAAGGATGATTCAAATAATGGATTTGGAGTTTTACTCATAAAAATGTAATTTTTATATAATATGGACCATTAAAATTAATAATTCATGGGAAAATTTACTCATCTCGTGAATTAGAGATGTAAATTTGCTTTTTTCGTTAAAAATACAAAATCATTTTCCATATGGTGAAAGGTGTTAGATATATAATGATTACTAAATCATTAACTATGTACTAATAAGAAAACTTTAAATATTATCTATAAGAGTTTTTTTAATTAGTTAATGATTATGAAAAATCAATTCATTTCTATCCTCAGATGGAAAATATGGTTGAATGTGCTATCTGTCAAAAGCAACATGCTTGTTTTCTATTACGAGGGTTTAAAGAGATCAATTTTTTTTATTTTAATAATATGGATATTGAAATCATGATGAATGGTAATGTAAGTTATCTTTCTTATATGATTTGTCAACCATTCATCCATGTGAGGATTATATTGGTGTAGAATAATGATGTAAAACTGATGTTGTAATTGATTAATATTCTTGATTTAAACCATATTTATAGTTGAATAATAAGGTTAAGAAACTATAAATGTTTTTATTCAATACATGATTTTAAAAAAGAGATATTGTGTTAATCTCGTTGTTAATCACTCTCTATCCATCAAATAATTACAATGATTAATAGATATATGAATGAGTATTTTTGGATTGACAACATAAAAAATGAAATATCATAGAATTTCTATCAATGCCTAATGTATTGAAAATTTTAGTACTAGAGACATAATTATAAGGGGATTTTACAACCATTTATCAAATTAAATTAAAAAATATAAAAAATCATACAATTAATTTCATCATTAAACTCCCCAAAACTTATAAATATAGAAATTTTATTTGAATTTTAGTCAAACACCATATGGAATTAGAAATTGTTATATCTATCAGAGAAGGTTTACATCATCATTATATTTATAGTTCAAAAATTATGGATTTTATGGTTTCTTGTATCACCACATTCTAGTTCATTAGATTGGGATCTCAGGTTTTCCTCAATGATCCAAATAAGTCTTCAGTATGGATTGAATACAAGATGGTACATTACCACTACATATCATCCTTTGAAAAATGATCAGTCTTAGGTGACCATTAAACCCTAAATGATTTACTAATAAACTATTTTTTTTAAAAGGTGGTTTGGATCAATTCATTCCCTGGGTAAATGTTTCATATGAAAATATATTTTACACTATCAATTAGATGGATCCTAATGAAAACCATTATGAAGGAGGTAAAAAAACGAATGAAATGGGTTGGAGTGAGGGAATGAATTCTATGATGATAGAATATATATATTTGAATTCCGGAAAAGGTTATATCAATTCAAAAAAAATTGAACATTAAATTTTCTTGAAAATTTATATTTAATGTCCCCATTGAGATCTATAGATCAAAGTTGGTGATAATATATTCTTATTAATATATCTATATAATAGGGTTATAAGATTTGGAAATATGGATATTTCAAGGCCTAGATATAACTTTCCATTCAAAAATCATGTCTAAATTAAGATGGTCTCTTATAAACTAAGGGTTTCACCAAAACGCTATTAAAATCAGGATGTGTTCTATATTTTTTTTTGAGGAAGTATATACGTAATCCTTCACTAGGGATTAACATACATGTAATATGAATGGAGAATAATATGTCTTATGAAGAACCACTTGTGGATACTATAAAAAATAAAGTGAATGAGTTCTGAAACAGGACCCCCACCTAGTCAATGTTTTATTGTGAACCCATATATTTTATAAACCTATGTGCGAATATGAGAATGTGATGAGATTAGAATATCCCCAGTTGTTTGTATCAGAGTGATGTAATTTTTCTGTGAAATTTATTATAAATGGGGTATAATGTAACATCATATGATTTTATCGTATATTTACATTTAAATAATATTGATGACTATGATTTCTTTCTTTATACCCCACCCCGAGTTTAAAATAATAGTGATAAACTATTAAAATATTATTATTAAAGATAAAATATATCAATTAGTTGTTTTATTTGAGGGAATAAATAGTTCCAAATAAATTATGATAAATAATTTTTTCCACTTGATTAAAAACAATTCCTGAGATATCAAATAGCGATAAATGAAAATAAAAGCACTTAAAAGTAATAAAGTATGTTAAAAAAAATTATCCATGCATTTTGATTATATATTAATAAATTAAAATATTGAATATTGATGAATTAATTTAATTACAGGTTTAGTTAACATATTCAATAAACTGTTTTAATTTTTTTAATGGTTTTTACTTGGAATTTAATGAGAATAAACTCATTTGCATGCATGAAATTGATTTTTCTAAAAACCTTTTTCATTCTATTTTCAAACAATAATTATAAATTTTTTTTTCCAAATATATGTAATGAATTAAATAATTTTTTCCATATTTTGATTCAAAATTATAAAAAATATTTACTGATTTTTCTTTCATTTTTTCATTATAAATATTAACAAAGGTAAAAAATCATTAATATGGTAATGGTTAGAAGGTTTAAGGGGGGGACACAATAATGTGATAAGGATTAAGATTGCTTGAGAACATATTTTTTCTTCTAGAAATGGGGATGACCTTGTTTGTTTAAGGTTCAAATATTCCAATCAGTTTCTATCGGGATTATTCGTAGAACCAGAAACATCAAATGATTATATATCCATTTGGACCTACATTCCAAAGGTAGGTTCTCATTAGTTGTGGACCAATGAGGATTAAGAATTTGCATTGGATTAGAGGATGGGAGGTCGGACTCAGCTCACCGTTTTTGGGGGAATTATTGTCTACTCCGAGACTCTCTTATAGATGTGAGTTATGTTCGCGATCCTTATTAAATTACCATGTATGAAAATGATCTTTCCTTTAGATCAGACAATCATTGATTGATATGGATGATAATTAGAAAGTCCTTTATATCTATTTGACGTCCTTCATCAAAAGAGAATAATATGTATTTGTTAGAGATTCTTAGTCAATGGTATCCTTCAACACATTATATAGAAATCTCCTGGTAATTGTGATAACTATACTGGTTTTAAAGCCACTCAGTGGGGAACTTGAAGTATATTTTTGTTCAGAAGGACATGGAATATTTCAGAGTTGGGATCGTAACTGCATATGGGCTACCTACGTATCATTTTTTAGAAAATGAATCAGAAGTCGTGTAGTTCGAGTGAAGAAATATGAGGTTTATGCATGATTGATGGCCCAAAGAAAGATGCCATAATTACTTTTACGCTCTATGCTCATATGGGTCATGCTTGGTGTGAGAAATAAGAGGTATCAGTAAAACCTAACGATTGTGACACGAAAGATGATATCATAAGAAATAATGTGGGGATTATGTATGTGTGACTGCCTAAGGTAGATGAGGATTGGGATTTACTTCAGGGAAGAAACCCAGGAATAATGTCCCTAAAGGTATATGAGATTTATAGAGATTTGTATACTTAACATAGGACTTAATCCTGAGAAGGATGCCCAAATAAGAGGGGACATATCATTGGGTTTTATTCCTGTTAAGGAAGCCCATATCAAATGAAATTAAGAACTGGGGATTACTCTTGAAAATGAGGCCCAGATTAGGGAACTTGTGATAGCGGTTACTTCTGAAAAGGAGGCCCAAGTTAAGGAACTTGGGGCTTACTCCTAAAGAGGATGCCCATATTAAGGGATCTTGGACTGAGGATTACTCTTGATAAGGAGGCCCAGGTTAGGGAACATGGGGTTTACTCCTAAAGAGGATGCCCAAATTAATGATTTTATCATTTTAAAGGATGAGGTTGAATGGATGAAATATCTAACCTTAGTGACATAAAGATATGTAAATCACTAGGTTTTAAGAGATGTTCCACTGAATTCCTTTTAGATAAAGAGGACAAAAAAGGAACTATTCCAAAAATGTCTTTGAATAGGGTTTTTAAGGCTAAATATTTAAGAGGAGAGGTGGATTTTAAGAAAAGAGTTTAATCGGCAGGAGGGGAACCCAAAAAGAGGCAGGCGTGAAAGTCATGTTTGGGCGTGCATGTCCTGGTCGCACAAGTATACTTGCACGAAAAGGGTGTACATGGGTGACAGTTAACCAATAGGGTGATACTTGAGTGAGACTTGGCTCAATCCCATAGTATTATCCCTAGAGGCTTCCAAAAGGGTGTCGCATAAGTTCTGTTGAAGGGATAAAGTGGCGCACATGTGTCTTCATTTCCCTTAAGGGTTAGACACTTAGGCGCACAAGTGTTGATTAATTTCAAAATTTAGTCCTTATTTCCCCACTTTAGATCCTACATTCTTGGTAAGAAATTACCTTTAAAGTGTTTGGAAGACTTCAAGCAGAGACTAGGCCGTCGAGAGCTAAAATCTGACTTTTGGATTTTTCTTTCCTCGAAATGGGGTTCCTACAAGGGGAATTAATAGGCCATTGAGATCCTTGGGAGAAAATAAAATAGGGCGTGAAATTCACCTACGTGACCAATATATGGCGCCCAAGTATACTTGTTCGACCATTGGGAAACTTGTGCGACCCATTCTTAAACAAATTCTTGTTCACACCTCTGTCAATTTTTGATGTTTTTTTTCAAAGGATGAATCTCTTTGTGCTTATGGTATTCCCCATTTTCAGTTGTTAGACTCTTTGACGGAAAGGATCGGCAATAAAAGACCCCCCTTAGAGTTGGATTTGGATAGAAAAGAGGATATGTCTCTGAGGTGAAAATAAAAAAAAATTAGCAGTTTAAAGTCAGGCACACCAGACATAAAATGGCTACTATTTTAAGGTCAAATAGATTTGACCAAATGGATTAAAATTGATTCAATTCCTTGATAATTTATCTAATAATATATTACCATATTCATGTATGGGGGAAAACATGTAAACTATGACTTAAGAAACTTTTAATCTGAGGAATGATATGAAATAGGGCTAAAAGGCATTAGAATAAGTATTTCCTAAGAATGAAGTTGAAACTATTTAACAACCCCATTAGGGGGTTGAATTATGAAGTTCCACTTAAGGGCATTTGCTGCATAGTCAAATAATAGCATCTCTTGGCTGACAATTCCAATTTGTAGACTACATATGCAAGGCCGCTTAAGGGCACATGCTACATAGTTTGGAAAAAGAACTGTCATAAATTTTACTTTTCCATTGCTAAAAAGCCTGGGACTGTTTATAGAGATTCAAAATTTCTAAATCATAGTATCTGCTGTAAGGAGAGCGGTACTTGAATATAGAGAGGATATTTCCAATCAAGATTGTCTAAGAATTGGATGAATGTCACTCCTCCGAAGGTCTAACCCAAACGTAGGGAAGGGAAATATAAACCATATACATAAATACTTTTAGATCATAATAAAGTGTATGGGACAAATATGTTAAGGATGGTTATTTTTGCAGATCCCAACATATTGTCGATATGACAAATAATGAAAAATAGAGGTTTTCCTCCCCAGAATGAAGTTACAACTATTTGAAAAACCCGTTAGGGTGTTGAATTATGCAGGTCCACTTATAGGAATTGGCTTCATATTCAAAAAATAACATATTTTGGTGACATGATTATTATGTAGACTACTTTATGCATGGCCACCTAAGGGCACATGCTGCATAGAAAGACACAAGAATTCTCCGGTATCAATCATTTTATGACCAGAAGTCAAGAAAAGGGTTATGGAGATCTGGAATTATTCAAAGTTACGATTATGTCATATGAAAATGGGTATTGTACAATGCATGAAATATATACACAGACAAATTCTGACCATAATCATGTTGTGGCTGGGTCCTGAATTGAGGTGTTGGAATTCACAACATATCCCATAAAGATGTGAATCAATCCATACGTAGTTTTTGAAGTACAGTTTAACGTCATGTGGGATGAGAGTATAAGTGATCTTAGTTTAGTGTCATAGATATTAGACCATAATAAAGAATACACAATGTGTGTTTTATAAACCTGATGTGAATGAAGACTAGGGTTTTTATACCACATTCATGTTTTCACAGGGGGACTTTTCATCCAAGGGACTAGAAGTGGAATTTTGGGTTAGGCCTAAAGACTTGGGGCTATATTCAAGGGACTTTCAGACATTCCTACGTATCCCATAAGGATGGGAATCAAGCCACACGTAGTTCTTGAAATACCCTCTGTACAAATTTGGTTCGTACAAGTGAAGGGTGAAAGGGGACATTAGTGCAATGATGGTTTGACCAAAGATTAAAGTTAAGGTGTTGCCTTGTAGGCACATAGTCTTTGGAATATAACATGATTACAGATCAATGTAAATAATTATTCCCTCTTACGTGAGGGTGTAAAATAATGTTGTAGCTTATTTTCGTACAGGATGAAAGTGCATATAGTTCGACATCATATAGCAAGAAAGATGGTGAACCAATGTAAAAAATATTGGTTTCGGCATTGAACCTCAGAAGTTTGCCTACATACCCACCCATGAAGGCAAGGATCATAGTCCACATAGTTTAATTTAAGAATGAATTGGTGACCATTTTGTTCTTGCGGATAACAACCTAAAAAATGGTGTTGGGACTTATGCATTGTTAGAGGCCCATAGAGGGTGTTATGGTTGAAGTTTACTCTATGCTCATGTGATTCATACTTGTTGTGAGAATCAAGAGGTAGAAAAAACCCTAAAAATTCATAGTTTAATGTCATGTAGGACATATAAGGTACTGAACACAGTTTAACGTCATGTTGGGAAATGGGGGGACTATGAAGTTTAATGTCAATTAGTAAGGACAAAAGAGTGCCTGTATTGTTTAACGTCATATAGCAAGGATGAGTTCTTCACAGTTTAGCATCATGTAGCAAGGACAACACAGTTAAACGTCATGTTTGATGAAAGAGGGACTGTGCAGTTTAAAGTCCTGTAGTGAGGACAAAATAGTTTCAGGTCATATGTATGGACCAATGTTGCACATTTTAGCTTTATGTAGCAAGGACAAAATAGTTTAACGTCATGCTGAATGAAAGAGGGACAATATAGTTTAACGTCAGGTTGGATGAAAGACGGACAATATAGTTTAACTTCATGTTGGATGAAATGGTATTTGTGTTACAAAAAAATACTTCTTCGAAAATCTTACATTGGTTGGAGTAAGGATGAGTTCTCCATCCCATTAGATTAAAGAATAATCTCAATTAGAGTAGACCTTATGTACTATGTAAGGTCCTTCCCACTTTGGCTCATGTTTGGGAGGTTTCTTTCCTGGTATAATTGGAGATATGATAAACAATACCAATTCTCCTTGAATTAATGAATGAAGACAAACTTTTTTGTTGAAAGCTCATGCTATTAGATTCTGATAGGCTTCCATGTGATGCAGCGTGCACAATATTTTTTCATCTAAATGTTCCAATAAATCCAATCGCTTTTTAGATTTTTCATCTGTAGATGAATGATCACAAATTGCTACTATAATTGAGGGTAATTGAACCACAATGTGGAAGACTGGTTCTGTTCCATATACCAATGAATATAGAGTTGACTGCATAGTAGTGTGGGTGGTGGTCAGATAATCCCACAAAGCATGAAAAGGTATATCAGTCCATGATTTCTTATCTTTATACACCATCTTTTTCAGTATGCTTGAAAGAGTGTTTTTGAAGGCTTCTATCTGGACATTGGCCACTGCATGATACCGAGATGAATGGTTGGATTTGATGTTGTATTCTTGATACAACTTCTTTACCTATGATGAACTGAAGTTGGTGCCATTGTCAGTCAATATGGTATGAGGGACACCAAATCTGGTAATGATGTTAGACTTGATGAAGGTAACAATTATTTTAGAAATAACTTATTTGAGAGGTATTCCCTCTTCACATTTGGAAAAGAATTCAGTAGCAGTAAGAATATACTTAAACTACTTTGATGTAGTCAAAGGGTAATGTCATACTACATCCATTCTCCATGTAGAAAATGGCCATGAGAATTTATTTGAATGTAGAAACTCTGGGGGCTGATGAATGAAGATGGAAAATACTTGTAAAGAATGATACTTCTTAGTGAAATCAACAAAATCATGTATCTTTGAAGGCCAAAAGTATCCAAGCCATCACATTTGATTAGACAGTGTATGTTCAAAATGGTGGGCACCACCGACTCTTGCATGTACTTCTTTCATGACAGCCATTGTCTCTTCACCATCAATGCATCTGAATGGAATTCCATCAAAACCAATTTTTTAGATATTTTTTATAGGTGATCAGGGCTATCTAAAGAGTAAAATTGACCACACGTCGCCGAAATTGTTATTTCCCAGTTCTATCAGGTGGGAGTGTTCCATTTTGAATGTATTCCCTGAGAGGTGTCATCCATATTATAGTATGACCATATGGTTTACAAATGGGGAAAAGTTATTTGATTTCCTCTGTTATGATTTTAACATATGGTGAAATTTTACGATGGTGGGAAATACTGATGATTGTTTCGTCCCGATTTGGATTTTCCAGAGTTGTCTCTACTTTAGCGAGTGCATCATCTTAGGAATTTTATGATCATGGGACTTAAGAAAATATCGGTTCCGAAGGAAATTCCGACATTAAATCACTGATGTAATCATACAAAGGGATTAACTCCGCTTTTCTGATGGCATAATCCCTATTGACTTGTTTGATTACCAGATCTCAATCACCTTTTACCATTAAGGGATTCTCTTGTGCCTGAAGTGCCAACTCCAATACCGTGATGAGAGCTTGATACTTTGCTTCATTGTTTGTACCGCCATCCCATAATCAGAAGGAATAGGGAAGAACCTCCTTTTCATGGGAAATAAGTACAATTTCCAACCCAACTTTGTTGAATTTAGGATCATCCATTTTCTTCCCTGTTGGACTTCTAGAAGCACCATCAAAGTACGTTTCCCATATTTGAAGATTATCATTAATAGAAAAGACTTCCTCATCTGGAAGTTCAATATCTTAAGAAGTATCTTCTATTAAAAGTTGTTCAGTCAGGAAATCAACTTGAACTTGGAAATTTATTTCCTTTTGAGACACATACTGAATATCGAACTACTGAAAAATAACTGCCCCCCTTGTTAGACGTCCTGTAAGCATTGGACGACTAAGGATGAATTTGAGAGGGTTATTGCGAGACACTAATTGGACCTCATGATGTTGGAGGTAGTGTCTCAATTTCTGAACTGCAAATATTAATTCTAGGATGCACTTTTCAATACTTGAATATATAGTTTCTACTTCAAGCATAGTCCGACTGAGATAGTAATGGTTGTTTTCATTCCCAACATCATTCTTCTGGGCATAGAAGGAACCCAATGATCACTCTAAATCTGTCACATAAAGAATAAGTGGACTTCCTTCAACAGGTGTTATTAATACCGGTGGTATCAAGAGATACTTAGTGAGAATATTGAATGCCTCTTGACATTCTCCAGTCCACTGGTAAGTGACTCCCTTCTTCATCAATTTGTTGAATGGTAAACTTTTTCCTGCCAGATTGGTGATGAAATGAGGAATATAGGCCAAGTGTCCTTGAATTTCTCTCAATTCATTCAATTTTCAAGGATGTGACATACCAAGGATTGACTTTGTCTTCTCAAGATCGACTTCTATACCATGATGGTGTATAACAATGCCGACAAATTTTCCAGAGTTTACCCCAAAACACATTTTAAGGGGTTCATCTTCAAATTGTGTTGTTGAAGATTGTGGAATATGATTTCCAAATCAGCCAAGTGATTAGAACTCTGTCAGGATTTAACGACCAAATATTCCACATAACATTCAACAAATTTCCCTAATAAGGGTTTGAAGATATGGTGCATGGCATGTTGATATGTTGCGCCTACATTCTTCAGGCCAAAGGGAATTACGAGATAGAAAAACACACCCTAAGGGGATCTAAAGGCTGTAGATTATCTATATTATAGAGCCATTTGGATATGATTATACCCAGAATATCCATCCACGAAGGAAAGTGCTTCATAGCCATCTGTTTCATTGATTAATATTTCTATGATCGGAACTAGAAAAGCATACTTGGGAAAATTCCAATTAAGATCTCTTAAATCAATGAAAAATCTAATTTTTCCATTATTATTTTTCATAGGGAAAATATTATCCTACAATTTGGGATATTTATCTTCTCTGACGATGTTAGCTTTGAAAGTCTTATCCAATTCAGCATCAATTTTTGAAGCATAATTTTGGTGTGTTCTTCTTGTGGCTTGATTAAATCCTTGATGTTCTTCCGAAAAACCAAAACAATGAGTAGAAAAATCAGGATCAAGGCCTGGAATTTCTATATAATTCCAAGAAAATATATCTTTATTTTGCTTTAAAAATGAAATATACATTTCTTTCTCTTCAAGAGTCATGGCCGAACAAAATAAAGTTGGGCGTGGATCTTCTTTTGTAGCCAAGTTTATTTCTCTATGTTCATCCAAAGTAGCAGAGATACCCTCTTCAAAATATGGATGAGAATCTCTAAGATCATCCTATTATTCTTCAACACTTGTTATTTCTTCTGTTTCTACTTGCATTGTAGATGATGAAGTAGATTTTCCATGATCAGGGGCGATGTTAAAATTTGAACATCTTGAAGAAGATGCTACCATTTCTGACCCTATTGATGATGAAGGTTCATCCTCGGGTAATAAATAGTAGATGATGGATTAAGAATTGACAACATCGTTCATCTCGGACATTGATATAACTTCTTCTTGCCTGGTTGACGAAGTATAGAATTTCTGGATTTCAGCCGACGAAATGAAGATATCTCTATTTGAACTTTCATCATTGCTTGGTGGATCACCAATTTCTCCCATGTTGTCTATCTTGATTGTTGTAATTGACATTATAGAAGTTTCCATAAGAGTATTTGGATTTAGGTGTATCCTGTCAATTTGTATGATAGGAAACACATAATCTGTACTCACATGTATGAGTGGGTTTACTGGAATCTTTTCCAAACCACATGGAGCATTAATTTTGGTAACCTCCTTTGACGTAGATACCTCCTTTCCCTCCATGTGATAGAATTCTGCCTCATTGTATTGAGATTTACATGTTTTGAATGAGGATTTATCACCATACAATGTCCCAATTTGACCATTGAAAAAATAATTGAGAAATAGATGGTATGATGAAGGTGTAGCTGCATGTTGATATAGCCAAGGTCTTCTATGTAAAATGTTGAAGGCTGTGTTATGATTAACAACCATGAAATCTGAATTGGATACAAGGTCTCCAAACTGAGTTCTGAGTGTGATATCGCCCAGAGGTTCCTGTTCATTTTTATCATATCCTTGCAAAATAAAAGTAGAAGGAGATAAATCAGATTTGGTGAGGCCCAATCGATGAAGTGTATGAATAGGTATGAGGTTCACTCCTAAACCATTATCAATGAAAACTTGTCAGATGTCTACAACATTGTCCATTCTAGATAAATTCAAAGGTTTGATATGTCCATGCACAACATCATCTTCATATTCATCTATAAAAGATATCACTGCATGGAATTCTGCATGAACATTCTCTATATGATAGACTTTAGCCTCACCAATTTCAGTTTCGAATTCCTAAGGGCTTAAAAAATCCTCTATGAGTGCCTCCCAAAGATCCTTTGATAGATTCAAGGAATCTAGAATTGATAACATGGTCGGTACTTGGGAAAAATGTTTAAAGACATCATACTTTTGATCCAAAGGTTTTTGTTTCCTAATAAAAATATGTGGTTTCTCAGGTGCCTTAGAAGTTGATTCTTAGGATGTAGATGCTTCTTGTATTGGGGTAGGAGTTGGAAATACTTCTGGCTTCAGAAGATTAGACTGACTAGAGCTATTTATTTGTTGAGAGGAAGAATATGTAACCTCTAACCATTCTTCCAAAATAACTGTGCCATGGCTGAATCTTCCATGTGTGGAAGAACCTTCTTGTTCTTGTAGAGCCCTCTGACAGGCTTTTCCATGAGTTTCTGCTGCATATACAGTTCTAGCAGGGGTAGGATTTAAATAGTGACTTCTGGGATATCTGTGTCTTCCTCTGTATCCTAGACCTCTGGAACTCCCTATAATTCATCTGTTAGATACAGGGAATTCAGGCTCATCAATATCAAACCTCTGACTGGCATAAGGATTTTCAAAGTGAATCATGTTAACAGAACCAAAGATCAATTATTCATCTAATGAAGACACTTAATGATTATCCAGTTTAGGCTATTCGATTTGGTGGGACGGTGCCCGTGGCTTTGAAGTAGATGGCATAAAACCTTCTAGAGTCAAAGACAACATGGGGCCTTGACACGAGGTCATCTTTGTCTGACTGCTCTTCTTTCTTTGAATTATACCACTTCTTTGAGAATATTTCTTCTGATGAAGGGGGTTTTTCTGTGGAATTCATAGCAGAAGACAAAATTGTATTATTCGATTGCTTTCGTAAAATTTCATGAATTAAGTCGATCATTTTCTTGACCATCCAATCATCATATTTCTGTGCATTTTTTTTGACTTAATTCCACTTGCCTTCTTCCTCTGGATCTGTAGCAGTTACACATGATACCTGGGTTGAAGAACCTTTCAATTTGACCTGTCCCGAGTCCACCATCTTTTTTAGGATGTCTTTGAAGACAAAAAAACTCTGGACTAGGATGCCCCAAAATCTGATGAAATAGGCAATAGTTGGGATGATCTTCATCTCCTTCCTTGTTCGGCCTTTTAGGCCTTGGCAATTGAACCAAATTATATTACAGAGCCAAAATGCAGTAACCAGGAACATGTTCATTTTGGAAAGAATAATATTTTTTCTTCAACTCCTCAAATTGTTTCAGTCTTTGAACTCTTTGATCATATTAACGAAACGGCCTCTGTTCCTGATGCTCAAGAGGTGGAGCCCTTTGATATGATAAAGGTTTCGAAGTGGAAGAAGGTACATGTGCTTGTTTTAGTGTAACTGTAGCAGTCTCTACTCCACCCATTATCTGTCCTATAACTGATGGAATTACATGAGTTTTAGCCCTACTACTCATAAGAGAGTCTTAGATCTATTGAGAGATTGACATAAGGTCTCTAAACCCTCCTGTGTATTTCACAAGGATCATCGGTGTGCATAATTCATCATGAAAATTTTCCACACAGATTGGAAAAAAATCTTCCTAAGGGAGTGCTAAGCATAAGCAATATGTTAATCCCTTCCAGCGAGTAGTAAAAACTGAAACTCATTCATTCTCCTTTTTCTTATAATTTTTAAGATATAAAACTATTGTTTGGGAAACATTGAGCTGAATTGAAGAAGGAATCGTTTGTGAAGATATTCTCACCCGATAATTGACCAGGATTTCAAGCTTGTATACCAGACAAAAGAAGGCCCTTGTAATTACTGTACATAACACCTTATCTTAACTGCTTCTTGTTGCAGAGGGGTGCCCATAATAGGGTCACAATGAGAAAAAAAATGTGTTATGTGTTGTTCTGGGTCTCCTGAACCATTAAAAATTGGGAATGTGGTACTTGGAAAATTTTATGGGGGAGGAATTGCATCAATCAATTCAGGGCAATCTCACCTTTATGGTTGGATTTGTGCATGCTTTCCCTCCATAGCTTCCAACCCAGCTGTTAATGACTCAATGGTAGTTATTAACTTTTGAGAAACATCTCATTGAACCTAGACCTGAGCAGGAGCAATAACTAGAGCTTGGACAGGTGTGGTGGCCGGTACTGCAACTGATGGTAGAACCACCAATTGTTGTTGCTCATGACACATAGGATTATACCTATGAGGGTTTACTGGTAAAAGAGGATATTTATGATCTATCTCAGTATCTGCAACAAATTACCTTGACTGACTAACTCCAGCACGCTTAGGAGGAAGACTACCTTGATGTAGTTCTACATTCAACCACCTTAACTCCTTAATTTCATCCTCTTGTTGTGTGAACCTCTACTCTAGTGAGAGCGATTGGAATTATCTAGAGGAAAGGTAGAATATAGCCTTATTCTTTCCTTTCCCCATTTTGGATGCCTTTAAGAGAGAGGTAAGTTGGTTATTTGATGGAATACCTAGATTCTGGGTAAGCCTTTGATTTCATGTACGCACACCTTCTTCATTTTCCTCTATGTGTACAGCCTCTTGAGCAGGAAATTCATAATCTAATCCCTCTAAATGAGCCTCTTGTTCTTGTGGATCAGTAACGAAGTCATTTATGACATTTATTGATGCATAACACATTGCATCCCTTCTGTCGACATTTCTTTGATATTGTCTTCTTCCATGTCCTTGATGAGACCTTGCCTTTTCTTGATTTGAACCCTCAAGAACATCTTAATGAACCATAATTTGGAGGGAATATCTTGATAATTCAGCTCCGCGTTCCTCTTGTGGCTTTTCCCTAATCGAGAGAAGACTGACTTTCACTGAGGAAGAGATTGAGGATTTGAATATGTCCCCAATTCAGTGGATTGGGTCTGTTCTTGGTCAACTCCTCGAATCCTATTTGTTGATTCTGAGGTTTGGGTTAAAAGAGTCCCCAATGTGTCATGCTGGGGTGGTTCTTGAGCTACTACATCTGAGACTTCCTTAAAATATCGCTTGATCTTGCGGACATTAGTCCAAAAATTGGATGGATGCATCAACCTACATCCACTCAAATCACCTAGCTCAAATGACTGCTGGATGATTTCGACACTTCAGTCACCTGATGATTCGCCCGCTCTAAACGAGAATCCTATTCGATATTATCATTTGACTAATGCAAGAGTAATTTGAAAACTTGTTCTTTGTATGCCTGACTTTGGGATGAACTAGTTGAGGCCTGTTCCATAGAAAGCCTTTTATTACAGAAGAAACCAATTGCATGTGGCCATCCATGGGCAATAACATTACATGAGACCATTTTTGGAGGGCTTTGTGGACTGAAGAGTACATTTAAATGAATTGTTCCACGAACACCCCATGCCTCGATATGAATTCCAGATGGGGAATTGGAAATTAACTGGTGCAATCTTTTTAGTGCTCCAAGGCATGAATGCTAAAGGGCTCTCTATTTCTTTTCAACCTTCGGATTTCGGGAAACTGAGAGATATACCAAATCAATTTGTCTTTGTTACCCTCCTATTATATTGACATGCTTTTCATATTAATCATAAGATAATATTTTCATTTTCATGTGACAAAGAGTTTTCTACATGTTGAGATACATATCATGAATAAAATCATCCGTCAACATTTCTGGAATATCGTAATGAGAGTCACCCAAAGGCCAAAACATGGCTGGTACTTCACCTTTCACCAATTGTTTTATCATATTTAGAACTTTCATCATTATCATTCGATGATTATTATTCTACCTAATTAGACCAGAGTTGGTTCTTCCTTATTGCTTCACCAAATTCCACAAGATTGTTAGAGAATTTGTTTATCAAACTAGAAGATGAATGACCTAGGGGTGGTTTGGAGAATAACCTACCCCTCAGTCTATCTTCTGACTGAGAAAGTATTTCACCTGCTAGCGGTAAAGTATCAGACATAACTGGCTTCACATCTGCTAGTTCCTCAAGATAAGAGGGATTTGTCGTTACTGCGTTGTCCTTTGGAAAATTTTCTAGGAAATGTGAATCACTACTAAATAGAGTAATTTCGTATCTAAATTCATCATAATGGGGAGGACCACCATGGTGGGTTACATAAAAAGATGAAACCTTTTTCTCCATATTCTTCTGGCCACGCAGATGGTTCTCGTGGCTCTCATATAAAGATGATACATCGAGATCGACCAAACTGTCATGAAGCAAGCCTTCATGAGGATGTGTCTGATGAAGACCTTTGGAAATATTGTTACCACTATTGGGAAATGAGAGAGTAGAATCTTGAGTTCCAAGAGATAATTGTCTGAGGTCTTCAAGAACACCAACATCGACCAATGCCTTATTACGGACTGGCTCTTGATTTCTTGACTGTGCTGGACTGGAATTTTTCTTAGATGCCTTCTTACTCGAATTGGAAACTAGTTTTTGTTGAATGTGGTTTTTATGGGTAGGCGTATGTTCCTTCTCAAGGGAAATGGTCAGGTTAGGATGATTATCTCCATTCAAATATGGTGTATGTGCCTGACTTGATTGTCCATATGACATGGGAGAGTATGGCCCCACAACCCTCTTAGACTGGAACAGAGGTGTGTATCTGTTCTAGAGTGATATGTTAAAGTGTCACTCCACTGACAGGGATAGATTTATGATTCCTTCCCTATGATATCGCTGAAGACGTTATAATATTCTTACAAGAATATAGAATATGGGCAGGGATTTGCTTCTGCTCTTTCACCATTTTCAAAATGTGCTTGCTGACCATAGCTACCGGAATGGTAATATACGTCCCTTCCATGATTGTAGTAGGTGTTTATTCCTTCGTCTTTCCTCCATTTCATCTCAGTGAATTCTGACAGTACTCATTTATGTTGGCAGAGAGTTGATTCTGCTCCAAATTTGTCATCAGAGATTTCCTACTGACTTCTCCGGTTGCTGCCAAATGAGACTGTTGGCAGGCTTGATGAACATTGCCAGGTGTATGTGCCTGTGGTGTATTCATTTTCATGTATGGTTGATGAATTTCATTTAATAGTGGCAGACAAGACTGCAGAGAAAATTGTTGATTGTGAACAATTTTATGTCCCTACTTATCAGTTTCCACCATATTAGATTGGAGAGATTCTTTGGTTGAAGTCAGACGAGCCTACTAACTAGCTTATGAGTTATAAACAGGTGTATATTCCTGCCTATAATAATCCTCTAGAATTTACTGGCGGGATTGGTGTGTTACTTCCAGACGAGTCTGATGGGTGGTAACATCAGGACGGACGGGTGTATATGCCCGCTCGTTGTTTGCCATCATGTTGGCTTGATGGAATTCTCCGGAGGGGGAGGAAGTAAGAACCTGCTTTCTGTCGACCAGATTTCACCTCTAGCGGTTCGCCTTGTGGACTCTAGTTTGAGGAACCTGAGCTGAACCCCTAAAGTAGATACCCTCATCATGTTGAGGGCGCACTGCAGCACAAGTCTTGTAGTGATTGTTGATGGGATCCCTCATGAAGGACTCATGTCTCTTTAAATTGAGGCCTTGAGTGACCATCTATTTTACCTCCCCATAATATGGGAGGGACTGGTGATTGTGTTCCCAGGATAACGACCTGAAATGGTTGGATACAGTGGTTGGAACCACCTGCTTCTTTATCACTGGTCGTTGCTGTCCAGACAACCAGGATGAATTATTGACTTGAAGGGCTTTTCGAGTGGCCTCCATAGTTGGAATTGTACCTTGTGGAAGTTATTCCTTAACCAGTGCATTTGAGACCCAGTGTTGAAGATGCTGAGTAGGTGATGTCGTCCTCATAGAGGATGAGGATCCAGCAGGAGTAGCGGTAGATGCATTCACAGGTGTGAACATTAGAGAATCCATTTCTATAATGCAGAGAGATCTTGGAAATGATTTCCTTCTTGATATAACTGAACTAATCAAGATAAGATCAGACACTACTACTTTTGGATTAGCACATATGATATTGATTGTTTTGTTGGCCCTCACATTAAGTTAAATAGGGGCCTAACAAATAAGAAAAAACATCATTATACATGGTTAATGATTCACGTTGGGTTCAACATTTTTGTTTCTTCTGGAAATGGGGATGACCTTGTTTCTTTAAGTTTCAAACATTTCAATCAGTTTATAACGGGATTATTCATAGAACCGACAACATCCAATGATTCCATATCCATTTGTTCCTACTTTCCAAAGTTAGGTGCTAATTAGTTGTGGATGGATAATGCTTAATAATTTTCATTGGTCGAGAGGATGGTAGGTCAGACTCATCACATCTTTTTTGCGAGAATTATTTTCTACCCAGAGACGCTCTTAGTGATTTGAGTTATGTTCGTGAATCCTTATTAATTTACCAAGTATGAAAATGGTCTTCCTTTTAGATCTGACAATCAATGATTGATATGGATGAGATTTAGAGAATCCTTTATATGTATTTGAGGTTCTTCATCGACAGATAATCATCCTTATTTTTTAGAGATTATTAGTCAATGGTATCCTTCAACACATTATATAGAAATATCTTTCTCATTATGATAACTGTAGTAGTTTTGAAGCCACTTAGTGGGGCACTTGAAGTTTATTTTCATTCAGAAGGACATGGATTATTTTCGAGTTGGGATCGTACCCACAGATGGGCTACCTACGTATCCTTATATAGGAAATGAATCAGAACCCATGTAGTTCTAGTGATGAAATATGAGGTTTATGAATGATTGATGGCCCAAAGAAAGATGTAGTAATTGCTATTTAGCTCTAAGCTCACGTGAGTCATGCTCGGTGTGAGAAACAATAGGTATCAGTAAAACCGGACGATTGTTCCATGAAAGATGCAATCATAAGAAATAATTTGGGTCTTATGTATGTCTGACTGCACAAGGTAGATGACGATTGGGATTTACTTCAAGGAAGAAACCCTAGAATAGGGTCTATAAAGTTATATGTACTTTATAGGGATTTTGATACTTAACATAAGACTTAATCCTGATAAGGATTCCCAAATTAGAGGGGACTTGTGATTGGATTTTATTCTCGAGAAGGAATCCCATATCAAAAGAAATTAAGACCTGTGGCTTACTCCTAAATGGAGGCCTAGATTAGGGAACTTGTGACTGGGTTTTTCTCTTGAAAAGGAGGCCCAAGTTAAGGAACTTGGGGCTTACTCCTAAGGAGAATGCCAATATTAAGGGAACATGGAATGGGGGTTACTCTTGAAAATGAGGCCTAGGTTAGGGAACATGGGGTTAAATCTTAAAGAGGATTCCCAAATTAAATATACTATCATTTTAATGGATGAGGTTGAATGAATGAAATCTCTATCCTAAGTGACACAAAGATATGTAAATCACTCGGTTTTAAGAGATGTTCAATAGAATTTCTTTCAGATAAATAAGCCAACAAAGGAATCATGCGAAAAATGTCATTGAATAGGGTTTTGAAGGATAAATCATGAAGAAGAGTGGTGGAATGGAAGAAAAAAGTTGAATAGGAAGGAGGGGCACCCAAAAAGAGGCAGGCACGCAAGTCCTGTTTGGGTGTGCAAGTCCTGGCCATGCATGTATACTTCTGCGAAAATGGTGTACATCGGTGATAGTTAACCAATAGGGTCATACTTGGGTGAGACTTTGCTCATTCCCTTAGTATTATCTGTAGAGGCTTCCAAAAGTGTGGTGGGAAAGTTTTGTTTATGGGATAAAGTGGCGAGCAAGTGTCTTCATTTCCCTTAATGGTTAGACACTTATACGTGAAAGTGTTGAGGAATTTCAACACTTAGGCCTTATTCCCCCTCATTAGATCTTCCAATATAGGTAAGAAATTACCTTAGAAGTGCTTGTAAGACTTCCAACATAGACTAGGGCACCGAGAGCTTAAATATGACTTTTGGATGTTTCCGTCTTCGAAATGGGGGGCCCACAATGGGTATTTATTGGCCATTGAGGTCCTTGGGTGAAAATATAATAGGGTGCACAAGTCACCTGTGTGAACAATATGTGTCGTGAAAGTATTCTTGCGCGACCATGGTGAAACTTGGATGACCCATGCTTAAACAAATACTTGTTCATAACTTTGTCAATTATTGATGTTTCTTCAAAGGATGAATCTATTTGTGCTTAAGGTATTACCTGTTTTTAGTCATTAGACTCTGTGACGGAAAGGAGCGTCAACACATATTAAATTTTTTTTAATGAATTTATATAAATAATGTATCTTTCAATATTTTAATATTATCCTCTTTGTATTCACTTTCCTATGATTGTGTGTTTATTATATATTAATATTCTTAATAATTACAAGTGTAAGATTCCCCTAACTTATAAATGGGAACCACATATCCTCTCTTCTCCACACCCGTTCATCCTTTTAACTCAAAAGTTATATAAAAAAATACTCCCCTAGTATCCTTATCCATTACCTTGAGGAACTTGTTTTCTGAAAATAACCATCAAAAAATCCACAAGGGTCTTCTTGAAGGTGGATACCGGAAGAACAGGTATATGGTCTTGCTGATCTCTTTCACGTTTCAATATTCATGAACCCCCACCACATTGTATATAACAATATAGAACATAATAGAATAATTAAATTCACTATAAATATATTTTCTAATTTTTTTTATTTCCACTTTCTATCTCATTCCCATTTATTTTAAATTTAAAACATCACTCATGAGTATATGTGGACTACCACCTCTACAATGAATTGTGATAATTTTTAATTTACAATTCCCATTTATTGTCATAAGGATAGATTTAATTAATAATCAGTATATTTATAAATAAATTATGATTATATAATTTTGGATTTTTATATACTTTTCTCTCATTATATCCATTAAAATTTGAAAACATCGCCCACATGTATGTGTAGACTGTCACCTCCACGAAGTGATGTAATCCATTTTTTGTAAAAATTTTATTAATGATTATAAAAGTTTTTATAATGAATAAATGTGATATTGTTAACATGCATGATATTATTTAGATTATGAAACCATGACCATAGTGTATTAAATGGTACCATCAATCTAAAATATGCATGGAAAATACACACATTTTCACATGAATAATATTATTGATAATGTGTTGTTAATAAAAAGTGAAATTGGAAACTATAATGGAATTATAATTTTTCATATAAAAATATATTAATATGGTATTGTTATATTTTAATAATATATCAAATCATATAATATAGTATGTTTGAACATGAATAATGAATGATTGGATATGAGGTAACAGTTTATGAGAACATGTCATTTCTTTTCAGGATTATCTACGTTAATTTCCATTAAGTTATATTATGTGATACATAAACTTTAATCCCCGTATATTTTCTTCTAAAATGGTTATTTATAAGATTTTAATGTTTTCCATAATTCATCCTACCTTTTTTACTTAATACAGATGACAAATTTGTTTATTAAAAATTGGCCTCATTTCTACAGTGGTTTTGGAATCTTTCTTCTCAATATCCAGGTTCTCTTAAACAATTTAAAAGATTGTTTTTACTATTCTCAATTGATTTTTTAAGTTAATTTATTATTATATTATAAACTATTTACAAATTAGTGAAAGGTATCCTCTAGTCAATTTTTAATGAGATACAGTTGAATTTTTACAAAAATGTGAATTGAATATTTATTTTAAAATTTTCGGTACAAACAGTTTCTTTCATATAATAAGTAACGTTGATACATCCATTTAATATATCCATGGTTTTTTAAATATTTTTTCCCAATATTATTCATTGAATATTATATTTCAATTTAAAAAAAATTAAATTGATATTTTGACTTTATTTACAAAGCATATTTTAAATATATTTTAAAAAGTTATTTTTTTGTAATCATACTTTAAGGATATTTATATTTATCTAGTTATATGATATTATGATTTCGTACATGTTTCTCGATAAATTACTATTATGATGAACTTCAGTTGAGTACCTTAAGGTGGTTTTTTTCCTTTTCTAAATTAATAAATGAATGGAAGAAGAATTCTTTTATGATACCATACATATCATTTTTCTAGATGCATCATCATCCTTCAATTAAATCATTTTATTATTGAAAATTCTCTTTTTTACTAGGTTGAGATGGAATCCATACGTGAAATTAAATTCCAAAACAAATTTCATGGAGTCCCATTAAACAATACATTGCTTAATATCCCGGTATCCCTAACAATAAATCTCCATTTTAACTCCTTTATAAATTTAACTACACTATCTACCATATAAAAAGGTACGTACATTTTTGAATCTTTCAATATGGTCATAATGATTCCATCTTATCTATATGTGACAACGTATTTCACAATCGTGCACTCCACCTGGGATTATCTACACTAGTATGGCCGGAAGACCGAGTGGTCTGCTAGCACTTTGACAGCCTAAAGGCCTTGTGGACAAGCACATGTGGTGATTTAAAGGAGTTTTATATTGAAGGAAATTTTTTCAGAATCCCATTAGTGATGAATAATATTTCTACTATTGTACTACACTACATTATATTCTATATTACTATTACAATAACTATAAAAATTCACTATAATTTGAATTCAATCCCATGTCCGATGCTGAATTTGTGGGTTTCCATACCACTCAAGTAATCCCAAAATTACTCTATGTGGCTTATGATTAATTTAAGATGATATGTTTAAGAAACCGTTTTATTTTATATGGGTTATAATATGAGGCTATGATTAATATTTTATGATCATGTGGAACACCAATGTACAAATTTCACTCTTCGATGGGTGGATATAGAATTATATAGATATTTATGGAAATAAGTAAATATGGATATATCATGAGATAAAATATTTTGGAATGTGGAGTAAACCTAGATTTGAAAGGGACTATAATAACTATGATAGTCTTGGAAGTGTACCATGTTTAAGTAAATGATGGAATGATAAGTGAACCCAATCAACTATGATACACACACAATTATCCTTAACTAAGGAAATGTTCTTTTATAATGATTTCTTTTCCAAAATCCAATGTATTTTTTAATGACATGTTGTCATTTCATTGGATTCATTATTTATGACTCATTAAACTTTTGAATCGTGTCTATTAAAATGCTAATGCTTTCTTCTATTTGAACTAAATTAATATCTATAACTGATTACACATGAAATTCCTAATTTATGATTACTATAACAAAACCTTATGATTATTTTATTCTTGAATATGATCATTTATTAGCATATACCATTTCTACCCGTGCTTAGCATATTATCTCTCCTAATCATGTGTTTCTTTATTCCACTGGTTTTAATGAAATTTTATAATTCATAAATAAGTAATAAGTGTACTATAAGAGAATATATTTGTGGGATACATTGAAGATATTGTATTGAATTATTTTATTATATACCAGGTAAATGAGGAAACAAAAACATTACAATTTGTGCGAATTTTTTAATGATAAATGTATTCAATATTCAACTACAATGGTAAAATATTTATATATTTTATGCTTGAGTAACCTCGTTTCTTAAGTAATATAATAATGATTATTAATCTACTAAAATAATAAATCAAGATATAATATGAATATGATGAGAATTGATATAACAATTCTTTCCCCCATTTCTCAATCAGTGAAGAAATTAAATATCACAACTTTTAATGATGTAATTTTTTATTATAGTCATAAATTGATTAGGAGTGAATACCTCATTCCAAAAGTGACATAACAATATCAATTGATATTTAATATATTAGTGTATATATTGTAATAATAATTTGGGATATTAATATATCATTATCGAATCATAAAAATATATTGATCACACACATTTCCACCAAAGTATATCATAGATGAGGATGGGTATTTTAGTAGAATAAAATTATAAAATATGTTTACTTGAATGAATGAAAAAGGGATGTTTCAAATTATGACACATGATATCATAACATATAATTCTACCACTGAATATGAGAAAGTGTTGAACCTAAAAGAACATTTCCATGGCATTGATAAATCACATGTTTCTGATTATTATTGGTTTGCATTAGCAAAGGAGAAAAAACAAATGATTTATAAACAATAATATGTATCTTTTCATAATTTTTATTATAAATTCATAAAAATACATATAACATTATTCTTAATATATATATATATAATATTTTAATTACTTCTATAAATAATCTTCTTGAATGTTATACATAATATAATTAGACTCACATCTTGGGAGATCAAAAGAAATTGGTATATACAGGTAGGATAGTTATATATATGCAATATCCTAATGGAGAGAGAGGAATTATTTTATTTATTTTCTAAAAATATACATTAAATTTTATAATAGCTAAAACTAGTGGACCCGTTAGATAAAAATGGGTAGGGATAAAAATAGAATGGAAATGAAACAATATTTCAAGTGGAAGTGATAAAGTTAAGCTGGAGATAATCCATAAAATATTCATAGGACTCATTTTAAAATAACGATTAGTTAGATATAAATGGAATGATATGAATAGAGGATGACTGATTTGATGTTAGGGTTTTTAAAAATTGGAAAATTTTATTGGAAATTTACTTTAGGACCCTTATTCTCGTTAACAGGTTAAGGATTATATTCTTTTTTAATATTTTAATTTATTACTCCCCATTAATTTTATATATCTCACAATAGAGAATTACCCACTTGTTAGTTGATTCATGTGAAGATAGAAATTCATTTTTCTAATAAATAATATTGTTGTATATATATGTTTTTATTATTAATTATTATCATTACTTTTTTATAGTCTCTATATTGATTTAGTGTTCGGTGATCTTCAATGTTTCATTTTTTTCCATAAATTTATTCTCTTCCCATAATGGCTATGATTTTAATGATTCACCTTCAGTAATAAACATTAAAATAATGGATTATGATGATCAAAAAATGTATAGTTTGTAATCATGGTTGCATGATTTATGGTGAAATAATTGATGGTTTTATCACTCGGTAGATAGTTCTTTAGGTTTCCAAATAACAAAATAACATTATAACACTCTTCATTTTATCTATTGGTGTAACTCTACTTTTCCATGTTTATAGAGTCTTAGGATTATCATAAATAAATAAAAATAATTATAGAATAATATTCAATACATTTCCCAATCACAGGTCTAAATTTCCTAATGGTTTAGTGTCATTGGATGTAATAAATCGATTTTCTAGGACCATTCCTCTGTGAAAATCTAGTGTCTGTCGTGTTCTTAGGGGTCATATGGTTTATTTCCTAGGTAATATCCAACAACTTGGTTCCACATAATGATTCCACAAAAACAATGTCACCATCACGGCCGGACACTGAAACGGTGGCACTGCTTACAGTGTGTCACCAAACGGTGTCCAACCCGTTTCCATTTTCCCCAGTTTATTGATTTTTTTCAGTTCATACCCCAGTAACATATCGTTTCATGTCAATGTATTTTAATACCCTTTTTAAATCCATTAAAATCAAGTCAAATATGTTTTAAACCCCTAATAGTTGGGTGACCCTTTTGGTTACCAAAACTTGTGGCCTTATTCATCAGTGTCCCACCCTTCCCCTTGCATTCCAACATCGCCCTTGTTACGTGGTTTTTTATATATTTAGAACATATCTATAAACTCATAGCAATTATCTATCCCATCTCTGAGGAGAATTATTAAATAACCATTAATCGTGACAGGTGAAACTGCCAAACCGTGTGGTTAAGCCTCGATCTGACATCCATTATATCTAAATTGTCTCCCTGATTTTATGATATACCCATTTCTTATGCCAAGATCATCTCTTCCTTTTTCCTTTCTGTTTCTCTATATACTCCTAGATACATACTTGAGAGATGAATTGTGCACCCATGCTGGAGCACATCTTGCTCAGCCTTGAAGCTATTGAGTTTGCCTTTCATGCAAATCACAAATCCAATGTTCTTGAAGTGGGGATAAATACATCAATCCATGGTCATCAAGGTAGGGTTTATTCCTTCGTATCTCTTTACTGTACATCATTCGGGGTGGGTCTATTAATGTTTCCCTTGAGACATGTATGAAATAAAACCTTGGCGAAGTTAATAAATAGACTTTTAAAGAATAAATGGCTGTGAATGATGATGATGTTACTGTATTATTTTATCGTCATTATTTTTTTATGTTGAAAATGATGTGGGATTATGCCCACAAAAAATCATGGTCGTTGGTTGTCCTTTATTGTGCACTAATGAACATCTGTTTTTTGGATAAAATTATGATTGAATAACTGTAACATAGAAACTAGTAAATCACATAAACATGGTTGAAAAAATTGATGCCCGATAAATAATAATCTCGGTGTGATCACCTAGTCTATCCAAACAGAAATAGAAGACTTATTAAAAAGGGATGGATAAATCTGAAAACTTCGTTTCTCTTTTCTTGTTGTATGTATTGTTGCTCTCATTGATGCATGTGGGGCAATGTGGATATGTATGGGACCAATTATTGTTCAGTTGTTCATTTTTGGATCTGTGGCAGTGCGGAGCTAGTATGTTGGGCCTTGGTTTTGTTCCATCACTTTGAGGGATCTCACAAATCTCTTTTGATGTTGAGACATTACTAGAGAACTGAGTGTGAATTAATAAATTGCTACTTTTCGATTTTATTCATCAGTCCAGTGTTGTTTTGACTTGTGGTTGTGCCTATTAGTTTCCTCATAGTGGAGAAGTATTTTCAGTAGAATCACATGAAAATGATTACAAGATTTGGTTCAATGGGGAGACTATTTTCCATTAATAGTTTGTGTTTTGGTTGAGGTTACAGTGATAATGTTCATATAGGAGTAGCAAAAAGGGTGGTTGTGTACTATCTGTTTGTCTAAATTGGGATCATTGGGTTGGGATGAGTACCTAATTACATATACGTATAAAATTTAGTTCTTCTGTTTCTCATAAACACCCCACCCATGTTGTGAAATTCACACCAAACACCCCCATTTAATGTGGGAGGGTGTTTTTTCCAACATTCCTATGAGTGACTGGTTATTAACTCCTTTTTTCTCCCTCTCTTAACTAGACAATGACCCTTCGAGAAATAATATGATGAGATAAAGTTCATTATGTACAAATAATCTTTTTGAAGGCTATGTTGTGGTTTTTGGGCCAGGTGTCTGCATACATGATTGTTTCCAATGTGTCTTCGAGATGTGGCACAGGTTTCTTCAGTCCTGGTAGTGGTTGTTGTGGACTAGGTGTATGTGGGAGGTGATGTGTGTGTTTGTTGTGGTCGTGGTGTCAATGTGTAGGATTCATGGTTGTGATAGCCCAGAAGGTTGTTCTTGGGGTGGTATTGGGACTATAGTGGAAATTGTGGTGGAGTTCCAGTGCATAGGATGTCCTAAATAACCAATTCTAATGTGGTGTGGGGTACCTAAATATCGATGTTCTATTAATATTACATTACCTGATGTGGGTTATTTTGGGAGTGTACTTGTGTGAGGTGGAGTGGATAGTTTCCATTCTAGGTTCTTTGGTTATCTCTATTTATCACAGGGCATTAGAATGCCTCCCCAGTTGTGTATTAGTGATTTTGGTTTTGCCTACTGAGTATACTTATATACTAACCCAACGTATATAAAACTACCTTCTGGTTTCAATAAAGACTTTGAGGACTATGTCACACTTTACTAGTTTGGGTGTTTGGAGTGGTTTTTGCAGATTTTTTTCCTTTTGGTACTTTACATTAGAGTTTCATTTACATTGTATCATCTTAATTTAGACATTCATGTGAGAATGGATTGTTGGGATTTAATTTTATACTCTGTTTTTAGAGTTTCTTGGGATTTACCATCTTATCTCCTAATCATATTAAATAAAAATTCTAATACCATCCATTTAGATGGTTTTAAACCCATGGTTCTAGTCGCCACTCCGGGGCCAATTGAAGGCGGGACTCGGGGGGGGTCATTATATTCCCTTCAACTTGATGAAAGAAGGGTCTAGAGGTTTTATTTCCCATTCCACATCTTGGTGAAGGTGGGTCATGACAGATTGGTATTAGAGGTGGTGTTTGATAGATAGGATGGTGATTGGGGTTAGGCATAGTGATAATTGCATGGGATGGTAGGCAAACAGTGTTAGAAAATCTTGGAGTGTGAAATAGGCCATTGAAGACCAGCTAGGACACAAGATTTTAGCCCCCTATGATCTGTTGCAAGGACTCTGGGCCTACCGAGTGACCAAGTTAGGCAACACTGATTGTAGGATAGAGACCGTAGGGAAGGTACATGCATCATAATGTCTACAATTCTTGTGTGTTCTTGGTGTTTTTTGTTTTTAAAATGAATAACATGTTTATGGAAAATTAAAAAGTGATCTTTTACACTACTTGGGCTTAGGCATTTCATTGTTTAATTTAAAGCTATGGCACCCAGTTGACGTCCAGGAATAGTGTGGGTGATCGAAACCTAGGAGGCTGATTTGGATTATCATTGGACGAAGGATCTAGAGGATGACCACGATAAGTGGTAGAAGAGTTTTCATTCTTTTTAGCGGAAGACCCTCAACGAAGTACAAGGCTAGTGTATGGGATATGGAGATAGAGAGATGGCTCGAGGAGCTGGTGATAGATTTCAGCTTGATCTGAGCTCCGACAGAGTACTAGGATCCTCTTTCATGATCCAAAAATGGGGAGTGCCACGTCAGTGGTGGAAACTCTATCTTGGGGAGAAGAAGGAATCTGAGGTTTTGAGGACCAACATCGAGAAGGTGTTGAAATAGGAATTCCATTATTCTAAAATGAAGGATGAGAAGATGCAGAAGTTACTATCCCTCCAGTATGGGGGTATGTTAGTGAGGGATTTGGGGACCATAGTCATGGATCTCCTTCATTTCTCTACAGACCTCTTCTCGGATGAGGAGTCATTGGAAATACACATAGAGGAGGAACTCCAACATTCCATTTATTTTGATATAAATCCCTTCACTCTACCAAAAAACATGAGGTTAAATAGAAGGTTTTAGTGATCGAGAGGATGCACATGATGGGTGGTGTTTCGTGAGAGGGGATCCAGTTGAGATCATCGAAGGGGAAGGCTGTTAGCACTAGACCTCTAGAATTAGGGCCATCCTGGTTTTAGTCGGTGAGGAGTATGCCCCATAAGTTCTTCTTTCGATCTCTCGGTCCTCTCCCATTCTCCATGATCCTATGAATGGGGTGGTTTATCAATTTCATCAGTGGGAATCTATGTAATTAGTGAATGGATTAAGTGTGGTATAGTGGAGGTGGGATGGTTCAGTGCCCACATCACCCGCAGTAGTTTCTAGCCAGAACTGTTTCAACAGCAGCAGCACGGGATGCGAGCTCCTGCTCCACTGAGGGCGTACAATTCCAAAATTGGACGACCTTATGGTGATCCTTAGGGACCATGACCAGGAAGTGGACAAAGTGGTGGTTAACAGACATTGTGTATAAGAACTGGGTGTGGTTAGTTACAAGCTCCATAGGAAGAAGTTTCGGTAAGGCTGGAGGTTGTTCGAGGTACGATAATCTTGTTTAGTATGTTTGCATGTTCCTTGTTTTATTCAAATGATTTGAACTCCTTTTTGGCACCCCGTATTTCCCATGACTTTGGACTAAATATAGAGAGACTCTCCATTCCCCTGGTTCTTAGACCACTATTTGGAGAATGGATAAGCCTATTTGAGGTTTTTCGAAGATGGAGACTGATTCATGGGCAACACTTGTCTATTGGGGATCTCCTCTACTATAGTTACAGTCGTAGGATGTCATCCTAAGAATTGAATGGTTGTTCATTATACACGCTATTATCAAATGAATCCAGCGAAGGGTTGTGTTCTCGGATATGGGTGGCCAATGTGTAAATTTCATTGGTGAGTGGGGATGCAAGGACATAAGTCATCTATTGGAGCCCCTTCATTACTTTCTTGCTAAGTTGTCAGTGGAGTAGGTTGAAATATAGATAGTGGAATTCCCAAGGATTATTATTGAGTTCTTGGAAATCTTCCCTGGAGAGGTACTGAATCTACCCCCTCAATGTTATGTTGGGTTCATGATATAATTTCAACCTGATGCCCATCAGATTTTAATTTTTCCCTATCAGATGCCTCCTTTTATGTTGCAGGATTTGCGAACCCAGATTGATGAAATAATGAAGAAGGGTTTTATACGACCGAGCGTGTCACCATGGGGTGCTCCAATATTTTTCACAAAGAAGGGAGATGGTTGTGTCATGAGGTGTATAGACAACAAATGACTGAATCAAGTGACATTTAAGAACTATTACCCCCTCCTGAGGATTGAAGACCTTTTTGACTAGTTGAAGGGAGAAGTTGGTTCTCTAAGGCCGACCTGCGATAGGGATATCACCAGTTGACGGTGAAAGAGGGTGACATTTCAAATAATGTTTCAGGTGTAGATATGGGCAGTTTGAGGTTTTGGTCATGTTGTTCAACATTAAAAACACACCAACTGTGTTCATGGGACTCATGAACTATGTTTTACATGAATATCTGGACAGGTTTATTGTCATTCTTATTGACGAATTTATGATCCACTCAAGGTTAAAGGAGGATCATGCCGAGCATCCAAGGATAGTTTTGGGAGTTCTCAGACACCACCAGCTCTATGGTAAGATTTCCAAGTGAGAGTTATGGAAACGAGAGGTGAACTTCTTTTGACACATGGTGTCCCAGCATTGAATACCAGGGGAACCATTGAAGACCTAAGTGGTTGTTTCTTGGAAAAAACCAGTGAACATGTCACAATTTCAATGTTTCATGGGACTATCAGATTACTTCTAGAGGTTTGTTCCAAAATTCTCTTTAGTTGTAGTGCCTTTGACAATCATGACCAATAAAGTCCAGGCTTTTGATTGGAGTGAGCAGTGGTAAGAATCATTTATTTATCATAAGGGGAAATTTTTCAATACCCTAGTACTAAGGATTCCATAGGAAGGGGTGGCGTTTAAATAGTTTTGTGATGCTTTCGGTCTAGTCTTGGGGTGTGTGATGATGTAGCAGTAAGGAGTGTTTTCTTTTGGGTCTAGGTAGTTACGTCCTCATGAACATAACTATGACACTCACAACCTAGAGATTTTAGTAGTTGTGTTCTCACTGATGTTGTGTCGGAATTACATCATTAGGAAACATTTATTTGTCTTCACAGATCACAAGATCTTGATAAATGTCTTCTCCCAGCGAGACCTAAAATTATGGTAGTAGAGGTGGATGTAGTTTCTTCCAGACTACGACTTCGAGATCTCATACACATTAGGATATTGGAATGTAGTGGCTGCTTCCTTGAGTAGGAAGTCATAGAGGGATGTTGTTCGGGAGTTGGAAGATACATGGAAAGAAATGGAGGATTTGGATGATATACATTTGATCATGGGAGTGGAGGATGGTAGAAACAGTCTTTTCTAGATGATAGTGTAGTCTTCCTTCGTATAGAAGGTGGAGGAGTCTCATTGGGGGGACTTAGAGGCTGAAGTGTTGTGTGATTGTGTTTTCTGGGGTAATCCTCCATAAGGTTGGTCAGACGATAGTCAGAATTAGATTATTTTCCATGGTAAGTTTTTTGTCCCAGAGACGATGCCCGAGGGAATTTTATGTGAGTTCCATAACCCTCCACTAGCGGTACACCCATGAGTTTCCAATATGTACTGAGTCCTGAAGGAATAATTTTGGTGGCCCTTGGTGAAATGGAAAGTGGAGGAGTTTGTGGTAATGTTCCTAGTATTTTAGTAGGTGAAGGATGAACATTGAATCCTAGGAGTTTTATTGCAGCCTTTAGATGTCGTGGAGTGGAATTTGGGCAACATCTTGATGGATTTCGTCATGAGACTACCCAGGGTTCATTTAGGTTGTGATTCTATCTTTTTAGTGGTATCCTGGCTGACAAAATCAATTCCATTCATTAAAATCAAGGGGTCAAGTGTAGTGTATTACCTAGCACAAATATAGATGGACGAGGTGGTGCATTTGAATATATTTTTGATGTCTATATTCTTTGATCGATATTCACTATTTGTCTCACGAGTGTGGAAGGTATTCCAATATGCTTCTGGCACCCAACTATGACTTAGTACTACTTTCCACCCCCAGAAATATGGCCAAACATAGAGGACTATCTAGAAATTTGAAGATATGTTACGGGCATGACTTTTGTATTTGGATGATCTTTGGTATGAAACATGCCTCGGGTAGAGTTTTCTTACTACAATAGTGATGACAATACCATTGGCATGGCTACATTGTAAGCCTTGTATGAAAGGTCGTGTCGTTCACTCGTGTTCTAGAATACGGATGCGGAAGAAAGTTTCATTACTAAGAGGTGGTGCAGAGCTCAATAAAGAAGGTTCAACTTGTGCATGAGAGGATGAAGGTGGCTTAGGACCTGAATAATTTGTATACCGATCATAGGAGGAGACCCATGTAGTTTGAGGTTGGGGTCCACATGTTCTTAATGGTCTGCCCTCAGCATGGGAAGTAGAGGTTCAGTAGGGTGAGTAAGCTTTCTCCCAGGTTCGTCGGACCCTTCGAGGTGTTGCCACGAGTCAGCGAGGTGGCCTATCATCTGGAACTACCACTACTACTACTGAGGGTCCATGACGTATTCCATGTATCTTAGCTCTGTTGATTTCTTCATGATTATTCACATGCCATCGACCGGGGAGAGTTGAATATTATGGTCGAGGAGATATTCATGGAGCAACCCGTGAGGATAAATTATCATGAGGATAAGTTGATACGTGGAGGAACCATTCCCTTGGTTCATGTGTCGGGGGCAGTGGTGGACTCAAGGAGAGTACCTAGGAACATGAGGTACAAATGCGTTATCTGTACCCAGAGTAGTTTTGAGTTTTGTTTTGTGTTTGTTTTTTACATGATTGTGTTGTAGTCATTGACCTCGTTAACTATAAGATGTGATGTTTTCCTTTCTATGAATGTGTTTGAAATATACAGACATTGGGGAGGGGTGGACCTGATCCCTAATAAATACTTGTTATTTTGGATGCGATTAAGCTTGTGTGGGTGAGTCAGTGCCACCCAAATCTGATAGTATCTTGATATGGGAAAAAAGTCTCCTTAATCCATGAGTGTGGACGGTGTGGCATTTATATGTTTCTAAGTTTACGTGGGGGAGAAGAGAGGTAGTGCAACCACAAATGTTTAGTAGATTGATGAGGGAGAGTTATTCCTATATAGCGTGGTTTGTTCGGGATTTCAAACAACCCTATGGTGGTTTTTTCCTGCGAGGATTTTAGTGGGTGGTTTTTTGGGCACTCCCTTTTCATTGGGTTTACTATGAAATTATCAAGGAAGATAATAGTTTGAGATGTATCGGATGTAATAACCATGTTTTCCCGAGCCCTTACATTGTGAAAGTTTATTGTTTGTTGTGTTCTTAGGGTTCATGTGGCTTCTTTGTCAGTAATTTTCCAAAAACTCAGTTCCACTATACGATTCCACTAAAACCATGGCAATTTTACAGTCTCACCATCATAGTCGTTCATCGAAATGGTGGCACCACTTACGATGTCTCATCGAGCTAGGGTAACCAAATGAGTTTCTCAAAGAACGGTGTCCCACCATTTTCATTTTTTTCCTCATGTTTTTCCAGTTCCATCCCCGGTAACATATCTTTTGATTTAAGTGTTTTAATAACCTTTTAAAATAAATTTAATGACAGTAAAATATGTGTTAAACCCCAAAGAGTAAGGCGACCCTTCAGTTACCAAAAGGTTTTTCTGTTTCCCACGGTGTCACACCCTTCCATGTTCTTTCAAACTTCACCCCTATTATATGGTATTTTATCTATTTAGAATATATATATTATCTAACATATGTTATCTCTACCATATATGAGGAGAATTGTTAAACAAAAATTAATCACCATGTGTGAAACCAACCAACCATAGGGTCCTGCAATGATCCAACTTCAAGTACATAGAAATAATCTCCCAGATTTCAGGATCTGGCCTTTTCATAAGATGATATATTCTCTTCCTTTCTTTTTCCAGTTTCTCTATATAAGCCTAGAGACTTACTTGGGAGACAAATTGTGCACCTGTGCTGGAGATATTCACTCGCAGACTTGATGCCCTCGAGTTTTCCATTTCGGTAAGTCACACATCCTCTATTCTTGACGTGGGGATAATAACTTCAATCCATGATAAAAAAAAGGCTTGATTTTTCCTTCATATATATTTATTGAGAATCATGTGGGTTGGGTGTGATAATGATTCCCTTGGAACATGGATGAATACAAACACTTACAAAGATAACAAATGGACTTTTAAAGATTAAAGGTGGGTGAATGATTTTTATTTTATTGTATTCTTTTATCTACATTCCTTTTTTGGTGTAGTGAATTTGTATTGGATTATTCCCACGGAAAATCATGGTTGTTGGGGGTCCTTTATTGTTCACTAATGAACCTATATTTTCTAGATAATCTTTTGATTGAATGGATGTAACATGTAAATAGTATAATCATATAAACATGGTTGATAAAATTGATGCCTGAGAAAAATGAATCCCTTTGTGATCACCCAGGATAACCAAACTGAAATAAGGGACTTGATAAATGGTGATGGATAAATATGAAAACATCCTTACTCTATTCTAGTGGTATTCATGGTTGCACTTATTGAGGCTAGTGGGGAGATGTGGATGGGGATCTGATCTCTTGTTTTCCAGTTGTTGGTTTGTGGATCCGAGGCCATGTAGATCTGGTATAATGGAGCATGGTTTTGTTCCTGTACTTTGAGGGATCATGTGGATCCTTTTGTTGTTTTAAAATTAAAAGAGAACCAGTTTTCAATGCTAAAATTATTTCTTGGGCATTTTATTCTTCTGCCCAGTGTTGTTTTTGACATTTGGTTGTGCACGTTAGTTTCTCGGTAGTGGAGAATTATTTTAAAAGGAATTACTTGAACATTTTTGAAAGAATGAGTTCCTTGGGGATAATATTTACTAGGAATGAGTTGTATAATAGTTTAGGATGTGGTAAAATTGTGCATGTATGGATAACCACATGGGAGGTTTTTTATGGGAGTTTTGTCTACATCCGCACACGTAGGTTTGGTTGGGTTCCTGATTACTTATATGTATAAAATTTAGTTCTTCTGTTTATCATACACACCCCACCCATGTTGATCAATTTTAACCGAACACCTCTATTTAAAGGGGGAGGTTGTTATTTCCAACATTACAATGAGTGGATGGTTATTATATCCTTTCTGTTCCCTCTCCCATGAAGCCTAAGACTCTTTGGGTAGGATGTGATAGCATAAGGTGGATTATGGAACAATAATCTTTGGGCGTGGTTTGTTTTGGTGGTTGGTCCATGTGTGTGCGGGTAGGTTTATTTCCCAAGGGTTTTTTGGATGAGGCTTTGGTATCTTTAGGAATGGTTATGGTTGTTGTGGCCCAAGTGTCTGCGGGCAGGGATGTGTGTGGTTTTGGTAGCCTAGGTTTCTATGGGAGGGATGCATGGTTGTGATAGCCCATAAGGTTGTTGTTTGGTGGTAGTGGGACAATAGGGGAACTTGTGGGGTAGGTGTGATGTGTAGGAGGTCCAAAATAACTAATATAAAAGTGGTGCAGGGTACCCGAATATCGATGTTCTATTATTAGAACATTACCTGACATGAGTAATTTGGGGAGTGTGCCTTGGTGAAGCTTTCTGGGTAGTTTCTTTATTATGTTCATTAGTTATCAATATTTCAAATAGGCCATTAGAATTTCTCCCCATGTGTGTACACGAGATGTTTTTTCCTACTGAGTATACCTGTATACTCACCCTATGTATATAAAACTTATTTCATGTTTCTAGGAGGACCTTGAGGACCCTGCTATAACTTTTTATTTTGGTTGTTGGGAGTTTTTGTTACTTATTTTCCATTAATTTTGGCAATTTCCTTTGAAGTTTCTTTTACTTAGTATAAGGTTATTTTAGACATGCATGTGAGAATGGATTATTGAGATTTACCTTTATTGTTGGACAATGGAGTTGTTTTGGATTTACCATATTTCTCCTAATCTTGTTAAATAAACAGTGTAATAACTTTCATTTTAAATGTGATTATATACCCATGGTACTAGTCTCCACTCCGGGGCCTATTGAAGGCGGGAGTTGATGGTCAATGTCTCTCCTTCAACTTGAAGAATGAAGGTTCTGGAAGTTGAATGCCTATTTCATAATATTGGTACAAATGGATTGTGACATTGGAGGCCAGATATATAATCATCTTGTCTCGTGAATGATCTCAAACACCTCCGACAAAGATATTAACATTAAATACAATTCATTCACAAACCATAATTAAAATTATTCCTTATAACCTATACAATAGAAACATAAGATATGGTGATATTAGATTCTTAGTAATGGAATATATGAGATATCTCAATCTATGATCAATTAAAGCATAAGAAAAGTTAAGTTTATGATATCATGATCATAATATACAAAGATCATTTGAAATCTATTAGAAATTGTAAGACTGCGTCATGGAATAAAGAGATATCAATTCAAAATAAATAATTAATAATAGTGACAAAATATCATAAATAAAAAATTAACTATATGAACATGTCATATAATTTTGAGACCATAATATATATATATAACATTCATATGTAAAGGTTGTATACAAAAAACATCCAATAATAATGGATTAGGCCACAACACATATTTCCCATAATTGACCAATCACAACAACTTGTTTCTTTTAATGGATAAAGCACGTCAACATGTTTAATCTAATGGTTCAGTCACATTGAATTGTTTTCAATTGTTATATCATGGTATATAAAACTTTAACTAATTCATTATATGGATATATAGGTCCCACCAATCATTGGTTATAATGTGAACACCATCATTGGTTATAATGTTACCATAATGCTTAGTTATACCATAACCAACATCTCATAATCATAACTATAAATATGTGTGCAAAATTATTTTTAAATAAATAATTATATAATCACATCATGACCCATGAAAATATAATTTTTTTCATGATCATTTCATTCATTCATCATTGCATGAACAATGGAAAATAAGAAAGTTTCATAATTATTTCATCAACCTAAACATTAAAAATAAAAATAAATATTAAAAATGGTTAAAATAGATCATAGCTATAGTAAATCATAATTAACATTAGTGGATCTTAACATTGATGAAAATTACTTTAAAATTTCATTGAAATATTTCTTGAGGAAATAATAATAATTACATTTTGAAAATTAATTTCAAAATAAAATTGTTTCCAAAACATTATGGTAATAATTTTCATTGGAAATAACATAGAAAACATTTAATGGAATCATCAAATTATTAATCATCCATGGAGGTGGAAATTTTTTTTTCATCTTCTATATGTTAAAATAAAATATCCCAATCCCAATTGTATTAAAAATTTAAAGAGTGAAACTTTTGAAAAATAACAACACTATTACATTTAATCCAGTTTTTAAAATTAAAACATGGGAATTTATTTAATTACAAATTTATTAGAAATTTTTTAAAAATTATTTAAAAATTAATAAAAAAAGAATAATGCGGGTTTTCGAATGAATATATAATTGGCGTCGATTTTCTATAAAAGGATTGTTTTGTTCTCTTTAGGTAATAACGAGAATACAATTAAAGTAAAAAAATTCTCCCAATATATAGGATATTAAAAATAATACATTTATTAATAGATATATCATATGAATTAATCATAAAAAACATAATCATAAGAAAAATCAATCAAAACGATTATTGTAACATAAAACCCTAACCATTTTGGTTACATTTGAATAACATACATTGTCAATGAAATAAATAAATATATGTATATGTAAATTTCCATAACATCCATTAGAATCATCAAACAATATTTAATGAGTATTATATTGAAAAATTAAAATAAACAAGTCATGAATATGTCATGTGTCTCATAGAGATAAAACTAAGATGATAATCCATTACCTTCATTCAGACTTATTTTAAACAGAATGAAACATATAATATTGTAAATAAATTTTTATTTTATATATATTATATAACCATACAAACACACACACAAAAAAACACAAAAATATATATATCCTATCATATTTTATATAATTATAACCTCTTATCACCCCTTCATTGATAATTGATTATTAATATTATTGTTCAAGGTGATATCTACTTCACTTTCCAATTTATTTTGGTTCTATAAATTTGATCCTTGTACTACGACCATGGTTTTATAATCTAAATAATTGTAATAAAGATAAATATTTTATATATATTTAGTTTATACATGTTCATATTCATTCAATAATGCATATAATTAAAATGAATTACATTTCTCATGGATACGGTAGGTCGTCAATACACATGAATGATGTTTTCATTTTTTTGAAGATGGAACAAAAATACATAAATAATAACTCACCATAACAAATAATTATTATATCATATTTATCATTTATATATATAAAATATTACCTCATTTTCACCCACGAAAATTGGAAATGAAAAATTAAACACATCACTTAGTGGAGATGGTAGTCTACACATAGGCAAGAGTGATGTCATCGTTTCCCAAAGGATTAGAAGCTAAGAATGTAGATACGATATTATCATTAATTAATATAACTATATAAAAATTTTCATATATAATCCCTAAACCTTTCATTATTTCCATCCATTAAATATATTAATAGAACATGAATATTATATGTATGTGGAAATGATAAGTAATAATTACGCATGAGTGATACGTTCACTCCCAATTTGAAGGTAATAGTGTAAATAATGGTTTTTTATAATCATAATAATATTAATGTATATTAGAAATATTGAAGATATTATTTTATTAAAAATACCATACATTTAGAGGATGTTAAAGAATAATTAAAAGAAAAGTGATCAGTTATGGTGATTTCCTACCCATTCAAAGAACTCCTTTAGAGCTCCTTTTAAGAATCCATGAATTTTTCTATTGTGAAGAAAATTTTTTTTTGAATCATCCTGTTACTACTTCTAGATATTCCAAACACCTATTTTAATCATGATGTTTTTGGGTTTATTTTGGGGTAGTTTCGGGTGAAACATTGGAAAATTTTACATTTTTCTAGGCTATTCACAATTGTCACACGGTTTTCCCAAACTCTACTCCCACTAAGTAGAAACCATGAAAACATAGATAGTGTGTATTTATAAGTCCAACTCAAGGTTCTACATACCTTTAATCCACCTAGGAGAAGCCATGTAAGTCCACAAAAAGTTTCTTACTATTTGGGTGCACAATTTCTCTAAACCGTTCGACACTTCCCAGGAACCATAGCATGGGATTTAATTAATCCATTTTTTTTAAAATACCCAAACCTGCTTTTTTAGGTTGCATATGGACCTAAAATGAACTCATATGGTTTATTCTTCATTAGGATCACCAACTAATAAGTTTTTCACCTCTACACCCTTCTAGAAGATGATCAAACTGTGGCGAACAGTGTTTGATCTCTACCTGATAGTTTCACTATTCATGTTCTCTTTCACTGAAACACTAATATTTTCTCCCTGGGGTTTTATATATCTATTTATTGTTTTGAGGTTATAATATATTATGTATTATATCATGAATGTTTGGTTTATTCTTGGATAATTATTTCTATAATTCCACGATGATGTTTCCCGATTAGGGAATTGTGAACCAAGATCTAGTTATCTCGAGGTTGGTGGTTCCATTATGATGGCTAATATGTATTAACCATAAATTTATTGATTTAAATTATATTGTTTTATTTAAATTAAATTTCCAGATATAAATAAAATTTTTTGGTGGGTTTATTTAAAACCATTATTCATTGAATTTAGTTTTTCAAACTTTATTTTCAAAATATTTTAGGGGAAAACCACCAATTACTTTGAATTGGGTTGTATTTGGGATATTGAATTTTTTTTTTGAAATTAAAATTGTTGAATTTAACTTGTTAAATAGAATTTATTGAATTGATTTCAAATATGTATTTTTTAAAAATGTCTTAAAATTAATTTGATAGATTCATATTTGTTTTATCTTTTAAAAAAGCATGATTTGATTAAAAACAATTTTTAGTTTTTAAGTGGAAGATTTTCATATCTGATATGGTAGATTGGGATGAATTGTTTTTTAATATGTCTAAAAAAATTTCAACGTTGATTTTTACTAGAGAACATGAAATCCAAAGTAGTTAGGGACTTATTCAAACATCACCCTGCAATTGACAATAATAAAAAAAATAAATACAGTCAATCACATCCCAGATGTGAATGTGAAATATAATTTGTGGTTAGTATTGAAGGGTTTATTTGTATACACATAATTTCATGATAACTTATTTGAGTGTTAGGGATTCCCATATGTTGGAACATTTCTTTGTTTCTCATTTTTTGTATTTTTAACATAGGAAACTATTTTCGTAAATTGTTTTACATGCCTTATGAATTTATATAATGTATTTTTATATAAATTATTTAATGGTGAATTAGTTTTAATTATTTACACCATCTAAAATGTAATGTATTAATTTTCTTAAATATGATTTTGTACCGGCGTTACTGTATATTTAAATTATAAATAATTTTTTATTAATTAAATTTTTTTTATCTTATTATTGAATCCTTGGGGACAACCTACGGGGGTTTTAGCTCAAACCCTAGTTGAGCTTTTGAGTGTTTGTAGATTATCTAATTACATGTTTGAGAAATGGTATTACACCACATAGAGATGGAAGTAGTTTTTGATACTTGGGCTTGGTGAGTTGTGTATGTTGGGACATGGGAAGTTATCCAATTGTTTTGGAACTTTTCTATAGTACACTGGGATGTTTATATGTATTTAACAACTAGTACACTTCTTTTTCTGGATTTTGTATTGTATATACATTGACATGTTTTTCCTCATTCAATTTTATGTGTTTAAAATGAATTCCTAGATTCATATTTTATAATTCTAGGTGATTTATACAACTTGTGGGGATCTAGATCATCCTTCAATCCATAGCAGTATTTTCATGGTTATATTCTTACAAGGGTACCTGGTATTGTTCCTGACAAGTCAGTAACAATGGTGCAGCTTTCCATCTTTCATTAATGTCATTGTGTAGTTGTGTACATTTTTGTGACTTGAGGTAGTTACGATTTAGTTTCTAATCAACACTAAACTTATTAAACTTTATATTACTAGGGGTTGTTTCAGAAATTCATCATGAGGATTATTTCTAGTCAATACCTTATTTTTAACATGGATAAATTTAAATCCATGTCTTGTTTTCTATCTATTGGATTTATTTCCCTCATTTTTCTATTTGAGTGTTATCAGATGTATTTGATTTGTCTTCTGATATTTTGTAGCATCATGCCTCCATGATGCCATGAAAATTTCATCACGGAGGTCGCTTCTACTGAACCGCTATAAGGGAATCCCCTAATGGACCCAAGTCTTTTGACATCCCAAAAATTTATAAGTGATAAAGAAATGAATTATAATTTAAATAAATATATTATGAAATATATTTAATAAAAACTATGTTATTTCTTATAATCAAAATAAAATATCTTATTTTCATTTATATTATTTTTAAAAAATATCACCTCTACACATGATGAAATATTAAATTATTAAATTATGTTTTTATGAAAAATATAGTTTTCTTATTTTATATTAAATTATTTTTTAGGTAAATGATTATTTTCATGAAATAATATTTAAATTTAATTTAATATTCCAAATTATTCAATATTTAAACATATGGTATTATTATGAAGTTATTATAAATAAATATATTTAAATATATGTTATTATAAATATAAATATTAAAAATTTATAATGTTTTGTATTATAAACTATGATATATGTATTATTAGATTACTTTTATAAAATTCGTACCATTACTAATTTTGTTTTATAAAAACTTGAATTTTGATTATTACCTTAATATGAAATATATAATATGATTTAAGAATATAATAAAAAAAATTTAAGGTAATATATTTTATAAGAAATTCTAATTGTTTTAATTGTTTTTGAATAAATAAAATCATTAACTTATTATTAATAAATATGATGCATTTGTAATAATAATGATTATAATGGGTAAAAATATTTTTTATGACATTTATTATTATATATAATTAATAAAAATATAAAAATATAATATGTCATTGACTATAAATTTATCAAATTATAAATATATATAATTATATTAATATATTAAAAATGAATTTATATATAAAATTAAAAAACATTAAAACTATTATATAAATATAAAAGACGCAACATTTTTTGGAAAATGAAATTGATATGTTATGAGTGGTTAAAAAAATTATGTGTATGAAATTAAATGATTAAATAAAATAAATTAAGAATAACTAAAATGTGAATTTATAATAATAAAGGCAATGATTACTTTGACATCGAAAAAATTGAGATAATAATAAAATATATAAAGAAACATGTAGAATAAAAAAGATAGACTATGTGAAGACATATAAAAGAAAATTGAAAAACAATAATATAAACAAGATAAGAAAAGTGGAGAAGGGGAGACTCACTATAGGGTATTGAATGGGTTTGAAAACCAAATGAAGGGACCCCCCAATTTCAAGATGTCATCATTTCAAATATCCTTTATATATATATTTATTATCAATTTATATAAAACAAACAATCGAGTTTGGGAATAGTCAAAATTGATTTTCTTTCACCCGATTTATGTTATTAAACTACCAAGACAAAGAATATATATATATATATATATATTAAAAAAACATATGCTGGTTCGTTTTCATTCGAAACGAATCTTTTGACTGAATAACATAAGAGATATACACTAATAGAATATAAAAACCTTCTATTTATAAATTAACTTATACACTCATTTGGACACTCGAATTATTTTCAAGTTGTGCTCTTCATCCTCCATGTTTTGTGTCCAGCAATTGATATTTTTCACATTCAAATCATGTAAGGGATAATTTTTTATCAAGTTATTTTTATTTTACAATATAATCATACATATATATATAGATATATACATATATGATTATCTATTTTATGAATTATAATATAAGAGTTCTGATCAAAATGTTTTATCTCTAAAGCCTATGGATTGTAAGGGATTTATTATCTTCTAGTTTATTTTGTAAGGGTTCATTTTATTTCATCAAAATATTATATCTTTACAAAGGGAGTACTTGTAAAGTGTATATTTATTCTTATATAAATATATATAACAATATATTTTTAGTATATATATGAGATAAGGTTTTGTGTTTAAAATTTTATATCAAAAACCAATTGTTTTTATGGTTTTAATTTTATTTTTTATCATAATATGTTTTTACAATGTTATATATATATATTGATAACTATCTAGAAAATTTTCTATTTTTCAGAATTTATAAGATATGGGATTTTTTAAAAGTCCATCTTGAAATGTGATATTATTTTGATATTGCGGTATTATTGAATGTATATACATATATGCTATTATTTTCTGTGTAACACTTTTATATAAATAATAATAGATATAATTTTATTTTTGAATCCTATAAAATCTATTATTTTATGTGGTAAATTGAATCCTCACCCCTTGGTATTTCTTGTATAATTTTGTATGTCCATTATCTAAATTATAACTAACATTCCTTGCATTTTAACCATACATGCACATATTTTTTTATACATTTTATTTATAAAATTTAAATAAGTATGGATCTTTTTTATGCAAGAGATTCTTTTAAAAATGGGTTTAGAAAATATCATGAATATGGTGATGATATGCGATAAGAAATTTTATTTTATTTAAAAAATAATAATATTATATATGTATATTTTTTTAATTGTTTTCGATTTGGATTCAAAAAGGTAGGTCCACTGAAAGTGTTTTTGAAAATTGGAACTAATATGTTACATGATGTTATGGGGAGTAAACCCATAAGTCTTAAGGGAACTCTATTCCATATGAGTTAAGACTAGAATCCTTGTGTTATGTTTCTTAATATGGTAAGTCGAGTATCTTAAGTTACCCACCAAAAATTTTGATTTTTAAAATATGAATCCCAATGAACCTTCCAATTAAAATTATTTTGAGAAATTAATGTATTTATAATATATATATATTCCAATGTTTTGGAAAACCTAATTTTAGGTATATACATTAATTCAAAATAAATATTTTAAATATATTTATATATGGTTTTAAATACCCATACTGGGCATTCTAAATGCTATTTCTACATATTGAATTCATTTTTACATGTTCATTAAAATTATGAGTGATTAATTTTTCTATGTGGAGGCAGCACACTAAAGAAATTTATATTTAATTATATCTATTTTGTATAGTCTTGTAGAAAGGTGATTTTTTGTCTAATTACTTATAACCTAGTCCAGAAAAAGTCATCCACTGTTTAATTTTTTGTTTAATTATTCAATCACTTATTTATCAAAAATAAATTTATAGCATGTTTGAGCACTAAATCTGGAAGCATGGGCTTGGGTCCTGACAAGTCTGGTTGAGGTGATTGTGTGTACTTCTCGTGATTAGATATAGGCACCTCTAATGGTTCCCATTTACACTATAGCTAGAGAAACTCCTTGGGTTGTTTTATAAAATCATTATATTGAATTTATTTACTAGAAGCCACTAGAGTTCAATGGATCCAATGAACATCAATATGTTGAGAAATAATTGAGAATTATTGTGAGTTTTTTTGGGTTCATGGACACCTATTAAAATCAAGGTGATGTGTTCCACCTTCATGCTGGAGGAACTGAGCAGGGGATGGTGGGGCATGATGGTGGAAATGAATATTGTTGAGGTTTTAGAGTGGAATGAATTCAACATTCTTGTCACCGACTAGTTATTCAAGTGTTGATATTGTTAGATAAGGCTAATGAATTTTTCAAACATGAGATGTATGAGAGAAAAATGATAGAATATGAAAAATATTTATCCAATATCGTGCCATTTTTACCTGAGAGTTTGTCAAATGAGAAAATAATGACTTGATGGTTCAAGCTAGTAATTCTAACTAATATTCCATATCTGGTTTTCATCCTGCATCTTCTCTCTTATGATGATGTATTGGACTAGGAATTGATTGTCTAAATGGACCTAGCTGGCATGTTAGGGTTTTTGGGAGTACCCTTTTCTCCCACTGGTATTCTGAGTTCCATTATAAGAAAGAGGAATCATGATGATTCAAATGGAGGTTCTCGATAGAAGGTTTTTATAGACCTCTAGTAGGCCCTAAAAGAGGCACATGAATTGTTTTACTATTGTATAAATCATGATCATTAAAATAGTAATTACACTAAGGGATCCAATATCTATGGATCCTGCGGATTCTCATTTCACTTGTCTATGTTCCAGAACATTTATTCCACTCCGCTTAGTAGTACGAGATCATTAATGCTTTCTAAAATTGATGTGTGATTGGATGATTCAATGGGAAAGGGGTTCCTTCAACAAGCATCCAGAATGAACAGTTTTCATAGAGTGTATGAGTCTCTAAACAAAGATGATATAGGACTAGAGACAGTGAGAGGTACCATCACTGTATCTTCTTCCATAGTGACTGAATTATTTGGTTCTGGTGCATATCATTCATTTATGTTTAACCCATATTTTCAATAATCTAAATCATCCAACTAATATGTTATCCAATGTAATGGATATTACAACACCCCATATAACAAAGATAGTAAAGGGTCTTTATTGCCCCACTTTTTTTCGATTCATCATACGTTGATCATGCTTGGAGGTTTTTAGTTCTTGACATAAAACCAATTGATGTCATATTGAGGATGGATTCGATCACTTCCAATAAATAATGGATTGATATTTTTCTTTTAGGTGTTTCTTTCCTTCAATCAATGGGGTTTTCTGTTTCTTTCAAGGAGAATGGTACCCATGTTGGAGCAGATCAAGAACATCTTATCAATAGTTTTAGAAATTTATATTTGTGTTTTATTTATATATGGGGATAGAATCACTAGGTGTAAATCTACCCCACCCCCCATTTTCCTCGAGTTTCCCAATGTTTTTTCATCTAACTTCTCATTTATCCCAACAGAATTGAAGGTGGAGTTTTCTATCGATTTAGTACATGGTACATAACCAGTATTTAATCATTATTTCTAAAAGGGACTAAATGAAATGAAATAATAAAAGAATCAATTGGATGATCTTCTTATGAAATTATTTATACACCTGAGTGTGTCACATTGCGTGGAGTCGATTTTCTTCACTAATTAATCTGATGGTTCAAATATTCTTTTTGTTGATTACCAAAAAATCAATTGAGTTACGAGAAAGAAAATGTATTTTATTCTATAGAATAATGATATTTTTTATTAGATGAATGTGGAAAAGTGGTTCTCAGTGATTTATCTTGTTGCCATCAGTTAAGAATAACTGATTCTGGCATTCATAAAATTTCCTTTCGTTGAATGTATGTCCCCTCTGTGTACATTTTCATGCCATTTGGATTAACCAATGCTCTAGTAGTATTTATGGATTTAGGGAATAGTATTTCCCATGATTATATTGATACCTTCATAGTTTTATTTCTAGATGACATCCTTGTTTACTCTATATCATTGTTGAATGTTGTACATCATCTAAGAGAATTTTTGAATTTATTGAAAAATCGTTGAATTTATGGCAAGCTATCAATATGTGTTTTTGGATTCAGGAAGTGAATATCCTGGGAATTGTGGTTTCAGAAAATGTTTTTTTACCATGAAAACATTAAATCTTTTATGACATGGGATCAACTATTAAATCTTATTGAGATCCAGAGCTTCTTGGTCTTACATTGACATTATCATCAATCTGTATTGTACATATCATGGATAGACTCTATGATTACTGATCTGACTATGATGAGAGTAATGTTTTCTTGGGATGAAAATTTTAATAGTTCTTTTGTTAAGATGAGTAATCTTTTGACTAATACATTGTTTATGACTCTTCCATAGTTTGAGAAGGGATATATGGTCTTCATTGATGCATTAGGTGTAGTTTTGGGTTATGTTCTTATGAATTGTGAGCATGATGTTTCTTATGTCACCCATAATATGAGGCCCCACAAAATAATTACCTGACCCATGAACTTGAACATGCTGAGGTGATGCATGAACTTAAGAGTTGGAAGAATTACCTTTTCAGAGAAAGGTTTTATAGGCTTTAAGACCACAAGATAATCAATTATATATTATCAAAGTGATATTTGAATTCCTAAAATAGTCATTGGGTGGAATACAATAAAGCATTTGAATTTGACATCACCTATACCACTGGGAATGGGAATGTTGTTTAAATGCATTGATCATGAATCATCAGACCCAGGAAGTGAAAGAAACTTTTGAAGAATAGAACAAGATAGATCTAATTTCACAATAGAATATTAGAGGTTGTGAATCGTGGTTTGTAGTTTCTTTGGCCAGAGTTTAGTTTAATTATTCTTTATCTATATGATTCTTCAAAAACCACACCTTGATGATGAGTTCCATATAATTTGAGACTATTTTAATAGGGGGATATCATTTTTAAAAATTCATTCTCAACTAGGGTGATTCTATGTTATCTAAATAGTTGTTTGGTACAATTAAATGTAATGAATGATATGAAGGGGGATTGACATTTTTTATAGTGTAAAATGCAAACAGGAACCAAAAATATGTTCCATGACATACTCCATAGATTCTGGTGGTCGGGTATAAGATGATTAATTTTTGATTTTCTCTCTTAATTCAATTATTGGGAAAAAATTCTTCAAGGTTTCCCCTCTTTATGTTGTGGTTGTGAGTGTGATTGTTGACAAATCCCGATGATCTCGAATGAGACTGGTTGGTGTTTTTGGAAGACATTTTTTGTGGTGGCGCAGTTTCCCAAAGCATGCCAAAAGTTTTTGTCTGAAAATTGGGAATTTGATTTTGGAAATGGAAGGATTACATCATAGTAGTAAATGATATGAATAATGTTGAAGATAATTGGAAAAGGATGAGAACCACATAAAAATATTCATGGGGTGCATACCATGTTCCAAGAATGGTATGCAAAGAACTAAGAATGGTATGCAGAGTAGGGTGATGCAATATGCGGTTGGCGTGTCATTGGTTAAGGAGATCGACCGCGTAAGAGAAATAGTAGTACACAGATAACATTAAAAAATGGTATATTTAATGGGTGTGGTTTGTGGCTACAAGAAGATCAGTAGGCGGTGGAGGCTATACCAAATCAATGATTTGGTAAAACGTTGATTATTGGATATTACAGATATATTTTACTATATAATAATTTCTAATCCAACTGATTAGAAGTGATATGCAGTATCATCAGAGATCATCTTTTTTATCTGCGAATTTGGAAAAGTTTGAAAGATGTTCATGAGGGAGAAATCCGAAAAATATGAAGTGGTTCATGTGGAAGAAATTCTATAAAAAGTTATTTCATATAGATATAGACAGCATAGTACATAGAATGTGGAGCAAGAAGGCATGGTACGCAGAGATTCAGTGAAGCCAGTCCCTAAACAATGAACAGTTCTGAAACATATGGTGAATCGCAGTGGGAGTCCGTTAACAAATAAAAGTTCGTGGATAAAAGGGTTTTCACATAGGAGGTACATGAGATTTGTACATGGAAGTGGTACATGATAGAGAAGGTGGAGGATATATGGGGATAGAGGCCGATTCATAGAAGTGGCAGAAATACGTGGAAGAGGTGATCTGCATACCAAACCTGGTACTCAGTATGCGGGGGAAGAGTAGGTGGTTTGCGATTTTCACAAAGAAGAATGTGAAAGCTTCAAATTGGTTTGTAAAAGTATTTTTACAAACCTAGAAGTACTCGAGAAGGTGGAATTCATATGTGGGTGAAAAAAGGAACTTCAAAAAATCATCTACCTAAAATTGAGGATGTAGGAATTCATGAAAATGAAGGGACCTACATGTCCATAAATTATGAGTGACTAACATGTCTATAAACTGTGCGTGGATTCCTTTCCAAGAGCAGTGAGTGAAGGAAGAGGGAGATGGTGACCATTTCCACCAGTAGTGAGCCGGTTAAAGAGGCATATGGAGTGACCCTTGGAAATTCAGTGATAAAACTCTAAACCATGTTAATGTAGTGAGCCTGGGAATAGAAGATATTTCTAGAACTATGTACTCATTATTGGCTATTATCCTTAGTGAATTTGGTACATCGACACATCATCATTTGATACTTCTTGGACATAGCATAGTGAGGGTGAACTAAGTAAAATTTTTTGTGCCATGTGCATGATTTCATATCTGGTAATATATTCCTATTGGAGGAAGAGAGAATTTATGTTTTTCTAACTATGAGGCAATATCCAAAAGGGAGAAATTTTTAATCTTCCATACCCTGATTGTACCCCCCCAGAGTATTAAACCTACTGGACCTAACAATTGGTATCAACAAAAAAATTTCAATGTAGGTGGTTCTCTCTCAAGAAAATGAAATAAAGGTAGTTAATCATAAAGGAATTAAAATCTTTGATGGAAATAGTTTTAAACTATGGGATAATTGGATGCATCACTACTTCTGACTAGCCGGGATTGATATCATTACATCAGAAATTCATGGAATATCACCTAAAATTAATATCAAATCTCTATCACAAGCCGAACAAAGGGAATTGGATGCTGATTATAATATGATCAATGCTTTATGGGGGACCTATCAAGTGCAATTTATACGAATATGATGTCCTGAAAAAAATCACATCCAATGTGTAAAAAATTGTTAACCATTTATGAGGGGGAATATAATGTCAGAGAAGTTATGATACGTGTTCAATGGAACATGTATGAGCATCTTAGAATTAATCCCAATGAAAAGATTGAATCATTTTTCGACATGATAAATATTATTGTGGAAAACTTGTGTGGTATTGTAGAATTCATTGAAGAAATAAGGATTGTGGAATGTACCTTTAGGAAACTTATGTTGCGGTTCAATCTTAATGTTTCACTATTGGAATACAAATACTCGAAAGAGCTGACACTGTATAACCTACACTCTACCCTTATATCATATGAAATGAGAAACGATTATAAAGATGCATTGTTAAAGGGAAAGTATAAGGAAGTAACATTCAAGGCTATGGGGAATTTCTCTTTTGAGGATTTTTCCGAGGAGGACAATAAGAATGATTTCATGTCATTTATCTCATACAATATGAAAAGTGGAAAAGTGATGATCAAAGGTAAACTTCCATTTTCACAATTTCGATGTGGAATCATTGGCCATTTTGTAGGGAAGTGTCCTAAGAAGTTTGATGATGAAAATGAAGAAAATTATGTAGCTTTAAATCTCCCTATATTATCACCTGATCATACGCATACGTGCAACACCTATCAACAAGGGAAGATCATTTCAAATACATATAGTCCAATGGAGAAAAGGTCAACAATATGTCTTGAGTTGGTGCATATTGATGTGTGTTTCCCAATTTCTCCAAGGGATATTGATGGGATGAGTGATTATGTTCACTTAATTGATGACTATAACAGAATGACATGGGTATCATTAATCACCCACAAATATGAAGTCTCCTTTTGCATTACAAGATATCGATTGCAATGCGAAAATATTTTCGGTAAGAAAATCGAGATGATTCCAACAGATAAGGGAAAAGAGTTCACAAATAGCATAGTGGTTGATTATATCGAGAAACATGGGATAAGACATCATGTTTCAGTATTAATAACTCCACAACATAATAGAGTACTTGATAGATGAAATCCAATTAGGAGCACCATGGCTAGAACAATGATCATTTAGAAAGATATTCCAAAGTTGGTTTGGAAAGAAGAAATGATGATAGTAGTCTACACATCAAATATTTCTTTTTTGTCCCCAAAAGAAGGGTCGACTCCATATGACCCGTAGAAGGGAAAGAATCCATCCGTGAAATACTTTCTTATTTTCAGAAGTAAGTGTATTATTCTCAATAAGGAGAAATATAGGTTGTCTGAATATTGTGGAGATGAAGGAATATTTCTTGTCTACTCAAAGACAATAAATGAGTATAAATGATTCAATAAGATTCTAGGAATGATATTTGAAATTAATAATGTTACTATAGTAGAGAATGAATAGAATCTTCAGCAAATACATGATAAAACTCAGGAGGATAGTGATGAAGTGATGAGAAAATCAGGAGAAGGTCCATCTCATGGGGATGAATAAGAAGAGGACATAGATGAGAAAAATTAATTATTATCTAACCAGAGACCATCGAGAATAACTAAAATTGATAGGCAGAACACACATGGTGATCAGACAGCACTAGTGCAGATAGGGAGAATTAACTCTCTACAGAAAGCATCTTACTTATAACATGTGGAGCCTATATGAATTGATGAAGAAACTAGATATGAGAATTGGTTTTAGGAAAATGAATGAAGAGAATGACCAATTTGAGAAGAATCATATGTGGAAAATTATTTCTTGACCAGAGGATAAGAATGTCATAGAGACAAAATGGGGTTTTTCAAAATCATTAATGGTGATGGTGTTATATTTAGAAACAAAACACAACTGTGTGCAAAGAGTACACCCAGATAGAGGGTATAGATGTTGATGAAACATTTTCACCTGTTGCAAGGTTGGAGTCAATCAGATTATTCTTGGCCATAGCAATGAAAAAAAGTTTAAGGGCTTTTAGATCGATGTCAACTCAGCATTTTAGAATAGATTTATAGAATAAAAAGTTTATATTGATCAACCAGATGGTTTTCAAATCCATGATGATGAGAATAGGATTTTTCGGCTAAATAAAGCTCTATATGGTTTGAAGAAAGCACCAAGAGCATGGTATTCAAGGCTTGATGAATTTATAATGATGATCGTTTTTTTGCATGGTTGAGTTGATTAAATCTATATTTCAACAAATGAATATATTCAAAGAATTATGGTGATGGTTTTTGTTGATGACGTAATATTTGGTGGATTATATGAAGCACAATGAACAAAGTTTTCTGAATTAATGAAAAGCGAGTTTGAAATGTCGATGATTGGTGAGATGACCTTTTTCCTTTAGCTTACAAGTGACACACATTTATAATTGATCTTTTATTTCTCAATCTAAATATGACAAAGAGGTTTTGAGATTGTTTAGAATTATTAATTACAAAGATATAGAGACTCAAGTTACTTCGTTGTTGAAACTGTCAAGGTATGATTAGGGAAACCCTATTAATTCCATATAATAATAGAAAATTATTCGAATTATGTTGTATCAGATAGTGATAAGGCATGCTGTTTTATTTTTCCGATGCCAAGAATCAATGTATAAAAGAAATCACACGGATATCCACATGATTTTAGAAAAAATAATTATTTGGTATATCAAGGGAAGAGTGTATTTCTTCCTAATGTATAATGACAAATGTCAAACAGATTTATTGGGATATACATATGTTGATTGGGATGGTTCATCTGATGATACGAAGTAAACATCAGGAGGTTCCTTTTATCTTGTATGGTTGTTTATTTATTTTTTAAGAAAAAAAAATATTTCATTTCCTGGACCACCATAGAAGATGAATACATTACGGAAACTCAATATTTCACGTGACTATTTTTCTTGAAGCAAAAACATGATGATATGGGAATTGGAGTCAAATCATTGATCAAAATCCATTTTGATAATTAATGATCTATATATCTTAGGAAAAATTCAGTCCATAACTGAAGAACAAAGTCAATTAAAATCAAATATCATTTTTTCAATGAGAAGGTGGAGAAAGGGCTTGTGAAGTAGGATTATTTTCCTATAGAACTATAGGTTTCAGACTTTATAACAAAGGCCTTACCCAAAGAAGCATTTGGAAGGAATCAACAGGATCTAGGTGTCCTTTCAACTTCCATCACTTTAAATGTCTGTATGTGGTTCCTCTATCCCAAGGGAATAGTGTGTTTTTCCTAAATTACTGATATGTATTTTTACCTTATTTGATCCATACTTGAAGTACCTTTGCAGTTCGTTAACAAAGGGGGAGAATGTGTGAAAATTCATGGGAGAAAAGACATTGGGAGAAGCATTTAAGTAGAGAAATAAATATAGGGGGAGTTGAAGCTTATTTAAAACTTAGTAGATGAGATATAACATAGGGGGATAATTAAATCTGTTAATGCACAATGTTATCGATAAAAGATTATATATCATGATAGCTGAGGTTCGTAATATATGTAGTTTATTGGAATGAGTATGGTATCAATAATTAGGGTCAGAAATGAAGTGACTCAATGATGATATTATCATTATACTCTCATTTCCCATGCCGATCATGGATCATGTGATCTTTGAATATGTGTTGATTAAATCTATGATCGCTATATTAATCTCATAATGTGAATTGTGGATGAAAATGGAATGATATTTAATTAGGTATCAAAAAGTGAATAATTTTTCTGAGAAGAGTTGTCAACAAACCCAAAAGGGGATATTGGTGGGAAAACATCCATCAAGGTATCCCATCAGTATGTTTTGGTTGTGATTTTGGTTTTTAAAAAATCCAGACGACCGTGAATGAGAATTGTTGGTGTTTTCTGATGACAGGGTTTTAAGGTGGCGCAATTTCCCAGTGTTTTCCAAATTTTTAGGCCTCAAAATCGAGAGTTTGATGTTGGAAAAGGAAGGATTAGTTCATAGGAATGAAATGTATAAATAACATTGAGGAAAATTGAAAACATATGAGACCCATGTACCAAAATTCATGGGATGCGTACCATGTTCTGTGAATGGTACGTTGAGCGCTAGGAATGGTACACAGAGCAGCGGGGATGGTACACTAGAGTGGTCCGAAAAACCAAAAATGGTTCGCGGTGAAAGGTGATGCGATATGATGATGGTGTGTCATTGGGGAAGGATATCAACCGCGTATGATAAAACGTAGTATGCACACAATGTGGAAAAACAGTGTGTAGAATGGGTGTTGTTTTTGGCAGTAAGAAGATTGTTATGCAGTGGAGGCTGTACCAAATCAAATATTTGGTAAATATTTGAATATAAGAAATTGTGAATATATCAGCCAATATTATAATCACTAATCCCACTGATTATAATTGAGATCAAATATCATTAGAGAAAATAATTTTAACTTAGAAATTTGGCAATGTTTGAAGGAAGTTTGTGAGGGAGAATTCTGTGAATGATGATGTGGTTCGCGCGGATGAAATTACATTGAAGGTTTTTTAAGAGAGATATAACACACATAAGACATGGTAAATGGAGGAAGAAGGTGCGATGCATAGACGGTTAGCTAAGGTAGTCCTTAAACAAAGAACATTTCATGGAAATAGGGTGATTCCAAGAGGCAGTCTACAGAAAAAAAACATTTCATAGATAATACGGGTTTCATAGAGGAGGTACATAGGACCGGTATGCGGAGGTGATACATGATTGTGAAGGCGGAGGCAGTCCGCGGAGAGAGGGTGGTTCAAAGTGGTGGAAGTGGTACACGGAGGTGGTGATCTACGTACCAAACCCGGTACTCAGTACACAGGGGAAGAGAAGGTGTTTCACAATTTTCACAAGGAAGCTTGTCAATGCATTAAATCGGTTTGTGAAATTATTTTCCAGTAACTAGAAGCACTCGAGAAGGTGGAATTCATCTACAGGTGAAAAGGGATCTTTAATAGATCATCATCCTAGTGTTGAGGAAATTAGAATTCATGAAAATAAAGGGGCTAACATGTACATAAACTATGATTGACCTAAAAGTATATAAAATCCGTGTGGATTTTTTTCCAAGATATGTGAGTGTATGAAGAGGAAGATAGTGACCCATTCCACTGGAAGTGATCTAAGGAAATATGAATAGGGAGTGACCCATAGGGATGTAGTGAGAATACCCTAAACCTTGTATAGGATGTGAGCCAGGACATAGAAGATCTATCCAGAACATTGTACTCATTATTGGATATTATCCTTAGTGAATTTTCTAAATCAGGACAAAAATATTATATTCTCCTTGGATGTAGCCAAGCGAGGGAAAACGAATTAAAAATTATTGTTTCATTTGTGTGGTTTCATACCTCGTTATATGTTGAAACTAGTTGAAGTGAGAATTGAGTTTTGTCTAAAAAAGAAACAAGATCCAAAGGGGATAATGTTTTAATCTTCCATACCCTCATTCACCCCTATCTCCTCAGGGTATTAGACCTATTGGACCTAACAACTATACATGATGGCAAGTCAAGGTGTCTAATTATAGGCCATCAAGTCTTCTTCAGCCACTTCCATATTCCAATTTTGTATTGGTATGAGATCTCAATGGAAATTTGGGATTGCTTTCTAATTACCCAAATAAAGAAGAATGAGATATGGGTTGTGATCGACAGACTGACAATGTCAGATTACTTTACACCCATTTGTAATACAACCATGTTCGAGAAGATGATAAATACCTATGAAAAATATATTTTTCATATGAAATATAGTTCTATATTAAATATTCTCTGATTGGGATCCCAAATTTACTTCTCATTTTTTGAGAGGCCATCATGGGTCACTATGATCTCTGTTCCATTTGATTGTGATAAACTATCTGGAATTTGATGTAAAGATAAAATGTGCTATATAGATTATTTAGGATATTCTTTGATCCTCTATTCATTACTTTGGTGGAGAATAGAATGATCACATATGGATGGTTGTGATTTCTTATAACAATAATTACTAGTTTTCAATTGTAATGGATCATTTTGAGTATTTGAAAGGTTTTCCTTGTAAATATAGGTTGTGTTGGTCAGATATTGGTTAATATTCCTTAAAATGAATTCTTTTGTTTCAATATAATATAGTATATATTCAGATGATTCATCAGAGAATGTTGACTACACAGATCTAGTACAATACTTTTGATGATCGTCATCACAAACCATTTATATTTTTAGTTTTTGACCTGATGTTCTTAAAAGTTTCACATAATCTGGGTCATCAATGGACTGGGAGGAAAGGGAAACTTTTACAACAATTTTTCGGACATATTCGAATTTTTGGAGCTGGTGAGAAAAGTGTCATACAATTTTTCACATCCACTACAAAAAAAGTTAGCACAATATGTGTTCTATGTGTTATAGATCTAAATGTATCAATCTGATCCATCTCATGCTTTGAGCTTGAGTGATATGGGGGATGATCCTAATTTATCCCTTATTGAGAATCTAGTTAGGATAATTAATCCTGAAACCACGTTACTTCATGGGAGTAAGATACCAATGGTACAAGTACTATGGATGCATGGCTCTCATTCTCATGAGATATGGGATATGGGGGCATTGATGAGAGAGAAATGGCCTTTTCATTTTATCATGTAAGCTTCCTAGTATTATTTAAGGTAACATAATGTTTTTATGGTGGGGAAGTTATAACATCCTGTTTCTGTTTTAAATTATTACTAAGCCCATTTTAATCATTCTTTGGTTGGGCCTCACTTGAGGTTTTTTTGGATCACAATTTTGGATATTTAGTAATCTTTTAGGCTGTGCATGATTGGCACATAGTTTCCCATATCATGAACCTTCTTAGTAAAATCTTTGTAAACCCATGTAGTGAGTTTTTTCCTGGAAAATTAATAGTTCGATTGAAAATGAATCCACCTAGGATAAAAAATGTAACCCCACAAAAAGGGGAGTTTATTAAAGGAACATGTTTTTTCTAAACCATGCGTCCCTTCCTAAGAAACCATGCACGATATTTAATTGATCAAATTTTATTTTAAAATCATAGAACCTTTTTTTAGGGTCCCGATTCACCTATCTCAACCACTAAATGTTTCATATTCGTCAATATCACCCAATAAGAGATTTTAGTCCATCTTCACCCTTTTATAAGTGGATCAATGTTTAGATAATGGTGGTCGATCTCAACCTAGTAGGATTCCTCTTACCGTTATATTTCTCCCTCCGTCAGTTATTTTTTCCCAATGGGTTTATATATCTCAATATGAATCTAGAGGATCTAATATCCATGATTTCAGATAATGAATCAAGGTTTGATTATTGGATCATAATTATTGTCTTTCTCTATCTATGTTTTCCAATTATGAATTTCTGAATTGAGATCTAGTGATCTTAATGTTGGTGGTTCCATTATGATGGTAAAATGTTTCAACCCTAAATTAGATGAATTAAATTAAATTGTATTATTTAAATTAAATTTATTATTATAAATGAAATTTCTTTGGTTGGGTTGATTGAAATCCCAATTCCATTGAATTGGGGTTTTGAAATTTTATTTTCTTGTTAATTTGGGTAAAACCACCAATTCCATTTAATTGGCACGTATTTGTGACATTTAAATTATTGAAATTTAATTTGAATATGATTTTATAGTATTGATTTAAAATTATTATTTAGTAAAAATGGATTAAAATGATATTTATAGAAACCTGTTGGTGTTATCTTGTGAAAAGGTGGGCTTTGATTCAAAACATGTTTTCGGTTTTAAAGAGAGAATTGTCATATTTTAAATGGGAGAATGAGATGAATTGTTTTTTTTATATTCTTAAGAAAATTTTCCCATTGTTGATTTTTTAGAGAACATGCAAGCCTAGTTAGTTAGTGAGTTATTAGTAAAAAAATCTAAAATTTAAAATTCTAAAAATACATAAATGTAGTTTGTTACATCCCTCATGGGATGGTGACATATACTCTTTGGTCAGTATCGAGGATGAAAAATGTATATACATATTTCCATGAAAACTATTTGATTTTTAGTGTGTATCAAATCCAAGAACTATCATACCATTTTTTACATGACCATGTTTCTATTTTTTATTATAAATATATTCTATTGTTATTGTAAATTGTTTTACACACTGTATGCCTTTCTATAAAACTTTTTTATATAAAATGTCTATTAGGCCATTTTAAACAAATTTTTTTCTTTTTAAATGTGATGTATGTTTTTTCAAATATATGATTTTGAAATTCCCTTTCCAGTTTATATAAGATTGAATGCTTCATTTGGTTAATTCAATTTTGGCATCTTATTATGAAATCCTCATTTAGACCTTACAAGGATTTTAGCTCACCCTACCTAGGTATTTGGGTGTTTGTAGATTCTATTTTTCCTTGTTCGATAATGGGTAAGGAATCACTTTGAGTTCAATTTAGAAATTTATCTTTGGGCTTGTTTAGTTGTTTCTATTTGTACATGGGAAGTTATCCTATTTTTATTGTTCTTTTCTATTGTACATTGTTCAGTTTATACGAATTTGAATTTTGGTACACATGTCATTGTCATGTTTCTATTTTATGCATACTGACTTATTTTTCTAGAATTTGTTCTATTTATGAGTGTATGTTTCAATTTAATTCCTAATTAAATATTTTATAATTCTAGGTTCTTGTTGGGAACTGGGGATTATCAAGAACGCCCTTCTGACCAATTGAGAGTTGGCTCAATTATCGGCTTAACAGGGTACCTGAGCTGGTTCATGAAACTATTTAATGATTATAAGGAATTTTAGATGGAATTTTGTTAGTGTATGGATAAAATAGAAGTATCATAAGGTTTTAATGAAATGAAATAAGGGCTTCCATTTTATAATTAATGGTATGGGATCCTTTGAAATTTCTAAAATATTAAATTAAAATAAATTTAATTTTCTTCCCTTTTGCTAAAATTAATAATATTATAATAATAGGAGTATGTGTCAAATAATATATTCAAATAAAATTTTGATAACTTTGAATCACATTTATACCTTAATCCTTTTTCTTTAACCCCAATTAATAGTTTTTAAAAATAATGATATTAGTATTTTTCAATCTGAAGTGGTCTATTTAGTTTCAATAAATGAATAAAAGTCCAAAAAATAGACCACGATTAATTTAATAAACTATATAAATTCATTTTTTACATTTATAGGATTTTTAGGAATTTCATATAAATTAATAAAATATTATTTTCATAAAATATCAATTCTATCAATATTATAACTATTCATTTACTTTAACTTTTATAACACTAATACTATGGGTGAAAATTGAATATAATATTTTCTCACATCCCTAATATTAGATATATATATATATATATAATTCATTGATAAATTTAAATATATCAAATTATAAATCATTTAATATTTTTAATATCATTTATTTTGTGTTTCCATTATTTGAGTAATTTTTGTGGTAGTGTTGTTTAATCATTTGATATAATTATTTGTTCCATAAAATTTAAAAATAAACTAACATTATTAATAAAATTAATTTCTATTTAAAAATTAAATTTATAATCTTTCATATCCTCTAGTTCATCCAATTTTATAAATATTACAGTTATTAAAAACAATAGTGTGACATATTTGACTTTCCAATAGAATTGTAAATGTTATAATAATAAAATGGATAAAAATGGAATATATCTAAATATTAGATGATTATTCCTAAAATTTACTCATAAAATAAATTTATTTTAATTTTAAGGGTAATTTTATATCCCTTATCATTATATTTATAAATTTATTTACATAATTTACCCTTTACCATGGTAATTTTTTTAAATAATTATTACTCATAAGGAAAACAATTAAAGTGAACTATTTATTAAATATGTAACTACTTATTTATAATATTTAACAAATTATTTATGATTCAAAACACAAAAGTGAAATAATTTATTTTATTTTTAAATTGACAAAAAGTGATGAAAAACAGTTTTTTTTAGTTCCTAAATTAATAATAAAATGGTTTTATAGTGAATTCATGTATAATATTCCCATATGGATCAATAATTTTATTGCTATATATTATAACGAACTACTTATATTCTAAAACTAATCCAAAATATAATTTTATTTCTTAATTAGTCTAAAATATGTTATTTTTTAAAAAAATTACTATTTTTTAATAATCACTGAAAAAATACTTTCATAAATTCTAAATATTTCACCTTAATAAAATTTAGTTTACATGAATTAGTAATTAAATTCCATTTCATATAGTATTTTCTCATAAAAAACTTCGACAATCCTTTATTATGAGATCATATTTTCAGATCATAAAATGATTTAAAAAAAATATTTATTTATATAGAACTAATCAATACATTTCTATTGATTACGACCTAAGTATATATTTTTAATAATTAGTTTGATCAAAGTTATAACCACAAATATAATGATTTCATGATAACATTCACTTATAAGAGTAATATTTCATTAGTATATCACTTTTTTTAAACTCTGTGTTGTGTCTAATGAAATCTATTGGAGAAAAAAAATTATACAAAGAGATAAATATTCTCAAATATCATGTTGTTACATTCTAGCCAATAAATAAATTTATTCCTCATAATTTTTATTGGTCTTAAAATTAATAATATTTGAAAATTACTTTGTCTAAATTCATATCATACCCCATTAAAATGGAGTGTGGGAAACATAAATGTGGCCAAAAAAACATTTAATCGGGTTCCCATAAAAGAATTTTTTTATTGAGAATTTAAAATATAAACATGGAATGGAAAAATTAATCTAAATGAATAATATAGAGATATGGAGAATATGTTCATGATGAATTTCACCATCAAGAAACCATAAATTTGTGTTGAGTTAAAAGATCATTAATTCCATAGAATGAAATGTAAAAAAGTAACATTTAAATTTAGAGGTCATTTTCTCAATGTTCATTATAATGAAAAAAATATGGATACTTAATTTCATTCAATTTAATAATAACAATCACATACTATGGTTATGATTCGATCAATTTCTACTTTATCTTTTATGTATGAAAATTTATATTTGAGATGAGTGTTTTATTCCTAATGTATGTTTAATCAATCAAATGATATGTACACCAATTGTTTTCCAATTAATATCTACCAAATCCAAAATTGGTTAGCACAGTTTATCCAAAATGGAATAAAAACCATAGTATCTAAAACCTCATCTAAATATCAACTCCAAACACTCTATAAATATTTACCCAAAAAAATATTCAAAATGTTTCTAACCCAAATTCAATCCAAATTATGGTAATGATTTGACCACATTTCCTTTCATTATATACATAAAGAATACAATGAAATAAATTTAATCACTATTAAATTCTCATTCCAAAATGTATATACCCTAATAATATCCTAAAATTAATTCATTAAAAATCATATATTCTTCCAAATGATAGTTGGACTTTTAATTCATCAAATAATGCCATATAGTAACCAAAAACATTTCCATTGAAAGATCATGTTCGTAATTTAAAAAATATATAATCTAATGTTGATTGAAATTATTAAATTTAATTTAATTATTCCAAAATATAAATATATATAGGTCATAAATAATTAAAATCACCTGAAATTTCAATAAAAGGATGAAAATCATATTTCAATAGGGTTCACTTGCGCAGAAACCTTCTTGAAATACCCAACCCTAAAGTGGAAGATATGTGTGATCTAATTATAATTAATCACATCAATTATTTTGATTGTGGAATCATTACCTTTCTCATTTGTATTAATATAATATTAAAGGAGATCATAAAAAACCTTCAAATTCATGGAGTGGTAGGAATAAAATGCATATTAAATTTCTTTGAAACAGTGGAGTGTGGGTAGTGAATTAGTTTCCATCTTATTTTCATACACTTAATTATCGAACCTATCCACGCACTTTTGAAAATCATGGGGATTATGATTCACCGTTACACATTTAAATATCATCCATGTTCCATTTAATCAATTCCATAGATATTTCATATGATACCCCTGTCTAGTAGATGGATGAAATTTCATTCAATCATGCAATTTGATCAATTTTTCATGTGAATTTATATTTCCTTTCTTATAAAAAATTTTGAATAATTGGAATATAAAAATCACATTCCCACATTAATAGCATGCCAAATGATTTCAATATAACTACTGGAGTCTCTTAGTAATAATTCCCTTCATAAACATAGTTTAAAACAACTAAATAATCAAACAGTATAAAATTCTTGTTGGATGATAATACCCAAATCATACATCACAAGTCTCGTAAAATTTTCTTCATATCTACCAATGGATTTTGCATCCTCCTAATGTAGCTTATGAAATTTTTTCTCCATTATCATATGAATAATATGACTACTATAATTATTGAAAAATAAGCTCTTAATGTCTTCCCACACTATGGAGTCAATTTCATCTTTTTCTATCACATTCTTAATTATATACTACCATTTTTCATGTTCTCCTTCCAAACGATAGAGAACCATAATGAATTTTTCATCATCCATATTTTCGATAATGGAAAATGTCTTCTGAATTGTATTGATCAATTTCTCAGTGACTAATAAATCAATGAAGCCACTAAAAAAGGTGGATGTTTCTCATGAAGGAGTTAAAATAAGAATATTTCCTTCATTGATCGTTTGGATGTTTATTTTGATTCATTTCATGAAAACAATATATGAGTAATGGAAATTGATATTTTATTGCTTATTATCTAACATTTGGTTTCAGAAAAGTCAAATAATTGATTTTTCAGTTTCATTATTTATTAACCTTATGCCTTAGAGTTATATTGATTGAGTAAAACAAAAAATCAATGTGTAAGAATTATTATATAATAATCAGAGGGAGATATCATATAATCATGAAATATAATTAATATGATTTTTAAATCGTGACAAATTCATCTAAATATTTAGGAACATAAGTTTAACCTAGGTTTTCCATGGTCATTACCAAAATATTAGGATGTTAACCTTTACATAGACTTATCCCTATGCTTTCCACTAATGTTTTCATACCCTAATCTCCAAATATTGACTAAACTAATGTTCTGTTACTAGGTATAATATCCTAGACTCACATATATAAATATACATATTTTTATATGATCATTTAATAAATTTTACGATAACACCCCTATATATATATCTAGGATTAACATACATGTATATTACATTATTTATTTATGAATATACAATAAATTACACAAACACATTCCCAAGATCCATAATAGTTTACGGACCTTGAATATATGTAAATGTAAACAATTTTGCATTAGTAATTTACTTCATCTCTAACTATATTCTTCACAACTATAACCCTTTTTAGTCATATCATTCAAAATACATTTTTTATAACACCGGGAATGGAAAAATCGTAAAGGGTGAGATCATATGACCAATTAGTTAAACAAAGGAGATACATAACCATTACATGATCATAATAGTATGAAAAAATGAACATAACATTTTAAATACATACCATACATACCAATGATTAAAATATTTATTTAAGGCATATTGATTGACAATTCATAAGACATGAATCATAAGTAAATCAATTTACATGATTCATGATAACATAACATTTGAATAAGTCATGAAACCTATTTTATATTGATAAGAATTTAATATTATTTCCATATTTTTTAAGGCTCAGATCCAAGGATATCATAGAGGATAGAGTCCTTTAATGAACTGAGTTCACTCATCATTCCAACCCTATTGAACTATACTAGGTTCACTTCACATTACAATCGTGTCTTACTATACCATGTTCACTTCCAATTCTGGACATGTCGATATCATTAGATATAAAAATATAAACCCAATTAAATAGATGTATATATTGGTACCACCCATCAGATAATGAAAACATTATTTATATGGTCCATATGATCACAAACATTATACATATCATAACCCAAGAAATAAAATAGGTATAAAAACATTCCATTAAATTATAACATGTTGAAGATAGATGGGTTTCATAATCATTTAATCATTTCATAACCCTTGAAAAGAAGCATGTTTCAAAAAAATTTTATCAAGGTATAACACATTGAAAATAAACTACTTTCACTAAAAACATTTAATAATAACCAAAACCCATTAGAGAGACAATAAGAATGGTATAACTGGATCATATCCAATGTAAGTCATAGGTAACAACAAAGGATGAAATAAAAGATGTATAATAATTTTAAAATGTCATTTAATTTTTTTTGAGGAATGAATCCCTTCATGTTTGAAAATTGATTCAAAAAAAGAATTTTTAGAAAAAAATTAATTGAATGTAACCTTGAAATATAATAACAGAAACCTTGAAACTAAATTTTTAAAAAACTAAACATATGTTTTTTGGAAATCACCTCATTGAAGATAACCAATGAAAACATATAAATTAATCTTTCAAATTCATTAAAAAATCCTAATTAAATTTTTTTTAAAAAAAATTCATTGAAAATATTTAATAAAAAATTATAAAGGAATCTTTTAGAATAATTTAAAACACTTTATAAACAGAAAATATTTTAGAAACCATTTTCATTGAAAATAAACTTTGAAAACTTAAAAATGAATCTTTGAAAACCCTTAAAAGTATTTTATAACAAATAAAACATATCAAAAATAAATTCCCATGAAAAAGATCTACAAATATCTTTCAAAAAAAATTCAAACGTTTTTAGAAAACATTATATTTCATGAAAATAGATTTCTTGTCAAAGAGAGAAATGAAATCATATATTATGAAAAACATTTTCTTAATAATATTATGTTCCAATGAGTGGGGAATTGGAAAATTACTTAAATATAACGTGAATGAATATAGGTTTTGAAAATTTATGATGATTCCTGATATTTAGGTCATGATATTTCAATAGTGGGTACTTAATCAAAAACAATCTCGATAAACAGTGAGATTGTAACATAAAATCGTTACCACTTTGGTAGTAGTGAATAATAATCCCAATGAAAAAATAACATAAATTGAAAATTAAATATATATAATTAGTTTAATAAATTCATCATATTACATGTCAATGTGTTTGTATGTACACCTTATGAAATAATATTGTAACATAATGTAATGAACATCTCAAAGAATGAAAATTGAGATAAAAATCCCTTACTGATTATGTAGTTTTTGAACAGTAAACCCCCAGCATTTGATTTCCCAAAATGGATATTTCAACCCCAATATTTTTCAATAGAATCATCATATTATACATTCATGTGTAGTACATTCACTATATAATAGAAACATGTGGTGAATATGGATTTTCTCTTATAGAAATTAAACGTGAGACGTAAATCCCTTACTGATTTGGAAATTTTTTACCCATAAACCCGGTGAATGTGAGATACTCAAATTGATATGTACACCAAAATAATTTTCACTTAAATAATAATAATATAACTTCATGGGAATTATATACACCCTCAACAATAAAATTCTAGTGAATATTGAATTTGTTTTACAAAATATAATAGTGATATCTGAATCGCTTAATTATTTGGTAAATGTTTTATATTAAAACCCAAGGATGAGATATTAAAAATGGATATGTAATACCAAATATAATTCATCTTAAGAATAATAAAATAAATTTATTTTCACTATAATAAATACATATAAGAAACGTATTTTTAATATACAAGTTTTCTCACAGAAAGTAAAAGTGAGATAGAAATCCAATACTACTTGAATTAATTTTGAATCATAATCACCCTGAAATAATAATAAGAATGAAAAAATTAATTATTTTTAAATGATTTATATTCGTGATATATCATTTTATATTGGATTATATTAACGAGACAAAATATTAATGTGGTTAATATGGTATAAGTCTCTCAGAATTAAAAGTGAGTGTAGAAATCCACATTCCCTAAGCCTGGATTTGCATCATACTCATTATAAAATCCTGTATAGTAAATATATTTTTGTGAAAAAAAATATTATTGAAAAATATTCCTTTATATCATACCATATATATTTTTATCATGTCCTTTATTACCAATTTATTATAAGTACCATGTCAATGTCACGTTTCTGGTAATAAACGCTGTGTTTTCATCTTAAATGATCGATTTGTTATATTTTTTGTTCTATTATATTAACCAAAATATAACAATATAAATATTTATAAATATTTTATAAATAAATTTTATATTCATTATATATGTATTTATAATAATCCATAAAATATATATATAGGAAATGTAATACACCATTCATGTAGACGGTATGTCGTACATACGCATGAACGTTGTTTCCATTTTCTTGTCTGATTAAATGAATGAACACTATATTAAATATTAAAATTAAAGAATAAATTATATTTCATATATATGTAAAATATATCTATTAAACCCATCTTTTATAAAATCCGTTAATAACGTGAATGAATCACATCACTTCGTGAGGCGGTGGTCCACCGATATGTGGATGACATTATCGTATTCAAACAAAGTGGAAAGCATGAATTAATGTGTTATATAAAAATTAAACAACACAAATAAAATCATATAAATAATATATGTCATATATAGGTAAAAAATACATCATTTTTACCATCTTTGACAGGTGTAAATGAAAAAATGATCGGCATCGGTTAATGAGGTGGTAGTTTTACATACAAAAGAATGATGATATCATAACCCATTTAATGAAAGTGGAGAGGATTATTGGTTATAAAATTCTTATTAAAACAACCTAAATTATTTAATATACAAATTATAATATATAGTCATTATTTAAAAATAATATAATGGGTTTTAGGATGAATAGAAAACAAAATTTATGACAAATCTTACTTATTCTTACGGTATCCTCCATAGTCTTTCACAAAAATTATTCATTGGATGGATTTAAAGAAATTATGGATTCTAGGATTAGAGGAGTGAATTTGGGAATTTATGGTTCTAGGTATTGGTAAACCCAAATGGATTTAGAGGTGTGAAGAATTGGGTAGAATGAGTGACCTTTAATAACATAGGACTGTCGTTCTTATAAATACCCAAAATTATTAAATACTGGGAGGTGTCCCTTAACACATGTGCCTCCAAAAATGAAAATAATTTTACACTTGGTATGAACTTGTTGAGATATACCTCTAATGAAATAAAAAGTGTTCTTACTATGTCATTCATTAGCCATCACATTTACTCAATATTATCTTTATATTTTTTACCAAGGTCACTTGTATCTTTTTATATACATAGGTTATTTATAAATTAATAAAATAATTAAAAATAAAATTATTATACAATATAGACCCAATGATTCTTAATATTATTTCCCATTTACTGAATAAAAATACTATGTGACTTTAAAACTAATTTTAATACAAGTTCATGTAATGCACAACACTACAATTTAACCTTAATTAGGTTTATTAATTCTAACGATTTCCACTAATTATTATGGTATAAAATGATGTTAACATTATTAGATAATATAAATTAATATTATTCAATTTATTGAGTCTATTTTTTAAAATTCCATTCATATAATTGGAATGATTTATTTTAAAATCTATCAGAAATATGAAATTAAAAGCGGGTTTTTAAGAGAGAATTGCGGGGTTTTAAGAGAAAATTATAAAAAGATTACAAAGAAATTATATGAAATTTAAATATGATATTTAATCCAATGGAAAAAATTAATTTTTATATGTATAATTTAAATAATTATACTCAAAAACTAAATTAATATAAATTTTTCTAAATAAATAAATTAACCGAAAAGATTTTTTTTAATTATAATTTATTATTTATTATAATTCATCAAAAAATTAAACATTTCAGAATGATCTCAAAAATTCAACCTATGATAATTTTTACATGATGAATTCCAAAATTTGTTTTTACAAAATTAAAATTGTCAAATTTTAAAAAAAATAACGTTAACATTGATTCAAAAAATATATAAAAGGAATTTTTTAGAAAATAGTATTTTTTAAAAATAAAAAAACATTACAAAAAATTATATATTTCATTATAAATATTTTTTTAAAAATATATTATAATAATTATTTAAACATTATTTGTTACTATTCATATATCTAGGTATAATGGATAGATTATAATGGTCGCACTAAGAATATATGATAGTTTTGTTAAAAATTAGTGTTGGTCATAACACAAGATCAGATAGTGTTGAATAATAAGATTAACATGGAGTTTCATATAATGATTGAACAAAATAATGAATCATGTAATGAAATCCATCGTGGAAATTTTATTTAAAAAAATTATTCATAAAAACTAATGGGTTAACATCCTACCCCTGTTAAAATAAATGTCCCACTAAAAATTATTCACTCTAATACAAATAATGAGGATACTCAAACCTCATAATATCCTCATGTTTAAACATAAATTACACAAACTAGTGGTTTTTCTAAAAAATATTATCCAGGTGAGTGGTCAGGTTTCATAGAACATTCAATGTATGATCCAAAATCTCCAACGATTATTCCATGTAAGAAATAGATTTCTCTAGTGTAGTGACCACTGATTTCAGTATATTTAAAGGGATGAGTTTGTACATCCTTATTAGAGATAAATGGAATTTTTCATGGACCTATGAGAGGATCAGTGGAAGATTATAGTGGTATTATATTATCCCAATATGGTCAATAATTTAAAAGGGATTGATATACCTAGGTATTAGTTTCCCTTTCTTCTAGTATATGAGAAGATTCTTCTAGGGAGAAATTCATGAGAACAACTTATCACCAAATTCAAATTAGAGATAACACCATCAATTTCTTGCATAACTATTCTTATAACTATAAAATAAAATGACCTGCTTCTAAATAGTTCAAAACTTCTCTATCATTTCTTTAGAAATATATGGTTCTAATAGTGTTCTTTAACCCACTAAATTCTAGAAAAATAGTGCTCTAAATTTATTTCCATGGAGGGATTCATAAGGATCAATTTGATTTCTTGTGTAACTACCCAGGTATTTAATGAATAATAAAATTTCACATCTATTAATATTTTTATATTTAATTTTAATTTTAGTTGAAAGGAAACACTATTTATGATAGAGTACTCCACACGCAACATTGGGTTTCTCCGAAATCTTATGTTTCACACATCAGTTAGATATTCAAAAAAATAATATAACAATAATATGATAATTTTAAATGGAAGTTACCGCCTACCTGTTGTATTAGCTGGAATGAAAATAACTAACTATATTATGATTTTATATATTTTTTGAAATTTTTATACACTTATAGAATGAAATTTAGAGTGTACCAATGATAATGAATCCAAATTTAAGTATAAAATACTCTAATATTTTTTCAGGTTATTTTACCACCTTTTGATGGTGAACAATTTTTAAATCTAGTTCTTTTCACTTTTGTAAATTATTATTGATAAAAATAAACTTATTACTTATAATAGGTTCATAAAAATTTACTTTGGATGCAATTTTGGTATTTTTCTAACATAGTTCATTTTTAATGAATAGCGAAAAATATAGCATTTTATTTCAAAACTACCTTTTAATCAAATTTATTTATATAGTTAGATTAACTTTTTAATTGGTTTTAAAGTTTTAATGAATTATTATTTTATTATTTAATCCAATTTTGGTCATTGTAAGTAATTTCATTTTTAAATTGGACATAAATACATGTCAATCTTTTGATCGTTTATATTTATTAAGACCCCACTTTTTGGAATTCCCAACAGAAATTAATTATCAATAAATTTCTCAAAATTATGTGTTTTGAATTTAGAAAAATATATTATATATTTGGAATCATATGTTAAAAACTGTGTAAATAGTTACCTATTATTTTTTGACATTATTAATTCTAACATCAGTTATTAATTTTATTTATCATGGTTAAAGGGAAAATATGGTAAATAAAGGTAAAAAATAATATCATAATAATATAAAATATCCCAACCCATGTAAAAATACTATTGGATGAGATATATATGACCATGGTCATCATTGGGTCAATTTGAGGTCCCCATGGAGACAGTTGGGTGTGATAATGATACATTATAAGAATTAATTTAATGTAATGAAAAATAAAACATAACCATGTATCTTTTATTACAAAACTTCATTATAGGTAAATATAACTGATATCATTGACTATAAATATTTATTAGAAATATAAAAATATTTCCTACATCTTGGTATTGTATTAATAATTTTCAGACATTAAATAATTATTTTTATTTATAAATCAATGATGATGCAATTATTATCTTACCAATGAATGATTCAAATATTTTATTTTATAAATATTAAATTAACTATAATTTTAACATTTTCATGCCATAAAAGAATTTTTTGGATGATATTGACATATTATCTTCGAGTAATTTCCTTTTTTGACGTAATAAAGTTTTTACGATTTTAAAAAATATTTTACTAAACAGTGTCAGAATTGACATAAATGAGATTTTAGAAAGAATAATATTCTATTAAATGATATAACAGTCCTAAAAATATAAAATTTTTCCAAATTACAAAAATAATTTTTAAAAGGTCATTAATTATCCACATGTGGTTATCTTGGAATTTTATAGTAACTATAGTAACCATATATTATGAAAATACATGATGTTAGGGTAAGAATTAATGTTTTTAACCAAGGGTTAAAACTAAAATATAAGGTTAAATTGTTGACCTAAAACTTGTCTAAAACCTATTCATTGAGAGGATATCAAGCCATTATATTTGTATATTATAAATATATCACTTTCTAACTAATAGAATTCTAAAATTATCTTGTAATAAAATAACATTTCATGAATATCCTCAAGTGCCCCTCCCACATCTTATAAAAGGTCACCACCTCTACCCACTTACTCACATCTCTCAATCCCATTATTTCGTCCAAAATCTATTAATATAATATCCCAAAATCCCTCGATTCCTCTTAGAGGACATACATTGTGATGAAATCCATTTTAAGGAGACCATTTGTGAAAATCAAAAGGAGATACTCAAAAAAGAAGAATTTGTTTTATCACATCTTTCAAAATTGTTTTCTTCTTATATGTTAAATTCTTAAGTAGTTTCCATAATAAAGTAATAAATCCAGTATCATCTAAATTCTGAGCTGTTATTAATATTTTGGTACAACCGTACACCTACTTCATTCCATTCTATGAATAACAAAATCCCTATGAGTGTGTACATATGGTTTACCATCTCTACAATGTGGTGTAATTTGTTATTCAACAGGGCATAATTTAGATTTGTATAATGATGGTTAAAATGGATTTAGATAATTAATATGACATAATAAATATTCTTTATAATTAATATATAATCCAATTCTATACTGTTTAACCATTATGTGAATGATATCGTCGCTCGTGCGTACGTACGACCTACCATATCCACGATGCGATAGGATTCATTCTACATGGTATTCATTAAAACAAGATTATATAAATGAATGGAATTAATAAATAGGATATATATTATATTTATATTGACTCTATTCTTCTGTATTTTTTATTTACAACATATTTATGTACTTTCCATAATGTGTAAATATTATAATTTCATTTGAGGAAGTGTGGACTATCACCCCCTCAAAGTGATATGACTCATTTAATACATACATGGAACATATAAATGATGTAGTTAATGAACATATGTATAGTAAATGACATATATATTACAATGACCTTATTATATACCTATATATCATTTAGTTTTCATTCCATTAATATGACAAAGAAATGAAAGAAGAGTTCACGTGTATGTATAGTCTACCGTCTCCCTGAACGATGCATTTCATTTCTTATCTAAAATTTTATGGAATATTCTAAATACATATATATTGTATATATATGATATTTAAATAATGAATAATATTTTTGAGATGATTTACTTTTGACCACATGGACAAATTACATCAAACAAGTTCATTTTCTACCCAAGTACCGAATATTGACAAAATGACTAATATGAACATAAATAATTATGTAATTTTTATAACATAGTAAAATGATATATAAAAGGAATCATAAAATCCAAAATGGTTATGAAGAAAGTATAAATTTAACTATGTTTATTATTTAGTAATATAAAGAACGAACAAGATAGGTGAGACTCAATGTAAGGGAACTTCTTAAACCAATTTCCATTATTTGGGTTAATCTTATACTTCTTAATTATGTCGTAATATGATTATATGAGAAATAAATTTGGATATCATTTCATGTATTTATACATGATATATGTGTATTTATATTTAATACACATAATGAATCTATTTTATTAATAAAATTGTTTTTGTAAGGGAATTTCAAAACTTAATTTCAACTAATTTTGTTTCATTCATACTTTGTTGATTATATTATACCAAAATTATGTGTGGAATAATAGTTTATTTATTTATGTTTTGATTTCCACCTCCCTTTGTGTGGATATAGTGTTTCAATACATAATCACCCAATTCATTAATTCTTATGTCATTTATATGAACTTTTTAAGGGAAATCATAACTCAATATCATTTCATTGATTTAAATATCCATGTCATTGATTTGTTTTTTCAAGAATATGTGGTAATAAACTTTGACTATTTTACACTAAATATCCAATTTTATTCGGTGTATTTTTAGTTTTAACACATATTTATTTGATTTCTTTATCATTAATCTAATGAAATGATATTGGAAATGGACTTCATTTAAATCTCCTTTCATTAAAGAATATATTGATTATATACACCTCATTATTTTATACGGTGTATAATAAACCCATTTGAATTTGAACTTCATTCCAAGGGATTTTTTTCTGAAGCATTTTATTAAATTAAAAAAGTAATGTTTTTAACATATGCAGCGACAATGACCTATCCACTACTGTAACTGTTATTTGATATTTGGATTCCTCTATAAGACATAACATTTTTAAAAATAAAAGAAATCCATTATACCCTTTTCGAGTGTTTTGTTATTGAAAATTGGTTTGATTGTAGATTTACTATTTCAATATCTTGAAATGATTTCTTATTATTGAAAATACATTTTTTAGTGAAATTTTGATATTTTCAATATTTTTTGAGTTATGATTATATAATGGTACTTATAAATGTGACTAGTGGTTATGTGATAAACCCAATATGGGTGGTTATGTGATAAACCAATGACGGGTGGTTTCATGATAAGCCATGAACAAGTGGTCACATTATAACATCTAATGCATTGGGTATGGAAGTTATCCATATGGATATTCCATTGAGTGATATGTGTGGAAGTCGACCATATGGTTACTCTATTTAAGAATGTTTATGTCCCATTCTACCATTATATGTTATATGATTCTTGATAAGCGATTCATGGTAATTTTTTGGATACACAACATGTAATCAATGATATTATAATTAGAGAAGTGTTTTTGCTACTTATTAAAGGTGAAAAGTATCACATTATTTTAAAGTATTCATTGTTTACATGTTTTTAGCAAGACTAACAATTGTAATTTTTCATGTATCCCTTACTGAGATTTTTATTTTCATCCCATGTTTTAAAATATTTTCTATAGGAATTATAGAAGAAAAAAGTCAAGGATGAGATCAAGGAAAAGTTATGTAGTTTAATCATGAAACAAACGATGTTTCCTTTTAAAATATTTTTGTTTTATGAAAAATAAAATTGGATAGTGAGTAAAAGTGTCTAAATTTTAATATTTGAGATGTAATGTAGTTGTTATTTCCTAATTACCTAAAACATTGAACCTAAAAAGATCCATAATGTGAATTCATGACTTAACTCAAGATAAAGTAACGATTTATGTCATGGCCTTACAGTTGGTATCGGATGACGGTTTAGTCAACATTAGGGATTTAGAGTTCAGGATAACCACATGGTAATTACATATGTCTATAATTTCATTTAAATCCCTATTTAATAACTTTTTCAGATCATGGAATGTCGGTTAAAAATGTAAGGAGGAGGATCTCAAACAAAATTCCTATCTCGTCCTGACTACTTTCTTACAATAATTAATACAAAGTCATGTTATGATAATTGTGAAACAGTTTCTAACGTACTACTCACATGAAAGTAGTTTTTTATGATATCAAAAACCTCTATTATACCTCGATACCATCGTGGATCATGGGATGTATTTAATCAAATCCTATTTCAAAAAAATTCTCATATTTTTTGAAATTGTAAATATTATCATGTAATTTTAAAATATTTTACCATATCATAATATTTTGATGCATATTATGATATTGAAAAATGTTCTGAAGAAGGAGACCCTTGTGAAACCAATTTACATTTTATTCCAAAATATAGTATTTCAGCACATACTTATGGTATTTTAATAGGTCTATTAATTGAATGTTTCAACTCAAACTCAGTCCGAATGTTTTATAAAAATAATGTTTTATCAAAAGTTTTAAAATTATATGTCAAACATGATTATTTTTTGAATATATTTTTCAGTGAACACCCATATGACCCATGTTATACAAGGTGTATTTTGATAAAGGATGAAAGATATTTGGAAGGATCTATAAATAATTTTTTCCATGCATGGGTGATGACTTGATAAGTCTAGAAAGGCCGTTGGAATCGAAGTATTTCTTATGATTTCTAGTTAAATGATTTATAGGATTCATAATAAGTTGATTTTTGGAACTAATGTTTTATGAAATGGATATCCTATATAAAGGAAATTAATTTTTTAATAAAGTTATAATTTTATTTTGGAAGACTTTTTTTCTTTTAGGAATAGTATATGAGTAAATAAAATAGAATACTATTGTATTTTATTTGAGGAGTAATGGTAGAATTTTATTTTGGAAGAATACATGTTTTTATTGTGGACATATGGATATTTGGGTTATTTGAGTGAATGTTAAACCTATCATGGAGAATATGTGATTAGGTTAATTACTTGTTATTATGGTACATTTAGAGTGATTAATTTTATTCAGATATATATGTTAAAATTTATCTTGGAAGATTATATAATCCTTATAATTTATTTATTTCAATCCTTTTTGGAATATTTTGAGGTGTTTTATAGGAAATTATATGTTGAATGGACTTTTTTGAACTTTTGGGTATTACTGTTAAATATTCAATATTAAAAGTAGTCTTTCTTTTCATAAATTATTTTTCTTTTCTGGGGATTATCTGATCTTATAATAATAATTTTGGTTTTGGATAATGCTTCAAGACAGGATGAATTGATAGTTAATATCTTTAGGATTATTTAATTCACTATAAGTTGATACTAGTACATCAGGTGTGACCCTGTCACCTTGAATACTTATCATTTGGAGGAAAAGGTGGGTTTGTGGTACAAATTTCTTAAAGGTTGAAACTCTCCTTGACAAGTAAGTATGTTTCCGTATGTTCTTAGTCATGCTCATAAATAAATTCTTCAACCTTATGAAAAGGACCTTAAAAAAACAATTTCCATTTAATTTTCCTACAGGGGAATCAAAGACCATATAAACCATCAAGAGTTTATTGTTTTATGGTTGTTAAAATCATCCTGATCATGTTTTCTATAACTCTCCATCAGAACATAATGGTTAGTTTTCTATCTTATATCCATGTTTTTCTACATGTAATCATACTATGTGTTATCTTGGGTGACCTTGGTACATCTTCTTCATAATTTAAAGTGGTAGTTTTATTGACTCTTTTTTCGATGTGGGATTTTCAGTGATCTCTCCGAGCACAATTTTAAAATTGTGAGGACGCAATATCCCGAAGGGGGGAAAGATGTAACGAACGAGGTATTTATATAAAAATATATATTCATTTATATTAATATTTCATAATTTGATATTAATTTTATTTTAATGGTGACACTATTCACGATAGCATAATCGACAATCAATAAAAGGTTTCCTAAAAATCTTATGTTGCACACAACTTTGAGTTATACAGAAAGATAATACAATAATAATAATTTTATTTTTAATGGTATTTAACGACTATCTGTTGTATTGGAATGAATGTACATAATTAAAGAAATAATTATTTTACATATTTTTTAAATTTTTATTCAATTATCCAATTAATTTTAGAGGCTTAAAATGATAATAAATCCAATTTTAATCATAAATTACTCTAATATTTTTAAAAGGCCATTTTATTGACTTTTGATGGAGAACCCTTTTTAAGTCTAGTTTTTTATAAATTTTATATGTACCATTATAATCAATAAAAATCTTATTTAGAAGTTGGACATAAAAATTTACTTTTGGATGAAATTTTGATATTTTTATGATAAAATCCATATTTTAAGGAATAAAAAAAATTCAGAATTTTAATTCAAAAATTCCTTTTCATCTAATTTATTTATATTGTTAGATTATCTTTTTAATTGTTTTTAAAGTTTAATTTGATTATGTTCTTATAATTTTATACAAATTTGGTCATTGGATGTAATTTCACTTTCATGACCAGTCCCCTGGGGCCCGAGACGTGACTAACCCATGCCCGCCTACCTTAGGCCAGGGGTTTGGCGACTAGCACCGGAAAGGCATATCCCTAAAATGGGAAGGAATTTCCTTTAAACCTATACAGAAACATAGACCAAGAACACAACAAGATGCATCCATGAAGTAAAAATCCTATAGTAAATGTGTGTATTGAAAGTAAAGGGGCAGGAATACAAGACCCACTAATAGATACAACTACAACTGAAAAAATAGCTCATTTGATCGTCGACCAAGGATCCTCTGTAATGGTTAGGTAAAATGTGTCTCCACTTCTTTCCACGTTGACCAGTCACTTTTGAGTACCGCCTGGTCCGAGCTCCTACAGTCTCTGTCAAACTTCTCGTTATCTACACAAGAGAAAACAAGGGGTGGGTGAAGCCCGTGGAGGGGTGAGTATAACAATACACAGTTGGGACCCCGAGACCCCCCGGAGGTCTCTCAGAGATCCTAAAAAGAAAACCACTAACACGATCTCAATCAAAAATCACAATGTAATAGACACAGCTCAAACCAGGTATAACTGAGTACAATAGTACAGATGATTAGCCGTATGGATAGATCATCTTACTCTGTCCAGAGGCACTGTTGCTGACCCACATAGGTTCGATAGGTTCTAACCCCCACAAAACACTCGTGGAGTATCTCAAAAGGACCATCTTGCTCCAAGGATCCTTATGTTACAGACGGTTCATCGAACAAACATCTGGTTCACATTATATGACCCTTTAAGCGTATCTGGACCCAAGAGGGGTCCGAGTCTGGTCCGACCAGGTCAGCCCGCCCCTGTCTGACCCGGTATCGGTCGAACCAACCCAGTTCGAGTCCAACAAGGCCTACCCAAACCGGCATGGGCCATGGCGGTCTCGGACCACTGGGTTGCGGATCGGCCCTGCAAACCCCGTCTGGGCTAGGCCCCCACAGCTCGACCCATTGGCTAGCGTGACCCAACTAGGGGTTGCGTGGTCCGCCTACCAAACTGCTCAAAGGAGACATTTGTCTCCTTCACTGGTGGCACCAGGTGGTTCTGCCTGCCTGTCTGCAAGTCCCCTTCTGTCTCTGTCCTAGCTTTAAGTTGCAGCAACCCCTCAATCCCGAATGCCTCAAAGAGTTGTTCAACCCTTTTAATTGGGGGCACCACATGGCGCCACCTCATCACCCGCAGGACCCACAAGGAGTGGGTCCCTACCTTCGCCGCTTATTCGAGCCGCGACGTATCTCAACGCAGCGTGCAATAACAGGTTGACTCATGTCTTTGTAGCCTGCCCATTCTGACCACTTGTCCATCCTCCGCGGTGCCGAGTGGAGCCACCCTCCTCCACGGATGGTGAGCACTGCTCTTCAGTGTCCCTTCGCTGGTCTCCAATGCCACAACACCGGTATCGGGTTTCGTCGCGCAGGTCTCTGGTGCCATCGTGCCGGTGCTGCAACGTCGGAGCTTCCGCGGGCCACTGGTTGAGCTCCGGTGGTCGGTTCTTCCTTCCGGACGTGCCTACGGCCCTATTGAGATGTCACCGTCATTGTGTGGCTCCCGATTTCCTCATACAGTTGTGTTGAAAATTTTCCCATCAAGAACGCAATTAAAATCTAGAGGTAAAGAGTCCCAGCCATGTTCATTTGGCATGGCACTCTTCCTTAACATCATAACAAGTGGCTGCAATTTAGTTTAAGATAGATAAACTTTATTATTAAACCCCCTACCTCCAAATTTACTGGGGACATCACTATGGTGGATGAAGAATCCTTGTCCATGGAAGCCGCATGAGTTCATCATCAATCACACCAACGATGTCCAAGTTTTTATTCCTTTTCAGTGGAAGAAGTCACATCACTTTATCAGAGGTTCCTCACTAGAATATGTCGTGTCAAAAATCTAACCCGAGCCTCACATAAATAGAGGGGAAAGGGAGAGTAACACACTGAGGAATTAATGAGGTTCATTAATCAGTGAACATATCAATTCCCAATAGCGCAGTTAAAAATAAAGGAGATTCAATCAATTAAAAGTCTTGAAAACATAGTGGTACCCCTGCCGGCGATCAAGCACTAGAGACAAATAAAATAAAAATTACATGTTATTTCCTTATTCTTTTAAAATTATGAAAAATTATATTTTTCTCCCAACCTAATCTGGTCAATGTGATGCTCCCCTTATGTGAATCGCGGTGCTGTGGATTACATGGCGCTATGAAATTTCAATTTTCCACCTCGGTTCAAATATTAGAAAATGTCGCACGTACGTTTACTAAATGTACCTTAAAATGGTTCACAATTCAATTTCGGGTGCACCAGGCCTCAGAATCATGGAACGTCAATTTTCACAGACATTTAATTATCCCAAATAATTTAAAAAAATACATGGGATTTTTGGGTCTTTACGTTGAATTTTAAATTGGACATAAACATATGTAAATATTTTGATAGATAATATTTATTAAAATATTGATTTTTTGTTTTGAAAATAGGAATTAATTTAAAATCAATTTCTAAAAATTCCATGTATTGAATTTGGAAAATTGGATTCTATATTTGGAATTAGACATTCCAATTTTTTTAAATAAGTAATTTTTTTGGACATTATGAATAGTAAATTCAGTTAATATTTTTATTTGGCATGGTTAAGGGGTAAATCTAGTAAATAAGGGTTAATAAAAATATAATAATATAATATTACCATAACACATGTCCAAATCTATTTGGATGAAATATTTCTGACCATGGGAATCATTAGATCGATTTGGGGACCCAATGGAGCCACTTGGGTGTGATAATTACATGTTATATGAATTAATTTAATGTAAAGAGAAATACAACCTAAATATGTATCTTTTACTAAAAAAAATTAATGTAGGGTTATATGATTTCTATCATTAAAAATAATGATTATATATAAATATAAATGGATTTCCTAGATCATGGTATTTTATTTATAATTTTTCGGCATTAATTAAATAAATTTATTTATGAAACAATGATAATATTGTTATTACTTTATTAATAAAAAAATTCAAATAAATGATATTATAAATATTTAAGTAAATTTAATTTTAACATTTTGCTTCTCTACACGATTTTTTGGGATGATATTGAAATGTTATCTTTTAGTTAATGTCTTTTATTTGAAGGAATAATGTTTTTAAAACTTTAACAAAAATCAATTACTAAATAGTGTCAAAATTGACATAAACGATCTTTTAAAAAAATTATATTTTATTAAATGATATAATAGTCCTAAAATATAATATGAAGCCAAATAACTTATATAATGTTAAAAGTTTCATTAATGATCCTCTTGTGTCTCCCTTGTAATTTTAAAGTAACCATAGTAACCATATATTATGAAAATTTATGAAGACATGGTAAGAGTTAATGTTTTTCACTAAGGGTTGAAACTAAAAGATATGGTAAATTTTGTGACCTAAAACCTGTCTAAATCTTATTGGATGAGAGGATTTAGACCCACTATCATCTTATCCTTAATTATATCTATATGTAACTATTGTTATTTGAAAATCATTTTATAACAAAATAATATTTCAAGACTTTCCTAAAGTGACCCTCCGCCCTCTTTTAAAAGGTCACCACCTCTACCAATATACTCAAACCTCTCAATAACATTATTTTCACAAGATTATTCTAAAATTTGTTCCCAAAATTCATCCATTCCACCTAGAGCCCACAAATTTCCAAAAACTACATCCTAAGCAGACCTTTTGAGAAAATATAAAGGAGATACTAAAAAAATAGGTATTTGTTTTATCACCACTGTCAAAATTCTTTTCTTCAAATACTTATTCTTATTATGTTGTTTAAATAATAAATTAATAAATCCAGAATCTTATATAGGCTGAGATTCTATTATAATTATGGTACAACCTTATACCTCATTTTATCTATCTTATGAATAAAAAAATCACCATGTGTGCGTACGTACGGTTTGTCGTCTCCACACCGTCGTGTAATTTGTTATTCAACAAGAAATAATTTGGATGTGTATACTGATGATTATAATGGAATTGAATAATTAATATAACATTATAATTAATCTATAAAATTAATATACCATCCAATTCTATTCTGTTAAACCATTATGTGACTGCCATCGTTGCTCGTGCATATGTACGACCTACCATCTCCACGATGTGATGGGATTCATTCTAAATGATATTTATTAAATTATGATATTATACCTAAATGGAATGAATAAATATGGTATATATTATATTTATATTTACTATATTATTCTATATTTTTTATATACAACAAACCTCTATGATTTTCATAATGTGTAAATACGATAATTTCATTTGAGGAATCATGGACTACCTTCCGCTCAAAGAGATACGACTCATTCTTTCCATACATGAAAAGTATTTAGGATGGAGTTGATGAACTTATGTAACATATATAACATATATATTTTACTAGAATAATAATATACCTATGTATCATTTCATTTTCAATCCATTAATATTACCAATAATAGAAATAAGCGTTCATCTGTTTGTACGACCAACTGGGTCCATGAACGGTGCATTTCATTTATCACCTAAAAATGTTATAGACTATTCTAAATACATAAAAACTAGATATATATGATATAAAAAGCATGAATTTTTTTTGTAGATGATTTAATTTTTACCACATGGACATTTTACATCAAACAAGTTCATTTTTAACTCAAGTATTGAATATTGTCAAAATGAACAATATGAACTTAAATAATTGAGTAATTTTTATTACATGGTAATAATCTATAGAAAATTAATAATAAAATTGAAAATGGTTGTCGTGAAATTATAAATTAAAATATTTTAATTATTCATTAATATAAATAATAAATGAGATAGGTCAGACTCAATTTAACGGAAATTGTTTACCAAATTTCCTTTGTTGGGTTTATTCTTATAGTTTTTAATTATGTCAAGATGTAATTATATGTGAAAATAATTTTGATATCCTATCATGTATTTATAATTGAAATATTTTTATTTATATTAACTTCACATAATATATATGTTTTTTAAAAAAATTATCTTTGTATGGGAATTTCTAAACTCAATTTCCACTCATTGGGTTTACGCATACATCATTGATAATATTATCCCAATATTATGTGTGGAATCATTTTTTATTTAGTTGTTTTTTAATTTCCACTTCCCTTTGTCTGGATATTCAATTTATTCACATAATCACCCCATTGATAAATTTTTATGTCATTTATACGGACATTGTACGGGAAATATTAACTAAATATCATTTCATTGAGTTAAATATCAATGTCATCAGTCTAGATTTTCCAAGAATATGTGTTACTGACCATTTATTGTTTTACACTAAATATCCAATCATATTGGGTGTATTTAAAATTTTCACACATATTTATTTCATTTACTTATCCTTAATCTATTACATTATATTGGAAAGGGACATAATCTCAATATCCTTTCAATAAGGAATATATTGATAATAACAGCTGATCCTTTTATGATGTGTATAATAAACCCTTTTAAATTTTAATTTAATTCAAAGGGAATATTTTTTCAATGAATGTAACACCCCAGGTAAATAAAGAATATGAAATTTCATATTTATCCATATTTGTGAATAAAATATTTAAATGACTTTAAAGGGGACGCTATGCTTGATGGCGTACCCAACACGCAACAACGAGTTTCTTGGGAATCTTACGTTGCACTCTAATAATAAAATAATATTATTTTAAATGGTAGTTAACATGTAGTCGTTGTAATGGCGGGAATGTATAGAAATAACTAAAATATGATTATATATGTTTTTAAATGTTTTTACATTTATCCAATAAAGGATAGAGGCTTAAAATATGGAAGGAATTCAATTTTAGGCATATATGCCCTAGTTTTCACTAAAGGTTCACTTATCACCTTTTGATGGCGTACTGTCATTAAATATAGTTTTGATCACTCTTATACATTCTTTTGGACCAAATAAAACTCTTCTTTATAATCGGGACATTAAATTTTACTTTGTGTAAATTTTTGGTATTTTTCTGATAAAGTTCATTTTTAATGAATAGTGTAAAATGTTGTATTTTAATTCAAAACCTCTTTTTAATATAATTTATTTATATGATTAGATTATCTTTTGAATTGGTTTTAATGTGAAATTAGAATATATTTTTACCATTAAATCCAATAGTGGTTGTTGGAATTAATTTCACTTTGAAATCGGACTTAAACTAGTATCAATCTTTTGATACTTATTGTTTCATAAAAACACGCTATTTTCCCTGAAAGTGGGAATTAATTATTAAATTAATTAATGTGACTTATATGTTGTTAATTTTGTAAAATAGACTTAATTTTTGAATTCGGAATATCAAATATAGCTTAGGGTGAATTTTTGGTAATTTTCTGAAAAACTTCAAAATTTGATGAATAGTGAAACCACTAAGTGGTACTTATAAAGACTGATTTTCCGTTTAAATGAAATTTTTCCATCATTGTGTTTTTAATTTCAAAAATCCGACATACATGGTTGTCATTAAGAAGTAAAATGTGGTTCAATGGGATAAAAATAATTTTCTAGTGAATAGTAACTTATTAAGTTCTTAATCGCGATTAGTGGTAATTAGGGTAGTTTAAGGTATAAATAATGATTTAATAATATGAAATGACCTAGACACATGTCCCAACCTTATTGGTTGTGTCATGGACGACCACGACAAGCCATGGGTCAACTTGGGGACCCCATGGAGACAATTTGGTTGGGAAATGACATAAAAAACTTTTTATTTAATGTAAAAGTAAAAATGACACAAACATAATATGTTTTACGAAAACAATTTTTATATGGGGTTATAAAGATAAGATTTTTAATTATAAATAGTCATTGGATATATAAAAATATTTCCGACATCATAGTAGTTTTTTTATAATTTTTAGACATTAAATAAATTAAATTATTTATGACATAATAATGATGCAGCGATGACATCATTATTTGACGATTTAAATAAAATGGAATGATAATGTAAAATCTATGAACTACACATGTCCAAAACCAATTAGATGGGTGGATTTCGAACCCTTATCACCTTATCCACGAATTATATCAATGTGGGACCTTTTAAAACCGAAAAACATTTTCAAATAAAGTAATATTTCTTACTTTCCAAAAGTGCCCCTCCTCTCCTCTTATAAAAGGCCCCCACCTCTACCTCATTTCACACACTCCTCAAGCCTTTGGCTCGGCCAACCCCTGACCATTTACTCTCTAAAAATCCCTATCCTCATCCTAGAGGATTCCCTTTGGGCATAATCCTTTCCAAAGAAGCCTTTAGGCTCAAATCAAAAGGAGTTACACTTTTAAAGGTAGTTCATTCTCTCTTGTTCATTTGTTTTATTTTGTTTCTACAACCCCATAAACTCTTTTTATTTACTTATTTTGTAACAACACCAGTATCTTCAATATACTAGGATGTTTTAATAAGATTTATTCGAGCTACACTCTCACAAAACTACATCAAATGGTTAAAGAACATACGGTTTCCGTGGATGGTGAAATTCTGCCTCCCAAAACGATGATTGTTCAATACTCATTTAACACCTTCAAAGGTGTCCATTATGATGTCACTATTTTTATATATTATATATAATATGTTTATGTTTTACTTATTCTTCTTTATTTTTCATTTGTGTCTTACCTTTATGGCATCCATTATGGGTATACGCGATATCTTCATTTTAGGAAGTGCGGACTACAGCCCCCTCAAAGTGATGTGATTCGTTAATGCCATACGTGGGACATATAAAGGATGGATTTAATGATATTATATATGATATTATACTGGAATTATAATATACCTTTATATCATTATTATTCCATTCTATAAAATACGAAATAGAAATGAAAGTAGCGTTCATGCGTACGTACGACTTACCGTCTCCATGAACGGTGCATTTCATTTCTTACCTCTAAATGATTATGTAATTTTATAAATGCATGCATACACTGTATATATATGACATATATGATATCTACATCATGAATACAATTCTGTATATAATAAACATTTGGCCACACGAACAACATGTAATTGTAAGAAGTCCACTTTCGACATAAGAACCAAGTATCGGCAAAACACATATTATTAACTTAAATGATTACATAAATTTTTATGACATGGTAATAAGTGATATAAAAGGAATAATGAACTTGAAAAAGGTTCTTAATGAAGTAGAAATTAACTCAAGTTTATTATTCAGGAGATTAAAGAACGATCGAGTCAAGTCGGACCCGAGGTAAGGGATCCTACACCTCTCATTCCTTTTAAGTACACTCTTTTATGTCATTCCTTTTAATGCTCATCTTTATTGTTATTGGGATGTTCTTTTATATTAATCATACTGTAATTTTTTTGTTCATGTGATGAGAGACCCTATTCTCTCTCATCAATCCATTTTGGATGTTTTGAGTGGCGCTGTTAGGCTGCCGAACTTTCGTAAAAGATCTAACCTCTCTCTTTCTTTTTAAGTACTCTCCTTTATGTCACTTCTTTTAGGCTCCTCTTTGTAATGTTGGGGGATGTTCTCTTATATTCCTCTTTCTGTACATTTTATTTTAATGTGATGAGATACCCTATTTGATCTCATCAATCTATATTCGGAAGTTTTATGTGGCGCCGTTAGGCTGCCGAGTTTTCGTGAGGGATTTTTCATCTCACTTTTATTCCCGTGAGATTTATGCTACATTTTCCACAAATTCCATTGAGTGGTGTATGTACTGCCCATTATTCTACTATTTGTGTAATATAATTTTGTTTATGAGTATTTACATCAATGATCTATTGTCCTTCTTTCATGGGGTGTATGTTTTGAAAGATACCCAAGTCGGTAAGGGAACCTTTCACCCTCCTCTTTTTTTAGAAGACTTCTTTTGTTGGGTCTTTTAATTTACATATTTTTATGTTGGGATATGTTCTCATATATCCTTATTGATGTAAATTTTATTTCCAAGTGATGAGATACACTTTTTATCTCTCATCAACTCATTTTGATGTGATGCCGTTAGGCTGTGAAGGGAACTTTTTAACCCAATTTCGATTTCTTTGGGTTCAACATGTAGTCATTGAATATGTCATCCATTGAATATGTGCGAATGACCATTTATTGTTTTACACTTAATATCCACTTATATTGGGTGTATTTATATTTTTCACACATATTTTTGAGATTGATTTGTCCTTAATTTAAGGATACCTTCTTTATAAGGGATTTCATCACATTTGACATTTCTATAGAGGGTTCATTGTTGTTATGCACCAATTCACTATTATATGGTGTATATACTGTCCTTTGGAGTATTATATCATGAATCCATTTATTCTCATGATATTATAAAGCTCTGACTAAATGTTTATCCTCAATTATTGTATTCAAGTGTCTCTAATTTTGGTAAAACCCCTTTAACCAAAATGTCGTTTTAAATGTTTTAATTATTTGTTCTTATTAATATCCATGTTTTCAAAATGGTTTTAAGGATTTATTTATATGGATATTAATGGTTTAAAATTTTAAGCTTCAAGGTGGTATGGGACACTTTGATTCAAAAATATCTTTATTAAATGTTTTAAATGGTTTTGAAAATGGTTTTGATAAAGGATTCTATTATGATATATTGTGATGTGGAAATGTTATCATTCCTATATATTGGTTTTATGTTTTATGTTTTTATATTGGTACTTGGACATTTTAACGGGTGGTTACGTTATAAACCATATGACGGGTGGTTCCGTGAATACCAGGACGGGTGGTTACATTATAACCTCCAATGCATTGGGTATGGAAGTCGGCCGTATGGCTATTCCATTAAGTATGTTTGGAAATTGGCCGTATGGCTATTCCATTAAGTGATATGTGTGGAAGTCGACTGTATGGTTATTCCACTTAAGTATGTTTATGTCCCAAGTTGCCTTTATATATGTTATGTGTTCTTTATATGGGTTTTATGGTAATCCTTTGGTTACAAAAAGTTAAGTAATGATACTTTTGTTTCAGTGAAAAGTTTTTACTACTTCATGAAGGTGAAAAGTATTACATTGATAAAGTATTCATGGTTTACTTGTTGTTTTGAAAATCTAACTGTTTTCATTCTTTGTGTATCCCTTACTGAGCTTCTTATGCTCATCCCAAGTTTTTGAAATGTTTTTCACAGGACATAGCGTGGAATAGGGTCAAGGATGGGATCAAGGGAAATTCATGCTACCTAAATCATGGAACTATACATGTTTCTTTTAAAGATTTTTTATTTTATGGAAATTTAGTAGAAGCGACTACTTTGTAATCTTTTGAGATGTAATAGTTATGTCCTAATTCTCTAAAACTCTAAACCTGAAAAGATCCTCAATGGGAATTACTCATTTAATTCAATATTAAGTAAGGTTTAAGGTTGGGGCCTTATAGTTGGTATCAAAGGTCGATTTAGATAAATTTAGAGGTTAGGGTATTCTCTAAGCACAAGTGACATTACCATAATGGTTAGGATTTCAGAAAGAGTCCTAGTTTTAGATAAAGTGAATGAGTAAGTGTATCTTAGTGTTTACCTTCCTCATTAGTACATGATGGTTTTGTTGATATACTCACGCTGACATTTCTATTTTTAGTGAATGGATGGATCTAGCAGGCACCAAAGAGACAACAGGTTTGAAGGAAACTGTGGTGGTTCTCTGATTAAGATACTAGATAAAATGGAGGATTCAATGAGGAAACTCGTGGTTGTTCTAATCCAAATATCAAGGAGTCATGATCAACCACTTCAACCTTGGTGAGTTCTCTAATGCATCATGTACGAGATGGCCAACCCGATGTGGAAATTCAGGTAATAATTATTAAGGTAACCATTAGGGTTTATATGATACTTAATTTTTAGGAAATTATGGGTTACTCTATGATATGATGGAAAATGAAAGGAATGAGATAAACTTGAGGTTAAAATATGTTATGATTATTCTTGAAGATTTTATCTCATTTTGGGGAATGTTTTAAGAATTATATAGTTTTGGAAAAAGGACAACACGTAGACCGTGTGACATCCCGTCGCGTCGGACAAAGCTGCGGGAATCGAACCCACAACCAATGTGCGACTGGTATTTATCGCCTACCACTGGACTACGTGAAGTCCCTGGTTAGTTTGACTGATTCATTCTAGTTATATGATTTTATGAATTAAGAGTAAGTTGATTTTGGGTTATTTATGAAAATGATTAAACTATCATGGAGGATATGTGATTAGGTTAATTACTTTTCAAAACGAGACTTTAGGAGCAACTGATATTGTTTGGAGATAAATGTTACAATTTATCATGGAAGACTATGCGACTAAATCCTTCAAATATTTGGGTTTCAATCTTATATTGGTTTACATTGAAGAATTTTATGGACAAATTGTTTATAGAATGGTCCTTGTTGAACTTTGGGTTTTGTTGGACAAATTTTGGAGATTAAGAATAGATTTTCTTTTTATAAAGGGTTATCCTTTTCTGGATTATCTGATCTTGTACTAGCCTTTTTGGTTTTGGTTTTGGTTAATGTCTAAAGACATGGGAAGTATATAGTTCTATTTTGTAGATTAGGTGATTCTCTAGAAGTTGATTATAGTACTCTTAATGTGAACAAGTCTTCCTAAATACTCGTCTTTTGGAGAAAATATGAGTTTTTGTAAGGAATCTAAGAAAAGTTGAAATTCAATATGATAAGTGATTATATTTCCTTATGAATAAATTCCTCAATAAAAAGTAACTTAAAACAAAAATTTTGTCTATTAACCTTTCCTACGGGGGAATCGAATACCGTTTAACCCATCACAAGTTTGTGATTTTCTCGTGGTTAACTTTCTCCTAAACATGTTTTCTATCACTCTCCATCAGAACATGACCCTTTGTTTTTTCCTCCATGTCCATATTTTCATACTTGGAATCCTAGTATGGGTTAACTCGGGTGACCTTTGTACTTATCTCTCTTTATTTTAATGTTTTTCTTTTACCGACTTTTGTTCCGATGTGGGACTTTCAAGGATGTTTCCAAGCGCAATTTTAAAATTGCGAGGACGCAATTCCCAAAAGGGGGGAAGGATGTAACACCCCAGGTAAATAAAGAATATGACATTTCATATTTATCCATATTTGTGAATAAAATATTTAAATGACTTTAAAGGGGACGCTATGCTAGATGGCGTACCCAAAACGCAACAACGAGTTTCTTGGGAATCTTACGTTGCACTCTAATAATAAAATAATATTATTTTAAATGGTAGTTAACATGTAGCCGTTGTAATGGCGGGAATGGATATAAATAACTAAAATATGATTATATATGTTTTTAAATGTTTTTACATTTATCCAATAAAGGATAGAGGCTTAAAATACGAAAAGAATTCAATTTTAGGCATATATGCCCTAGTTTTCACTAAAGGTTCACTTATCGCCTTTTGATGGCGTACTATAATTAAATATAGTTTTGATCACTATTATAAATTCTTTTGGACCAAATAAAACTCTTCTTTAGAATCGGGACATTAAATTTTACTTTGTGTAAATTTTTGGTATTTTTATGATAAAGTTCATTTTTTAATGAATAGTGTAAAATGTTGTATTTTAATTCAAAACCTCTTTTTAATATAATTTATTTATATGATTAGATTATATTTTGAATTGGTTTTAATGTGAAATTAGAATATATTTTTACCATTAAATCCAATAGTGGTCGTTGGAATTAATTTCACTTTGAAATCGCACTTAAACTAGTATCAATCTTTTGATACTTATTGTTTCATAAAAACACGCTATTTGCTCTGAAAGCGGGAATTAATTATTAAATTAATTAATGTGACATATATGTTTTGAATTTTGTAAAATAGACTTCATTTTTGAATTCGGGAGATCAAATATAGCTTAGGGTGAATTTTTGGTAATTTTCTGAAAAACTTCAATTTTTGATGAATAGTGAAACCACTAAGTGGTACTTATAAAGACTGATTTTCCGTTTAAATGAAATTTTGCCATCATTGTGTTTTGAATTTCAAAAATCCGACATACATGGTTGTCATTAAGAATTAAAATGTGGTTTAATGGGATAAAAATAATTTTTTGGTGAATAGTAACTTATTAAGTTCTTAATCGTGATTAGTGGTAATTAGGGTAGTTTAAGGTATAAATAATGCTTTAATAATATGAAATGACCAAGACACATGTCCAAACCTTATTGGTTGTGTCATGGCCGACCAAGACAAGCCATGGGTAAACTTGGGGACCCCATGGAGAAAATTTGGTTGGGAAATGACATAAAAAACTTTTTATTTAATGTAAAAGTAAAAATGACACAAACATAATATGTTTTACAAAAACAATTTTTATATGGGGTTATAAAGATAATATTTTTGATTATAAATAGTCATTGGAAAGATAAAAATATTTCCTACATAATAGTAGTTTTTTTATAATTTTTAGACATTAAATAAATTAAATTATTTATGAAATAATAATGATGCAGTGATGACATCATTATTTGACGATTTAAATAAAATGGAAAGATAATGTAAAATCTAGGAACTACACATGTACAAAACCAATTGGATGGGTGTATTTAGAACTCTTATCACCTTATCCACGAATTATATCAATGTGGGACCTTTTAAAACCGAAAAACATTTTCAAATAAAGTAATATTTCTTACGTTCCAAAAGTGCCCCTCCTCTCCTCTTATAAAAGGCCCCCACCTCTACCTCATTTCACATACTCCTCAAGCCTTTGGCTCGGCCAACCCCTGACTATTTACTCTATACACATCCCTATCCTCATCCTAGTGGATTCCCTTTTGGCATAATCCTTTCAAAGGAAGCCTTTAGGCTCAAATCAAAAGGAGTTACACTTTTAAAGGTAGTTCATTCTCTCTTGTTCATTTATTTTATTTTGTTTCTCCAACCCCCTAAACTCTTTTTATTTACTTATTTTGTAAAAACACCAGTATCTTCAATATACTAGGATGTATTAATAATATTTATTCGATCTACACTCTCACACAACTACATCAAATGGTTAAAGAACATACGGTTTCCGTGGATGGCGAAATTCTGCCTCCCGAAACGATGATTGTTCAATACTCATTTAACACCTTCAAATGTGGCCATTATGATGTCACTATTTTTATATATGATATATAATATGTTTAGGTTTTACTTAGGCTTCTTTATTTTTTATTTGTGTCTTACCTTTATGGCATCCATTATGGGTATACGCGATATCTTCATTTTAGGAAGTGCGGACTACCACCCTCTCAAAGTGATGTGATTCGTTAATGCCATATGTGGGACGTATAAAGGATGGATTTAATGATATTATATATGATATTATAATGGAATTATAATATACCTTTATATCATTATTATTCCATTCTATAAAATACGAAATAGAAATGAAAGTAACGTTCATGCGTACGTACGGCTTACCGTCTCCATGAACGGTGCATTTCATTTCTTACCTCTAAATGATTATGTAATTTTATAAATGCGTGCATATACTGGATATATATAACATATATGATATCTACATCATGAATACAATTCTGTATATAATAAACATTTGGCCACACGAACAACATGTAATTGTAAGAAGTCCACTTTCGACTTAAGAACCAAGTATCAACAAAACACATATTATTAACTTAAATGATTACATAAATTTTTATGACATGGTAATAAGTGATATAAAAGGAATAATGAACATGAAAAAGGTTCTTAAGGAAGTATAAATTAACTCAAGTTTACTATTCAGGAGATTAATGAACGATCGAGTCAAGTCGGACCCGAGGTAAGGGATCCTACACCTCTCTTTCTTTTTAAGTACACTCTTTTATGTCATTCCTTTTAAAGCTCATATTTATTGTTATTGGGATGTTCTTTTATATTAATCATACTGTAATTTTTTTGTTCATGTGATGAGAGACCCTATTCTCTCTCATCAATCCATTTTGGAAGTTTTGAGTGGCGCCGTTAGGCTGCCGAACTTTCGTAAGAGATCTAACCTCTCTCTTTCTTTTTAAGTACTCTCCTTTATGTCACTTCTTTTAGGCTCCTCTTTGTAATGTTGGGGGATGTTATTTTATATTCCTATTTCTGTAAATTTTATTGTAATGGGATGAGATACCCTATTTGATATCATCAATCCATATTCGGAAGTTTTATGTGGCACCGTTAGGCTGCCGAGTTTTCGTGAGGGATTTTTCATCTCACTTTTATTCCCGTGAGATTTATGCTACATTTTCCACAAATTCCATTGAGTGGTGTATGTACTTCCCATTATTCTACTCTTTGTGTAAAATAATTTTGTTTATGAGTATTTACATCAATGATCTATTGTCCTTCTTTCATGGGGTGTATGTTTTGAAAGATACCCAAGTCGGTAAGGGAACCTTTCACCCTCCTCTTTTTTTAGAAGACTTCTTTTGTTGGGTCTTTTAATTTACATATTTTTATGTTGGGATATGTTCTCATATATCCTTATTGATTTAAATTTTATTTCCAAGTGATGAGATACACTTTTTATCTCTCATCAACTCATTTTGATGTGATGCCGTTAGGCTGTCAAGGGAACTTTTTAACCCAATTTCGATTTCTTTTGGTTCAACATGTAGTCATTGAATATGTCATCCATTGAATATGTGTGAATGACCTTTTATTTTTTTACACTTAATATCCACTTATATTGGGTGTATTTATATTTGTCACACATATTTTTGAGATTGATTTGTCCTTAATTTAAAGATACCTTCTTTATAAGGGATTTCATCACATTTGACATTTCTATTGAGGGTTCATTGTTGTTATGCACCAATTCACTATTATATGGTGTATATACTGTCCTTTGAATTATTATATCATGAATCCATTTATTCTCATGATATTATAAAGCTCTGACTAAATGTTATTCCTCAATTATTGTATTCAAGTGTCTCTAATTTTGGTAAAACCCCTTTAACCAAAATGTCGTTTTAAATGTTTTAATTATTTGTTCTTATTAATATCCATGTTTTCAAAATGGTTTTAAGGATTTATTTATATGGATATTAATGGTTTAAAATTTTAAGCTTCAAGGTGGTATGAGACACTTTGATTCAAAAATCTCTTTATTAAATGTTTTAAATGGTTTTGAAAATGGTTTTGATAAAGGATTCTATTATGATATATTGTGATGTGGAAATGTTATCATTCCTATATATTGGTTTTATGTTTTATGATTTTATATTGGTACTTGGACATTTTAACGGGTGGTTACGTTATAAACCATATGACGGGTGTTGCCGTGAATACCAGGACGGGTGGTTACGTTATAAACTACAATGCATTGGGTATGGAAGTCGGCCGTATGGATATTCCATTAAGTATGTATGGAAATTGGCCGTATGGCTATTCCATTAAGTGATATGTGTGGAAGTCGACCGTATGGTTATTCCACTTAAGTATGTTTATGTCCCAAGTTACCTTTATATATGTTATGTGTTCTTTATATGGGTTTTATGGTAATCCTTTGGTTACAAAAAGGTAATTAATGATACTTTTGTTTCAGTGAAAAGTTTTTACTACTTCATGAAGGTGAAAAGTGTTACATTGAAAAATTATTCATGGTTTACTTGTTGTTTTGAAAATATAACAGTTTTCATTCTTTGTGTATCCCTTACTGAGCTTCTTATGCTCATCCCAAGTTTTTGAAATGTTTTTCACAGGACATAGCATGGAATAGGGTCAAGGATGGGATCAAGTGAAAGTCATGCTACCTAAATCATGGAACTATACATGTTTCTTTTAAAGAGTTTTTATTTTATGGAAATTTAGTAGAAGCGACTACTTTGTAATCTTTTGAGATGTAATAGTTATGTCCTAATTCTCTAAAACTCTAAACCTGAAAAGATCCTCAATGTGAATTACACATTTAATTCAATATTAAGTAATGTTTAAGGCTGGTGCCTTATAATGAATCATTTCACTAACTGAGAAGAAGAGTGTTTTTAATGCATGCAGTGACAATGACCTCTCTTCCACCATTACTGTTATTGGATATTTGAATTCCAATTTAAGCATTAATGGTTTTAAAATGAATATAATTCCCTAATTACTTATTTGGTTTTTTGGGTTTTGAAAAATGTTTTGAAAGTGGATTTAATTATTCAATATATTTAAATGATTTTATGTGATTTAAAATAAAATATAATGAAAGAAATGTTGATATTTACAGTCTATTAAGTGTAATGATTATATAACGGTACTTGGACATTAGACGGCTAGTTACATGAAAATCTTAATATGGATGGTTACGTGAAAAAAAATGATGGGTGGTTCCATGATATACCAAGGACGGGGGGTAACGTAATAAACTTCAATGAATTGGGTATGGAAGTTGGCCATATGGCCATTCCATTCAATGATATGTGTGTAAGTCGACCGTATAGTTATTCCATTTAAGTTTGATTATATCCCAAGATAAATTTTTATGTTATATGGTGTTTTCTATTCTATTTATGGTAATCATTTGGTTACAAAAAGGGTTATCAATGAACTTATATTCCATGAAGTGTATTTTTTACTTCCTAAAGGTATAAGGTATTCCTTTATGAAAAATTATTCATGGTTTACATGTTTTTTCAAAACTAACAATTTTCAGTCATTTTTATCCTTTATTGATATTTTTATTCTCATATTAAGTTTTGAAATTTTTTTATAGGACTTAAAGAAGATTACAGTCATGTATTGGATCAAATATAATTTATGTTGTTTAAACATGACGTGAACCACATTTCTTTTTAAAAAAATTGATTTAGGAAAAACATTGGTTAGTGAGTAGAAGTGTCTACATTATAATATTTGAGATCTAATGTAATTTTTATGGCTTAATTTTTTTAAACATTGAACCTTAAAAGATCCTCAATGTGAATTCTTGACTTAACTCAAGTTTATGTAATGTTTATTTTCGGGGCCATACATCCTCTGTGGAAGGAATTATTGTAATAAAAGTATACCATAGGAACTTGTTGATATCAACGATATATGAAAAAAAATCTTAATATATCATATAGAATTTGAATTTTTAATTCAAAATCAATATACGTTAGAGGATGATACATTGTGATGAAACACCACTCTGTATGAAGAGCTTGATGAAGAAATTTCCAGAACATTGAAGTAAACCTAAAATACGAAGATGATAAAATGGAATATGGTAATCCATAGAACTAAACAAATTACTGATTTCATATATTGGATATATTATCTGAGATAATTGTAATTACATAGTGAAACATTTTCATGAATTCTAATGTTGTTTGATTACAACCCATATAGAATTATTATATTTATACTTTTTTGTGAGTCTAATGAAAAAATCCATAGTGATGTTATCCCATTTCCATTCCAGTATATTTAATAGATGAAAAATAAACTTATATTTTTTTTATTTCTGACATAACTTGTTGGAATATCAAAAATGTAGATACAATATGTGTGGTATCTCTCTTCATTCCATCTGACCTGAAGTAATCTTTAAAATATCTATGCATCATCAAAAATCTTGAATGAATAGAGAATGAAGAGATATGACAATCATAAAAAACACTTCTTCAAATCTGGTATGGATAGAATTCATAAATGGTTCTAAAACCTTATAATCCCATCATGATGAATGTTAAACTAAAAATCATTTCTATCATTATTTTTTAGCTCTACATCTTTCTTTTTTTCCTATTTTATCTTTACATGGGTATATGGTTAAAAATTCAATTGATAAATATAGTTTTTTACCATTAATTCAATATTTCAATATCTATCATTTAAAAATCATGGAATATTGGATATTTTATTATCCTTATCATCGATAAAATAGTATGATCCTTTCATCTCAAGACATTGGCCACCTTCTTCACTTTCACAAGGTTGAAATCCATTTAATAGTCATAATCATTAATCAGATGTAACCATCTTATTTGGAACACATTCAACTAATTCAATTTTAATATATTATTCAAACCCTTATGAACATAATATATGTGACACATTTCCTAATACCGATAATATCATCATATATTTAATGAAAAATTTACCATAGCTAAATCCAAATCATGAGATCGTTATTTGTATCATGAATCATAAATTTCCATGATACATAATGTCTAACTATGTTATTATGAAAAATAACCCATCCCAATCCATTATTTCATGTATCACTATAGATTAAAAACCCTTATTTACTGTAGGGTAATGTAAGTAGTATTGTGCTGACTACCCTTCTCTTCAATTCCTTGAAAGTTTCGTCACATTCATCTTTATATAGGAACTTATCCCCCTTCTGAGTTAACTTATTTATATGATTATGTAGACATGATATATTCTCCACAAAACAACTACAATATATAGATAAATCATGTGAAGTAAAGATCTCAGTCACCATGCTTGGTTGGGTATGATACACAATTGCCTCTGTCTTTGATCTATCTACTAATATACCCTATCTTTAGAATATATGACCAAAAAATGAATAAAATTAAGTTAAAAATTAACTTTTTGTAAATTTTTCATATATTTTCTATTTCCTTATGGTATTTAGTATAATTCCTTGGTGATTTCAATGATTTACCTTTCCCATTAAAAATATAATAATATCATCTATAAAGACTACCGCAAACTAATGAAGATAATATCTAAATAATCTATTCATTAAATACATGAATATAGAATGGGAAATATTAATAATGAAATGAATCACTATATACTCATAGTGTACAAACCCTGTAGAAAAATTCATCTTGGGTATGTCCTCCTTATTTATCCCAAATTGATGGTATCTATAATAACGGTTAATCTTAGAAAATTATTCCTCTCCACAATTTTGATCAAATGAGTCATCAATACGGTGAATAAGATACTTGTTATTAAATTTTTTTACCTACAACTAAAAAATTATTAATCACATTGATCCATATTTAAGTTTAACAAAATCAACAAGTTCTCCCCAAAGTGACAGACTTGGCCAAATGAATACATTGTCAATTTTTTCATGGAGTTTATTATTCAATTCCTACAACTCAATGAGTTCCATTATATATGGAATCATTAAAATTAGTTTGGAAATATTTATGAGTTCTATTGAAAAATTAAATTAACATTTTTTCATAACACTAGGAAATTAATTTGGAAAGATATCTACAAATTCTCGCAGAATAGGCATATCATTGATGTCAATTTTATCCCCAACCAACTGACATAAACACTCATTCTGAATGGGAATTAAGAAACATACAATGGATTTGATCTCCATCTAAGGATCATATATATCATCACATTTAGATATGATTTTTTTATTTTTTTGAAATATCAAACATGGCATCGATTCCTCAACAATAAACGTGGGATTTATGTAGAGAAATCAAATCCATGACTAATATGACATCAAATTAAACTAGAATAATTATTAATAGATTTTTAATAAGTAAAATCCCACAAACATAGATTAGTGGGGACTCATTTAATTAAGATTTGATCATTTTACTAATATGGGTTTTCACTTCTAATTATACATATAATTATTTGGGTGGAATATTGATTTCATTATCAAATAACATAGATATGAATGAATGGGTTTGGATAGAGTCAAACAAGATAATGGATATCTCCTTTCCCTCTTCTTAAGAGGTTGGTGATGTCGATTATCACCATTAATCCTCTGGTTTCAGAATCTGTTCTCTTAATTCCAATTCTTCTTACACATGAATCACTAAAGTGGAGGAGGGGCATTCTTTTTTTATTTCTATATATTTTTATTTTTAGTTAACTTATTCACATCACTTTTGAAATACATTTCATGATGACCTTCCCTTCAACATATAAAACATTTAGTTGTCCCCTAAACACAATTTCCTCCATGATTATTCATACAATTTGAGAATAATGGAATGATCATCTTCTTCTCTCCGTGGTTTTTAAAATATCCCTTTGAAATATATCTTCATTTTCTTATCAAATCCCTGATATTGATATGTAACTATGACCTCCATTTCCACCTTGATAGACCATTGAAAAAGTTCATCATATCCACTGAATCATCTTATTTATAATTCCCTTCTAAAAAATGGTTTTATGCCACTAAATAATTAGTAAATATTACATTCAGGTTTGATGGTATTAAAAGATGATTACATATAAATCCTCGTAATATTATCCATGTAGGTACTAATAAATTCATCATCCTTTTCCTTTTACTCAAGGAACTCATTCAACATATTCATATGAACAATGATATGAATCTATTTATTGAAATTATGTTATTCAGGTCATATGAATCCATGAATTCAATTCTATTATATTTCCTCAAAATCATGATAAGAGTTAACCATTGATCTTTTTCACCATACAAATTATAGAAAACCGAAATGAAATTTTTATGTTTTAAACATAGTAGAATGGAAAACCTATTTTAAATGGTATTGCTCCATTTTTAGAAACTACTAAATAAGAATACCCACTAAATGAAGCTGGACGTTTCCTAATGATGGACTCAATTGAATTTTATTCCATCCTTTGTTTGTTTGTATGCCTAGACAGATTCATATTTCCTCAATGATTTTTGATCCTATAAATGGGGTTTTACATTCTAGATCTCATGAAATTTTGATTCTTAGGAGGAAAATCATTTTGTTTTCCATTACACTCAGAATTAAGGAAGTTCCTTTCGGTTCTAACCACTGACTAAAACCAAACGGTATTTGTCAAGAACCAAAATTTATAGTGGGGAACGAGATAATCATGCAAAGTTTCGTAACAAATATCTAAATGTGAACAGATTATCTTTTATTATATGACACCAAAGGTTTATCCAAAGTCATGGATAATCATATTCTATTAAAATCTGATACTAAGTATCTTAATTTTTCTGTAAATTTAGAAATAATATCCCCATAGGGGTGTCAAACCATGTGTGAATAAAGGCTTGTTGTCACACTAGACCCCATCAAGGCTATCTCAATACCGTGTTTTCTGGGTTGTTACACCCAATTATATCTTCTTTGAATCCTCGTCCACTTTTAGTATCTAGAAATTGATATAATCTCTATGAAACTATATTCTCTATCCATTTCCAAAATTCCAAATCATTTTGAAATATTTCGACTCATCCTTAAACTTATCCTTAGACATGTCTACAGAAATATCACTAGGGTTTTCTCATCCTAGTTTCAAGGGACAACTAAACCATTTATTTTATAGAAACTATAGTGACACAAGATTTTCATACATGTATATTTAATAATTTTTAATGAATATTCAATAAATTGCACAAACACATTCATGATGACTATAATAGTATAGTGAATTTTGAAACATAGAAATACAAACACTGGTCCACACATGATCTTCATCATCTCTTGCTAAATTCTTCACAACTAGTACCCTTCATTGAAATATCATAAATATAAAATTTCTTCATAAAATAGGGAATGAAATCATAATAAATGGAGAGATCAGAATCTCAGTAAGAGTATAAAAGGGAGATATTTAAGCATGACATCAGCAGAAGGGTATGAGAACATGAGCATGAAATTTAAAAATCATACCCGGCATAAAAACATTCACAATCCTGAATGAATAAATATGTATTGGAATTTTCTAAGACATTAATCACAAGTAAATCAAATAGAATGAGTCATGAGAGCATAAAATTGGCTTAAGGCATGGAATTTGTGGCATACACATAAGAGTAGTAAACCATTTCCATAATGTTATTACCTTAATACATTTGTTATCACAATATACAGTGTCGTTTACAATACTGATTTTACTACCCATTTCATTCATAACATACAGTACTGGGTTTTCTCCCTATTATATCCATGTCTTTCTCTACTAGGTTCCAATATTGTTCCATCCATATCAATCTCATGATATATCCAAATCACTATGCAATGCATTGGAGGGAGATATTTTTCCCATGATTCACATAATGAAAATAATATTTTTATTGGAACCAATGTCATATAAATTCATCGTATCATAACCCATAAATTGAAATTTTTATCCTAAAAATTTCATCTTATAATATCTAATGGAAAATAAAAAGGTTTTATAATGTTTTCATCATAGCATTACCTCGGAAAAGAAGAGGGTTTAATAATCATTTTATCATTGTATAACCCAAAGAGGAAAAACATGTTTTATAAAAAACATTTATTCATAAACACAAACCATTTATGGAAATAATTATAATGGTATCCTTGGATCATATCCTCAGTAAATAATTGGTAACATAAAATAAATAAATATTAGATAGAAAATAATTTCGAAACATAATTTAAAACATTTCTTAAGTAAAAAATCATTTTATCATTGAAAAACTATTTTAACAAAATTAAACATTTTAAAAGCATTTTTATTTGAAAATATACATGAAAATATTTAAAGGATTATTTGAAAATCATTTAAAATTAGTTTTAAACATATATTATTTTGAAATATATTTCCTTGAAAATATGATTTGAAAAAATATAAAGATTTAATAATCATTGCAAACAATTTATAAGCAAATTATATTTTAAATACATTACATTAAAAATAAACATTTATAAAATATAAATGTTTCTTCTAATTTTTTTTAAAATACTTCTTAAATAGAAAGCATTTTCTAAATCCTTTTCTTTGAAAATTAAATTTGAAAACATATAAAAGAAGTATATAATATCATTTAATGAAAATTTAAAACAGAAATACAATAAAGACCATTTCAATTAAAATGTGATAAATATATCATTTAATTTAATTTTTGAAAACATTTTTAGAAAACAAGGTTTTTGAAGAAAATATACTACAGACTCCTGAGGGAAATAAAGTTGGGTTTTCATGAAAATATTTCCATAACAATATTAAGCACCAATGAGTTGAAAATGGTAAATTACATGAAGATATAATGAATAAAATTAATATGTAAAATTAATGAATATTATTGAGAGGTAATCTATAATGTTTAAACATTAGAGACTTAATCATACACAATCTCGATAATGGTGAGCTTGTAAGATAAAAACGCTGAACACATTGATAACTTGAATCATAAGTCCCATTAATTAATAACATAAAATTATAAAAAAACATCATTAGGATGAATATGAATATCTTATTAGAATTAAAATGGTGTTTACAAAAAAATTGGGAAATTATATAGGTGTATAATACAATGTGTGTCTCTGAGAAGGAAAATAAAGACAACAATGCCTTACAGATTTGGAAATTTTTGAACTTTAAACCCATTGAATGAAATATCCTAAAGATGATATGTAAAACCAAATATTTTTAACTAGAGTAATATTAATAAAAATTATTGTTAATTATATACACCATATAAATGGAACATGTGGTGAATATGGTATTTGTCTCATAGAAAGTAAAAGTGAGACAAAAACCCCTTACAGGTTTGTTCAATTTTTGAACTGTAAATCCCATGAAATATATATCCTACATTGGATATGTAAACCCTAATATTATTTAGTATACTAGTAATAATATAAATTCACAGGAATTATAAAAATGATATAAAACAATAACACGGTGAATATGGTAATTGTCTCTTAGAAAGTAAAAGTTAGATGGAAATCCCTTACCGAATTGTTAATTTTTGAACTATAATCCCCATGAACGAGTAATTGTGAAATAGATATTTGAACCCAAATATTTTTAGTTTTAATAATATTAATATATATGCATTGGTATTATATAAACTACATACACGAAACATGTGGTGATTATGAAATTTTCCTCATAAGAAATAAAAGTTAGATGGAAATACCTTACTACTGGAGAAACTTTTTAATTGTAATACCAATGAAATAATAACATATACAGAAAAATTAATTAAATGAAATTATGTATATTCCTGATATATCATTTCATATGGATGTATATTCATCTTAGAGAATAAATGAGTGGTGAATTTGGCATCAGTCTCTAGGAAATAAAAGTGAGACTTGAAACCCCATTACCTAATGTCGTGTGTTCCTTCATCCATGTTAAATCCTCCTATATAATGAATATAAGTTCATTATGAAAATATTATTGAAAAATATTCTTATATATCATAAAATATATTATTTTAGTATGGCTATTTAATAACTTTTTATTATCAACCCCCTGTCGAAGTCTCATTCCGAGTAATAACCACTTTCTTTTTCATATATATTTTGATTTGTTATATTTTTTTCTGAGACATTATTAATTATTTAATAATATCCCAAATTAGAATAATGATATAAATATCCTGTATATATTTTTTATATAGTTATTTATTATAATATATTAGATATTGAAATATGAAATGAAATACACTATTAATGGAGATGGTAGGTCGTACGTACTCATTAAAGCGGTTTACATTTTTTGTCAGATTAGAAAAAAGAAAATTTTTGAGATATATTATCATTATATAATAATATTTATTTCATATATATCCATTATTTTTATTATCCTCATCCTTAATATATTCTATGTAGAACATGAATGAATTGTATCACTTTAAGAGGTAGTAGTTCGACCTAATCAAGAATGTCATTATCGTATTCCCAAAAAATAGAAATCATGATGTTATGAATGCAACAAAAATGATGTAATAATAATATAATATATATATATATAACCAATAAATGAAAATTTTGAAAATCCCGGATAGGTAGTAATAGAAAAATGAATGACATCATTCTGCGATGTGGTAGCCTACTGAAAACACGAACAATGATTTTACAACCCATTCTACAGAATTGAGGATGATTTTAGGTCATGAATATATGATAAAAACCTCTCAGTATTTGTAAGATAATGAGGTTATGATTTAATCGTAATATAAAAAAATTTAAGGGGTTTTGATGAAGAAATAAAACCAAAATGTTCATTGAAAAACATTACCTATTTTTTGGTATCCTCTTTGGTTTGTAGTAAAATAATTACCTGAATGGATTTCTATAAAAAAATATGTATTATAGGATGAGTTTGTGAAATATTTGATGTTATTTGGGTTGTTTTTGGACAATCCAAAATTCATGATAGTTGTGAATAGGGGGGTGAGAGAGTGAGTTCCCTCTGATAATTGAGGAGGAGTGAAAATCATGAAAGCACTATCAATATTCACTCTATAGAGGAATCCATTAACTCATGCACCTAAAAAATAGAACAATAATTGTGGGTAAGGGATTTTTGGTATATACATATATCCCCTAAGAAAAATAAATACATTTTTATCATGTAATTCTTCAGTCATTATGTTTACTCAATTTTACTAATATAGTTTTTATCAATTTAAATTGTATCTTTTTTACTTACCTAGGTAATTACTAGTTTAATTCAACAATTAAAAATAATTATTATATAATTTATTCCTATTTAATAAATATATTTCCTATACATCTTTAAATAAAAATCACATTACTTTTTAAACATAATTTTCATAAAAATATATGTATTGCGCAAAAACCCTATTTTAACCTTAATCATGATAATTAATTTAACCTGTTTTCACTATGAATTATGAAAAAATTTAATATGTAAATATTATATATTTTATATAATTCAAATTAAAAATATGTAATAAAATTTTCCAAATTATTTTAACATATGTGGTATAATTTAATTTAAAATTAAATCGTCAGGGATAATGGTAAATAAGTATTTTAAAGATAAAATTGTCAACAGTTTACAATGTTTTGTATAAATGATCAATATAAAATTTATTTCAATGACCGAAATTGGATTAATTGATATATAATTTTAATAATTATAATTTAAAAAAAGTAATAAAATTTATCATTATAAATAAATTGTGAAAAGTGGAATTTCTCTATTAAAATTAATTATTTTTCAATATTCATCAAAAAAGAATCTTTTCAATCCAAATATAATTTTGACAATATGAATTCAAAATATAAGTTCATTTAAACAAATTTATTTTCTAATGGAGTCATAAAATTTATTTTATCATTATTTACAGAAGGAGTTAAAACAGTTTTTTTAAATAGTAATTTTGAAATATAAAAACACTTTACTAAAAATTATATATTTTATACTTAATATGTTATCTTTATCTAAGAAAAACTATTATTATAATTTTAATAGAATATATTAATACTCATATCATTATTATTAATGTCTATGATGTAGCAGTCATGTTATTAATATTACAAGGTTTAGTAAAAACTCGGTGTTATATGTAAAGAATGTTAAGACAATGTTGTGTATAGAGAAAGCTTAAATTTATTTTTTCTTATAATAAAAACATAACATACTGTAGAATGTAAAATTATCCATCAAAAAAATTTAATTTATTAAAAAACAATATTTCTTAATATACCTAGTGTGGTACACCCTAGGATGATACACTTTCAGTGTCATTAGAAACTAGATACATAATCGTATTATCTTATTAAAGATCTTTAAAATCTCCCCCGAAGACCATACCATTAAGAACTATTTATAGAAAAACAATACATTAATTATTTATTCATTACCTGGGGAAGGGAAACAAAGTAAATGGTGATCTCAGATGCTCAAATATGGGAAAACATGGGATATTTCTAATGATATTCATATGAATTCATAAGATAATGTTTATCGTATAATATCATGATCATAACATACAATGTTCACACCCAATAAATAAAAAGTAAAAATCCAAAGTGATGATATAAATCATTATCATTTCAAAATTTGTGATTCATAAGTGTGAGAAAGATTTATAAATCAATAATAAACAATATGTTCATGTCAGATATGTGTTCCACAATCATATGTATAGAAAATATTTCATGTCTAATTGTTTACTATCAAAAACATCAGATCATAATGGATCTAGACTCAACACCTACTTCCCATAACTGATCAACAACATAGACTTGTTTCCCCTATTGGATCATGCACATTAAATTGTTTCTATTAATGGATCAAGCACATCTGATTGATTCAAATAGTTTTCTCATGAGATATAAAACCCTTAACTGATGAATTGAAGGGAGATATAATCCCCAACCATACTTGGTTATAATTTAAATACCGTAATTGGATTCATGGAAACCTCCATACAAAGTAATAAAATAATCGTCGTCACTTAATGAAAAACATATATATGTTTTCCACAAGACCATATAGCATTAATGTCCCGAACCAACCCAAGTTGACCCCTAACCAGTCACTCAAGTCGTCTTGAGACAAAGCCCAAGAGGCGTTCCATATCCTCTCGAGACGCCAACTACTTCAAAAGTATAAAAAGAGGTTTTTGGGGATTAATTTCTCACAATATAAATAAATAAATAGGGGGAAAATAGATCATCCAAAACAAATACAATTACCAACATGAACATCATTTATAAAAACCATGAAATGAAAAAAACTAGAAAAAAACCAAAGTAAGCATGATGACCATAATGTCTCCATATTACCCCAAGGGTTACTCACCGATTCGAAAAACGCATTTTCCATGGTGATTAAACCCAATATGGAAACTATACCAAAATCTATAAACAATACACAACTATATGCATGAGCATTAAAAATCAGCATACATCAACAAAGAAATCTATTCCTAGTGCATCACCTTTAAATAAAAAACCATAAATTATAGGATTAAAATAAAATATAAAAAACTTGTTTTTTACACATAGTTTTCACCTAAAAAATCATGGTCTATTTCCCTTTTCCTCATTCAAATCCAGGTTCTTTTTCATGAAGAAGAAACTATCAGTTTAAAAAATAATTATGGAAATTTTAGTTAAAATGAGGGGCATGGAGTATAAAAATTATTCTCGACAATATTCATTAACTTCTAAAAAATCACATCACATTTCAAAAAATGTACACCATGAAACAGAGTTGAAAGAATAATCAAATAATTGGGGATATGGAAAAATACCACCACAAGTAACCAACCTACAATGTATCTCAATTATCCACATCAAATAACTAAGTGTTGAAGGATATGTGAGATACTAGTAGCTTAGTGGAATAATATTGAATATACATACATTTGACTCATCCCAAAGGCATGCATCACCCGATAACATCAAACCTCCCACATGATTTATTACACCATACTCGGTCTGACCAAGTGGAATTATCCCAAAGTGAATAAATGCTCATTCTAGGTGCCACTAGTTAAATAGAAGCCCAAAGCTAGTGATGCAACAATTCACTAACAATCCAATAATTATGCTAGGTTCCCATGTCAGGAACATATTAGGGAGAGACAAGAAACAATATCTTACCTTTTAACAATTTAATAAATGGGTAAAATATCAGCATGGACCTCACATAACATTCATGAAAACCATGAAATGATGATTATCCGAGGACATTTTTCAAGATCATAAATTTTACAAAATTTACCTAAGGGACTCAAACACCATTCTAGAAATGCTTTATTTCCAAAAGGAAACCAACCCATTTCCTTCACGTTGTAAAACTATTTTCAAAGAAACTAACCTACATAACATTAAATTCTAGAACCATTTTTAAATCCATTTATGAAATATGAAAAACTATTTAATATTCCATAAATATGTTTGCAAAGACACCCCATGCATTAAAATCCAAAATCCACTAGAAAAGGGAAACTGGTATCAAAAACATGGTGTCTATATCTCAATAAAATGATAGCATATATTTTAAAATATTAATGAAAACCACCTCATTTCACATCAGACATGTGTTAAGAAATTATACCTAACTATTTACTATCAAGTAATGTTTTAAAAGAATTAAATGAATGATTCTTAAATATAACGAATAAATTGAATGGGAAAACTACCTTAAACCACCTGTGTTTCAAAAACACCCACCCAAAACAACATTCAAAATATTCCAAGAGGAATGAACACACAAGAGCAAACCAAATAAAAAATCTCAAATATAAACACAATAGAACATTACCCCTAGATCAACAAGACCATAGAAGAAGAATAAGCTTCTAGGACCAGAAATGGTCGAAAAAATGGTGGGGAAGGTGAAAAATATTCAGCAGCATATCAAGGAATCCCAAAGTCTACAAAATAGTTATACAGATAACCATCCACGAGACCTTGAGTTTAATGTTGGAGAAATTTTATTTCTATCCATATTTCCAAGGAAGAAGGTCATGAGGTTTGGAAAGACGGGGAAGTTAAGTCATAGGTACATAGGCTCCTTCTAAATTCTTTATTGTGTTGGGGATGTGGGTATTGACTAGCACTTCCACCTACCATGGCCATAGAACATGATTTCTTTCATGTATCCCACTTAAGGAAGTACATACCAGACCCTTCACATGTACTCTCTTTAGAGGTAGTTTATTTAGAGAATGGTCATTATTACTTGGAGCAACTGGTGATGATCTTAGACTGTAGATAAAAGTTTCTATGAAATAAGATAATTCCCATTATCAAGGTGTTGTAGTGAACCCACATGTTTGATAAAGCAATGTGGGAATCAGAAGAGGTGATGAAGCAGTGTTAACCACATTTGTTTTAGAGTGGGAAAAGGAAATTTCTAGGGATAAATTTCTTTAGGGGGAATATTGTAATGACCCAAACATTCATTAATGAAACATTTTCTTGATCGAATTAAACTTTTTCTTATGTAAAATGTGAAAATCACTAGTTTTATGTTTTTGGATTTTAAAATACCATTATGAATTGTTATCATTTCTAATATAGACTTTGAATAGTGATCACATGTTTAGTAATAATATAAGGATCTAACAAATAAAATTTACTCAGACAAAGGAAGTGATGGCCTCATCCAGTAGACTTTCCCCATATAGAGAACATTTTTCAGAACATAGAAAGGAGTTGGCGTCACTAGGATTCACTCTTGACCATGCCCAAGCCGAGCTTGAAGACTTTAAGCTTGATCAGAACCGGCTATGGGAGAAGTGAAAGTTTATAGAGATTACAAACTGAGTGATGTTATCCAAGCCACCCTAGAGTCTTTCACCATCACAAACCTTACCCTTCGGTCTTATGAGGGTGTTATAATGTGGTATGTAACAATTACCTAGTACTACGATGATGTACACTATTATTGAATATAGAATATACATTCTTTTTATTATTGTCACTTTGTAAATATTTTTTAATGCACAAAAAGTATTTTTAGTTAAAATTAAACTAATAAATATATTTAGAAAAACTAATGGTCTTTTGAATTAAATAATATTTTTATAAAAATTATTATTATTATTTTTAAATTAATATTTATTAAATATAAGTTATTGTATAATTTTATGAATGTATTTGTAAATTATATTATGGTTTGAAAGATGTTTTTTTTCAAAACCCGTGAATTTTCAATAAATGTCAAATTTTATTTTAAATATAAAAATTTACATATTTAGAAAATATTTTGATAAAAATAATATTATTTTTTGGAATCAGGACATCGAAATTATCCAACAGTTAATTTCTCCTAATTTTCTGAGACACTCGTATTTTTGGGTAAAAATTAAATACCGTTTAAATATAAAATGTGTTTTAGGACAAAATAATGACCAAATAGTGATATAATAAAATACTATAAACATTTTGTTTAGACAATATATGTTTTACCATTAATATAATGTGATTTTGGGTTTCTTTTATTTATTTCAAAAAAAATTAGTGCACCCTCCAAGACATATAAAACATTTTGTCTTTTTAAATTGTTTTCTTTGAGAGTGTGACTCACCTCCGAATAAGTAACAATATTATTTTAAGATGTTTACCATTTTCCTTTTAAAATATTTTTTTACACTTCCCATCATAAAAAAAATGGGAAAAACCAATGGGTTGTTTTGTGGTTTGGATTAGATTAATGTGAGGTGTCCCAAACCTAAATAATAAAGAAATCCTTCCCCTTCCCTATATAAACCCACACAAGTTCTCATGTCCTCTTCACTCGAATCCTTTGGAGTTCGTACAACCTCTTCCCTCCTATATCTAAAATCCTCCCAAGGATCCCCAAGATCCCAAGAAGTCTCTCTAAATCCCTTCCAAATCCTTTGGGATCACACTTCCATATAATCGACTCAAACCATTCCCCTTTTATCCATGTTTCATAATATTGTTATGCCCTTTTATTTTCAATTATAACTGTTGGGTTTTGATTTATCACCTCTCCCATACTGACCTATTTAGGGTTGAATGATGAGATACACCTATATATCTCATTAAATTCCTCCCATGTACCCCTATTACTATACCGAAATTCTGAAAGGAATTTCACTCTCCTCATTTACATTCCAGAAATTATTTTGTATTATGAATCATAATTCAATTACATATATTGGGAAATGTATATATATGACCATATTACTGTAAATTTAATTTAAATATAATGGGACACCCCTTTCTCTCTTATAAACTATTTTTATGAATACTTACGTCATGTCATTACACTGCCGAAATTGCACAAATTTTCCTAGCCAATGTCATTGTGTAGTGAATACCATTCCCAATTCTCTATCGAGGGTATTCAAATTTATGAACCATTAATTATGTATTATAATGAATCATGTATTAATTTCACATCCCTTTAATATGGAATAAATGATGATGTTTGATTCGTGGTTGTATGATCCATGTGGTACACTTATGAATTAAATGAAATGTTTTAGAAGGGCGTTCCCAAATAGCACTCTAATGGATTGAGTAAAGTATAGTATAATGATACATCAAGTGAAATGAGTGTTGACTCATTCTAATTCAATTGAAATGAGGGTTTAGTCATTCTTCATGTGCAATGAGGGTTTACTCATGATCCATGTGCAATGAGAATTAGCCCATTCTAATTCCATGTTAAGTGTTGTTTCCGTATCTCTATGTTATAATTATCATGAATTATCATGCATTTATGATTATGTTTCTATTTTTATCCATTGATATTACTATTTTCTGCCATTTATTTTATTCCTCATGTTATTCCTTGTTTATTCCCTTACTGGGTTTTATAGCTCACCCTTTTTATATGAATGTCCTCAGGTTATCAATTGCAATGCTATGTGTGAGGGAATGTAGTGTTCGTGTAAAGGAAATTTTCTATAAGATGTTGTTTTCAATGTTTTATGTTGTTATTTAATTTTCCTAATCCCCAATGACACTAGACCACTCGATCTTCTCTGTTTTATCAAGAGAAGGTTTAATGTGATAAATCATGTTTAAGTGTGTAATAAAGAGCATGGTTGTTATCTGCTAGACTATTATTATGTGTGTAGAATCCTTTATAAAATATCACTTAGTACAATATGTCACAATTTATATCCATTTAGCTTTCAATAATTTTAAACTTTTTGGATATCATACAATGCATTTAGTAGTAACATGTCCCACTTATTTTCCCACTCTATATGAGTATTAACTAGTATTTGGATTATCAATTCTGGGAAAACTCTTGCAATAAATTTTAGGGATATCAACCACAAACCCTATCCCACACTATCGTTCTAGGATTTATTTATTTTCTTGTTTTTTACAAAATTAAATTTTCATTCATGATGTTTATATAAAACTCGTGAGAGTTTATTGTATGAACTCTATTAAAAATGTATAAGAATCACCTCTCGGTAGTTTGATGGTCTCATTTAATTTATTTTTTGACTTCTTAGGATTATTTTTTCAGTTATTTTCATCATTATTTTACGACTAATTTAATACTTGTACCTATGTTTCCATACATATTATTCAATGTTAGCCTCATATTTAATTTATCAGATGACTTGAGTCAGACAGTTACATACCAACATTCCTCAAAATTATGAACATTTATGATGATATAATAATACAAATTATCATGAATATGAATTATGATTTTATGAGTATGTTATAATATTTATATGAACTCATCATTATTTTAGTAGGACATACATTAACATCATCTCATTTTTCGGAATTTTTAACTTCTACAGCATTTATTTATTTAATTTTTGTGCAAATAATCAATACCCATGTTTCCAATCCTCTAATAACATCAGTTGTATCAAAAGAACCTACATTATTTCCCAAAAAATGAAATGTTGATATATTTTTACCCTAATATTTTTAAAATATATCACTACTATTTTGGACTATCATTATGGTTATTTTCATCAAATTTTTCAAATGAACCCTGCATGAATTGGTTGTGTTTTTTTCATCTTTTTTAATCCATTAACACTTGATTTTTATTAATATCTAGCACCAAATATCAAAAAATTATTAATATAACGTAAATTTACTAGAGGATATGGTCCCTTTCATAGTGAAAGAGTTACTAATATTTGAAGAAATTATTTTTATACCTTATTTCAAAAAAATTATTTATTTTTATTATTATGACTTTCATTAAATTTTTCTATATATTTCTTATCTTCATATCTTGTTTTTAATCTTTATGCAATGTCATATACTGATATTTAAATTTTATTTACTTCTCAAGAAACATTATATTGAGAGAATTAATTAAACGATAATATAATCTCAACAATTCATCATAATCCTTTTTATATTTCTACTCTAATAATTATGAATGTTTTTTCTTGAAAATATTATAATTATTCTTCACCCATTTAGATTTAATTTCAAATTTATCGTTATTTCCACCTAAATATATTTATTTTACACTTCAAAATCATGGATCTTATATTCACTAATATTTACGGTCATGAAATTCTCATTAGTACCAAATTTATAATTTTATTCAATAATTTTTTTAATATCTATTTATATTTAAACAATTTTTATTTTTATTTTAAAACCAAGAAGAAAGGATTAAAATTATTAAAAATAGAGTTACAAAATTTAAAAGGATGGATGTTTACATTTATCATGTTGAATTATATTCATCAACTAACCATGTATTCTAGTGTAGTGATTGCCATTCCCTTCATAGGCCCCTATGTTTGCAATTCATTCAGCAAGTTGATTTGCGTCTTGATATATGCATGTGATGATAATGTTCATGGAAACATGGTTGTTCAGGAATGTTTTCCATTTGGTTGTGATCCTCCATGCTACATGAATCCGGCCTATCTAAGTCGCTTGCACAATTTCTGTGGAATCACTTTCAAACCAGACTGAGTCCCAATTTCTTTGGAAATAAATTTCAACTTCTTTGATGAGAACTTGCATATCTGACTCAAGTGACGTGGTGTTCCCACATGTACCATGTTTTCCATCTAAAAAGTTCCTATTGTGATCCTAGAATACAATTCCATAACCCGCAGGTCTTGGATTGACCTTTGAGGCACCATACATGTTACACTTAATCCAAGCGTCAAATTAAGGAATCCTGAACAAATCAATGGTTCCAAGAGGTTTTGTAAAGTGACCAGAAATTTGGATCCTTCTTAAGACTACTAGATCTTTCACTAAATTTTTATATCATTCGGAATGCATATCATTGGCGCTTTGAATAACATAAAAGATATTATAGAGGGAAATATTGAAATTTCGGATAGCTTTAGCATGCATTATTTGGTTTCTGCATGTCTAGGTTATGTGTATTACCTCTACTTAGGCGACCAGGAAGAGATCACACACCTAGTTTGAGATTTGTATAGATGCAATGTCCATAAGAACTATGTAATTTTCGAATTTGGAGGAGGATGAATATCAAAGGGATCAAAAACAAAAATCTAGAGAGATATAGATGTGTTACTGGAGAGGATAAGATGATTAACATCTTTTCAATTCTGTTGGAAGAGGGAGAATCTAGAGTAATTATTGATGCCAACACATTGCAGGTTCACCTAAATCGGGAACTTACAGAGATGAAGTCGCCATAGAAATGAAAAACGGGTAGACAACGTCCAATATTTATTAAAGGCCATAATCCTTGTGATATCTCCATGAATAAGGTGATTATAATATCACTTAGAATCAAGGAACCAATTTTTACTTGGTTTCCACAAAACACATAACATTATTGTCCATGATGCCATAGGTATCCATCATATAATCAATTTGAAAGGGAAGATTATTTCCTTTCACAAGCTGATTTTTAATGGAGGATTGATAATCAGTATTTGGATATGTGTTGTCAACATTGTATACAATTGGAGACCTTATATAATTGTGTTTCTAGGATTTGATAAAGGATTGAGAACTGACCATCCAATAAGATTGACTATTAATATGTTGGAAGAGTCTTTTCAGACTAGGCTAGATTGAGGATTGAACATAGCTCATATTTCCAACAATAATTCTCTTGAGGATCTTGGATCGTAGGAAGTCCATGGACTATGACCTGTCATTAATAATCCTCCTTATGAACTGTGCATACCAATCCCGATTAAATAAGTCCGGATTCATGACTCCAATCCCACCCTTGGCATACAACATTCTACATCGCTTCCACAGAAGGAATTGTTCTTTTCTTTCACTTCAGGGATAAGAGAATTATACTTTTGTCATAATGATAATAATACTTTAGTGTACTAATTCAGTATCTCCAATAAGAATTGTTTTTATACTATTATTACTCAAAGAATTAAAATATATATGTAGATACCTCATCAAGATCATTGAATATGTAATTGATAACCTTGATATATTGTTATTCAATAAATTTAACAGGAACTTCCTCATCACAGGTTGAATTTGAGTCAACCATATTCCTAAAATAAACGGATATTACTATGACATTACTTATGAGGTTATCATTAGTTGGTTTTAAGTCCTCATATATCATTGGGATCATCTTCATCTTAGTATATTAATTTTTAATTCTATTTTTTATATTCATAGTACATATCACCATTTTTCCTTTAATAAGGTTGAAAAAAAATCAATCTATGGATATTATAAACTTTATTCATTAATTATATAATTATATTCTGATTAAAAACATTAGGGATATATTTTTTTGTATTTATTTTATTTTAACCACAACTATGATACCTTATAAAATGACTATAGTATCCATGAAAATACACCTCATGGGTGGGGGTGGATCATGTGTGCTTAATCCTTAAAAAAATTCCACATTTATCATAAAACCTTAATTCTAATTTGGTAGTTGAACCTCTACCACAACTTATGATGTAGATAAATATAATTATCTCTTTCCCAAATGACAGCACCACATATAATGGTGGAAATAAATTATAGTGAAACACATGTTATTTTTATAAAGTTTATCTCAATATGGGATTACTACTCCCTAAAGTGATTAGGATGTCCAAGTCACTAATTATCCACCATTACATTATGAACAATTTTTGGTGGTTTTGGTAAGGATAATCATAAAACCAAGTGTTTCAAAAAAAATTAACATGTGGTCAAGTATCATCCAAGAGATTTGGTAACACAACATCATACTATTTTTTCCTTTTCCATTATCCCTTCACAATTTGGTCTATCGTATAACATAACATCCTTATTTAAAATCAATTGAAGAATATTTTTATTCTACATATTATTTTAGGGAATCAACTTTCTATAATCTATTTCATCATACAACGTCTTTTTTTCATGTGGGGGTCTGATAAATAGCATGTAACTCATGCTTTTCTAGATATCCTTTTTACCATCAAAACATTTTTATACCAATTTCCCTTAAAAACATATTTAATACATTATTTGATAAAAAAACAAACTTAATCAAAACTCAAAATGTTTTGTTGATAAAGAATACTATAATTCACAAGAAAGAGTATTACATTTAACGAATACAATAATTTAACAATTATAATAAATATTTTATTATAACAAATATATATATATATGAATCACATATTATTATTATATTCATTATAAATAAAATATAATGAATTATTCTAATATCAATCGAAATGTAAAATTAAAATTTTTGAATATAAAAATTAAACTTTAAATCCATGTGGTGAAGTTTACATAATAATGAAGTAATGTTTTTCATCTACGTATTTTTTTAATGTGTTGCCTATTTTGGAATACTAATGAATAAATAATTATTTTAATGAAATATATTGATATTTTTTGCAATTAAATTAGATAACATCCATACAATAGTTTTTATTATTCATTCTCTGTGAATAAATTATTTTTATGATTAAAATATTAGTTTACAAAAAAAATATTCTCTTATACGCTATGCATATTTATTTAAATAAAAATATATATATATAATTTTTGAAAGATGAAAAAAATATTCTATTAATATTAATAATATGTTAATAGTAATTTAATTTTTAATTGAGAGGAAATAAGGATAAGAACTATTAATATTATAAAGAGTCATTTACTAAAAAAAATTCATTATATTTTGGGTTCAATTGAAAAGTTAAAACAATGAATCATATATTTTAAATTTTAAATTTTATGTTTTATTTACATATCAAGTCAACATTATATTATTATTAACATGTGGTATTTGTTTTGAAATGTATTCTTTTTTCGGTGAATAATACAAAATAATAATAATTATAATTTTTTAAATTTTATGACACCATCATGATATGAATGGGACATATAAATTAATGAAACTATTTTATTGACCAAATTAAAACTTTATTATTTAATAATATAAATATTTACATAACAATCCATGAAAGACATTCTAGAAAATATGTTATGTTTTTCTGTAATTTATTTTCATGATACATTTATTATTATAGAATTAATTTTTACAACATTCAGAAATATAATATTAAAAAATTGTTTTCATATTTGGAATAATCATAGTGAAATTATCTTATAATATGAATTTTATTTTTAGATAAGTTAGTAAAGTAAAATCTATAAGTTACCATGGTAAAGGATACTTTCTTAAAAAGATTAAATTAATGTGAAAGGGACTAAAATATCAAAAAAAATATTTCCATAAAGTCTGTTTATAAGAGGTATATTGATCATGTATAATCTCATATACATTATTTTCCCCTTTTGGAGACATTCTCAAATGAGAGTGACATTCCATTAATATAGTGTTAAGAATTGTTATAAAATTGTCACCCTTCTCACCTATAAATGGAATTCAACACCACCCAACTTATATTCCACCAAAAAGCCTTTTACCATTGTAAAATTAAAATTAAATGACACTCAAATACTCATTCCCATTTCTGGGGGTTCGATTCTCACAAAAATACCATTCAAGGAATGCTCAAGGGGCAGTCCTGACGATTAAGGTAATAGATTCTAACCTCTCCTTTTTCATATATATTAATTTAATTATTGTTTTACCTCATTAAAATATATTATATCTATGGTAAACTAGATTTATCACTATAATACGTATTTTTAAATTCACCTATGATGGTTTGATAACCAATTTTTACATTCATATAAAAAAAATTGAAAAAATGAAACTGTTAGTAATGATACATGAGGACAATCCTATCATTGAACGATTTATTTCATTTTTCCTCACAACCATAAATTGACAATTCAAAAATATATTTTATTATTATATTTTATTTAAAAGAATCATATAATTCATGAATATGTTTTCAAAAGTAAGACATTAAAACTAGCAATGATTGTATTATATTCAATTAATATTTTAAAATTACCCAAAACAAGATCATCAGGGATCCCATTTTTGTTAAAAATGGATATAGTTTCTATGAAATAAAGACAAGTTTGAATAAATAATTAATAAATGTTTCTTTAATATATTTAAATTATGATAATGTGGATATCTATGTCACTTAATAATCATAAACATCCATTGATTATAGAATTTTATTTTTGGATTCAACATAACTACCTATATGAATAATGCTATATATTTTTATCATGATGGTTATAAACACTTAATTTCATGACATATAAAATATAAAAATGTATGAATTTTTTTATATAAATTTAATGTTAATATTTCACTAACTGTTATGATATAACATTTTTACATAAAAAATATCATCAAAACATTGTTGTAGGTTAAATCATTAAGACCACTACTTAACACTCCAATAGAACAAACATTGATATTCATGAAAAACTATTAAACATATATTATAGTACATTAGTTATATGGTAATGTTGTACTTTTTATCGGTAAACAATAATTAAGATCACTATCTTGAAACTTGTATAAGAATTAAAGTTTTATTAATATTCAATAATAAAAATAAACTATGATTAATATATTTGTATAGAATTATTATAAATGATGTTATTAAATGTTATTTCTAATTAACTATGTTATGCGACAAGTGATTAAAATCATTATGGTTATTTTAAAAGATGTTAGTTTTTTTCAGAAAAACTAGGAAACCATATTAAGAATTTTTCATATTTAATCTTTTATATTTCAGATAAATGAAATATTTAAAAAAAAATTATTTTCTGTGTAGTACATACCATTTTAGATGAAATTAAAAACAAATATCATGATATAAAATGAAGTTAAAATAATAATATTAATTTTACATTTCTTTGGATTTTGATTAATCTATCACAAAATCCTTAATGGTTTTTACTAACTCAAGACCCTTTCACTGATTTATAAGATTTACTTAGGAATTCAATTCTTCTATGTTTGGTTTATTCCACAATTAGGGTTTATTAAATGTCACATTTCATTTTCCTAAGGGGGAAAATTTTATTTTTTATTAAGTGATTCTCCCACGATGAGTTTATTTTCCAAAAATATATTACCTCAATAAAAAATATTCTAATTCTCCCTAAAGAATATTTTTTCCATATCTACAATTTATCTAGAATCAAATTAATCAGAAAATATTTTAAACAAAATTATGTATTATATTTTTTTAAAAACCATATTTTTTGTTTCCTATTTTCTAAAAATAATTTACATTAGTCCTTTTACAGTGTTATTTTCATTAAGGACACAACATAATACATTACATAATCATGAGTCTGATGTTAATAATTAATTATATTATATTTGAGGATCTTGTCATTTTTTGTGTTTTATGGAATATGACCATTACTCAAACATAAATAACCAATATAATAAAATGTTTATGTTTCAAATTGATATATATTTTCCCACTACAAAATAGTTTTAAAATAGAACAAGATTTCTTTTCATGAAAACTCTCGAAAAATTATAACGTGACCTCTTCCTTTACCTCACATCCTAAAATTCTATGAATAGTGTTTGATAATTTTGGATGATAATAAAATTTATTAATTGAGATAAAAATAATAAATTGTTTTGTCAAGTTAAAATCATTAAAAAATATAAGGAACCTTTTCTGTGATAACATATCTTTTTACCTTAAAATGGAATTTCCATTAAATTAAAAAGATAATTTATTTTTTAACTATTAGAAAAAATATTTCCATGAAAAATAAATAAATAGAATAAAATTTTCATGTATGTACCTTGGTACATAATCTCATATAACTCTATAAAACCCTCACAAATTAGAATAACCATACGACCAACTTCCAAAACAATTACCCTGAGAAAGTTATCATTTCCCAATGTATTGGAAACTATATGGGAGGAGACATAATTTATTCTATAACTGGGTAACCCAAAACAATCTAGGCCACCCCATAATATATAATGTAATGATATTATCAGGATCTATCTTGGCCACCCCATCGTGAATGTGGTAAAAGGCTCACCCAGTACTATTTGGGTCGACCCATAAAATAAGTTATAGTGGTATCACTCAGTGTTATCTCAACGACCCTTTTATATAAGAAGTTAAAATAATAAAATAATGTAAATAGATAATATAAATAATCACATAACTTGTAATAAAACCTTTATTCCTTTCATCAAATGATTATCCCAGGGAAAATAAATTGCTTCCCCAAAAATATTTTTCAAACAAACTTAACCAGAGAAAAAGAAAATGGTTTCATAATAATATCATTGGAACAATATTAATCCACATATAAAAATAATTAGTATGGTATAAATAAAAAAATATCTCCAATGTATCATAACATAAAATGAGGTTTGTTAACATTGATGACTATAAATACTATCATAAAAATAGTAAATACATTTTATGGAATTTTTTTTATTTTTTTTAATTCTATAAATAATTTACTTTTAAAATGAATTTGAATATTTATTAAGTAATATTCAATGAAAATAGTGGTCCTAATAGTGGTAAATTTTGTTCATTCCATATATGTAAGAATTAATAATCCATTCACATTTTTGGTAAATTATAAAAGAGAATTTTTTTGGAAAACGATATTAGTATTATTTTTATTTTAATTTTAATTTAAATCATGTGTAAAAATGTATATAAAAAATAATTTATAAAAAGAAAAAACTTTTTTGAAATTATTTTTATAAATTATGGTTTAGGAAGAGAAAGTGACTTCGACCAATGAGCGAAATAAAGATTCACCTTCATAAATAACGTTTTCAATTATTTGAAGTACCAATGAGTGGGAAAATAGTACTATAACATAGAAGTATCATAATTAAACATAGGGGATTAAATGTAATGATAATTATATAAAGATGGATGATTATATTTTATCATCAGACACATAGTCATAAACAATCCTGATAAATGATGAGATTATAATATAATATACTAACCATTTTGGTGACATTAAAACGTAATCCCCATGAAATAATAAAATAAAATGAATCACGAAATATCATGAAAATAATTGTATTAATTATAAGAAATTTAATTATTTTTCTATTTTCATCTTATAAAATAATAAATGTGTGTTACATCAATATATGCCTCAACAATGTCAAATTGAGATGAAGTTCATTCCCATGAGTCTGACCTGTCAAGTTTGTATTTATTATATAGAATAATAAACATATGTAAATAAATTAATTTCTTGAGAACCTTTTTATCGTTAATTATTACATATACTTCACATATTGTAATTTTATATAAATTAAAAAATTAATTTAGTTTATGAAGGATGTTTTGATTCTATTAAAATTCATTGTCCAAAAAAACTTTGGTAGGTTGACTATTGTCATATAGATCCTAATTTAATTATCCCTTGAGTAATAATAATAGAATCGTTACCATATTTATACACAATATATAATTTTATAACCATTTATGAATTATTTAATGAAAAATGAACTAATTATATGATCATGTTAATGGTAGACCGTCTCTATGCATGAGTAACTTTTCTATGTTTCAATGATAATTATTGAAATAAGGTAAGTAATATTTTATCTTCAAAGAATTGTAATATTATTTTAAATAACAAATTATTTAATTATATAAACATATTAAAAGCATTTATGTGATGTGGTGATAAAAAAAAGAATCACATCCCTTCGAGGATGCTGTAGTCCACACGTGCATGAACGATGTTATCATATTTTCAGTGAGTCGACAGGAATGAAATAAAATAATATATTAAACGTTAATAATGACAAATATGTCATAAATATCACAATTATTTCTTTTAAATGACATATAATAATTATTTTTTCCTTTATTACCTTCCATGTAATGCATTTATGAAAAACAAATCACATCTCATCGTGTGTTGGAAGTCCACCACATACAAAAGGGAAGTTATTGTATCCCCTATGTAATGGATTACAAAAATATATATATTAAATAAGGGATAAAAAGGTATAATTATAGTATAAATATAAAAAATATAAATTTTATCCATCTTCAAACAGAAAAATGGGAGGGGATAATGGAAAAATGAAACACATTGGTCCACGATATTATAGTCCACCTAAAACATTAATGATGATTTCATAACATATTTAATGGAAGAGGGAAATAATTTTGGCTATACAATTAACATAACCACTTATAAGTAAATTTTCTATAATTATTTTATATTATATTAATGGTTTTATATTAATTTATGTGGTTGGATAATGAAATGATACAAAATTATCTTTGAAGAATGTTACCTCTTCATTGGGTATCTTCCTTGAGTTTACACAAAAATACATCTTAGGTAGAATTTAATAAAAAAGGCTTTTAATATTAGATAAGTTATGTTGGGAATTGATTTTTGTGGGTATAGGTTTAACCAAAGTGGATTTATGGTGTCAAAAAGAGAGGATATGTGGTGTCTTTTTATATGTGGGGGAGAAGAAACAGGTAGTATTTTTTAAAAACATTGAGTATGAAAAACTTTTTAAATGTTTAAAGTGTCAAAAATTATTAATTAGTGAAAATTTTAGTGTTATTGGTCTAAATAAGTCCATTCATGAGTTTTTTGATAATTGTATTCATCATAATTATTTTTATCGTTTTAGTATAACCCCTAGTAAACCCATTTTTACATTAATCATGTCAATTAATTTTTTATGTTTTCACTGTCCCTATTGGTTAAAAAATATATTGAACTATTATAAATTAAAAATTATTCTTATTCAAAATACCGAATCCATTTTTACAAATATTATTCAACTAATTAGAATCATTAAATTTAAAATTAATCCTGTATAGTCGGCGAAAAATATGGGTTTTAAGAACTCTCTTTTTTATGAAAAGGATGATTAATTATTAACTATATTACTAATAATAATTTTTTTAGGAATTTAATTTCATTCATACATTTGTATAATATAAAATTTTAATTTAAAAATTTATACACTTGTGATTATTATTATTATTTAAAATAATGAAAAAATGCACAATTTAAAATTATTTTTAGAAAACCCAATTTTTAAACACAAAAATCAACTTATACTAAAATCCATTGTAAAATAGATTAAAATTGTATTAAATTGGATTAATTATAACTAAAAAAATACTTATTTGACTTTAAAAAATATTAAAAAAATAAAGGTATGTTTATATTAATTAATTTATTTAAAATAAAATTCATTTTTACAAAAAATATGTATTTTATCAATTCATAGAACAATTAGAGTTTTCTAAAAAATACCAAAATTTCACCATTGGAAAATTATTTTTTTAAGATTTCAAAAAAAAATTAAAGTGATTATTATAAAATTTATAAATTATACATTCAAATAAATCATTATTAGAAAAGAGTTTTGTTAAATCTGTTGCATTGTTTGTAATAAAGTTATTAATATTTTATTACTCATATAAATATCTAATTCATATTAATAAACATGAATGTGATTTAATATATCATTAAATGGGGTTTTCAATTTCATCCCCCCATTTATAAAATGTCTCCTTCCAATTTTAATCATTTATTAAAAAAGTTGGGATATCTATCCCACAATGAATTTTAATTTTTTCTTGTTGCCTATTAAACAATATGGTTTTCCAAAAAACCTAAAACTAATTACTCAGATTATTCCAAAAAACATATTTTCTGTAATCATGAATCTGAACTAGTTGTTCTTCAAGTGATAGATTATCTTCCAACTAAATTACTTCAGCACTGAAAATATGAAATGATTACAGTATAGATTTGGATAACATTTAAACATGAAATAAATTTTGTACCTAAGATAAACTCAAGTGTAATGCCAATCAGTAGGTAGTTGATCCAAATTTCTCTAAATATTTAGAGGTTTTAATGAACCCTGGTCATACTTACCCTTATTAAAAAAACATATAACACTTTTCCATGGAGAATTTTTGAGAAATACATGATAACTTACATAGAATGAAATATCTTTCATTCAGTTGTCCGATTAAATTATCTTCTTAATATTAGATATTCTCATATATTTCTTAATCAATTACACATTCTCCACCACTTCCTCTACCAACTATGTCATCATTAACTGCATTTACCCAACATAATCCAAAAATGATATTGTCCGAAACAATATTCCATATAATGGTTCAAATGGTGTGATCAATATACATGAATTAAATAAATTATTAAAAGAAAACTCAACCAAAGAATGATATTTATCCCAACATCCATGTTAATACATTGAATATGAACAAATCATATCTTGAATAATCTAAATTTTTCAATCGTACATTCAATCAAATTTAGGATGAAAATTTTTACTAAAATTTAATTTAGTACCCAATGAATTCTAATTTAATTTCAAAACATTATTTGTGTACCTAGCAGAATCACAATCTAATACAATAGGGAGAGAAACTCCATGTAACTTGACTATATTCTTTATATATGGTAGATAAATATTATCTAAAGAAAATTTATCTCTAATGTAAAGTAAATTTAATGATTTAATTAATTGGTCAACAATTTACAAAATTAACTTATAACCACATTATTTCATAGGAAATCACACCATAAAATCCATAGATATAGTCTCCCTTTTCAAATATCATGATAGCAAATATTCATTCATCCATTTATAAATTTTTTTTATTCTTTTTCCTTATTAAAAATCATACACTTTATGGTAATATCAATAATATCTCTTGTCATTATATCTCATCAGTAATATTTATGATTGTTTCTATATATCATTGTGTTTCCTAGATAAATTAAAATAGTTATGAGCTTCACTCAACAAAATATTCTTCAACTAAGAATCAAAAATCACACATAATATTTATAAAAAATTTAAAATATTCTCTTCTAAAATATTAAAATCATACGACTTACCCTTCTTATAGTATCCTTTATTTTCCTTCATATATTGACCCCCCATCTAATATTTCTTAATTATTTATGATAAAGATGGAAATAATGAACCCTAAAAAATAAAGGACATCCCTACATCCCCATCATCCATGAAAAATTTCATAAAAACATAAAACAAATGGTAAAATACAATGTTAAAAATGGTCAATGTAGCATTATTTTTTTGACAAAAATAATCGGCCACTTTTTTTTCTTTTGTAGGATATAATGAATCTTGAAATAATAATGGTTGATTCATTCAAGGCATATTCTCTATAATGTTTAATTATTTGTGAGTGAATATATACTTAAAACATTTTTTATCAGTCAATATTTCACATTTCACTCCAATAAAATGATTCCTCAAAATTTTAATTAAAAAACCAATATAGATAATTTTAGATCACATACATGTTAATTTAACCCATATGCTTTCAAATGACAACAAAAATACAAAAATATGTGATCATTCTACATTAGGACTCACCAATTCCCTTTTAATGAATCATTACTATAGAAGAAAATTTATCCTTTTCTGGATGTTACGTCCAAGACCATAAGATTCACCATTATTCTCCTCAGTTCATATAAAAAATCATCAAATTCTTGGGTCAAGATGAATTTAACACCTTTTCGGGTAAAAATAGGCAATGGGCTGGACATCCATGAAACGTTTTCAAACAACTAATAGTATTAACCCCCTAATACACAAAAACTAGGACTCTTTGTCATATTTTTGGGTCTTTACTATTATTTATCAATGTTTTTTATCCAAAAAAACAGATATACCATCATGAAAAACCATATATATAGGAAACAAATTATTCGAAAATAAAAATCAAACTTGATAAATTTACCATATTGTTTTTTTCTACGATTTTAAAAATAAATTCATTTGGTTTTGTTTATGTTCCTCCAATAATTCATAATATGCCAATATATCATCAATAAACAAAACTAAAAGAATTTATAATAAGACATGATAAAAAATATTCACAGGGTCCATAAACATAGTAGGTTAATTTGACAACACAAGAGGCATACCTAAGAACTCATAATTCCCATATATAGTCTAAAATTTGGTCGATAAAATGTCATCCTCATTCAACCTTAGGGAACATGTTATCATAATTATCCAACTCTTCACAACTTAAATATCTTACCATTGGATGGATATTTTTTACCATATTCAATCATTCTTCATGTTTCTTTTATTTTTAGTTTTGGGTCATATGGAAAAATACTTCACATTGGTAACACATCCATTATATCATAATACATTCTCTATAGTGATATTTATTAGACATACTATAATATGGGAATATCATTATCTTACCACCATATTTTATGGATGTATGATTCTCCATCACCATACATTTTTCTCTCTAATTACATTCATCATCACTAGGAATAAAAGTGTTATAAAAATCAATCTCAACATTTTTATCACAATGAACAAAATTATCATAGCATTAAAATTCTTATGTGTCTATATATCTTCATTAAAATGTTTTCAATCCTAATTAAAATCTATTAATTTGTCTATCAGTGTATCAAAAGTATTCCAACACATATTGGTAAAATATTATGATGTCTTATTCATATACATCCATTGAATATTTATTTATTTTCCTTCATTCCATGATTTTTCCCATAAAGTGTCAAAACACCTTATGGAAATATTACTCAAGTAGAAAATCATAAAATTATTCCCATTATAAGGAATTAAGATCATCTTTTTCTATAGTATTTTCATCCAAATTCCACTACCGATCAATATCACCTTTAATATGATAAAAATTACAGCAAACTTTGGACTTCTTAAATATCCCATGAAATAAAATATCTTTTCGAGATTATTGACCAATCATTAAACTACAATTAATTCAGATGATCCACTGAGTTATAGGGTATGTTTCCCCATCAAATGATCTAAAATCAACATGTTCAATCTTAATTGATCAAGTTCCCCTCTAGAATTGATACCGCCACATTTTATAACTTGTGACAACTGAAACATCACTATAAAAAACTCTTATATTCAAATTCCATCCATATTTGGATGCAGATTTAAAAGGATATTTTCTTCTTGTTTCCTTCCCACTACATCTTTGTTATTCATCTATGGAAATCCATTCCTAATATATATAAATTATATGAAGAATCATGGTAATATTTGGAATAAATTCATTTTAACTTGACCATATGGTAAAATATTTCACAGGAATTATATTAACACAATTCTCCCCTATAAAGTTATATAGACCAACCTATGATAAAAACTATATGTATTCATCATTAAAAACTACATAATCTTGAGTTTGAAGTAAAGAATTCATTATCTTACATTTAATGATCTTTTAATATATATATATTTTTAGAATTGTGCCATAACTGATACATACCAAACCTATATAATATAAAGTTAATAGTTTAAGCCAATATCCATTACCCATCATATAATACTTTTAAAACAAAACCTGATTTAGATTGATGAAACTCTTCAGGAATATCATCTTGACCTATTCTGTAAACCTACCCTTCCTTAATGATTTTAAAAATATTTTAAAATTTTTGATGATTATAAAAATATCAACAAGAGACATAAAAATATTAAATTTTTTAGTCGAGTGAAAAACATTAATGAACATGAACAATATTTTCATAAAATATCAATTTTTACCAAATTGGAATTATTATTACTTTAAAAATAAAATTTATTTTACCTTTAAAAAAAATTATTCCATGAAAAATAATTAGAAATCATAAAAAGGTCATGTAGGTACACTGGGACATCATCTCATATAATACTTAATAAACCCTTACAGAGCCCTTTAGAATTTTAAATAACCATACGACCAACTACCAATTTTATTTATCATTGGACATAATAATTAACCAATGCATTTGAGTTCTCTCTATGTACACCAATATTTTAATCTATAATAGGTTCACATGTGGCATTCTAGGACACACCATCATATAAAAAATAACTTCATCACCCTATACTATCTGGGTCACCGCATCATATAAGTTGTTAAGGTATAACAAAACAATATCATGGCCAACCCATCGCATATGCTTTAAATGGCTCACCTAGTACTATCTAGTCAAATAAATTGTATAGTATTTCAATGAACCACAAAAAAGTTTATAGAGATGAGACATCACTGTAAGACTCATTAAAATAATTATTATTACTTTCATAACATTAATAAAACCTAGAATAGAAATGGTTTTCATAATAATCTATTTTAAACATTAATAACCCATAGTAAAGAAATGTGTTTTAAAAAAATCTCTATGAAAAAGGAAAAATCCATCCTAAGAAATAATCAGGATGGTATCAATACAAAATATCCCCTTGGGATCATAAGTAACTAATAGGTTTATTGACATTAATGAATATAAATACCATTAAAATATAAATATATAAATTATGAAAAAATAAAAATTTAATTTTGAAAAAACATATAAAATAATTTTCAAAATCCATTACTATTAAATAACCTTGGAAATTTCAATGTATTATTCAAGGTAAATAATTTTCATGCTGGTGGAAATTTTAATTCTTGACATGTACCTAAAAATGAAGATTCTGTTCACATTTTTGGTGAAAGAAATATATGATTTAATTTGATGTAAAGAGGGTTCCTTTAAAACACATTTTAAAATGTAAAACATTAATAAATATGTCTTCAATAAATGATTCGAATAAAGATAAAAACATATTTGAGTTTTTTTTGAAGAATTTTTTTAAAATAATTATGGTTTTCGACCTAATTGAAAAATAAAGACTCCTTTTATTAAAAATATTTTATTTATTGTTTAATGTTACAACGAGTTCAAATTTGTTCCATTACATTGTAATATCATTAATATCTATAGTAGGATAATATTTAGAGAAATCATCATACATGGATCATAATTATTGATCATTATAAACATAGTTATAATCAATCTCGAAAAACAATGTGATTGTAACATAAATTGTTTTACCACATTTGTAACATTGAAACATACCCCTCATGAATGAATAAAAATAAATGAAATCTAAAATTCCAGGAAAATAATTTTATTCATTACATAACATGTTGATATTGTTTTATATCCATCCGATAAAAGAATAATGGGGCATAACATTTATATTTCACTCAAATAAATGAAACTGATATGAAGTCCCTCACATTGAGTTCGACTTTTTACAAGATTCTTTATCATCTGAAATACTTTAATTATGACAATTATTTCTTTTTCTATGAAATGTTTACATGTTTTATATTATATTCACTTCATTTAGTATCAATATATATATATATAATTACATGATCAATTACGTTTACATCATAGTTTTGATCATATTCACCTAATGTGTCCAAAATGACGTTGGTAGGTTTATTATGGTCAAAGTAGTCAATATATAAAAAAATCTAAAATAATAATCATGAAATAATTATCTTATTTATATATTATTATTATTTTTAAGCCAATCATGAATGATGTTTATGAAAAATGATCTGATGTTACAATCATGGAGGTGGTATCATGTCCGTACACATGAGTAATGATTCCATTTTTCAATGATCATCATGGAAAGAAGTTATGTAATATTTTAAATTTATATAATTATCATAATAGTATAAAAATTATTATTTAATAATATATAATAAATATGTCATTTTTGTGATGTGATGATGAAAAACGGAATCACATCGCTTTGAGGAGGCGGTAGTCCATACATCCTTGAATAACGTTATCATCTTATTCAGTGAGTGAAAAGGTATGAAATAAAATGATATATTATAAATTAATAAAGAAATATATTTCATGAATATCAAAATTCATCATTTATTTCTATTTAATCTCTCTTGGAATGTGTGTTCAGGTTATAAATCAATACTTCTAAGCAGTTTTCATTGGATTTATTTAGGAAACCAGAAACATCCAACAGTTCATTATCCAATGGAACTGCTTTCCAAAGACAGGAATTCATTATGTTTGGAAATACAATACTTACAAACACACATTGTTCTATAGGATGGGAGGTCAGACTCATCACACCCTTTTGGGGTGAATTATTTCCTACTCAAGGACTCTCTTATAGATTTATGATATTTCTTATGAATCCTTATTAATTTACCAACTATAACATAGGTTTCCCCTGAAATTATAAATCTATTATTAGAATATGTAAAATTTAGAGTCTTCTGTATATATTCAAGGATTTATATCAATGGTATCCACACATATGCTATTTTGAGATTTTTTTACCATTATTACGATAATATTGATTTTTTTAGTCACTCAGTGGGGCACTCTAGAATTTATTATCGTCTGTGGAGACAAACGTCTATTTTTTTATGTTGGGGTTGTACCCATAAATTGCTTACCTATGTATCCTTGTGAAAGGAATCATAACCCTCACAGTTCTGTTCCACTTAATGGGACACATCATACCTTTTAAGGTTTTGTGATAAGGACCTAACCGTACAACTTAATGCCATTTGGAAAGGACGACCAAGAAAAAAGTTTATAGTCAAAGCATGGTGTGGGACTTATTCCCAACTATCCAATGGAACCTAGAAATCATATGAGTTTTCCTGTTGGATTAGGCACTATTAGGAATATATCCCAAGAAGAGCATGGTTCTTTTGGAGTGTTGGGTTTGAAGCTTAGGGTGGCTTTCTACACATCCCATTCGGATGGGAATCAATTCCCACATAGTTTAGAGTGTCTAACAGGGGTGCATAACCATTTGAGAGAAATATTTTAGGGATTAAATAGTAAAAAGGAATCCTGAATAAAGATAATTAGTTTTGGATTCCATAAGATGATATCCAATGAGCTCGGCCCAAGGTGAAGGCTTCTTATATATCCCAATGTTGGTGGGAATCGGTGTTCTTGTAGTTTAAGAGATATGGATTGTGTGGATTTTGTGATCATCACAATTCACAAATACCGCATGAGTTATTCTCAGTGTGAGAAACAAGAATATGTGAATGATTCAAAAAACCACACACTCTCTCTTCTACTGACAGGAGTGGGCGGGCCTATAGTGAAAGAAGTTGAGGCGATAGTGGGTGAGGGCACAAAGCGAAGAACATTTAAATGTGGTATGGCATTGGAGGTCATGTGGCCCGTATCACAAAATATTAGGGACTTACCTCAGTGGGAGTGCTCGTTTATGATCCCAGGAGAGGGTAGAGACTTTTCCATTGTTTTAATAGAAAAGAAAGTGTGGCCCTCACTCTCTCTATTGGGTATAGGAGGGTCCAAGACTTAGAAATGAGAAGGGGAGGTAAAAGTACCATTCCCAAAATTTACGATAGAGAACATCCCAAAATTACCTCTACGATAAGGATCCATGTGACTGTAGATATTCAATCCTACAAAAATCACAAGGATCCTGATTCCCATAGAAGAAGAATTCTGGAAAGCTTTGACTATAGATATATAAACCCAAAATAGGATACATGCTGATGTTCCATTTTTAAAGGTATGATAAGTCATTAGGTTATGGTGTAGGCTTCAACTTAGTCCCTTTTAGACAAGGGAACTGAGTAAAGAGATACCCTACCATGAGTGGCTTTACAGTGGGTATACAAGATGATGTGCATAGGCCTTGAGCATAGCTATGAAGCATAGTTATGCCGCGTAGGTATGTCGTGGAGGTACACCTTGCAGGTATGTTGCGTAAGTTAGTCATGAAGGAATTATAAATGACCAAAAAAGTTCATAACATTGGAGAACAAGGCATATGAAAGATTCAAACTTTAATGTATTTCAAAATGTTCTTCTCTCATCTAATTCTCCATTCTTTGCTATTTTTTGAGAGATACCTTTGAAAATTGGGTGGTTCAGGGTGAAAGACCTTCCCAAAGGGAGATTCATGAGTTCACCCTTTTTTATGTCAAATAATGATTCCAAGGGTCCTATATATAGGAAAATAGGGTGGTTGGTCAAAAAGAGTTTAACGGCATAGGATGACAGCATAAATCCTTCATGTAGTCCCTCCGTGTAGGGGTATACAAGACATCTTGGTGTGTTTCTCTATCGGGTAGGTCCATCGTGCTGCTCTATCATGTAGCTCCCCCGTGAAGGTCTGTCATGTAGCTCCTCTATTCAGGATTATTGATTTTTTTCCCTTTTACATCATTTATCTTTTTCTTGAGACTTTGAAATATCCGGGGGATATATTCATAATTTTTTTTGTTTTGCTAAGGAGTGTCAACAAAATCCCACACTCCGGATTGTATCTGATTAGAAAGAGAGTCGTGTACCGAAGTAATATCATGTGTAAAAGAATATGGATTAAATTATGAACCACGTAGGTTTTTGGTTTAGCTATATCACACAGGTTTTTCTCATAACTATATCTCACAGGTTTTCTGAGTAGCTTTATTGTATAGTTTTTCCACATGGGTCGACGTTGTCAATAAATAGCTCAGTTCCTTTGCAATTTTCATCACTCATGATCTCATTTTTTTCTCTTTGTGTAGCTCATTCATCCAGCCTTTATACGTTGTGATCTCACATACGTCCCTTGAAATTTTCTCAGTGGGAAACCATTTGAGCGATGGATCTACAAGGAAAAATTTTGTCGAAGGACTTGTGCGAGGATCCTTGTCGAAGGACCTATGTGGATGACCTTGTCTAAGGACCTATGCGAAGGATTTATTTTTCCAAATTCACTAATTATGTTATTTTCAAAATTTTAGATTTCTTAAATAAAAATCCCAATCTAATGGTGAAACCTGGTAATAGTTTTGTAAGAAGTTGAGCACATGTTGACCAAAGTTGGGGAAGCTAAGGATCTTCAAAACGAGATGATGAAATTTGTTTGACCGGATTATTATGGCATTTTTGAAAGTACCCTCCATCTTCTACTGAAAATATTAATTACATACCAATGTGAATATCCACGAAGCAACGATCTTACTCTGTATGGACATGGTATTTTGAAAGATTCCCACATTCTTGCTACTGAGAGATACATTCCAAAGACTTGGTCTCTCCAATTCTTCAAATGTCATTTCATGAATATAACCTCAAAGGATATGCCTGATAATGATGTAAAAAGCCCAATTGGATGAATCCTACAATAGAGTCAGTGTACCCCTGATATGAAAGATCATGTTGTAGATCTATGACCTCATTTTTATGATTCAACCTTTCTTGATTCTCAAACAATTTAGTATGATGGTAGGAAATATGATTGGGATGTTCATTTTGAAGGAGGAGTTAAACCTAAATGGATGTGGCAATTTTTGAGTATGTTGGACATGTGAATAATTAAGGAAATAATTATCAGATGTTCTCATTTATGAGGCTTTGTGGATGGGAGAAACTTATTTTTAACAAAAATGACTTCATTACTAAATTTTTGAGATGATGGAGTCTGAATACAAGTACTTTACACTTGACACATGATGAGAACGACATCATTTTATGGGATATATACCATATATATGGGGTTTCCATTCTTAGGGATATGTTTGATGAGTTCATTCCACCGGTAATAACATTGGGTAATGTTACCATGACACCTCCATTGGCTCATGTAATATTCATAATAAAAAAGGATTTTCCTAAGTCAAGAAAGATATTCATGCAATAGTGTGGATGGACGGCTTTTTAGAACCCACAGCACAGAAAGGTCCCACCTATGGACATCTTTCTATTTATCCATTTGTAGATAATCAGTGAATTTTCAGAACATATTGGACCACATTGGAGAGAGGTGGCTACAAGCACATGGTCAATAAAGTCAAATTTTATATTGATGCAATGGTAAACTTACCCAGATTCCTTTCAATGTGTCTTAGAAACTAGATACTTCCAATCAGTGAGTCCTATAGCGGTGTAAGTGCGTTGAATTTTTTTATTGTAGAAAAATTGTCAGAGGGAAAACATATTTTGTTAGCAACTCATGTATTAGCAAGAATTTATTATTTCATTCTACATTTGTACAATGAGAAGGCTCTATTTTGACTTTTAGGGCCATTCCATGGGTTGTGGTGTTGGATTATGGAAAATGTTTCTTTAGATTCACATTTTCATTCAATTAGAGTCCCCAAATATCGATTTACCCCTTGTTACAAAATTTCTTCGAGATTCTGTAATTGAACGTGAGACCTTATGTATTATGAGGGCATTGAGTGAATCAGGATAATTAAGCTTCATTCCTTTTGGTATCCCACCAAATATAACATTTATTGATGATTGTAAGGAAGAAAATTGTGAGGTGTGGTCCTATAAGATAACATATAGAGATATTGTGTTATTGATTTCAATTGATGGTGAAATTATCGATGATCCTTACATCCCTTATAAGTTTGATATATAGATCAAATTTCACCATCAGTGAATCACTTTTCTTCCCACGCATTCTAGACACAAGAAACATCCAATGGTAGCCAGAAAAATATGGATTCTGATGGCTTTAGAGAGTTCCAATTAGTCAATTACATTACCTTAATCATATGAATTAATTGGATAAGAAGCTGGATAGGAAAAAACTCGGTCTTCTTCATACCCTCAAGGGGATTTAACAGAATAAATATATTAGGTGGAGACCACGAACACTGATTTACATAGAAATCGTGGTAAGGGGTATAAAGAAAAAGATGATTTAGAGGCTTCATAAGCTTTATAAACTTAAAAACATTTCCATAGAAGATATACCTAGAAGACTAAGGCTAAAGTAGCAATACCTCCAACACTATGGTGATCTAGAAATCGTCATCTGAAAGAGATTTCCAGCCTGTATGTTGACTTTTTTGAAGAAGAAGGGTGACCTAAAAAGTCTATCCAATGAGTAGGTGTTGAGTTATCTACATAGCCAGCCATATCAAACCCAAATTATTTGCATCCGTTAGTAGGAAACTTTTGTGATATCTTGACTCGTGAACTTAGGGATGCCTTTGAATTCTTCAAATAGAGCCTTCAAATACTAGATGTGGTTAACATTAAGGCTCCTTGTGATTATCATCTAGATAATAACCTATTTGAATTACAGGGGTATATTGCAGAATTGGAGACCTTCATATATGAAACTGATGACTAAGTCCAACCCTCAAAATGATTATCTGATATGATGGAACTAGGGATATGTGAAGGGTTAAATAATAAAGCTAAATAGGAATTGGAAATTTATGTTAATACTAAGGTTGAATTTTCCTTTTCATTATGCTTCACCATTTTTTTGTACTTCACCATCATTAATCTGGATGAGAATGATTTTTTTCTTGAAATAGAGAACTAAGATTATGAAAGGTTCTTAAATCACTGAGGCATGGACCTATGGGTTCCCCTATTGACACATTAAATGATCTCCACAAGTATCAAGAACATTATCATGGAGAGGAAATCATGATTGGGGTAATGGTGATAGAAAATACACAACCACTACCTTTGGTTTCTACTTCTAAGAGGAGTATTTAATTTTCTCTACAAGCATATTAAAAGAAATGCAAGAGAGAATTGAAATTAGTTTGATGTGTATGTAAATGAAGTATGTATTCTTACTATCCTCTGGTATTATAACATTCTTGATACACCTTGGTAACCATGCCCACCTTCTCATAGGATCTGCATCTCTCACTTATCTTAAGGGGTAAAAAACTCATCTTTCAAGAACGGATAAAGAAACACCATGAGAATCATAGTTTCGTGCTGATGAATATGTTACCTTAACAGGATATGTACTAAGAGAGGAAACTACATTTTTTCATATTTCTACAGAGAGAGAGATAAAGGTCATGGTAATGAGAAAAACATTTTTTTCTGTGTATCAATTTTTTTTAATATTCTTCTCTTTGTAAAATATCATATATGTTGCCCTTGAAAATGGCTCCTTTAATAATCAATGATAATATTATTATTACACTATAAGGAATGAATGATGATACTAGGAACTTTTAAGTAGATACTGGTGTTGATTATAACTTGGGAGGATCTTATGACATTGCACCAATTGAATAATTGATGAAACACAATTTTAGGAGATCCAATTTGGGCATCAATCAACATTTGATGGATACCTAAAATGGTGAGGATGCTATAACATTCCAAGTTTCATACACTGAAATTATAGACTCCCTTAATCTAAAAACTATTATTCCATGTTCCATTAAGGAGTTTGGGGACTTACATTGGGAATAAAGGGATTTAAGTTCACATTCTTGAATTTTTCATACATAGTTTTTCTTCTTCAACATGGTACCTCTCATTAAATTTCAACTTCTACAGCTTTTCCTATAGATAATGTTATAAAGTCCCTTCAAGAATGGGGAATTACACTCTATCTTTATTCTACTAAAGCTAGAGATATACTTAATATGGACCCCATGTTGATAGATTCTCTATATCCTTCGATTATAGAAACTGGGGAAACTCTAGAGAATTCTCCTCCCCAAGAAACACATCCAATAATTATTGAAGCCAATAATAATGGGGATGAATCTAACCAAGTATCCTAATTATCATTGGGTAAATGTTATTGATGGTCTAGATGATGCTCCATTTCTGAAATTATTCTGAGACTAACAATTATCATGATTCGACATTAAGGGTTATCAACTCTCATAACTAGATCAAAAGGTGAAACTTATTTGTTACCTCAAACATCAGTATAAGGTGAATACTCCACTGTTTCGATAGAAGTCGATTAAGGAAACTATCTATGTGATTTGTTTCAAGAGTACATTTTCCCCCATGGTAGTGATTGAGTATCATATTTAGATATGTAGTTTTCCCATGGCATGGCACCTGAAAAAACATAGAAATAAATTTGGAAGATAATTTCTGAGAAGCCTTTGGATGAACTGATTTCCCATTTTGGAAAACAATAAACACTATTTTGTGAAATGGGAGTTGGTGGATCTAACTATCACCAAGACTATAATGAAACGAAATATATCGTTCGCTTGTGGGAGAAATAACATAAACTGCGACATGATATTGAAAAGTACAGACGAAAGATTGGTATGGAGAGCTTCCAAGTTGTAGGGGTGGAGGCAGAGGTCAACCATAGTAAGAGGCCGACAGAAATTAGGCAAAAAATTGAAGAAATGATGAAGGAGATGAAACATCATCAACATAAAAAGGATGTTGTTCATAACATTCTTGAGAAACTGAACCAGACCTTGGGAGAAATCTGGTTGGAAGGGATAACCTCCATTTACACTACCAAAGAATCATATTGTCAAGCGTAGGAGGATTATGTTTCTCAACTATCTCAACATCAATAATTGGATGATAAGGCTCCTAAATCCGTTCAACAGATGATGATTAATATCAAGATTTTCTTTTAATACAAGAAATAGAGGCATCAATATGTGGATGTTTCTTTGATTTTACCATATGAATGAAAGGAAATATTTCTTGAGTCGCATATATCTTCATTCTTTATTTTTTTTCTATAATTATGATATCCAGGGTGATTTGTTTTGCTACATCAATCTTTTATATTTGATAATCTTAATTAAAATAATAGGAATGGACTGAACCATTTTTTAGCCTAATCAAATGGGCCTGGAGAGCATAGTTTTATTTTTATTCGGGTAATATAGACAAACACACTAAGTTTATATATTTTTTCATTTAATTGCATAATATTCCCTAAACCATAAAAATGTAGGTTTATAGAGTTAAGACTCATCTTTTTTCTAGGGTTCCCATTGAAGGGGTTTTGCAGCCTGATGTGTGTTATGTCTCTTTTTACTAGTAGTTTAAATTCATTCATGTTGGGATAGTAAGGATGGGATTTAAGGTCGAATAGATTTGACCATAACTTTTGAAATTAGATCCCAAACAAAGATTAGTGGCTAAGAATTTCTACAATATTATTCAGATACATCAATTTGTAATCATGAGTCATGCCTTTATTGTCAAAAAATCTAAATCAAGGTGTATAAAAATAAAGGAGGTATTTTCCATGGGTAGAGTTACAATTACATGACAACCCCATTATGGGGGTTGTGTTATGTAGGGCCAACTAGGGAATATGTTGCATATCCAAATAGTGGAATATTTTTAGTGATAGGTCGATTATTTAGGAAAATTTTATGCAAGGCCACTAGGGGCACATACTTCATAGTCTAAAAAAATAGATCTTAAAAATTAGATATTCTATTGTCCATAGATAAGAGAAAATAAGATTTGGGTGACTGAAGACCACTATGAGTGGTTTATTCTAAGAGTAGTTATTAATAAAGAAAGGGTCATCTAGGCCAACATAGGGCATGGGTGGGGAAACAAATCCTACAAATTTGGTGTGTAAAAAAAGGATAAAATATTTCAGAAATGGGTTTTCTAACATTATGCTGTGCAGTTTCAAGTCATGTAGTTAGGATATTTGGTTGTGTAGTTTGAATTCATGATGAAAGGACATTAGGCTTTGACATTTCATCTCATGATTCATGTACTTTGGGGGGATTTAATTTAAGGTCTTCAGCTCTGGCCAAATGTTTAAGACTGTCTAATTTTTTAATAATTTATCTGGAATAAGAGAATTGTAATCACTGATTTGGAAATTTTTAGATCTGAAGAATAGTATGGGAGAAGGCATAAAGAAATGTGAGGAAGTTTTTTCCAAGAATGATGTTACAATTATTAGATGAACCTTCTATGGGTGATGTATTATGTAGGGCCAACTAGGGAATTTGTTGTATAGCCAAACAGTGGGATCTTTTAACTGAAAGACCTATCATGTAGGCTACTTATTCAAGGACACATAGGGGCATATATTTCATAGTCAAGTAAAATAGCTATTGTGTAACAAATATTTTATTTCCAAAATCTGATGAAAGTATATGGAGATTCAGATTTTCCACAACACAGAGTTGAGTTTATGCAGAAAGGTACATGAATATAGAAAGAGCATTTTGAATCATGATTTCCAAATAATCAGAAGAATATAACTTCTATGAAGGTCTAACCCAAATTTAGGAAGTATGGTGTATGTATTATTAGTTCATAAATTTATGACCAAAATATAATGGAAATAGTAGATGATTTGTGGTCAAATGATCTAATGTTATTTCAAAATGATTTGGACACATGGAGTGGGAAATGTGTTAACCAGTGTCTTAGAGACATTCAAATAATGAAAATATTAATGGGATAAATATATAAGGATGATCGATTTATGATATATATTATTTTATATATTCCTCAAATTTTGATGGGGATATAAGATGCTTTTACAAAGAAAAATGTTACCATTAGTTGACAAAATTATTAATGGGGGATGTATTATGTAGCAAAAAATTTGTAATATGATGCATAACCAAAGATTCATTTCTTTTGATTGACAGAAATGTCATATAGAAACCATATTAAAGGCCATATAGGGACTCATACTACATTGTCAATCAAAAGAGCCCTTGGTATCCGAAATTCTGCCACAAAAAAAACATTAAGATAGATTATGACGATCGGAATGCATTCTAGCTTAATAGGCTAAAATATGAATGGGGGTAATGCTCAATTCATAGGAGAATCCTTTTGAATCAATATTGCACCAGGGTTTGGAGTCTCTTACATATATCTGAATCATATGAAATAAGGGGACATTTCTTATTTCCTTGGTGGGCTAAGGATAAGTCCCAAAATGAATGGCTTTTGCATATATATAAAATTATATGCGAGAGATGGAGAAAAAATATCATTTCATGGATAGGCCCATGATTGGATATTTCAGTGTCTCTGTGATTCCCATTGAAATGATGTGCAACTCAAATGTAGTTCTTGAAACAATCATTCGCCATCCCAATTGATTTTGATGTGAGAAATGAGGGATTTTAAAATATTTCAGAAGAATGGTTAAACTAAAGACACAAGATGGTATGAAGATCAAACCATGTGTCCTGGAAGAGTACTCTACATAGATTTGTTCATATACAGTAGGAAAAAGGGAATTAAATTTCTTTAAGGATGTGGTGGGGCCTAAGATTGAATGTCAATATGTCTCGATGCATCCCATTGGAATGATAATAAAGACACAAATAGTTCATGAAATATTCCCTATGAAGCTTTGATTCATAAACCCAATAAATTTAGACGTAATTATATTTTTCATGGATTTTCACAAGATTAGAGATCTAGGAATCTCTATGTATCTCATTGAAATGAGAATCAAGGCATGCATAGATCTTGAAATGTGTCCTCTATGTAGATCTAATTCAAGAAAAGGCTGAAATGGAACTCATGTTCCACCTAGGAGTTGTAATGGTTTGAGTAATTCTTGCGTATAGAAGATAGTGATTTTTTAAGAACCACAAGGAAGACCAATTTCTTTTTTCTTATGGGATTTCATATTGTCAAGTGAAGAAGATGTTAACCATATAGTTTAATGTCATGGAGCAAGGAAAAATGATTTCATTCAGTTTAACATAGTCCAGTAAGTACAAAGACGGTTCAAATTTTATTGTTGTACAACATGGATGAATATGGTTATTATGAAGTTTAATGTATTGCAACGAGGACATTGTGTTGTTCAGTTTAGATTTATGCAGTGAGGAAAATTTGATGTCTTGTTTAGAGTCATGCAACAAGGACAAATGACATGTAATAACAGAAAATAATTCTTCTAGAATATTTCATTGGTTGGAGTTGTAATGAGTTCTCCATCCCTTCAGATTTTGTAATAATCTCATTTAGAGTAGACCATATGTATTGAGTAAGGTCCCTCACACTTTTTCTCAATTTTAGAGGTTTCTTTACCATAATCATTGGAGTCCTGAGGATTAATACAAATTCAATTTGAAGAAATTAATGCAGGAAACGTTTCTTATTAAAAGATCAAGATATTCATTTCTGATAGACATCAAAATGATGAAACATAGGCAATATTTTTTCTTCTAATCAATACATATTATCAAACCACATTGGAGACTATTCATATGTATATAACTGATCATAGTTTTAAACTTGGATTGAAATCAATTGAATTTTTATTGAAAAAAAGTCTTATGATCCATACACCATTGAGTGTGGAGTAGTTCGAGTGGTATTATGGGAAATATTCTGATAATACCATAAATAATATAAATGTTTACCAAGCCAATATTCCTTATCCTTATCAACCATTTTCGACTGTATACATGAGACGGTGTTGTTAAAATACACTATTCTTCCATTGGCTGCTTCATAATAGTGATATGAATGGTTGGATTTGATATTGTGCTCCTAATATAACTTCTTCACCTCAATAGAACAGAAATTGGTGCCATTTTCTATTAATATGATATAAGGGACTCCAAATCTAGTAATGTTTTTTTTAAGAATCAAACAATGCTTGTCACTATAAATTATTGAGAGGAATTGCCTCAACCCATTTCGATGAGAAATCAGTCGTAGTAATAATTTACATGAACTTATTAGGCATTACTAGATGATAAGGACCAATTACATTCGTTCCAAATTTACGGAAAGGGCTAGGATTATTGTTTCTGTATGTATAAACTTTGGGGGTTGATGAATAAAGATAGACTTAACTTGCTAGATATGTCATTTCTTGGTGAAATTTGTGAAATCCTGCATCATTGAAGGCCCAAAGTATCAAATCCTTTGGATTTTATCAGAAATCATATGTCCAGACTAGTGAGCACCACAAGCTCCTACATGTAATTCTTTCTTGATATTATTAGTTTCCTCTCCACCAATACACCTGAATACGACCACATCAAAGCCCCATTTGAAGATGATGTTCTCGTGATATAAACTATCCTAAAGAGTGAAATTGGCCACTCATTACCGGATTGTCTCTTTCTAGTCTCTATCAAGGGGATGTGCTCTATTTTGATGTTATTACATGATATGTGTCATCCATCCCATAATATGACCATAAGAATCATAAATAGTGGTAATTTAATTAATTTCTTCCATTATAGTTTGAAAAATGGTGAATCCATAATAAAATGGGGAATAATGATGATTGACTCATCCGTAATAGGATCCTCTAGGGGTTTGGATGCATTAGCCAATGCTTTAGCTTGGGAATATTGTGATCATAGTACATATTAAAATGTTGTATTAGAGGGAATTTTAGAAATTAATCCTCTAACATAATCCCTCAAAGGGATTAACACTCTTTTCCTAATAGTATAATCCCCCCTGATATGTTCGATTACCAATTCTGAATCACCTTTCTATTTCTGGTGGTTCACTTGTACTTGGAATGCTAATTCAATAACTATAATAATAGATTGATGTTCTACCTCATTGGTGTTATATTAATCTGATAAAAAATTAACATGGTAACACTTCCTTTTCCAGGGAGAGAAAAAAAATTTATAACCCAAATTTTTTGAGTTTAGGGTATTCCATTCACTTCATCGTTGGACTTTTGAAAACACTATTAAAGTAAAATTCCCATGTTTGGTAATTATCTTGAATATAGAAGATTTAATCAATAAGATGTTCAGTATTCAATTATGTATCTTATAGATATGGGTTTTTGGAAAATAATTCTACTAAGTCTTGGCCATTTATTGCTTTCTAAGGCACATACTGGATATCAAACTATTGCAAAGTAACATCCCACCATGAAAAACATCTTATAAGAATAGGACGACTGAGTATAAATTTGAGTGGGATATTGGAAGATACCAAGTTGACCTTGTGATGTTTCCAGTAGTGATTATGCTTCTGAAGTGAAATGATTAATACCATGCACTACTTATCGATAAATTAATATTGAGTCTCTGTGTCAAGCATTGCTCAACTAAGATAGTAAAAAATATTTTCATTCCTAGAATCTTTATTTGGTGCAAGGAAGGGACCCAATGATCACTCAAAATATGTAACATATAGAATAGAATTATTTCCCTCAATAGGTGGAATTAATATCAACAACTTTAAGATATATTTTTTAGGGTATCAAATGCCTTTTGGAAGTCTTTATTTCACTGATATGTAACTCCCTTCTGAATTAATCTGGTAAAGGGTAAATACATGCCTTCCAAATTGGAGAAAATGTTCCAAATATAGTCCATGTTTTGTTTATGTCCTCTTAATTGTTTCAAATTTTGAGGAGGTGGAATGCCAAGGATTTATTTTTTTCTTCTCAAGATCATCTTCAATAGCATGATGGAATACAAAAAAACTAGGATCATTTCTCAAGGATTCCCCAAAAGAACTTTTCTTGATAATAAAATTCAATTTAGGTTTCCAATGTTTATTAAATATGGTCTCTAGATCTGTCAGGTGATCAGAAATTTTTATAGATTTTACCAATAACTCATCCATATAACATTCAACAAATTTTCCCCGGAAGAGTTTTATGATATGGTGCATGAAAAATTGATACGATGCAGCTACATTTTTTAATCCAAAAGGACATTACCTAATAGGAAAATACTTTTGGAATGGATATGAAGGCTGTAGACTCCTCATACTCTAGGGCCATTCATATTTTCTTTTACCCATTTTTTCCATCCATAGAATAGAGAGATTCATATTCAATTGTTGCATCAATCAAAAGTTCTTTAATTAGAAATGTAAAGTAATATTTGGGAAAATTAAAATTTTAATATATTATATCAATGAAAAATATGATTTTCCCATTATTATTTTTCACTGGGACTATGTTGGCCAGCCATTTAGGATATTTCACTTCCCTGTAAATGTTATCTTTGATAATCATGTCGACTTCAACCTCAATTTTAGAGGCCTAAGTTGGGTGTGTTCTTCTTGTTATCTACTTAAATCCCATATGATATTCTGGAAACCCAAATGATATGTGGCCACACTGTGATCGTGGACAAGAATTTCTGTATACTCCCAAGAAAATATATCTTAGCATTTCTTTAGAAATGATGTATACATATATTTTTCTTTAGTGGTAATGGATACACTAAGTATATTAGTGATTAGATCTTCTTCTGTATCCAGATTTATTTTTATTAGCACATCCACAATGTCAGATACACCTTCCTCAAATGCTAGTGGGGAATATTTAAGACATTCTTCTTCAACATCATCACATGTCACTTCTACTGTTTCTGTTTGAAGGGTAGGTGATGAAGAAAATCTTTTAGAGCTATGGTAGGATTTAGTATTTGAACATCTTGAAGAACTGGCAACCATTTCCAACCCAACAGATGATGAAGGCTATTTCTGGAGCATTGAAGAGAGAATGATGGGTTGGGAATCAACATCTTTGTCTTCATTTATTAATGAAACAACTTATTCTAGTTTGATTGATGAAGAAAACTGCTGCTAAAGTTTGGTGGATGAGATGAAGGCATCCCTAGTGACGCATTCACTATCAAAACATTCTCCCATGATTTCATGATAGATTAAAACAACTGAAATTAAGAAATTCTCTGGGCATGTTCTTGGATATGGTTTTATGCTTTCAATTTGATTGATAGGAAACACACAATCTATACTCACATGTTTTAATGGGTCAGTAGTGATCTTTTATAGACCATTCAGAGCATTGATTATTGGTATATATTTTTCCACATTTCTCTTTCCATTTGTGTGATATAATTTTGCGTCATTATATTGAGATTCAAATGTTTTGAATAGAGCCTTGTCACAATACAATTCCCAATTTGACCATTGAATAAAAACATGCGACATTGGTGGTATGATGATGGAATGTCTGCATGTTGATGTTTCCATGGCTTTCCATGAAGAATGTTGAATGTTTTGTCATGTTGGAAAACCATGAAATCTAAATTATATATATGATCGCTAAATTGAGTTATAAGTGTAATATTTCCTAGAGGTTCCTTATCATTCTTTTTATGACCACTAAATATTAATGTATAATGTGATAAGTCATATTCGGTGAGACCCAATCGTTGAAGTGTAAGGACGGGAATGAAGTTGACTCCTGATCCATTATCGATGAAGGCTAGTCAGATGTCTATATGATTAACCATTCTAGATAGATACAAGGGCCTGATCTGTCCATGTACAATATCATCCTCATCTACATCCATGAATGATATGTCTTGATGAAATTATACATGATCATTCACTATAAGGTAAACCTCAGTAGAATCAACCTCGGTTTCAAACTCTTGGGGTATAGAAAAAGGCACAATAAGTGCTTCTCGAAGATCTTTTGATAGATTCAAAGAATCAATGATTGATAACATGGCTGGTACACACGCTAGTTTTTCGAAAACATCAAATTTTTTGTCTAAAGGCCTGTGTTTTATAGCATGGATATCGGTTTTCTAGGTTCCTTAGAAGTTGATGGTCCTGATGTAGATGCACCACGTGTTGGAGAATAAGCTAGAAATACTTCTACTCTTGGTAGATTAGAATAAATATTTCGATCTACCTAGTGAAGGAATTATGTTATAAAATCAAATTGGTCTTCCAATATGACCATGTTAGCAATGATCCTGTCATGTGTGAGAAAATTTCCTTGTTCTTTCTAATCCCGATGAAGGTCTCTCCCACTAGTTTCTATCGAATAAATGGTTCAAGCTTGAGTATAGTTAAAATAATGGTTCCAAGAATATCTATATCTTTCCTTGTATCTTGAAAATTGGATTCTTCCTCTAGTTCCCCAATCAAGTACAGGGAATTCAGGCTCATCATTACCAGGATCATCATTTTCATAGGGGTCCATTAAGTGGATAACATTAACAGAACCAAAGCTATATTCTTCATCTGATGATGATTATTATTGAGATGTCATTTATAGTTTTTCCATTTGGCGGTACGGTGCCCATGATTTTTAGACCAAAATCCTGCAATCTGCCAAAGTCATGGACAACTTTGTCCTATACATTAGATCATCTTATTCTGACTGCCATTTATCTTTCGGATCATGTCACTTCCTTGAAGATTTACCATTGGTGTATTGATCTTTTAATGAAGATGTATTTGTTGTAGCAGATGTGGAAGAAGACATAGTAATTTTTTCAACTATGTTCATATAATGGGTTGAGTTTGGTTGATCTTTTTCCTAACAATCCAATCATCATACATCTATTCATTTTTTCTTTTGACTTCGTTTCATTCGTTTTCTTTCTATAGACCAGAAACAGTAACACAAGCTACTGGGCTGATGAACATTTAATCTCATATGTCCAGAGTCTAATTTTTTGGAAGGAGTACACTAAATACAAAACACTCCTAAATTGGATTCCCCAACATTTTATAAAAGGGGAAATAATTCGGTTGATATTCATCCCCTTCTTTGTTCAGTTTCGTTAGCCTTGGCAACTGAACTAAATTGCTTTCCAATGCTAAAATGAATTAAATGGGAACTTGTTCATTCCTAAAGGAATAAACAATGTTCATTAACTCTAAAAACTGTCTCTTCCATTGATATTTTTGATCATCTTGAGGAGGCGGTCATTGTTACTGACAATCGAGAGGTGGATCCTTTTGGTGTGACTAAGTTCTTGAAGTAGAAGCTGGTACATGTGCTTATTTGAGCATGACTATAGAAGAATATTCTTTCCCAATTCTCCTTTCCAAATATTATGGGATTACACAAGAATTATCTTTGGGTTCCACAATGGAATCCTCAAATTTTGGTGAGATTGAAGAAATGTATTGAAACCCCCCTATGTATTTCATACGGATTAGTGGTTTGTGTAACTCATCATGCAGATTTCCACACAAATTGATAACAATTAGTTTTAAAGGATTGTTATATTTAGGAAATATATTAATCATTTCCATCAAGCAATGAAATCTAAAACTATTTAATTCTACCATTGTTTTCAATTTTAATGGTCAAAACTAGTTGCCTTTGGGGGTGTTGAGCTGAATTGGGGATATAATTTATGACGGAGGTCCTCCCGTCCAACAATTGATCGATACTGAAAACATTTATACCAAACTAAGGATGGACCCTATAATTGATTTTACAGAGCATCTAAAAATTACAACGTCTTATTGTTGAGGGGCCCCCATCATGGGATCACAATAAGAAACCAAATTTGATAAGTGATTCTATGGATCCTCTAAACCATTATAGATTGGAAATGTGGTATTCACAATGTTTGGTGGGGGAGTAATCAGATCTACATATTTAGTGTAAGCATTATTTTGTAGTTTTACTAGTGCACAACATTCATCCATATATTCCAATCAATTTTTTAATGCCTCAATTGTATTTATAATAATTTGGGGAATATCTTGATGGGATGAGATCTATACAGGTACAACATCTAGATCTTGAACTGATGTGATGACTGGAAGAACAACTTGTGAGGGTAGTGATGGTATTTGTCTTGGATAACCCATGGGTACATACCTATAAGGATGTGTTTGATCATGTCCTAGCTCTTTTCCTAATAGGGGGAATTAATTATCTGCAACATTAGTTGCAAAAATCCATTTTTTCTTAGGAGTTCATATAGGATGTGAAATTTTAGGATCTTCTTCTCAAGCATGTTTGGTAGAAATGGTTCTTTGATGTAACTCTACATTGAGTATTTTCAACTCCTTTATCTCCTCTTCTTGTGGGAAAAATCATTCTTCAAGAGAATGATATTGGCCTTATTCAGTGGAAATGTGTGTCATGATATTACTTTTACATTTCCCGTTGGTCGACGCCTTTCGAAGGGGTGGGGGTTGGTTACTTAAGGTAATACCACGATTTTGCGTAAGCCTATGATTTTGATTACGCACACATCCTTAATTTTCTTTAGTATGTACCATATTATGAATAAGAACTTCATCCTCCGACTCCCCTAATCTGGACTCAATTTCCAAAGGATATTATCTAATGGAATTAATGACATTTACTAATAACTAATGCCTTGATGGAATTATATCATTATTTTTGTAATATCGTCTCATTTTGTGTCCTCCATGATAATTTTTTGTGCTATATTCTGAATTACCAATAACTATTTTATGGATATTAACCTAAAGGGAATCCTTGGATAGTTTAGTTGTGCATTCACATTGTGGATTCTTCCCTAATTGGGAGAGAACTAAATTCCGTTGAGGAGGAGATTATAGATATGAAAACTTCCCCAGCCCTTTGGGATGGGGATTTTCCTACTCTTCTTCTATGATCATTTGAAATTTTTATATTGAATTCAAAGGTTCAGTTAAACAAGCACACAACCCTATAGGGTGGGGTGTATTGTGAACTTTTTTTGAAGAGATTAACGTAGATCCTCTTATGATATTATAAATTCTGCGATGATCATTGGCTGCATTCATTATCAAACAAACTCTAAAATCACTTGTTTCAGAAAACCATTTTGATATATCCAATTTTTTTCATATGATGGCTAACATCCTCTATGTGGGAGGCCTTCTTAATGTTCATAGATTCTTGATGAAAAATTACTTCTTCTATCTTTCTCTCTTTGAGTTTAATGTGGATGATAGGTAATCGAGGAATATTCTTGATCATATCTTTTATTACGCATAAAATTTATTGATTGTAGCCATCCATGTGTAATAACATTTCTTGAGACCATTTTTGACAGGCTTTGCTAATTTTGGATCACAATGAAATTACATGCTCCATGTGCAACCCATCCTATAATATGAACACTAGATGGGGTATCAGTAATTACCTAGTGTATCCTCTTTAGTAAATCTAGGCATGCACCCTGAAGGGTTACCTTCTACTTTTAAACCATTGGATTTAGGGAAACAGAAAAATATCCCAGGTAAATTTGGCGTTGCAACCGTTTTACTACATTTACATGACATTGATATTCATCTTATGGTAAAACATAGATGAAAAAGAGTCTTCCATACATTGAGGTGGATATCATCAATGGAATATTCTTCCATAAATTCTATAATGTTGTATTTATAGGTTTCCAAAGGGTAAAACATGACTCTTATTTCACCCTTAGCCAAATTTTTTCTCATATTCATTATATCCTCAATGTCTTATTCTAGAGGCTTCTTAACTTGATCCGACCAGAGTGGACATTTATCAACACTTTCATCTTAAATAGTCAGATCGATTTTTTTCTATTATATAATAGATTAAAAATTATCAAAGGGAGGTTCATAGAATGACCAAAACCATGGGATGACTTCTAGTTGGGAAATTATTTCACAAGTTAGTAACAAGGAATCAAACATGACTGGCCTTATATTGGAAAGTTCTTCAAGATAAGACGGATTTCTCATCAATATAATTTCAATTAGAGAATAATATTGACAATGAAAAACAATACTATAGAGAGAAATTTCACAATGAATTCCATCATACAGTGGAAAAACATGGTTGATCACATCAATGGATAAATCCCCATGCTCATTGGTCTTTTGGCCACATAGAGTATTTTTATGGCTCTCATCCAAATATGAATTCTCTACAAAACCAAATTTTGATGAATCAAGCCTTCATGATGGAGTTTCGGATGGGGAACATCATAATTACTTCTACTACGCCCAAAATTTTATAATAATACGGCATGATATTATGTTGGAATATATAAATTTCTGAGGTATTCAAGAACTCTAGAATTAAGAGGAGCCATATAATAGATTGAAGCATAATTTTCCAGTAGTGTTTAGTGAGAATTATTCTTATATGATCTTTTACACATAGTTGGGGCCACTTTTTGAGAGAATTGGTCATCACAGGAAGGTGTATGTGCTTGCCTTGGAGTGATCATTAGATTATTCCAATTATCTACAATTGGAATGGGTGTATGTTCCTAATTTGGTTGTCCGTATGAAATAGGAATGTATGCCCCATAACCCTATTTTAATATAACATTGGCGTGTAACTTCCTGGGATGCCATGTCAACGTGTCATCCTAGTTATAGGGATATAATTATAGGTATGTTTCCCTAGTATTGATGACGTTTCCATTATGATATTCTTGAAGGATTAAAAAATTTGGGAAGGAAGTTGTGTCTTCCCTCTCACAATTTCTAAAATTTGTTTGGTGACTTTAGTAGCAAGAAGAGAAATATAAGTACATTCTGTATCTATAGTAGGAGTATGTTCCTGATCCTTCCCTCCCTTTACTGTCAGTGGATACTGACAGTACTTATGTATAGGGGGGAGTGATTAGTCTGCCATATGTTTTTCATTGAGGCATTCCTAGTGACTTCACTAGGTGCTTCCAAATGTGACTGCTGGCAGGCTTGATGGATGTTGTTAGGTGTATGTTTCATATGGTTGTTTTCCTCCATGTATGGTTAACATACATCATTCCATTCCGACAAAAGAGACTACATGAAGGATTAGTAACTTCATGCATTTGTATGCTCCTTCTTACCAGTTGAAACCATATTTGATAGGATGTATTCCTTGAATGTATCCAGATGAGTGTGTGGACTGGATGATAGTTTGTAAGCATGTTTATGTGCGTGCTCAAGCTAATTCGCTGGATTTGAATGGTGGGATTGTTTAGTCACCGCGAGACGAGTCTTCTAGTCGGTGAAATTAAAGTAGATGAGTGTATATCCCAGTTCCTTGTTTTCCACCATGTTAGGATGACAGACTTATATGGAGGGGGAAAGGGTAAGAACGTATTCCATACTGGCCATATGTTATCCCCGGGTGATGAACATGCATGCATGGGTCTGAGGGACCTGGGACGAACAACTGAAGGCACACCCCCATCATATTTGGGGTTCACTACAACATGAATCTGTTGGAGGAAATTGATGGTTGGAGACCCCAGGAGGGACCCCTATATCTTTGAGTTAAGGCCATGGGTGACCTCCCGATAACCTATTTTTGTTATGGGATGGGGTGGTTTTTGAATTTTGAGGAAAAATACCCCCAAACAGTTGAATATGGTGGTTGGAACCATCTACTTTTTGAACAATGGCCATCACTGACCAGATGATCGAGTGTTGTTATTAACATGGAGAGCTCGTCGGGCAGCCTCTTGGGTCTGGATAGTACCATATAGAAAGTATTCCAAAACCAATACATTTGAGACCTAGTATTGAAGATAATGTGTTCTTGATGATGTCCTTTTAGAAGATAATGATCCAACTTGATCACTGTATGGGGCATTCATGTGTGCAAGCATGAAGGAATCCATTTAGAGTGGAGGGATTTATTAGAGAACATGAAAAATAATAAAATGAAGTCTATAATGTGACAAATTCTATTTAGATACATGTGTGATTGAACCATTTTCTGACCTTCCTTTATTAGGGGATAGGGTCCTACCATATGGGTAATACGATCATCATGGTTAATGATTCAATTTGGGTTCACCATTTCTTTATTTCTTCACCCTTGGTACATGTGTTATGGTTATGAATCACTACATACAGATAGTTTAAATTGAATTTATTTATGGAACTAGAAACATCCAATGTTTATTTATCCAAATGGACCTTCATTCCAATGTTAGGTATTCATTAGGATTGGACCTACGACACTTAAGAAATGACATTGGTTAAGATGATGGGAGGTCGGACTCATCACACCATTTTGGAAGGAATTATTTCCAACTTCAGGATTCTCTTATAGATTTAAGATATTTCTTGTGAATCCATATCAATTAACCATGAATGACATATGGTTCCCTTCAAATTTTCAATAAATTATTATCATGTGTGACATTTAGAATAATTAGTATATATTTGATATTTTAGGTTAATGGTATGAACTCGTATACGATTCATAGATTCTTTAAACTATTATTATGATAATAGTGGTGTTTTAGGCTACTCAGTGGGGCACTCAAAAATTTATAATCATTGAGGGAGATGAATGTTTTTTTGTTTTGATGTTGGTATCATACCCATTGTGGGATACCTATGTATCATTGTGAAACGAATCAGAACCCTCATAGTTTGGTTATGCATAATGGGACACATCAGACCTTTTATGGTCATGTGGTAAGGACATAACTACACAATTTAATGTTATGTTGTAAGGAAATATATGAGAAAAGTGATTAAGGAAATATTGATGTGAGACTTATTCCTAAGTAGCCCAAGGAACCCAGAAAAGATATGAGTTTACATGTTGGATTTGATCGTATTGGGAAGTTGCCCCAGGAAGAGAAGGGATTTTTGAAGTGTTGGGTTTGAACCTCATGGAGTCTGTATACATATCCCATTCTGATGGGAATCAAAGCCGACAGAGTTATGTGAATCTCATAGGGGTTCATGATCCATTAAAGGAAAGAGGTTGGGGATTACCATTAAGAAGGATGCATGCATTAAGGGAATTTGGCTTGGATTCATAAATAGGATATCCAATGAGCTCGAGACATAGTAAAACCTTCCTACATTTCACATTTAATGTGGGAATCTGAGTTCTTGTAGTTCAAGTGATATGGATTGTTTTGATGTTGTGATCATCATAGTTCTCCAAACCCACGTGAGTCATGCTAGGTCTGAGAAATAGGAGGATATGCATGATTCAAAAAACCACACACACTCTCTTCTGCTAATGGGAGAGGGCAGGCCTACTCTGAAAGAATACCAGGTGATATTGGGTGACACTGCAGAGAGATGAAACAAAAAATGTGGGATGACATGATGGGTCATGCGGCCCGAATCATGATAGAATATGGAATTACCTAGGTGGGTGTTCCCATCTTGGATCCGAGGAGAGAAGGGATACTATTAATTTGTTTGAATGGAAAATAATGTGTGACCCTCACTCCCCCTATTGGGAACAAGAGGCCCTGGTTCTTAGAGATGAGAAGGGGAGGTTAGAGTCACATTCCCAAAAACTGTGTTAGGGAACTTCCAAAAATTATATATAGGGTTATCCTCCATGTGAATATAGATATAAAAACATAAAAACATCACAAGGATCCATAATCCATTAGAAGACAAATGTGGGAAAAAACTAACTATAGTCATACAAACCCAAATTTGGATACATGTTGATGTGCCCTTCCCAATGTTTTGATATGTTAGGAGGTTTTTATGGAGGATTAAACTTATTCCCTTTCAGATATGGGAACCAAGGAACGAAGATACTCTACCATGAGTGTCATTGAATAGGGTTTTCAAGATGATGTGAGTAGGCCTTAAGCACAGCTATGAAGCACAACTATACCACGAAGGTTTGTAACATAGGTGCACCATGTAGGTATGTTTCATTGGTTTGTCACAAAGTTCTTAGAGATGATTGAAAAAAGTTCTTAACATTGGAGAACCAAGCCTATGCCAGTATAAAACATTGAAAAGATTTTAAAACATTCTTATCCAATCTAATTCTCTCTTCTCTCATTTTTTAGAGAGCTGCCTGACAAAATTCGGTGGATCATGGACAAATATCAACACAATGAGAGATTCAAGAGTTCTTCAAATTTGTTCTCTTTCAAATGAAGAGCCTAAGGGCCCAATTTATAGGCAAGGAGGGGAGATGGTCTAAAGGAGTTCATCGGCGTAGGTTCTTTACATAGAACCAACCCGAAGTTCCTCCGCATAGGAGTATAGAAAATATCTTGGGGATGTAGCTCTATCACAGAGGTCCTCCGTGTAGGTATTTTGTGTTGCTCTACTGCGCAGGTGTGTCATGTAGCTCCTCCATTCTGGTCTATAGGAATTTTAATACCTTTTAAATATTTTATCATCATCTAAAGACATTTAAATATCCAAAGGGCGTATTAATAATTTTTTCTCTTGCTAAAGAATGTAAAAAATGTCACATATATTCATCATCTATAGGATTATTACCATCTTGTTAATGAAATAGTGGAAAAGGAATCACATCACTTCACGTGGTTATAGTGCACTATATACACAAGCAATGTGTGTAGTATCTCCTATAGAATTGAATATTAAAATGATATATATTATATAATGAATTAATAGGTATAATTATTTTATAAATATCATATATATACATTAAATCCATCATTATACCCAATCATGAGAGGGGTTAATGGGAAAATGAAATACATTGGTCCACGGTGTGATAGTCTGCCCTACCAACAAATGATGATTTCATATTACATTTGACGGAAGAGAGAAAATATTTAGTTAATCCAATTAATAAGATAGAATCATAGTAAATTATATTCTATTATGTCATTATATTTTATTTTTTAAGACAAATTTATATTGGTGGAGAAAAAATAAAAATAAAATTATGTTTGATGAACATTTCCTCTTCTTTAGGTGTCCTTATTCAGTTTACACTAAAATCCTTCCTATGTTGAATTTATTCTAAACGTGATGATTTTATGATAATAGGAGGTATTTTTGGAAGTTATTAGGTTGGGTATTGGCCAAAAATGTGGTTTAGGGTGTACAAATAGATGAAACACTACTAGAAATACAGGTATTTACGACGGGATCCCGTCGCAAATGGCCTTTTTCGATGGGGCCCTGTCTCAAATGACCCGTTGCGGAAAACGGCGTCGCAACAAATGTTTTTTGCGACGGGCCCGTCGCAAATAATTTTTTTTGCAACGGAAAATGGGCCCATCGCAAATAGATTTCGGGTTAAAAAAACAATTTTGCGCGGGCCCGTCGCAACAAAGTATATGCGACGGGCCCTTTTCCCATCGCAAAGAGTTTCTTCAAAGAGCATATTTGCGACGGGCCTGTACAAAATAATAATAAAAAAATTAAAAAAAATTAAAAAAATTATTTATTAATATTTAAATATATTAATCTATTTATATTGATATAAATATAATATTTATTTTATCAATATGTTTTTGAAAGGATCTATGGAAATATAATATTAATTTATAAGATATTTAATAAAAGAGGATTATAAAATAAATTATAAAATATTTTAAATTAGTAATTATGTAAATTTTATCAAATAATAGTCATTTAATAACTCTTTGAATATAAAAAAATAAATGAAAGATCAAATATAAGTGGAAAATGAAACCCAAACTTCAAACGTCCATAACATTAGATTCGGGACTCCGTTTGAGTTCTACAACATATCAAATCGAAGCCTGTGACTAGCTCTACAGTCCTATGGACTGGTACAATCTGTCCAAGGTTTTTTCGAGGCCAGAAAAGGCCAAGAAGGCCTCTAGATCTGAGTTTTTAGTCGGGGTTCCCCAGTTTTTTACCATTAAAACAACTATAACTTCTGATCCCGATGTCTGATAAACCTGTATCATATATCATATCGAAGATCATTTCTTTTTCATCGATTATACTGACTGTAAAGCTGAAACACACTCCTAGAATAGATGTTATGGTCGTTTTAACATTCAAATGGCTATAACTTTCGATCCGGATGTCCGTTTGGCCTGTACCGCATATCATATCGAAGATCATTTCATGTTCTTCTATTTGACTAGTTGTGCAGTTGAAATAGACTTACTGATCAGAAGTTATAGCCTTTTTAACATTCTCGATGGATTGTCACCCCTCATTTCTATGTATTCATTCATAACTATACATATATATATATATATGTGTGTGTGTGTGTCTTGTATATATGTATGTATATATTTATTTATTTATTTATAAATACACATAAAAACACATATTTTATAAATTTATTTAAAACTATGTTTATAAATATATATTAATATACAAATAAATATGTGAATAAAAAGTTATAACTATATATATATATATATAAATATATATAAATATATATTAATATACGAATAAATATAACTATATATATATAGATAGATCATTAAATGTATAAAAAATGAAATGGATTAGTTGTAAAGGATAATGCGCGCATGGAGGAGGTTTATTAATAATTATTAGTAATTATTAGTAATTATTAGTAATTATTAGAAATTATTCGTATTTTTTCTAATTTTTCGTAATTGTTCCAAATTATATCCTAATTATCTAAATTATTCTAAATTATTACTAATTATTACTAATTATTACTATTTATTCCTAATTATTAGTATTTATTACTAATTATTAGTATTTATTACTAATTATTAGTATTTATTCTAAATTATGACTAACTATTAATAATTATTCCTAATTATGACTAATTATTATTAATTATTCCTATTTATTGATAATTATTTCTAATTATTTTTAATTATTCCTAATTACCATTAACTATGAACACTGAATACTAATAATTTAAATTAATTAAATAACAAAATAATCTAAACATAATTAAATTACAACAAATTAAGAATAATTAGAACTAATAAAAAATTAAAAATAATTATTAAATTAAAATGAACATTAATACCTTTAAAATTGATCTGTGGTTGATCTCTGATAGTTGTTGAAGACTTCAATATCAACTCCGAAAATAAAAATTAAACTTAAAAAACTGTGAACTGTAAATATAGAGTTTAGAGAGAATTAGAAGATAGAGTTTGAGAATGAATTGAAAAAAACGGATGGGGGTATTTATAGGTTAGCTTATTTGCGACGGGACTATTTGAAATGGGTATTCCGTCGCAAATAGTATTATTTGCTACGGTACCCGTCTCAAATACTTTAGCCCACATTTATCATGGTCAACGGTTAAATAGTTATTTGCGATGACTCTCATCACAAATAATAACCTACCGACATACTATTTGTGATGGGGGTATATTCCCATTGCAAATATTTTTTACCGCCGCCGGATATTTGTGATGGGTGGTAACCCCCCATCACAAATAGTATTCCCGCGGTTTGGCGCGCATTACGCGCCAAATCTTTTGTGACGGGTGAGATTTCCCCATCGCAAATAACTACTTATTTGCGACGGGAAAATTCCCACATTGGAAATATGTTTCTAACAAGACTATTTGTGACAAGATTTATCCCCGTCACAAATAACCCACCGCACAAACCCCTTTTTCCCGTAGTGAAAGTGGATGTCCTTTTATAAGTTGGGGAGAGAACACACTTTGTATTTTTGAAACAATTTGTGTGCTCCCAAATTTTATTATTTTAAAAGTGGAAAATTATATCATTAATGAAACATAGAGTTTTAATGGTCTATATACACATACATTAGTTTTTTGATATTTTATAGGTCAATGTTACCTTTATCTATTTTATTTAACACCCGGGTAAACTCATTTATAACTTAACTATGGTAATTAATTTTTAATTTTTTCATTATTCAAATTTGTAAATAATTAAATTAAAATTATTAGAAAATATTATTTATTAATTTTCAAAATATGTAATCCAAATTTCCAAATTTCATTTTAATAATATTCAAAAATATGTTTATAATATATCTAATTGACAAGGTGAAAAATCGGTTTTTATGAAGTGTATTTTTTTAAAATACTTGATTATATAATAATTTAGTCACTCAAAATATAAATTGTATTAATTCATATTAATTTCTAATGATGTTTAATTAAAATTTAATTTCATAAATTCCCTATTACGGATTATTTAAATTAACTAAAATATAGAAACATGATTCCTTTTAAAACACGGTATAATCACACAAACTAACTTACACTAAAAACCAATATAAAGTTGTTTAAAGAGTAACTAATTGGATTAAATATAAATAAATAATACATATGTTGCATTAAATTATATAAAATACATAATTTGACTTTTAAATTATATAATTTATTGAAAAGAAAGGACATTTTAAAAAATTGGTATTTCAACTATTTACTAAAAAATAAATATATTTTGAAAAATCACAAAATTTCTCTATAGGAAACTAATTTATTAAAATTTAAAAAATGATATTCATATTTTAAAACTTATATTCTAAAATTTATAAATTATATTTATTAATAAATACATATAACAAAATATTTTCATTAAAACAATTTACCTTTTTATTAAAAGTACCTAAATTTTTTATAACTAATTTAATGATCTAATTCATATTAAGAAACAATAAAGTGAATTAGTATAGATTTTAATGGGTTGTTACATTCTTCCTTCATTTTAAGTTTTTTTCCTCTAAATATTATACACTTATTAAATAATTATGGATATATATATATATCCCTCAATCCATTTTTAGATTCCCATGTTACTGATTCATCCATCCACGTGTTGTCTAAAACCATATCCTATTTGATTGTCTTCTTTAAAACATCTATTCTCTAAAATAAATAATGTAATATGGTTGTTCCAAATATGAAGTTTTTTCTTAAAGGTAAAATAATTCAGCTCTAAAAAAATGAGACACTTTTAGTACATATTTCGTTAACATTATAACATGATATACAATGTGTACTTGAGAAAAACATGATGGTAAAACAACTCTGTAAGAAACTGATCAATTTTTTTTTAGAATTTTTATGGTCCAATTAACCATGGAATTAGGTTCCCCTTATTAACAAAACTCATTACTTTTTTTCTTGGAGAAACTTTGATAAATACATGATCACCAACATCTAAGGAAATATCATTCATCTAGTTATCCCCATAACTTGTCATAGTACTTGGGGATGTTCCCATATATTATTCAATCAAATAACAATTCTCTACCTCTTCCTGTACCAACTGTGGCCCCATAAACATCATTTCTCCTACATCATCCCACAAATGATATTTTCAGAATATATATTTCTATATAATCCTTCAAATGGTTCCATCTATAAAATGGAATTAAATGTGTGGTTATATGAAAACTCGACAAATGAAAGATGTCAAGCCCAACATCCCTGGTAATCCATTGAACATGATAGAATCATATCATGCATGCTTTTAATCGTTCGCTCTTACTATCCATCGTATTGGGGATGAAATGTTGAACTAAAATTTAATTTAGTTCCTAATGAATTCAAAAGTGATTTCAAAAAAGTAGTTGTGAACATTTGATCAGGGTTTGATACAATGGGGAGAATAACTCCTTATAATTGAATATGTCCTTTGTGTATAGTAGAAAACAATTATTTAAAGACGTTGTATCTCTAATTGGAAGTAAATTTGAATATTTAGGTAACCAAAAAATAATATCCAAAATCGAATTGTTACCTCTTATTTTTCTTGGCAATCCCACCCTGAAATCAATAGATTTATTATCCCATTTCCACTATGGTGCAAGAAAATGATGAAGCATACACATTGGTAATCAACTTTCTCATTTAACCTTTTGGAAAATAAATCATTTTCATGGAATTTCAGAAATATATATTTTCATTTCATCCAACTCATAATACTCCTGAAGGTCTCTCTATATCTTAGTGAAACCAATGTGATTGGAAAATATAGAACTATTATATGTATTAAACATATCTTTCCTCAACTAGAAATCAAAAGTCACCCATAATGTTTTTATAAATCATAAATCATTTTATTCCTTAATATTAATGTTATGAAACTTAGTCTTCTAAGTGGATTATTTTATTTCCTACAAATATTTATCCCCCTTATAAGATTTATTAATTATTTATGACAATGTATATTGTACTGAAACATGAAACAAAACATATTGTTTTCCTATATCCTCGATTTATAGGCCAAATGTCATCAAATAATTAAACAAATGGTTGAATATGACGTCTAACATTTTTCAATGTACCATTTCATCAACTAAAATAATTGTCCATTTTTTCTTTATATGATGGAAATTAATTATGTTATCATAATCCGTGATTAGTTTCATCCATATTTTCTGTATCATGTTTTATTATTTTTTAGTGAATATATATTTAATGATTTTATAGTCAATATAGATTTCAAACTTCACTCCATTCAAATAATTCCTCAATTATTTTGAATAAAAAATAAAAACTTCTATTTCTTGATCATCTTTATGGTATTTGATCCAATGATGTTTCAATTAACCTAAAGAACATGAAATAAAAAATCATTATTAAATAGGGCATTGCCAATCCATTTCAGAGAATAATCATCATGGATAACGAATTCTCTATTTTGATAATGTAAGGCTAAGACTGGTGGATTTAGTAATATTCATTTCAGTTCATGAAACAATTTTCACAATATTTTTTCTAGATTAATTTATCTCCTTTTGGGTTACATAGTTAGTGGGATAGAAAAATGGGAAAATTTTTTAAGAAGACATCATTATTAACCCACTAATCCATGAATAATATGAATATTTAGGATATGTTTTTGTCTTTAAAATTCATTAAAACATTTACCAATGTGTAACATCCCAAAATGGGTGCCCCATATCGGTGCCTCTAGGCTATTAGTTACATAACCTATAGCATGCCTCCTCATATTTTAGAGGCTATCAAATAGAGGTAAGGTTCTAGTATGAATCATGGTGAGACTATAACTTATTTATAAAAGTATCTCAATATTAGAAATAAATAAACAATTCAAATTGAATAACCAAACTGAATTTCATAACTAAAAGAGGCCAATATCTCATTTTCAATAAAAAATGAATAGATTATCCAAAGAAAAACAATAGATATTTCATGCCGTAATATGATTCATGTTTCAAATTTAGAATCCCAAAATAAAGACATTGAAAACTCTTATCAGGTCCTGACCCGGTTTTTGGTTCCCTGATCCACTCTCTATCCCAACTCATCCATATAACATAAGGATCTTTCCCTTATCCTATCATTCAATAATAAAATATTTTAGTGTGACGATCAGGTATGCAATGTAGGGTGTGTGTAAAACTTCGTAGAACCCCAAAAATGATTTTTAAAATGATATCTAGTAAATAATAGTTTATCCATTTGTATAAAGAATGGAATTCAAGAAATGAGGTAAACAATTTATATATTTGATTATTCTTTATTTAACCACATGAAACCCTGATTCCTAAGGACACTCGAAACCTCAATACCTATTTTATCCCATCTACCAATCTGAACCATATCACATTTTCAACTTAAAATTCTCATAAAATATGGTATTTCATTATCCATTTAATTTTAATTCATGTAATGGACACTTGGAACTATAGAGAAATGAAAATCTAGTGGGTATAGTGCAGCAGGTCTAGAACCCCATGTGTCTTCGGAGCATCGATCCCAATCCCACACCTCATATCACATTGGTATTTAGATATTTAATATATATCCCAAATATTATAACACATTTGGGTTTTCTAAGCCTCATTCATTATCCCACACCTCGATTCCACAAATGTGTATTTGGATCTGTAGTCCATATCCCAGACACGTTTATCACATACGGGTATTTGGAGCCTCCGTCTTTTTCCCACTCTCCTATATAAATAAATCACATATTTGACACCAGTAAAGGTTAATCAACATTAACCCCATTTTTATCAATAATAAACATCATTGTATACTTATAAAATTTATCATAACAACATGGTTCATAAATTTGATCACATTAAATAATATGAAAAATTACCAATAAACACATTTAGGATCATTTAACCACATAACCCATTAAACCATTATGATTAAGAAAAAATACCATAATTGAAATCATAAATCATTTCCATATCTCAACAATAAACCAATTCCCCAATCCCAGTACCCCCTTAATATCCATAATGATAATATTTCCCTAATTGACTAACCAATTAATTAATCCAATAAAACCAATTCTGATTTCGCCAAAAATAACCCAATTAATAATCAAATTCAATCAATTCAATCTCTAAAGTAATTTCCAAATTAGGGAAATTTAAATTTTATATTAACATACTCATAATTGAATCAAGACAATATGATTTTCAATTTAGGACACCTTACTCAAAATTGTCAATAAACAGTCTCCCAAACGATACCCTCAATTGATATAATAAGGTGGAATCAATAATGAATGATGATATCTAATCCAAAACTAGTAATAAATCTCCAAACTGAACCATTAAGAGATGAATAAATCACTTTAAAACATCTCAAAGTCCCCTAGGATTGGGTGGATAAAATTTTCAAGGCATATTGTACCTAAAAAGTACACAATAGAACCTTACATGTTTTACTCAAGGAATTACATAGAATTTAATTGTATTAAATTTTGTGTATTTCTTCTAAATTGTTGGTTCTGAAAACACCATTTCCTCGAGTGATTTTAATTATATTAAAAATCTTCACATTGTTTATCCAAGTAATAAAATGGGTAAATTTTTTGTTGATCATTTTCAGACCAAAATATTATACGTAAAATATTTGAACACCTCAAACCCATCCATAAAATAAATAAAACCCTCTACAGCAAAAGGAAGAAAAAGATAAAACTGAAAAGTGATGTACCTAGAAATATTTTGGGATCATGCAATCTCTCCACCTTAAAATAACTTGTCCTCGAGCGGTACACCCAAACACCTCTATGATTCTTAGTTAAAATCATCAAGAAATTGAGAAAAAAATTATTCTGTCTCTAAAAAGTCTCCTCTTGAACAACCCCATGATACTATAAAACATGGACTATCATAATAATCAACCATTGAAACACTTTCACATTGTGATCCACAATACGTATCTGATACTCCTCAAAGGATAGATCAATCTCAACCTCAACGTTATCCAAATAGATCACATGAGGATGATTGAGGCGATACTGCTATAATTATGAAACCTAAATCAAATCATGAAAAGTATTATACCTTAATATAAGATCCAATCAGTATTTCACCATCCCAATTCTATCAAAAATATCAAACGGTCCAACAAACATGTGTTCCAAGTTTCCTTATCAATGGATCCAATGGCTACCCAATATACATGTCACCTGAAGGAACACAAGGCAACCCAACATAAAATCAAGAGGTCATTGACATATATCAAGATATGAATTTTGAATACACTCAGTCATTTCAATGTGTTTTTAAATTATAATAATATTTTATTAAGTCTCCTTCACGGTACTCAGTTCAAACAACATTGATTGACCTGCCTCCATCCAACATAGAGGGGATATGTGTGTCCTACCATAATGGTCCACATATGGTTCCCTCTGAATTTTCCCCAAAAAATTGTTGTTATAGATGACCTTAATGAGAGTTATGTGATTCTTTTAAGACCATGAAAATTCTAAGACACATACCCTTAGCATATCCTCTATGAGATGTATAATACCGTCTGACTTCCCATCTATCTGTGGGTGGAAATTTGTACTCATAAAAACCATTATACTAATATTATTCTATAATACCTTTCATAATCATGATGTAAAATGAAAATCATAGCATGAAACTATACTCTGTGGCACCCCATATATATGTAATATCCCATGAACATACAAGTCTTCAAACATTTCCACTAAAAAGGTTTCCTGTATAAGAAAAAATGTGACACCTTTTTCAATCATTTTTCTAGCAACCAAAAAGATTCATTTTTTGGGGAATCCTCTGGACACAAAATATTAATTCCATTGTTAACATTGTCCCACTTTCTTTATGGAATGGTCAATGGATATAGTAATCCACCGGGTCGTTGATTCTTTTCCTTCACCTTTTGACATGTGTAGAATTATGTCACAAACCCTGTAATTTCCCTTTTTATGGCTGACTATCAATACATTAGACGTAGGTCACAATACATTTTTTTCAAACATGGATTCACCTACCACTTTGAGGCATAAATATCATGAATTAGTTCCTCCCACATACATATATGAACAATGACCTGATCACTGATGTAGATGATATCATCATTATATATAGTACGATATTATGTTTACTCCCCACCATCAAGGTATTACCTCATGTTAAAACACTCCAGATACTCCCACTACATCTCCCTGATCTGTCTCAAAAGTGTAGAATCCACTTCTACTGATATGAGAGTAATATACTACCATCCCTCTTTAACGATACCATTTATCTCATCCACTTAATTCATCATCTTCCACTCAAAACTAGACAGTTGACCTGCCTAAGTCAATGCCATCATGCTCAATGAATTAGGATCACTATTTCCATCCCCGATCATATATGATTGCTCCTAATAAAATGACTGCATATATTGTAACCATTTCCACCTTAGGATATGAAAGTATCACTACAAAAATATATAATTTAATTACTTGTGATCTGAATACATTAAAAATAACTCACCGAACATATAATGTTGGTTAGACTTCAATAAACAAACTATAGCTAACTCGAGGAAATGTGTAAGGCAGTTCCACATATGTGTCCAAAACTACCCTAACCCATACACCACAACTTGATCTCTCTACATCAACAATTCTCCCAGACCTATCCAAGATGAATAAAAAAAAATATTATACTCTTCAAGGCTTGTGTATGATCATGATTGGTGTGGCAGTCAACCGCTTCTTCGAATCATGGAAATCATTATCACATGCTCCATACCATTCAACCTTCACCCACTTCTTGATCAATACAGAAAGTGGTGCTTTGATGTGGGAAAAATCAGGGATAAACCATTGATAACATCTCTATAAGCATAAAAATCTACATATATCAATGACATTCGGGGGCTTCCCCCAATAATCTAATCCTTGATATTTCATAGGGTCCACTGATATACCTTTTTCATAGATTATGTGTCCAATGAAGTGTACCTAATAAATTCAAAACTGAATCTTCAATAGAATTATGTATAGATAATACTCACTCAGTTTAATCATGATTATGTCAAGATGTTGGTAATGTTATTTATGACACATGGCATACACCATGATGTCATCTAAAAAACAAACTAGAAAATGATCCAAGTACGGAAGGAAAATTATATTCATTAGGGATATAAATACTATTGGTTCGTTCTAAAACCCGATCATCGCGACAAAATACATATATATTCCATACTGAATTCTAAACACAATCCTTGGTAAATCAAAAAGTTAAAATCTGAACTGATGATACCCTGATCTCATGTAATTCATGGAAAATAGAAAATCCCCTCTCAACTGGTCAAAGAGGTCATCAATATGGGGAATATGATAGTAGTTCTTAGTTTCCATCTTGTTAAACATTCGATAATCAACACACAAGATAAAATTCCCATCAGTCTTCTTTTGAAATAAAACTGGAGAAAACAAGGTGATATAGTAATATTGATAAACCCTTTACCCATCCACTCCTACTGTTGAGTGTTAACCTCTTCTAGCTCTTTTGGTGTCATTCTATATAGTGGAATAAAAATTGGTTCATCCCCTATAATGAGTTCAATTGTAAATTCCACATCACTATCAGGTGGTGGCCCTGAGAAGTCCATAGGAAACATTCCCTATAACATGTCCACTAGGGGTGGATGGACATCCTATTTCACAATATTATAATTTTGAAAAGTATAGAATCTTAGGTGGTGAACTCCCCCAGTTGCTGATGAAATTTCCCTATATGGAATACCTGGATATCCCACTCTCCAAGATGAATATAATGGTTTCCATCATATGACAAAAAAATTATCACTCCTAAGATAAAAAAAGAATTTGGAATCAGTATCCCACTAACCATTACAAAACAATAATCAAGTCAAAACATGGAATATCAATAATATAAAGATACTAAATTTAATTATACTCTATAACCTCTACAGAACACCCTTTCCATAAATAGATGTCTCTAAATCATACCCCCCCCCCCCACTGTGTATCAGTCATCATAACCCCACTTACAAACCCTGCTACCATACTCAACTGATTAAAATGTTTTACAGATATAAAATAATGTGATGCTCAAGTATCAAATAAGTCACTTGAAAGTGTATATGCTACAAAAAATAGTACCTATAACTATATAAATTTCAGCCTCTCTATCCACAATTATATGCTCATCACCATGTATTTGAGCTACCACTATTCCCTATGAGGAAGTTTGAGTCCCATAACTACACCACTCTCATGATATGGTCACTCATTCCAAGATGCACCATGTCCACTCCCTCTACCACCATGACCAGAAGAACTCTAGATTCCAGATTGATACCATGTAGATGATCCACTTCCATGACTCTAGTTCTACCTAAAATCTCTATCACTACCCATCTATTGAGGTTTCTTACATAACCATTAGGGAGGTATCATCCTTCCAAAATATTGAAACTCTACCATTGGTCCAATATAGTGTCTATGAATGTGGACCGACCTGAAAAACAGGTGTAAAACTCAGAAAAGATCATGAGTAACTGATCCTTCCCCTTCCCCTGTCCTATTTTAACGTCCTTTGCCTACATTAACATAGGCACTCTTCTTAATCCCACAATATGTACTTTTTAATCTTCCATCATGAACAGTATATCCTCTACCCCATTAATCCCTTAGGATCCATTAAAATATGATAACATGATCCACCACCTCAAAAAACATCTTAAACTAAAATATGTTTGGACATAATCTCACCTTTTTATCCATCCCAGAAAGGCATTGATATAGCTATATCATCCCCTTCCAATGCATGGGATAAGCATTGAATGTTAGTAAAGATACCATCATATTCCATCAAGGATACAGTCTCCTATTTCTTTTTTATGAACTCAACTTCCCTCTCATGTCATAGTTCTTATGGATAATGGTTCTCTAGCAACTTCTCCAAAAATTTATTCTTTAACATATCATTGGTATACCCGGTATGATCCAGAACATCCCACTACTGCATTAATAATTCTCATAACTTATAAGCATCCCACATGACACTCTTCTGAGAGGGTGTGTCTAAGTGGCCATGTATATTTTGGATATACACAATCCCAGACTCATTTGACTCAGTTCCACTATCATTGGTGAATATTGGAGGGTTCTCTAGTAGGAACTATCATGTTAGGACCTACATACTATTCTCACCCCACCCAATTTAACTTTCCATAAACTTCAAAAATGAAGCAATGTTCTCACAGAAATGCTCTTCAGCTTCCTCACCCAAAACTATAAAATACTTAACATCCAATAAAGGTGGATCATTTTCATTTATATCCTCATTCCATCCACTTAATAACATTCTACATGGAGTAATATCTCTAAAATTCAAAATAAAAAACATAATTTCTAAAATAAAACATTATTATATCATTTATGGGGAATCATAATTGTCCACAACATCTCATTCCACCAAACCCCACCACATGTTCACAACCGAGGTGTTATCCCTACTCTTAAACACCCCTCTTCCAGGTAATAGAATTAACAATGGATAAACACATTCTCCGTATTTAAGGTTCACATTAAACACCATTTTTTCCATATTTTTTAATCATTTTACAATTTTCAATTCATATTAGGCCACTTTTCATAGATCAAATACACAATAAATAAAGAAATTAAATTATCTTTCACTTTTCCAAAACATATTGTTCTTATGCATGCCTAAAATGATGAATGTTCCATAAGAATCCCGATTTCCTAATGTAATGAATACGTACTCAAATATCATGCAATACGGAGCCATAATTCAAAAACCATAAGGCCTAAATATTCAAGAACATCACACAAAAAGTACATCACCGATGGTGAAATAACATTCAAATATAACAACACACATCTATAACAACACTCCCAACCTGGGAATATGGATTTAACCTATATAAATGTGTTAGATAATCCAATGAACATGCTTTTTACAATGTCATGACTCATCCTAATATCATGTATACCTTTCCCAAATAGTATTACAATAGAAGGAAAAGAGAAAAACATACATTAATACAACTTTGTAATATCCTAGCCTGGGTGTCACACACAGGTTCACCGATACGGTCAATTACATGACCTCAAGTGTGCCTCCCTATGTGCCAGAGGCCGCCAACTAATAACATGGGACTAATATCGATCATGGTGAGACTTTAACCTCTTTATCAAATTTGTACGATAGTGTAAATAAATAAACAATATCCAATTGAATAAACAAACCGAATGACTTACATAAAAAATTCAATATCACATGTTGATGTAAAATAAGAATACAATATCCAAACCATAATAGTAGATATGTCATGCCATAATAATCTTCAAATGTCAAAATAAATAACCCAAAATAAAAACACTAAAAACTCCATTCGGTTCCCAAACCATGTATAGTTCCCTACTCCATTTGGCATCCCAACTCAGCCATCTAATACAAGGATCTTTCCATTATTCTGTCCTTCAAATATGAAATCGACTAGGTTACTGATTAGGAATCCTAAGTAGGGTGTGATTAGAACACAACTTGGAGACACCAATGACGTATAAATTTATTTCCAATAAATAACATCATATGAAGTTATATAAAGAATAAAACACAAGAAATAAGTTAATAGGATAACATATTTGATTATCTTTACATAACCACATGAACTCATTGTTCTTGAGGACCCATAACAATCAATACATGTTTTAGCTGGTGTTGGAGTCTTAACTATGTCACATTTTAAATTTGAACATCATTATAGAACATGGGTTTTCATTATCCATTTCATTTCAATTCATATCATAAACACATGGATCCATAGTCCAATGCAAATATCTAGGTAGAACATAATGTCTAGTACCTTGATGGTATTTTCACCATCAGCCCTGGTCTCACACCTCCTATCACATGGGTATTTGGAGTTTCAATCCCTATCCCAAAATTTTTATCATATATGGGTATTTGGGACCTAATACTTTATCCCACATCTTAATGCCACACATATTTATTTAGACCCTCGGTCCATGTCCCACACTAATTTATCACATAAGGGTATTTGGAGCCCTGGTCAATTTCCCAAACTCGAATACAAATAAATCACACATAAATTAAAATTATCACATTAATAAATTTTAATCAATATTAAACCCCTTTTATCCAAAATTCACATCATGGTATATCATTATAATTTATCCCAATAATAGGTTTCATCAAGATCATTACATGGAATAATTTGAACAATTTCTCATTAAACCAAATATTCACATTTAAAAAGACAACACATTAACTCTAAAAGGTTAATCTAGTGGTCATATAATCCCCATTATCAATCATGTTAATGTCATAGTAATCCCAATACCCCATAAATTTCAAAAATCATAATAATCCACTAATTTATTAACCAAATAATCAATCCAATCCAACAAATTCATATTCCCTCAAACATAACCCAAATCATTATCACATGGAAAATAAATTAAATCTATTTTATATACAATGTAGTTTCACAATCATGGAAATATCAATATCACAATTACAAACAAATCAATAAATCAAAACAATGATAATTTCCATTTATACTACGTACCGCAAAATCGTTGAAAAATGCTCACCAAATCACAACACTCAATTGATGTAAAATGGTCAAATCAAGAATCAAAAAAGTTATCTAGACCAAAACCGAGAATTAATAAAAACCCATGAAATTCATAGATAATGAAACCACTCCAAAACTAATTAGATTCACCAGAAGCTCATTTATAGAAAACCTTCATGGAGGATTGAAACCAATATGAAACACACATCACCTTAAAATTTGATACATGGGGTGTTACATGGTGTGTAATTATATAACACATCATTTAATTATTTTTAATGGGATGTCATGAAAAATACGTCACCATAGGTAGTTTAATTATGTTTAAAAATCCGCACATCATGTAACCTATTTACTCAATGTTTAAATTTTCAGAAGAGTGATTTTTAGCCAAATTATTTTTACTTAAATGATCTCACCACATCCAAGCCCTCTAAGCCATTTATAAAAAAATTCCAACCCTAGAAAAAAGAAGTGAATATAAAAGGGGGAAACCAAGTAAAATAATGCGATCTTACATATGGTCAAAATTATTTTAATCTTTACATACAATGTTTCTAAGGAAATATATCTTTTGAATGTAAAATTCACACGTTCTGAATTTACCATATAGTTTAAATTTTTTAGGGTTTAAAATAATCCTTAGCTGTATTTCATGTTCCTCTATACATTTATAATATTCCAATATTCCATAAATAAACACACATATAAAATTTTCCAAGATCTTACGAAACAATATAATCATAAGGTCCATAAATACATCGTGTGTATTTGAAAACCCCAAAGAAATAACTTCGAACTCATAGTTGCAAAATAAAATCTAAAATGATTTATCATAGATGTATAACTCCATCACCATAATATGATGGTAATTGGATCATAGGTCATCCTTTAAAAAGTAATATCATCCTTGGAACTATCAATAATTCATTTTACTTCCCAACATCATCCATAATAGTAGCATTATATTATTCAAATCCCTTTTTCTTTAGATCTTTATGATTTCCAGAATTAGTTATTATATTAGGGAACAAGTTATCATAATGACAAAACTATTTTATAATAAAAAAAATAAATGTTGGATGGATAATTGTTACCACATTCAGTGTTTCCATAGGATTTACTTCTTTGTATTCATATCCCATACCCCAAGACATCACCATTGGTAACACATCCCAGGATTTATATGACGTTCTCTAGGGTGTTTTTTAAAGAAGATACCATAATATGGGAACTTAAATAACATACTTATATATTTAATTATATATTTTTCCCCATAACATTCTATCATATCCACCAATAAATTTCATTATCACGAGGCATCTTAGAGTTAGAAAACACCATCTCAACATTTTCACCATAATGAAAAACATTCTCATAAATTTTAAATTCTTATACGGAAAAATATCTTTATTGAATTTTTTCAATCCATAGTAAAATCTATTCATTTTTCAATTAGAATCTAATTTTTTTTTTCACATACAAATCCAATATTATGATGTTATATATATATATATCCATATAATATTTATATTTTTTCCTAAATCTATGAATTTTTTTATATCCAAATTAATAAAAGATTAATGGAATATTTAACATGGTAAAAAAACATAAATGATTCCTATTCCATGGAATAAAGATCATCTTTCTCTTTTTTATTATTAAAAAAAGGACAATATTGATCAACTTCACCTTCATAATGATAAATGGGAGTAGTAATGTCTTCAAATTATAAAAATTCCAAGACCAAAAATATATTCTCTAGATCATTGATCCATCCTTATGCCGCCATATGGTCAGATTATCAACTGAATTATGAGGTATGTTATCTCAATAAATTATATAAAATAGTTTTGTTCCTTCTTGGTATATTGAGTTCATCTCTATAAAAGATAACATAACCATTTATAGCTTCTATCAACCGAGGCATCGCCGCTAAGAAACCTATTCTATTCCAATTTCAACCGTTTTAGGATGAATATTTTGAAGGATAATTTTATTTCATTTCTTTCCCACTAAATCTTCCCTATTTTTTTAAGGAAACCCATTCTAGACAGACATAATTTATATGATAAAACATGGAAATATTTATATTTTATGACATTTTAACATGACCATAAGGTATAATTTGGCATGGTCATGATATTAATATTATACTCACCTATAAGGAAATATTTATTGACCTCTGATACCAAATATAAGGACCTACCATTTAACATGACATAATTATGGGTTTAATTTCTATAATTAATTATCATAAATTTTATGATATTTTTTAGATTTATAGTTTTAGATAATTAGACCAAAACTCAAACAAAAAACCCAATATAATACAAAGTGGAAACATGTGAGCAGTATCAATTGTTTCCACTATATAAAACATAAAAGAACATGATTTCCTGTCATGGAGACTCTTTAGAAAATTAAACATGATATATTTTATTCCCTGACATGTCCTTAAATCGAGTGATAAATATTTTAAAAATGTGGGATGAGGAAAAAATTATAAGAATACTACAAAAAAGAAGAAATATATAAGTCCCATAAAAAACATGAACATACATGAAATAATTTTTCTTATAAAAATAACTTCTTATAAAAATAGAAGTATAATTACTTAAAAAATATCATTTCTTTTACCATTTATAAAAATTTTATTTCCATGAAAACTCATTATAAGGAATACAAAATTCATCTATCTAACTTGGAAAACAATATTAATTATCCCTTATATAACCCTTATAGATACATTATAAATTATACCAAATATACAACCAAAATCGAATATAAATATTTGGAGAAAAAAATAATTACCCAATTCATTGGAGTGTTATCCTACAAAACCAATCGTTGAATCAATAATGGTGTCACTTGCCACTATATATCCCACTAACATTATATAATTGATAACAACATCAACCAGCACTATCTGGGTCACCACATAATATAATATGTAAAGGTCTAACTCAGGGGTATCTAGTCTATCCAATCATTTAATTTTTATCGGGATCTCTTGGCACTATCTGTTAAACCCCATCGTTTAATATTTCTAATAGCAACAAATAATGTATGTGGAGTTTATTTGTCATCATTAAACTTATAAAAAACCATTATTCCCCTCATAAAATTATTGAACCACGGAAATGAAATGGGTTCTAAAACAATCTCTTCGAAACATAATTAAAAATTTAAAAGAAACATGTTCTATAATAATCTATTTGAAAAAAAGTATAGTCCCTCAAAATAATGAATAAGTATAATATCAATAAACAAATTTCCACATTAGATCCTATGTAAAATTGAGTCTTATTGGCAATGATGAATTAAAATAAAATTAATATATTATTATTGAAATATAGAGGAAAATATCCTATTAATTATAAAAAAATAAAAAATTGATCAAAACAATTTTCTTTTAATATATCTATGAATACATATAAAGTAATATTCATGGAAAATAATTTTTATGAAATAGGTATATATAATTCTTTCCATACATATTACTTCAAATATTTCTCTCACAATTTTGTAAAATACAAACATGCATTGATCAAAAAAATAATATTACTTGAAATTTTTGTGTTAAAAGTAAAACATTCCCAAAAACATCATTTAATAAATAGTTTTTATAATGATAAAAACATTTCTATAAAACATAAAAAAATAGTTTTGGAAAAAAATGTTATTCGAACAAATAGACAAATAATGATTTTTTATATTGAATTTTTTCCTAAATAATGTTAATTACCAATGAGTGTAAAATGATACTATTAAATTAAAATATCATGAATAACAAGAGGATAATATATATCCTGAGAAATAAATATATATTAATCATCATATTTTATCATCATAAACATAGTTATAAACAATATGGATAAATGATAATATTTTGACATAAATTATTTACCTACATGGTATATTTAAAAAATATTCCCCATGATATAATAAAATTAAATAAACTACAAATATCATGAAAATAATTTTATTCTTGATATAACATTCAATTATACTATATATAAATGATATAAATTATTAATGGTGCATTTAATCAAAATATGCCTTAATGAAAAAAAAATTAGATAAAGTACCTTACCATGAGTCCAACTTGTCACATGTGTCGTTATGTTCTGAAATAATAATATAATGTTTATTATTTAGTTAATTTAGATCCTCTTCAATTTTAGTGTTAATTTTACTTCACTTATTAGCATGTTATATAAACTTACATAATATTTTATGTTTACATTGGATATTTTGACCATATTAGACTTATTGGTCCAAAATGGATTTGTTAGGATAATAATGGTCAATGTGGAAGTTATTTAAACATTTATATTATGAAACTAATGATATAAATATCATATTTATACATAAATGAAACTTTTAAAACCTATCATTAATGACAGTGATGAGAAAATAACTATCATTATGATCTTGGAGATGGCTGATTGTTTGTACGCTTGAGAAAAATTTCCATTTTATCAATGATCATTATGGAAAAAGTGTAGGAAAAACATTATCAATATAGAATTATAATAATATAATATCTGAAATATAATTATTTTATATACAATTATAAATATCATTTTTTTGATGCGGTGATGAAAAAAGGAATTACATCTCTTTGAGGAGGTAGTAGTCCACAACTCCAAGAATGACACTATAATGTTTATCAGTTACTGAAAAAGTATGAAATAAAGTGGTGTATTATACATTAATGATTAAATATATTACAAAAATATCATAATTTTATCATTTATATCAAATATATTCCTTATATTTACCGATATTACATTATATTTAATGCATTAGTGAAAACAAATCACATCATGTCACGAGACAGTTCTCCATCATACACATGAGAAACATTATCATAGCCTCTACATAATGAAATATATAAACTAATATATTATATAATTATTAAATAGGTATAATTAATTAATATATATCATATATAGAATTTATATTATCATTATACTCAACCATGAGAGGGGTTAATAGAAAAATAAAATACATCAGTTCATGAGGTAATAGTCCACCGTAAAAAAGAATGATGATTACATAAATCATTTGATGAGTGAGGAAAAATTTTAGGTTATCCCATTAAAAAAAATATATATATATATGTATGGTATTTTCTAATGATATTATATATTAATGTTTTAGGATGATTTTTTGGGTGGAGAATGAAATAAAAAAAATTGATCGTTGATTAACATAACATATTCTTCATGTATTCATGTTATATTTCAACGAAAATAATTCCAATTATGGATTTAATGTGTGAAAAATAGTGGGGAGTATGTGTCCTTTATAATTAGGGAAGAGGACACAGTTGGTTTTCTTGAGAAACATTGAGTGGTCCCAGATATTTCAGATGATAAAAGGTCCAACATTGGGCCTTTAATTAATCATAGAGGTGTAAAAATATATAAGTGTCCATAAAATCATTTTTAGACAACTTTATAGGTTATTTGTACCATTATATTTTTAGTTGTACTCACCTTTAAAGCCATTTTTATCTTCATTACAGTAATTAATTTTTAATGTTTTCAATATTCAATTTGGTAAACAATTCAGTTGAACTTATTAGATCATATATATTTTTCAGATTCCATATATTGAAATCATTTTTCCAAATTCCATTCAAATAGGTGGGAAAATTAAATTTAAAATTAATCCCGCATATGAACCGATAAAGTGTGTTTTTATGAAGTGTATTTTTAATGAAAAAGATGAAATATATTAAAAATATGATTAATAATAATAATTGTAAGAATGTAAGTCATATGTTTAATGATATATAATATAAAAATTTAATTTATAAAATTTCCAACTAGGTATTATTTTAATTATAAAACAATGATAAACATTATGCATTTGAAAACAGTTTTTAGAAAATCCAATTTTACACCTGAAAACTAACTTATACAGAAAATCAATATATATTTGATTAAAAATTAATTAAATGGATTAAATTTAACCAAATAATAGTAATGTTACATTAAATAATATTCAAAACATAATTGTAAATATAAATTACATGATATTTTGAAAATAAAAGACTTTTTATCAAAATTGGTTTTTTCTCTATTAATTGAAAAATACATTTTTTTTAATCCAAAAATTTCATAATAGTTAAATTTTTACATTATGATCTAAAAATGTGAATAATATTTTGAAATTAAAATTAAAAAAATTATAAATTAAACTTTTAAATTAAACCTTACATGAAAATATTTTTATCAAAAACATTTTCTTTTTTATTAGTAATTACATAATATTTTTATACCTAATCTAACTATCTAATTAATATTAATAAACTTGAAAGTGATTTATTATATATTTAAATGGGTTCTTAAATTATTCCTCAATTTTATTGATTTCTTCCTCCAAATTATATTCACATATCAAACAATATGGATATGTATCCTAAGGGTCCTGGGAACATCGAAAGCACATGGGTGGATGTGTCTACTTGGCTTTTTGTCATTAGAAATGATCGATCTGGGATCAATACGATGATAAACGCCAGACTATATAGATTGAATCACAAAAATAGACAAAGAATAAGAATAGTCCCAGAACCACAAAGGAGGATAATGATAGGTTGATTTTAATTAATTTAATTAATTGTCAAGAATTACCTTTTATGGTATTATTTCTTCGATGACATTTCTGATCACGTTACAATGTGACTCGTCGTTGCGTCACTGAATCCAAGTGTAGAATTCCTCTAGCAGTGATCCACACGTGCACCACGTATATCTGAACTTCACCAAAGGAATCTACGGGTGCTAGTGTGAGGAAGTATTTTCTTGCGTTGTCCTCCTTAGATCGCCATGATCCGATGGAGGAGGATCGCTCTCGGACTTGAGAGTGTTCTTGGTGGAAGGAGTTCTTTCGTCCTTGAGAGAATTCTCTATAATTTTTGTGCACAACAGTTAGGTAAAAGTGTTTGTTTTGTGAGGTTATTTATAATCAGGGTTGAGGTTATAGAGTTATCACAATAAATGAATATGTTACGTGTATTATTTATTTAATTAAGTCTTATTGAAAACCCCCATGTCGAATCATTAATTCATTAACATGCGCCCATGCTGATTATAATAAATATCATTTAATAAAACAATATTGTTTCCTCAAAATCCCAACTGGAAAAACTACACGGTGTGTAATCATTAAAACACGACGTGTACTTGTTTTTAATTTCCTTTCCAAATTGAAAACTAAACGGCGTGTAATCATTAATACACAATGTGTACTTGTTTTTTATTTCCTTTCCAAAATGAAAACTACATGGAGTGTACATTCAATGTACACCATGTGTATATATTATTTTAATTTTATTCTATATCCAACATTAAAATGATTTAGGAATCATTTAATAATTATTAAACCTCATACATGAATATTCATCATTCTACTTGTGATACCTAGATACAATTAGTGTGTGACCCTCTAGGCCACATTCCCATTGGAATTATGTGGGCTTGCCTAACGTCCATGATTACTATCAAGCAACAGGTCAAGGCACCCAAGAGAATTAAGTTAACGCCGCATTGACGTGTCACCTCATACGAATGCTTACCATGTAATTTTATCCATTTGTCTCAATATCGCATCAAGAGGGTTTCATGGAAGTGTCATAAACCTATATGCATGATCCGTTTTTCATTGACTTCCAGAAATAAACTTGTCGTGATACCATGGCCATGGAATTTGGTTGACAGTTCTATTTCAATCAAAGGGCTCGAGATATCTACTTCCATAAATATGGAAGGGACAAATCCTTCATCGACCAATCCATTAATAACATGTCATTCGTGAAACACCAAACATACCCTATTTCCTGCCATCTTTCTTCATGACGATTTTTGTTATAAAATATAAGTGTGCGAGTCATGACATGTGTTAATGATAATCTTATAATCTAAGGACCATTACACATGCTTGTAGATATCAATTTCTGATGATACCAAGACATGAGGTTTTCTTACTGGCGGGATTGTTCTCATAATCTCCCATCTTGGAGATTACGAAGAGAGAACTCCATGAGGGAGAGTCTCATCTTCTTACAAGTACTCACATATGATATTATGTATACTATGTGTCATATCATAGCATGCCATCCCACCATAGAACATTATTTAAGAATATTTTTATAGTATTTATAGGTTCTCATCATAGTGAGGATCTACTATGACCTTATTAATGCAACAAACATTCTACGAAATTATTATATTATATTCCTGCAGAACAGTAAACAATATATATAATAAGTGTACATTCATTTAATCAAAGTATTAAGAGATGATTCTCAGGACACCAACTCTAACAAACTCCCACTTGGACTAGATCCAAATTCCTACAACTTTTACTCCATTAGAACTCACATGATGATCATGTTTCTACTGAGTCAACGATTTGGTCAAGGGGTTTTCCACGCTTTCTTCTGTGGAAATAATGCTCACTGTAAGTTCACATCTATGAGAAAAATCATTGAAGAGATGATACTTCCGAAGTATGTTCTTTGTCCACTCATGTGACCTTGGCTCATTTTCAAGTGCCACCGCTGCAGTATTATCACAATATAGTGTGATAGGATCTTTATTGCTTGGTACTACATCTATCTCTTGTAAGAAGCCTCTCATCAACACTGCATATTTATCTACCTCAGAATCTGTGATATACTCAGACCCTGCTGTAGAATCTGTGACCACACCTTTCTTTGAGCTCTTCCTGCACACTGCACCTCCATTCAAACTGAAGATGTACCCAGTCTCTGTCTTCATGTCATCTTGATCATTTTGGAAACTAGCATCTTTATTTCCTATGATGACTAGTTCATCATATCCTCCATAAACCAAGAACATATCTGTAGTACACCTCATATGATTAATGATAGTCTTGACTGAAATCCAATGGGGGTCTCTTCGATCAGCTTGATATCTACCTACTGCACTTAATGCGTAAGCAACATCTTGCCTTGTATATATCATAACATACAACACTGACCCAATTGAGAATGCATAAGGGATCCTTGCAATTATTTTTCTTTCCTCATGTGTCTAAGGACACATTTTCTTGGAAAGATTAATGCCATGTGACACTAGCAACAATCCCCACTTGGACTTTTCCCTACTGAATCTCTTCAGTATCTTGTCAATGTATGTACATTGACTCAAGCCCAGCATTCTCTTGGATCTATCATGATGGATCTTGATACCACGAATATATGATTCCTTGGCCATGTCTTTAATAGAGAATCATTTATCCAATAATTCATTAACTGACTGTATGACAGGTACTTCGTTTCCAATTAGTAATATATCATCAACATATACTATTAGGAAAACGACTGCAATTCCACTAATCCTTTTGTAGATACAAGGCTCACATTCATTCTTAACAAATACAAAATATGTAACGGCTTCATAAAAATGAATGTCCCATGAACTTGATTCTTTATTTTTTCCATAAATAGATTTCTGTAACTTTCATACCTGGTTGGCATCCTATGGAGTCACAAACCCTTCAGGTTGTGTCAGGTAGACATATTCTTGGAGGTTCCCATTAAAGAATTCTATTTTTGACATACATTTTCCAAATTTCATAGTCATGGTAAGTGGAAATGGCCAATAGGATTCTGGGGGATTTTCGCATAGTAACACCCCCAAGATTTTTTAGTATTTTAATTCTTCAAAGTAATTCAATAACTTGGACTACACGCAAAACCATGTTCAAGCTCACCACAACTTACCAAACTAGCCCTTTGAAAGCGGTTATGAATAGTATTAACGGAATTTTGAACCTTATATAATACTTATAATTTTAGAATCCATATTATGAGTTTCTTAGACATAATGTAATAACAAATTCAATTTTTTAGATAATGTAAGTTACCCAAATTGAAGGTAATTGTTTCTCTTAACTTCTTTTCAATTATTTTTCTTCTCCAACCCCTAAACTCTTTTTGTTACATTATATTATAACAACATATTTATCCCTAATATACTAGGGTGTTGTTATGATAAGGATTCAAATTACACTTACACACACCTTCATCTAATGTGTGAAGAACATAATGTTTATGTGGATGGAAAACTAACGCCTCACGAAACGATGATTGTACAATTACCTCCTACTACCTACCATAGTGTCCTTTATGATGACACTGTATTTATATATGATATATATTATTTTTATGTTGTCATCATGCTTCTGTATTTTTATTTTATAGCATACCTTAATGGTTTCCATTATGGGTAAACACGATAATTTCATTTGAGGAAGTGCAGACTACTGCCCACTCAATGTGATATGACTCATTAATACCATATGTGATACGTATAAAGGATGGATTTAATGATATTATATATGATATTATACTGGAATTATAATATAACTATGTATCATTATGTTTTAATTCCATTAAAATAAGAAATAGAAATGAAATTAGCGTTCATGAGTATGTACGGCTTACCGTCTCCATTAACGGTGCATTTAATTTTTACCCCAAAATGATATGTACTGTTATAAATTCATGTATATACTAGATATATATGATATATATGATATCTAAATCATGAATATAAATCTGGATATAATGAAATTTTGACCATGTGAACAACTTGTAACTATAAGGTGGTAATTTTTGACTAAAGTTCCAAATATCGACAAAACGAACATTATTAACTTAAATGATTACATAATGTTTATAACAAAGTAATAACTTATATAAAAGTAATAATAAACTTGAAAATGGTTATTAGGAAAGTATAAATTAACTTTAGTTTATTACTCAAGATATTGAAGAACGAATGGGTCAATTCGGACACGAGCTAAGGGGTTTCTTATCTCACTTTTAATTCCATTAGATTTCCATTGTTCACCACTAATTTATTGCGTTTGGTGTATTCTGTACTTCCATTTGATATGTATTATCATGAGTCTCCTTATATTCATGATATTCTGTGATTGATTTTGTGATTATTGACTATTGTTAAAATGAATCGATTGATTACAACGTGTTAAGGGTTATTTCTTCAATCTCCTTATTATCCAAGATTATTCATGTGTAATTATTTTTCTGGGGAATACTTATCATAGATACCCATATTTTATAAAATATATTTCAAAAGGAATTTTTTAAGGTTATATGGTATAGTCTATTTAACTTGATCATCATTTTAAATGTTTTAAAGATTTATCTTTCTAAACCCTTTTAATTAATGTCCATGTTTTCAAAATTATTTTAAGGATTTATTTATATGGACATTAATGCTGTAAAATGATAATTCATTTAAAAAGTTTCAAAGTGGTATGAGACACTTTCAACCAAAAATCCCTTTTAAATGACTACCTTTAAAAATTTTGATAATTTAAAACGATTTCTTGAAATAGGGGTATTCCTCTCAAAGCATTTTACTGATCATTTTCATCTATGTCCTCATCCTTTAATTGATTTTATACTTGTTTGAAGTTGATTTATTATGATACAATTCTTTCATATTATAATGATTTTTTTGTGATATGTTTGAATATTTATGTGTAATTTTTATACCATTCATGGTTTATGGATAAAGTACTGACATTATGAATGCTGGTTTTAATACGAATTTTTATGTTATATTTCAACCTCTTATTATGATTCATGTTTTGGACTAGTATGTTCCGGGTTGGGGGCCGGAAAAATTAAGCCCTCCAGGTTGGGGTCTGATTATAGGAGACCCTCTGGGTTGGAGTCTGGTTACAAAGGCTCTCTATATTGGAGTCCGGTTATAGAGGCTCTCAAGGATGGAGTCTGGTTATAGAGGCTCTCCGGGTTTGGGTCTGGGTACAGTTAGCCGATAGGACCTAGCACGAGGCCTTGAAATAGAATTTAAAGTTTGGTATTATACATTCCCTATTTATTAAAATAATAGTGATGGTTCATGTGGTAATTCGACTAGTAGAATACCTATGATTATGTTTTATTATGGCATTATTTACTCAGCTCATATTCCTACCATAAAAGTGTTCATTTTTATTATTGGTAACGGCTTGTGGTTTAAATTATTGATCATGCTTAACATTTATGTTATCTTCTGCTATATTGATTTTCTTTATTGACCGTTTGAGCTCACCAATTTCTAGGATTTATTTTCCCCAATATTCCAATAAGTGTATTGTGATTGATATAATGGGTTAAGATATGGGAATAATGGAATCTATAAAAGATTATTTATGTTGTGTTGTATGTTATAAAGTGTAATGTAACATTTATGTATGCAATCTATTTTCCAAGACTCCTAAACTGATCGGTACTTCGGGACTTGATTCCGTGTAATCATGCCAATTTTATGTAATAATGCACCAACACTGGTTAAATGGGGTCGGGGCATTACAGTTGTTATCAGAGGAAATTTAGCAATAACCTTGGAAAATAGATTTAGATAAACTCTGATTAGAGAACATTACCCTATGACAGAATTTGAGGATTAGTATAGATGAAGAACCTAGAAATTTGGTAATGTAGAGATTTTGTGAGTTTTCAATGAAAATACATCCATGTCTGGATACGAGCAGGTAGAGGCAGCTCTGGCACAGATGTACCTAGGGGTAAAACCAGAAAACACCACTTTGAGCTAAACTTGAACGTTAATTGGTGCACGACAATGGGCCTTGATGCACTCTTGGCTACGACACTCCGAGGGGATATTCTTAGGATAATTCTCATTTTATTTACAAATCATTATGAAGGGTTTATGAATATATACTTCCTCAAAAAAAATTCTATGATTATGGATTATATCCATAAATTGTTCAATTTATGTTAAGTGTTTTACAAGGTTGTAATTATGTATTTCAATCCATAAAATAATCTAGTTGATGGAATTGTATTGAAATGGCACCCAGTAGAAGGAATGTGAACTCCATCAATATGTATGATCCAAAGAGTAATAATGATCATATCTTTCATGGTATTAAGGCAATATTTAGAAGGGAAATAGTCTCCCATGTATTGTCAACATGTGAAGAAATAGAATCATGTATTAATAATATAGGTAAATTATTCTCTGAGTCCTATGGATTTGAAGGGAAGTAAGAGAAGAAAAGGATAGATGATTGAATGATAGATAAAGGGAAGAGGGAAAAGGAGAATGTTCCCATATGTGATAACTGTGGGAAGAAACACCATGGAACTTTCCTGAAGGGAATGGGAGTTTTTTATAAGTGTGTAGAAAAAGGACACCATGTACATGACTGCAAGGGTAAGAAAAAGTTTTCAAATGTACAATGCTTCATCTAAAAGGAGTTGGGACACTACGAAAACCAATGTCCAAATCATCATAGTATGCCCCAAATGATGCTATTGGATAATAATCAAGTTATGATACTACCACAGATGAGGTTAAATGATTAGAGTTCTTATGTGGTTATTAAATAATTATGTAATTTGAGTTTTGTATCAGCAATGTACTGGTTATAATAATTATGGAGTATATAAGGATTGTATTGCATTACTATTTCATTAAGGACTTGAGATTGTGTGGAACCAAGAAAAGAGACTCAATTGAAGGTTAAAATTTTCGAAAATATATGGTTGAGAGAAAGATGAACAATTATATGGTTCTGATACCGAGGTAGTGGTTTTTTAATAAGAGATGGTTCATTTGGATAAATTATATTGGATATTATTGTCTAACTTGGAACTGATTAATAGTTTTTTTTATTTTATCATTATTATAATATTCAATATTTTTTTGTAGAAGGATTATATGTAGTATTATATAAAGATTATGCGATAATGAATTTAATCAATAAGTTTTTATTGTAATAAAGGAGGTTGAAGAGTTTTAAAATAATACTTGATAAAGGTGTTCACATGTTATTACGTGGAAAAGAGGATCATTATTAGGTTTAACTTCCTTATATATTTTGGACTATGAGTATAGATAGATTTATTTTGGGTAATTCTAAAGGTTGGAACAGATTAAGAGACTATTTTAGGATATTTTTAGATTTTTATAAAAAGGACAACACACAGACCGTGTGACAACCCATTGCGTCGGACGAAGATGCGGGAATTGAACCCACAACCATCATGCGATTGGGATTTATTTCCTACCACTGGACTACGTGAAGTCCCTGGATTTTATAATGTAGTTTCTTTTTTAAAGGGTATAATAGGTGAATTATAAAATCATATTTATTTTAACCCTATACGAAAAGGATAAATATATTTTTTTAGTTTTGTTATTTTATTAGAGTGAAAGATGAGTTTTTGGTAGAAATTTGTTAAAATATGGAACTCTACTTGTCAAGTGTGTATATATATATATTCATCTCTTATTATATGAAGAAATTAATTCTTAAAATTTATTTAAGGTATCTTAAAACTAAAAATGTGTTATCCTATTACCTTATGTTATGTTGAACCGATGATATTTTAAATCATCAAAGATTGATAGCTTCGAGGCACTCAATTCTACCATTTTTTGTGACTGATGACCTTAATAACTCCCTATAAATATTTATATTTTCCTCTATTTACATGTCTCTAATTTCCACCAATGTTATCCAAATCGAGATCATAATTTATTGGTGACTTTTCCATTCCCCCTTTCCTCTTATTAAGACTAAATTTTATAAACCCATTTTCTGATGTTGGTTTTCCCACATCGGTATTTTCTATTTTCACCCATTTATTTTCAGCGATCAATTTCAAATTTCAAAGATGCAATTTATTGAAGGATGTAAGAATGTTACACCCCCAAGATTTCATATTATGTTATATCTTTAGAGTAATTCAATAACTTGCACTACACGCAAAACCGAGTTCAAGCGCACCATGACTTACCAAACTAGTCGTTAAAAAGCAGTTATGAATAGTATAAACTGAATTTAAACTATATATAATTATTATAATTTTATAATCAATATTATGAGTTATTTATACATAATTTAAGAACAAAATAAATTTTTTTAGATAAAGGAATTTACCCAAATTAAAGGTAACAGTTTCTGTTAACTTATTTTCTTTATTTTTCTTCTCCAACCCCTAAAATCATTTTATTCCTTTCTTTTATAACAACACCAGTATACCTAATATACTATGATGTTGTTATGATAAGTATTCAAACTACACATACACACACCACCATTTAATGGGTGAAGAACATAATGTTTCTGTGGATGGAAAACTAACGCCTCACGAAACGATGATTGTTCAACTACCTCATACCGCCTCTCATGGATGCCATTATGATGAAACTGTATTTATATATGATATATATTATGATTAAGTTTTTTCATGATTCGTTATTTTTATTTTATAGCATACCATAATGGTTTCCATTATGGGTTAACGCGATAATTTCATTTGAGGAAGTGCAGACTACCGCCCCCTCAAAGTGATATGACTCGTCAATACTATATGTGGGACATATAAAGGATGTATTTAAAGATATTATATATGTTATAATACTGGAATTATAATATACCGATGTATAATTATTTTTTAATTCCATTAAAATAAGAAATAGAAATGAAAGCAGTGTTCATGTGTGCGTACGACTTACCATCTCCATGAACGGCGCATTTCATTTCTTACCCCAAAATGATATGTACTATTATAAATTCATGTATATACTGGATATATATGATATATATGATATATAAATAATGAATATAATTCTATATATCATGTACTCTAGGCCATGTCAACAACAAGTAACTATAAGGTGTTCATTTTTGACTCAAGTACCAAATATCGACAAAACAAACGTTATTAACTGAAATGATTACATAATGTATATAACATGGTAATAAGTGATATAAAACGAATAATAAACTTAAAAAATGTTCTTAAGAAACTAGAAATTAAGTTTATATTATTATTCATGTTATTAAAGAATGAATGGGTCAAGTCAGACACGAGGTAAGGGGTTTTTTATCTCACTTTTAATTCCGTGAGATTCCCATTGTTCACCACTTATTTATTGCATGTGTCGTATTGTGTACTTCCATTTGATATATATTATAATAATTACCTTTATATTCATGATATTCTGTGATTCATTTGGTGATTATTGAATTTTGTTCGTATGACTCGATTGATTACAATGAGGTACGTGTTATTTCTTCAATCTCATTATTATCTGAGGTTGTTCATGTGTAATTATTTTTTTGATACATACTTATAATAGATACACATATTTTATAAAAATGATTTTAAAAGGATTATTTTATGGTTTTATTGGAGGGTCTATTTAACCAGATCATCATTTTAAATGTTTTAAGGATTTATCTTTCCAAAACCCTTTTAATTAATGTCAATGTTCTCAAAAATGATTTTAAGGATTTATTTATATGGATGTGAATGCTTTGAAATGATAATTATTTTAAAATGTTTCAAAGTTGTGTGGGAAACTTTGATTCAAAAATAATTTTTAAATGAATACCATTACAAATTTTTATAATTTTAAATGATTTCTTAAAAAAGGGGTATTTGTCTCAAAGAATTTTAATGATCATTTTCATCTATGTCAACATCCTTTAGTAGATCTTATACATGTTTGAAGTTGATTTATTATGATACAAAACTTCCATATTATAATGAATGGTTTCTGATATTTTTGACTGTGGATGTGTTATTTTTATTCCTTTCATGGTTTATGGATAAAGTATTGACATTTCATATGCTAGTTTTAATACGAATGTTTATGTTATATTTCAACCTCTTCTTATGATGAATGTATTGGACTATTATGTTCTGGGTGTGGGACTGGTAAAAGTGATCCCTTCGGGTTGGGTATAGTTACAACAGACCCTCCAGGATGGAGTCTGGTTAGAGAGGCTCTCCAGGTTGGAGTCCGGTTAGAGAGGCTCTCTGGGATGGAGTCCAGTTATAGAGGCTCTCCAGGATGGAGTCTGGTTACAGAGGCTCTCTATGTTTGTGTCCAATTACAGTTAGCCCATAGGTCCTGGAACGATGCATGGAAATATAAATTAAAGACTAGTATTATATATTCCCTCATTATGAAAATAATAGTGATGGTTCCTATGGTCATTCAACTAATAGAATACCCTGATTATGTTTTATTAGGGCATTCTTTACTCAGCTCATATTCCTTCCATAAAAGTATTCATGTTTATTATTGGTAAAGGAATGTGGTTTTAATTATTCACCATGCTTAATATATATGTTGTCTTCTGTTGTATTCCTAACCCTTACTGAGCGTTTGAGCTCACCCCTTTCTATGTTTTATTGTTCCTAGGATTCTAAGAAGTGTATTTTGATTGATATGCAGGGTTAAACTCAGGGAATAATGGTTTTCAAAAAAGATTATATATGTTGTTTTGTATGTTATAATGTGTAATGTAACATTCATGTATGTAATCTATTTTCCAAGACTGCTAAATGGATCGGTCCTTCAAGACTGGATTCCATGTAATCATGAAAATGTTATGTAATAATGCACCGAATCTAGGTAACTGGGGTCAGGGTGTTACAAGAATCTCAACCAGTGAAGAGGTTTCATCATAGTCAATTCCTTAATGCTATCTAAAACCATTTGCAACCAGTCATGCCTTATAGGTGCTAACTTGTACCACCATGTACAGTTTCTTTTTGAATACCCATTTATTACCAACATGATTTATATCAAACAGAGGATCTACCAAAATCCAGACATGGTTTTGTTACATGGAATCCATTTCATAATTCATGGCTTCAATTCCTTCCATGTAGGTAAGAGGATCATCGTATTAAACCAATAATGTGTCTCCATCCTCAGTGACAAGAAAACCATATCGTTCTGGTTCTCTCACCTCTCTCGTGCTCCTGCACATTTCTTGTATCTCTAAAACATATTTTTCTTCCACAGAGCTTTGTGGAATCTGTTCTTGTACCAACTCTTGGGTAAATTGAGCCTCGACTTCATCGAAGTCTGTCTCACCCCCACTATCTATTTTGGAGATGTGCTCGCTCTTAAGGAATATGGAGTGTCCTTCCACTATAACCTTTTTATCTGAGGGGTTTTATAGGTAATATTCCCTTGTTTCCTTTGGATATCCTATAATGGTACACTTTGTGCCTCGGGGTGCAAGTTTGTTTCCTGAAGAGGCCTTAACAAATGCTTCTCTACCCCACGCATTTAAATTTGATAACATGGATTTGCGTCCACTCCATAACTCATATGGAATACCATTTATCGATTTAGTTGGTACTTGGTTTAGTATGTGAGTTGCTGTTTGGAATTCATATCCCCAAAAGGATAATGTAAGAATTCCTTGAATCATCACTGATCTCACTATGTCAAATAATGTGCGGTTCCTCTTTCACTTACACCATTCTAGTGAGGCATTTAAGGAGCAGTGAGTTGAGATAGAATCCCAATCTCCCGTAAGAAATCAATGAAGTCATGATTAAGTTATTCTCCTCCTCTATCTGAGTAGAGTTTTTTAATCTTCTTACAAAGCTGGGTCTCAACTTCATTCTTGTTTTATTTAAACCGAACAAAAGAATCTGTCTTATACCTCATTATGTAAATATATCCATATCTACTAAAACCATTGGTAAAAGTTATGAAGTACAAGAACCCACCACTTGCATCAACAGGAAATGGTCCACACACATCTATGTGAACTAATTCTATAATCTCTTTTGCCCTTTCACCATTCCCATTAAATGGAACTATGATCACTTTTCCTTGTAAACACGCATGAAATACACCATGTGGTTTTTTTCGATAGAATCAAAATACCCATATTGATGTAATTTTGTCAAACGTTTCTCATTGACATGACCTAGCCTGTGATTCCAAAAGTTGGGTGTGGTATGAGTCATGTGAATTAACATTGTCATCGATTTCCATTACTTGGTTTGTGTAGTATAACACATAAAGGCCGTTACATAAATTTTCCCTACCAAAACAAATTCTATCTTTATAAAAGTAGAAACATTCATTTCCAAACTTGAAGATGAATCCATCAGTATCTAATCTAGATTCTAAAATAATTTTTTTAGTTACAAAGGGTACATAATAACATGATTTTAATACCAATACCATCCCAATATGCAATGTGAGGTGGTAGTCTCTAACCGCTACAATATTGAGTCTGGCTCCGTTGGGTGCTCGTAGATCCACCTCACCTCACTCAATCATTCTGAATATACATGGTTCCTATATTTGGATATAGATGTGAGCACCACAGGTAGTATCTAATACCCAATTTGTATAAATAGAAAGATTACATTGGATAACAAACACACCTGAAGATTCCCCTTGCTTCCTTGGCTGGGTGCACTTTTTCTTTCAGTGGCCCTTCTTCAACATGCGAAACAAATAGCCTCATGTTCTCTTGCCTCCCCTTTGATCTTCATTTTCTTAAAATTCCTTGAAGAAGCTTTGGGTTTAAATCTCTTCGCCTTCCATTTTATTTTTATTCACCATAAGGAAAGAAGGATTTTAACGCTTCATATCATTTACTACTTGGCGAATGAGGATAAGATGATCAGATAGAGACTTCTCAATGTTGTTCATATTGAAATTTACAACAAGGATAGAGATGCTCTGGGGGTGTGATGCAAGAATGAGATCGGTAACCAGTTCTTCAAGGAGTTTAAACCCCAGAACCCTTAAGAGCTCAAAATAGCCAATGAGCTTGAATACATGTGGCCCAGCTGGGGCACCCTCTCTGAGATTTCTCTAAAATAGAGCCTTGCTGATCTCAAACAATTTTGGTCATGCTATCTCCTGGTATAAAACACAATTGTACTCGAGCATACTATAGGCATCCATGTCTTCATGAGAATTCAGGAGATCATTAGACATTGATGACATCAGGAAACATTGAAGGTCGAGTTCATCGTTCAAAGATTGACCATACACCCGGAAATCGTCATCCCTCATCCCTTGGGAAGGTGAATCAGTTAGTGAGGACTGCAGCATGTAAAACATTCGTTCATGGAATAGGATAAACCAAAGGCGCCTAACCCATTCCAGATAGTTAATGCTTTTGAGAATATTGTCTTTATCCAGAATTGATTGCATATAAAATGTGGTTGATGAGTTTGTCATATAGATTCTACAAATTATTAGAGCAGATTTGTCATTACCTTTTGATTAAATTTTATGAGAAATAATAAATTTTATTGAGTATACCACTATTTTATCACATACCAATGGCACTCACCATTGAACTCAGAATGTTCAATTTCCATGACATTATAGTGGAAAGGATCCATATTACCCTTCGCATAACCCCTACAAGGGTTGGTCAAGCTATTAGAAGGTATTTAGGTAGGTAGGTCTTTGCCAACTATAAGCTTATAGTTCTATGATCTATTGAGTGGAATCCCCAATCTGGAAATTTAGACTTGGATTTCTTTAACACTTGCCTCCAGTTTACAACAAGTCTAGCAAGGGCTACTCCTCTAGATGTAAAATATTTATGTTAACCCAAAACTTTCATAAGATCTTCCTTTATAAAATTAAGTGTCCCAACAAGTGATGTTCAAACACATAGTTTTCTTTAGTCTTTCACTTAATCAAGTAACGGAAGGCTTGGTCTGAATTAATATGGTATTTCAGGGAAATTAATCCTTTATTTGTAGTTTCAGTTTATCACATGCTTGTTAATATTAAGTGATGCATGCTTAAGTGATTAACCATGTTTTGATAATGTTTACGCAATGTCCGGTTTTTATTTTATTCCATAATTTCATGATTGTTTATTTAATTAACTATGTGATCACAACAACACATACATAATAAATAAACCGTGCAATTAGACAGAAATAAAATAAGATGGCATGATCATGAGCTTATATTGGTTAGATTATCTTACGGTTTTGATATGCTAACCCAGACCTAGGGAAAAACACCTTGAACCCGATGGTTTGTGTTTTGTTGCTCCCACCTATCCACCTTTGTATCTTTTTGAGTTGTTTTCGCCTTAGCTTTAGATTTTGAATCGTCTCCACTAGCGTGGGAGATCCTCTATTACATGGGGTTTACATTAAAGAAACCATGGGCACATATACCATATATTTTATTGGATGAATGCTCGCATGCCAACGAATTTAAATTAAATAAATTTAAATGAAGCCATAAACACACAAAGGGTATTTGGTCTAGCTCATTTTCATCCACATCATGAAACGTCATTTACGCATATTTAGAATTCAAATTCTTTTAATCGCTCTTTTTATTTAAGATACATCGTGCTTGTATTCAGTTAATTATGATCTTATAATAAATCCATTATTTGTCTTAAATTCCTTTCTGAGTTTCCTTGATATTATTCTCATCTATAATCCTTGTATAGGTCTTTTTTACTTTGGAGGAAACTTGGTGAAATTCTAATTCTGGAAAGTAAACAACATGTAGGCTATATTACACGACATGTATTTGTTTTCACACTTTATCTGAAGTACACACCAGGGGCGTTGACGTGATTACTGTACTTTGGATGTTTTGGAGTACAAGGTGTGTAGATTAATCTTACACAGAATGTACTTCCTTGTTACCCATTTACCGGCCTGACAATCCAGTGTGTGCGGTATACAGCTTCTCCTTGTACACAGTTTCAACTGGGCCATATCGGACTACACGGCGTGTTGATTCAACATACACGCCAAGTATTCTTTTTCCCATGTGCCGTTCATTTCCGGTCAACACGGTGTATTAAAAACAAAGGTATGCTTAATTCACACGATGTGGTTTGGTGGACCAGTACTGGTTCGTTGAACCTAAGTACACATCGTGTAGTTTTCACTACATGCTTTGTATTCTTGTGTTGTATAGATAGAGTGAGCAGATCCTCCGGATGAGTTCCTCATTTTTATTTTAATAAAAATTAAAATTAAAAGGTTGTATCTGTGATGTGAATCAAGAAACAAAGGATAAAGAACATATCTCATTCATTCAGTTTTAAAGAGTGTTTTATCTTGAATTGAATAAAATATAAATGTTAAAATTATCAATTGAAATTAAATAAATATCATCAACGTTGTGACCGAACTAAAACAACTTGATGTTCCAATTCGCAGCGGAAGCACGTTGGTGGATGTTCCCAGATGGATTTTTGTCAGTGGAAATGATCAATCTGGGATCAATATAATGATAAATGCCAGACTCCATGGATGAAATCACTGGAATAGACAAAGAAGAGGAATATTCTTGGAACCTCAAAGGATGATAATCATAAGTTGATTATAATTTATTTAATTAATTGACAAGAAATATTTTTTGAGTTCTTTCTTCATTGATATTTATGATCACGTTCTGATATGATTCGTCATTGCGTCGCTGAAGCCAAGAGTAGACTTCCACTAGCGGTGATCCACACATAGACCACGTATCTCTGGACATCGCCAAAGGAATCTTTGGGTGCTAGCATGGAGAAGCCTTTTCTTGCATTGTCCGCCTTAGAGTGCCTTGATCTGATGGAGGAGGATCTCTCTCAGTCTTGAGAGCGTCCTTAGAGGAAGGAATTCTTTCGACATTGAAATAATTCTCTAGAAATGTTGTGCCCAACGATTAGGGAAAAGTGTTGGGGTTGTGAGGATATTCATAATCATGTTTGAGGTTACAGAGTCATGAAAATAATTAAATATGTTATGCATTTTATTTATTTCATTAACACATAATGAAAAACCCCTTGTTGAATCAATATTTCCTTGACATGTGCTCGTGCTTATTTTAATAAATATCATTCAATAAAACATCATTGTTTTCTCAAAATCCTGATCGGAAAAACTAAACGTCGTGTAATCATTAATACATGACGTGTACTTGTTTTTCATTTCATTTACAAAATGAAAACAACACAGCATGTAATCATTAATACACAATGTGTACTTGTTTTTCATTTCCTTTCCAAAATGAAAACTACATGACATGTACATTCAATGTACACTGCGTGTATATCTTGTTTAAATTTTATTCACCCTCCAACGTTAAAATGATTTATGCTTCCTTGATTATTTATTAAACCACATATGGGAATAATATTTATTCTACTTGAGAGATTTGGATACACATATTGTGTGACTCTCTAGGCCACATTATCTTTGGCATTAGGCGGGCTTTCCAAAAGTCTGATATTACTGTCTAGCAATTGGCCAAGGCACCCAAGATAAATAATTTGATGCTGAATTGACGTGTCACCACATACTAATTCTTAAAATGTAATTTAATCACACTGTCTCAATATCTAATCAATTAGGTTTCATGGTAGTGTCCAAAACCTATATTCTTGATCTGTTATTCTTTGACTTCCAGAAATAAACTCTTCGGGACACAGTGGGCATGGAATTTGGGTGATAGTTCTATTTCAATCAAAGGGCCCGATATATCTACTTCCATAAATATGGAAGGGATAAATCCTTCCTTGACTTATCCATTTACAACATGTCATTCATGAAGCACCCAACATACCCTACTTCCCAACAACTGTGTTCATTGCAATTTTTTTCATCAAATCTAAGTGTGTGAGTCATGACATTAGTTAATGATAATTTTCAGTCTTAAGACCATTACACACGCTTGTAGATAGAAATGTCCGATGAAACAAAGGCATGCAGAATTACTACTGGTAGGTCTATTCTCATAATCTTCCATCTTGGAGATTACCATGAGAGAACTCAATGAGAGAGAGTCTCGTCTTCTTATGAGTACTGGAACATGACAGTCTGTTAACTAAGTGTCCTATCATTGTATGTCATCTAACCATAGAACTATATTTAAAAATATTGTTATAGCATTTCACGGTTTTCATCATAGTGGGGATATTCCATGAACTTATTAATGAAAAAAACATTCCAAGATATTATTATAATATAGTCATTAAGAAAATTGAAAAATATATATAATAAGTGTACATTCATGTAATCAAAGAATAAATAGTAGGTTCTCAGGACACCAACTCTAACATATCCATCATATCATATTTTGATTCTCATGCTGTCTCTCCAACCATATGGCTTTTCCATAAAACATTATCCTTATGAATCAACTTATTTTGGAACACTTGTTATCTATATTCAATAACATAAACTGGGTTTTCTTCAATAAAAAGGACTCTCTTCTAGATAAACTACATCGTCTCTCCAAACATGAGGTGATTCTGACACATATTTCTGTCACATTGAAACATAAAATATGTTTTGTACCTTAGATAAACTTATAGGTATGATCACTTAGTAGGATGTTGATCCAAATGTATCCAAAGTTTCAAATGGTCCAATTAACAATGAACTTAGCTTCCCCTTCTTACAAAAACTCATAACACTTTTCAGTGGATAGACATTGAGAAAGACATGATCACCTACCTCAAAAGAAAGATCATTTGTACAGTTCTTAGTCTGACCTATCTTCTTTCTCTATGCTGTTCACATATATTTTTGAATCATATTCACCTTATCTTCAACTTCCTCAATGAAAGAATTTCCCCAAAAAAATCATTTCCACTACATTATCATAAAATTATATTTTTCAAAAAAACATTCCATATATTTTTTCAAATGGTTCAATATTTATATTGAGATTAAAACATTTATTATTTGAAAACTCTTCCAAATAAAAATATTTATCCCAACTTCCATAGTAATCCATTGATCATGAATGAATAATATATTCAATTTTATGAATTGTTCTCTCATAATTTTCATGTCTTTGATGATGAAAATATTTACAGAAATTTATTTTTGAACCCAGTGACTTCTGAAGTCCTTTATAATTACATTAGAACCTATTATCACGATATGATAAAATTGATGTAGGAACTACATATATCATGAATATATCCTTTAGATTCATTAGATAAATATTATACAATGATATTGTTTCTAAAATTGGAATGAAATATTCCGATTTAGTTAATTGATCAAAAATAACCTAAATTGAATTGTTACCTAATGTTGTTCTTGGATATACCACAATTAAATCCATGGATATATTCTTCAAATTCTACTATGGAAATGGAAAAGGTTAATGTAATTACTTTGACAATTGTCTTTCTTCTCTAACCCTTTGAAAAATAAAATAATTCAGGGTAACGTCAGAAATAACTATTTTCATTCCATCCCACCTATAATATTCTTGATGGTCTTTATACATCTTAGTGATCATAAAATGAATGGAAAACAATGAACTATACTCTCTACTCAACAATTAATTCATCAAATTGGATTCACAATTATCACATAATCATTTTCCAAATCATAAAAAATGTTCTTCATCAATATTAAAATAAAAAATCTTACCCTTCATATAGGATTCTTCATTTTTTTAAAAATCATATTCTTTCATATGTTTTTATGTAATATTTTCTTAAAAATTCAATTTTAATAATACTTGATACAAAATAGAGGAAATCCCAACATTAAATTTTTTTAGGAAAAAGATCTTCAAATAATAAATAAAAGATAAAATATGAAGCATTACGTTGACAATATAGCCTAATTTTAGGAATCAGAGAATTAAAATTTTTGGTCTATTTCAGGGAGGTTATGAATCATGAAATAATAATCATAGAAAAGTTCAAAACATATTCTCTGTGTCATGTTTAACTCTTTCTAAATGATTAGATACTTCAAACATTTGTAATTAGTATATATTTCACACTTCCTTTCATTAAAATGATGCCACCTAATTTTTAAATCAAAAACCAAAAAAGATAATTCTAGATGATTCTTAAGGTTACTTTACACATTGGGTTTAATCTAAAATGAATCATAAACTAATACCTAATTGTCATTCATCAGGAAAGTCTTAATTATTTTCAATAAAGAATCACTATATATGAATACTTTTCCATTCCTGGAAGGCAGGGCCATGACTAGAGAATTTTCTAATATTCATTTTATTTCCTAAAATAGATCAAAAAATTATTTTTTCAAGATTAATTTCACACTTCTTTAAGTTAACTTATTTAGTGGGATAAAAAACATACCATTTTTCAGAAAATAAATTGTATGATCCAATTAATCCAAGAAAACTCTGAATCTATGTGATATTTCTAGGTCTTTTCCTTTATTCAAAAAATTTATTTTATCAGGTTCAACAGTTATACCATGTTTAGAAACAATATGTCCATGGAATGAAATATTTTTCAACAAATATCCACACTTTCTAAATTGACCATAAGCTTTCCTTTATTTTAAGGTTTTCAAAACAATCCTCTAGCATCATTCATTTTATTATATACTTTTATAATATTCCAAAATTTCATTAATAGAAAATCGCAAAACACGTTTATGAACTCATGAAAAAATCTATTCATAGTGACCATTAATATATAAAGTGCGTTTTACAACCCAAAATGGATAACTAAAATCTCATAGTTCCCATTTCTAGTAAGAAATGCAGTCTATAAAATTTCATATTCCTTCCCCTTCAGATAATTGAACTAGGACATCCAGTCTCCATAACAAATTAATTTTCTCTTTGGATATGTCACAACATAATTTTATTTCACAAAATCAGATGTAGTGGTAGAAATATAATTTTCTACACCCTTTTTCTTCATATCATGATGATTTCTGGCATGATATATTATTTTTGGGAACATTTAATTATAATGAACAAAATCATTTCGACTAAAACATATTTAAATTGAATGAATATATATTACCCTATTCAATTATTCTTCATGATTATTTTTCTTGCAATTGTGGGGTATGTGGAAAAACAATCCACATCGGTAACACATACCCAACTTCATATGTCATTATCCATGGTGCTTTTTACCACACCTACAGCAAGATTGTAACATTATAATCTTACCTCTAAATTTTTTGAATGTTTTATTTCCCATTACCATTTATCATAGTTGCATTATTCTTCCATTATCATGAGTCACATATGAGTTATAAAACACCATATCATTTTTTAGCACAACGAATATTTTTATCATAGCTTTTAAATTCTTGTGTGGAAAAATATATTTATATAATTTGTCTCAATCATGATCAAAATATACTAATTTTACATCTAGTGTAAAAAAAATATTTTATTTCATACCAATCCTATCCTACAACATTATCTTCATATATAAAAATATAATAATAAACTTTTTTATTTAACTTGATGAAATTATTTTTCCATTTAGAGACAAAAAACATATAGAAATATTTATTATGGAAAATATCTATAAATGTTTACCATTACTTGGAACCAAGATCATATTTCTCTATGGTATTATTAACCAAATACCACCATATTTTACCTTCACATTCAAAATGATAAATAGAAAGAGTTTCATTTTGACATTATGAAAATCACATTACATGAAATAGCATCTCATAGTCATTAATATTTACTTAATACACCACTAGGTTAGATGATTCAATAAATAATGGTGTGTGTTGCCTTATGATATGATGTAAAATATACATGTACCATCCAGGTTGATTAGGTTCCTATCTAGAATAGATACCCCCACCATTTATAGCTAGTGTCAACTGTGGCATATTGGCAAAAACAACTCCTCTATTCCAATTCCAACCATCATGGGATGTTTATTTGGAAAGATAATTTCCTATCATTTCCTTCACACTACACCTTACATTTTTCATAGAATGGACCTATATTTTTACACATATTTTGAAATAATTTTAATAATAATTATCTTTCCCATACAAACCAAGGATCATAACGTCTAGTGTCTTTGGAAGATTAGATATATTATTAAAAAAATGAAACTAAAATCACAATAAAAAATCATTTAATCTTCATAATTATATCATAAAACTATTTAGTCACTTAAATATGAATTGGAAAACCTTATTTATACATGAACAAATGGATGAAATGAAAACCCTAATAAGGGAAAAAACATATGAAAAAATAATATCATAGGGGTTATAATGCATAACAAGATGACATAAAAATGAATGGAACATGAATAAATATACAGAAGCATAAAATATATAAAATAGGATCATTAAATAATTAAATCATAGTAATGATTAAGAAACATAATCCATGACATAATCATTACTCAAGGCTCAATGAACATGGAGTATCACGAGTCAAGGCTATCCACTAAGACCATTTCACAAGGAGCACGACTCAAGGCTGACCACCAAGATCATTGAAAATGATGTCTATTGAGACTAAAAAACCCCAATGAATTAGAGTGATATCTAGGTGAACTCATCGTGACATTATCATAAATATGTGTTCTAAGTAAACAATCATACATAAGGAATAAAACATAAACATAAGGGTTACCCATGGAAATAATTGGGTATCATAATCATGTCAAAAGGAATATCAAAAGGGAATATCATAATGTTGTCCACAAAATAATAAATTTAAGTCATAAATGTCTAATAATAACATAAAATATTCATCTAATAGGATTTGTTATTTCAAAGTAAAATTTAATCATATAAGATAGTGTTTTATTCTTCATTAATAAAACATTTTACTGTGTTTTAAGGAAAATAATAAATAATATTTAAAACAGGAAAAGGAATATATATTTTTATAAAACCATAAATGAAATAAGATGTATTTTCATGATAAAATTACTGAAATTAGGAAAATAATGGTGTCTTAAAACATATTATCGAGTATACTTTAAAATTCTAATGAAATTGGGAAGTACCCTTTAATTGGTCTTACTTATGAGGAAAAATTGAAAAGGGAACCTTTTTAAAACCTTAATATCCATGAAAGAAGGATGATATGAAATTGATACATGATTTTGGAACATATAAACTATATTTAGAAGAATTATAATTTAATAAATAAGTGATACATTATGGTAAAGAGATAGAAAGAATAACCCAATGCGAAAAATGGAGGTTCAGAATGAATAAATTACCTTATGTTTAAAATGGTTCTTCATGTATAATTTATGTCCTGAATAATAAAATTTGATTCATTAATTAATAATTAAATAACATATTATACATGTTGATTAATTATTATTATGATATTAAGTCCATTCCTCTCCTTTTTGAGGAGTTATAACGTAACACCCCAAGATTTCATAGTGTGTTATTTCTTCAAAATAATTCAATAACTTGCACTACATGCAACACCGAGTTCAATCACACCATGACTTAAAAAAAATCCATTCAAAAGAGGTTATGAATAGTGTTAACTAAATTTTAAACTTTATATAATCCTTATAATTTTAGAATTCATATTATGAGTTTCTTAGACATAATGTAAGAACAAATTCATTTTTAGTATTGCACTTTTACCAAATTTTAATAGTGAACTCTTTTAAATACTATATTTTAAACTTTTTGACTAAATGGGGGCATCAAAAATTTAAAATGAAACATCCCAAGCTTCTACGGTACGCTTCTCTTTGAATAATGTGATAGCGTGTGTTGTACGCAACACCGAGTTCTAACAACCAATTAAACTGGCCGTTATGAATAGTAATAACTACTTTTTAAAATTATATATATTTTATATTTTAAAATGGACTTCATTTTTGGATTCGGAATATCTAATTTAGCCTAAGGTGAAATTTTGGTACATTTCGGATAACTTTCATATTTTGATGAATAGTGAAAATTACTAAATTTTAATTAAAAACAACTTTTTTAATCAAAATAATTAATAGTGATAAATTATGAATTTGAGTGGTTTAAAAGTATATTTAGAATATATTTTTACCATTTAATATAATTTTGGTCATTGGAAATAATTTTACAATTAAACCGAATATAAACGAGTGTCAATCTTTTGATAGTTATTATCTCTTAAAAACACGCTTTTTGTTTTGACAGCGGGAATTAATTTTAAATTAATTTCTGCCACTTCTGTGTTTTGAATTTAGGAAAATGGATTCCATATTTGGAATCAGGATGTTCAAATTATGTAAATAGGTAACTTTTATTTTTAGACATTTTGAATAATTACTGCGGTAAATATTTTATTTACCATGGTTAAGGGTAAATCCGGTAAATAAGGGTTAAAAAATAATATTATAATAATACTAAATTACCCTAAAACGTGTCTTAACCCTATTGGTTGATAAATGTTCGACCATGGGAATCCTTGGGTCTATTTTGGGACCCCATGGATCCACTTGTAATTGATAATGACACTTTATTTTAATTAAGTTACAATGAATACAAAAATGACACAAGCATATATCTTTTATAAAAACAATTGTTACATAGGGTTATATATGTTCGATTTTAGATTATAAATATTCATTAGAAAGCTAAAACGATTTCCTACATAATTATAGTTTATTTATAATTTTTAGACATTAAATAATTTATTTTATTTATGACACAATGATGATGCAGTAATTACTATAATAGTGAACAATTAAAATAATTGATATTATAAATACCCAAATAAATATGATATGAAACTTTTAATGAATTAAACTAATTTTCTAGTATAATATGATATATTAGGATTGATTTAATTGACTTTGTTCGAAGTAATCAATCTGTTATGAGTTTCACAAAAATCAACTATTGAATAGTGTCAAAATTGACATAAAAGAGTTCTTAAAACAAATATTATATTATTAATTGATATTAAATTCATAAAAATCTAAGGATCGGCCAAGAGACTTATATCAGGATAGGTTCATCATTAATGGACCACTTGGGGGTCTCTTGGATGTATATAGTATGTTTATTAACCATATTATATAAAAATACAAAGAGACATTGTAAAAGTGAAACTAATTAACTTAGAGTTAATACTTAAAGATAAGGTTTATATAAGTACCCAAACCTGTCTAAATTCTATTGGTTGAGTGTTTTTCGACCTATCCCCACCTTAGCCTTTGAATAATCAACTTTGGAGCCTTTAGAAACCGAATATGAATTTATTATAAATTAATATTTCTAGCTTTTCCAATGGTGCCCCTCACCCCTCTTATAAAAGGGCACTCCTCATTCTCATTTCTTCACACATTCAAAGCCTTTTGGTTCGGCAAAACTCTGACCAAATACTCTCCCAACATCCCTCACTACAACCTAGAGGCCTTAGTTTGATCAGAAAGCCAACCTAAGGAGCCCTTTTGATCAAATCAAAAGGAAGAACCCGGAGAAGAGGTAATGATTTCACCACCCTTCTCCAAGTTCATTTCTTCTTCCACTTCTTCTTCCTTTGTTCTTACCATTATAAAATAATAACTCCAGTATCTCAAATATACTGTGATGTTATTATAAATATGGTACAACCATATTCAGTATTCTACCCACCCTTTGAATTACATGTCACCATACGTGCGTACGTACGGACTACCGTCTCCACGTCGTGGTGTAATTGTTATTCAATATAATATTATTTGGATGGGTATAATAATGATGTGTAACTCATGTAAATAATAAATATAACATGTTAATGATTCTGTATATATGATATACCATCCATTTATATATTATTTTAATATCAAAAGAATGATATTGTCGCTCGTGCGTACGTACGGACTACCGTCTCCACGAACGCGATGAGATTCATTCTCCATCGTATCCATTCAAGTATAATTATCATTTGATGATTTAAAAATGATGTTTAAGGACTAGATATAATTCTGGATATGAATAAGATACAACAACCATGGCTTATGTAACAAAACATATAAAAGAAAATGAGTAAGTTAACTCTCGAAACGACGATAATTCTAAGATATTATTAACAAATCAATGTTAAAAGATCATATATGATATCATATTATTATATATGATTCTTTTATAATTTAATAACAACTATTTCACCATTATACAGGAGGTTAACCTACCCCAACCAAGGAAAAGTACAAGGTAAGGGTTATTTCACAATCTCTTCATTATCCGAGGTTGTTTATACGTAATAATCTACTGGGATATCTTTATCATCCACATCCATGTTTCTTAAAAATGTATTTCAAAACATTTTTACTATTTACAAGAATATGGGTTAAAGTCATTTATACCCTTGTTTGACTTTTTATAAGAGGTTTATAAAGGAATCTTTCCGTCATTTTCAAAACAAGGTCCTTTTTAACCTTTTCGACAGAATTAAGGTAAGAAAGTTTTTTTTAACTTATACGGCGGGTGCGGTTATTTTACGCCGTTATAAAATCTTCAAAGCTTTCCTTACAAGCTTATAAGAATATTTTCAAAGAAAATGTTTTATTTTATATGGATCTTAAATGATTTCAAAATAAAAGGAGATATTTCTTTAAAAAAAAATTTGATTTCATCTACGTCAACATCCTTTGATGGATTTTAAAATTATTTGAAGTTGATTTATTATGATAAAAAACTTCTATATTGTATTGAAGGTTTTGTGATATGTTTGACTATGGATGTGCTATTTTTATACCATTCATAGTTTATGGTGAAATTATTGACATTTCGTATGCTAGTTTTAATACGAATGTTTATGTTATGTTTAAACCTTTTCATATGGGAATGCATTGGACTTAATAAGTGACGGGTGGAGCCCGCTATAGCTCCTCGATGCATCGGTAGGTCTCATGAGACAAACTAGTGTCTTGGCACAAGGCCTTGACAAAATCTTATTTGTAGTCTTGGCACGAGGCCTTGGCTATGTGGTTATGATAGTCTGGCATTATGCATTCCAACATTATGAAAGTGGTTATTGATTTTTGCATGTGATTATTCGATTAGTAGAATATCCATGTGAATAAGTAAATGGCATTATTTCATTTTATTTATGCCATTCCATGTTGAAAGTTCATGTTTGAAAGGTTTTTGTTTTAGTTATACATTTCCTTAAAAGTTTATTCTTATTTATGAAAGTTTCCGCTATATTGTTATCCTTACTGGGCATTTGAGCTCACCCCTTTTCTATGTTTTATTTTTCCCAGGAAGTAAAGAAGTAAGTTATGAATGACCTGCAGGGATATTATGTGGGGATATGAGTGTGGATTATGGAGACAATATGTTGTTGTAGTAGTTTTTCATTTTATGATGTAATGTAAAACCTATGAATATATCTAGTGTTTCCAAGGCTACTAAACCAATCGGTCTTTCGAGATTTGATCTTTCTTGTGATCATGCCAATGTTACGAAGTAATGCACCGACTCTGGGTAGCTGGGGTCGGGGCGTTACATATAATATGCAATTTGATCATTCGATAGTGCTCATTCTCTTACTTTTCATGACCAGTTTACTTATATTTTTGTATGAAAGATCATGTAAATTAAAAATATTTTAACATAATTCAAATTGTTTTTTAGTAATTAAAATATAGAATTTTAATTGTATTTATAAATCATAATGTTATTTGGAGTGAGTATGAATAATTACATTAGGATTTAGAGATATTCGTTTGGATTATTTTGGTGGGTTTTTTCTCATCACAACGAACTCGTTTCTTTTATTATTTAGTGTTATTTATATAATTTAGTTACATAAGATAAAATTTTTATAAATTATACATTACAATCTATTTTATTAATTATAATTTTTTTATTACTAACCTTTAATATAGTGATGGAAAATGAAATGTTTTCAACCTCGAAGGCAATAAGTCAGCACCTCATGGAAAATGTTTTTATTTTTTATAATAAAGGGATTGGAGAGTATTCATGATGATAGAGTGTTAAATAAGAATAATAATACTCCATTATATATACTTTAACATATTTATCATTCCACTTGGATGGATGTAGGTGGGTATATGAAACAAAATGAAATGAACTTCAAAAGTAATTAAATGAGAAGTAATAAGATTTTTCCTCTTGAATAATTTTCATTGAGAACCTCCTTAGGGGGTGGTTTTGGACTTTTGTTGATACCAACAGCTCTTGGAAATTTTATTGAGTCTTCAGAAGTGGAATGGGTATAACATGGGAAAATATCTCATCCTGAAAGGTTTAAGGAGAAGTGGTTTTGAGGGGTGGTATTTTTAGTGGAGGGGAGGGGTGTCTTCTCATAATTTTTTTAATTAGTTTATAAGTTTGGATCACAACTATGAAAATTATGATAATTTTAACTAGATATGTTAATATAATTAATTGTTGTTCGAAATTATGGGAATAAATCTTCCACACACCATATATAACTTAATAATTCCTATTATTGTTTAATACCATAAATTACCGTTTATAACTATTAAAAATACATTAAACTATTTTAGAAAGATACCATAAATTCACCCTCACTATTTTTTATGTGTAGATTAAAAAAATAGCATCAAATTGAATAAAACAATTTTATTGATATTAAAAATTTAATTTTTAATTAAAATCATCATTTCCTTGAAAAATACAGATTTCTAAATTATAGCTGATTTTATAGCACTGTCGAAATTTTACTAAGGTACCATTAAATTATCTTACAATAACGAGACAAATATTATGAAATTTTGAATATATTTAAGGAAAATAAATTCTCTTTTAAATAAATAAATTTATCCAAAATTTATAATTACATATAAATGACTTACAAAAATAAAAACACTTAATTTATCATTTTTTAAGAATCTATACACATATTCCAAAATATAGATATATAAAAAAATTTAGAAGATACCAAAAATTTATTTATTCTATCCTTGGACATGTTACTATTCTATTGGACAGTTAACTATTCATCAGGGTCACATTACTATGCAAAGGGGCATGTTACTATTCCATTGGAATAGGTTCCTTATCTTCTTGAAATACCTCTTATTTAATTAATTTATAATTTATAAATATTGTTCTATGTTTTTTATTTAATTTTAAGTGATTTATAATAAATAAAATTAGAATGAATTTTCTATTGATATAATTCAAGGTTGTTACATTCTTCCCCCCATTTGAAAATATTCCCTCAAATTTATATTTTAAAAACTATGTGGAAAACAGGTGAGGGTATTTATCCTTCAATTATTCTTTTGGTTCCTATTTTTCCTCTTTGTACTTGTGATTCCTCAATAATAGTTTGACTAGGTGAGTAGTTTTGTTGTGTATAACATTGTCTCTATGGTCCATGATCTTTACCGGATGCTCATTGTAAGTGAGATCATTCTCTAATAGTACCATATATAAATTTAGTACATGTGATGGATCTAGTATGTACATCCTCAAGAGGAAACATGTAATACATCCCATATTTGAGACATGGTTGGTGGATGTTCTAATCGATAGGCCAAAACTCCAACATGATCAAGAATATAATTTGGGATGATGTAGATAGTACATAAATTTCTATTATTCCCAAAAATCAAGATCCTCTTCTATAGAGGTATGTAGAGGAATAAAATTTCTCTAACCATAAACACTAGGTCTCATCTATGATTATCTTCATAAATCTTATGTTGACTTTGAGCAACTCGGATAAGTTGTGGAATCGTATTCACATTTTCATCCATTTATTTGAAACTTTTAGGTCCAAGAAGCATATTTTCACCAACTTCGTCCCATCATATTATTGTTCTACATCTATTCCCATAAAGGGATTCATATAGAGCCACTTGGATGGTCGACTGCAATCTATTGTTATAGGAGAACATGACCACAAGTAGATGTTATTATCATCCTCTCTTTAATTCCATAGAACACGGTCCCAACATGTCTTCCTGTATTTGAATAGTCCAATCATATTTTCCATCAGTTATAGGATGATATTTCATACTAAACTTTATATCACTATTTTGATTGTGTTGGATATGTTTCCTTAGTGTGGAGGTAAATCTTGGATGTTGATCAGATAAAATCGATAGTGGTACCACATGAATCATTACTACATCTCTAACAAATCCTTGTGCTTGTAGATCCCTTGATAATACCTTTTTAAGTCTGTAAACATGATATGTCTTTGTAAGACGATCTACAAAAACCATATAGCATTGTTTCCTAGTGATTTCTTTATAATTCTGATGAAAAAGTCAATGGTGATGTTTTCCCACTTCCATTTTGGAAAGGTAAAGGGTTACATCATCACATCAGACAATTTCCTTTTATCCTTCACATTTTTACATATCAGACACTTTGATTTATATTCAGTGATATTCTGTCACGACCCATCCTCGGGGCCCGTGCCGTGATTACCCCAAGCCCGCCTTCCATAGGACAGGGGCTGGCGACTAGCACCAAGGCGTAAATCCCAACAAAAGGGAAGGCATTGCCTTTGAAAAGTAAACAAGCACCACAGAGTAAGCAAGCGGAAAAGTAAACACTAAGTAAAAACTATAACAAGCTGTGATGAAAGTAAAAGGGGCCGGAAATACAAGCCCAACTGTAAAGTACAATTGAAATGGAAAAACAACAACTGAAAAGAAAAGCCACAGCGTCGAGCCGTCCTCTGGAAGTCCCACCTGAAGGGTGGGTAGAGATAGCCTCCACTGCTCCTCAGGTCCACCTGATCGCTCCGAGTACGTCCCGCCCAGTGGTCCACCTCTAGGCACCGTCCTGCTCCGCACGCCTCCACCACGATCAGCACTGTCCGTCGTCTGCAACAAACACCACGAAGTGCGGGCAAAGCCCGTGCAGGGGTGAGTATAAGCTACTCAGTAGGGACCCTGAGACCCCGAAGGTCTCCCAAAATCCACAAAGGATAATCCACAAGGAGAGATACAATCACGAAGTAACATCCGACACTGCTTAGGTATATACCCATACATATACCTAAGTCATCAATTCTCGTTTGGCTCCAACATCCGAGCCCAAGCACAACCCAGTCCACACAGGAAAGAAAAATATATACCCACACAGGATAGCACAACACAATCCACAAAGGAGAGTAAACAGAAAATCCACACAGGGTAGTTCAACACAATCCCCAAAGGAGAGTAAACAGTAAATCCACACAGGATAGTTCAACACAATCTACAAAGGAGAGTAAACAGTAAATCCACACAGGATAGTTCAACACAATATTCAGCTCACACAGGTATACTTCTTCAAATGATGATAGAGGTGATCAGATGTAGCCACTGATTCATCTAATCTGTCGGACCCACAAAGGATCGGAAGGTACTAACCCCCGCAATGACCCACATAGGATCGATCATGATGTTGGACCCAAAGCTATTGGGAAATTCCTTCTCCATCAAGTACAGTGGTTATGCCGCTACAACCAAGCGCTCCTCCATCGTGGGTCTGCCGCTACAACCAAGTGCTCCCATGTGCCGCTACAACCAAACGCACCTCTGTCGTGGGTCTGCCGCTACAACCATGCGCTCCCCTGTGCCGCTACAACCAAGCGCACCTCTGTCGTGGGTCTTCCGCTACAACCAAGCGCTCCCCTGTGCCGCTACAACCAAGCGCACCTCTGTCGTGGATCTGCCGCTAGAACCAAGCGCTCCCATGTTCCGCTACAACCAAGCGCACCTCTTTCGTGGGTCTGCCGCTACAACCAAGCGCTCCCTTGCGCCGCTACAACCAAGCGCACCTCTGTCGTGGGTCTGCCGCTACAACCAAGCACTCTCCACTGGGCTATCCGTAACACACCGAGTCATTCGATCAGCAGTCGTCAAAACTCAACCGGCTCTAGGTTTCCGCACACAGCATGCTCGTTCACGGTGGGTCCACTCCACGAGCTAAAATGTCGATGCATCAACTGACATGCAGATCGGAGTTGATGTGTCCCAAGGTGTACCGTAGTGGTCACTGCCGAAAACATGGAGGATTACCGTATTGTTCTCATCATCGTCGTAGTCGAATCCACCGAGGATCTCTGTATAGTCGTCGTCGTCGAAGTCGCAGCCAGCACTAGGGTTCTCGCACACAGCAAGCTCGTTCGAGAGGGTCCGCTCCACGAGCCGAGAGGCTGATACATCAACTGACACATAGTCCGAAGTTGATGTATCCAAAAGTTATGTATCGTCAACAGGAACTCAACGTCGCAGACGGTACGTCAATCGGACGCCCGGTCTGAGAGTTATTGGCTTTTTCGTTCCAGGGGCCCGGTTGGTTTTTAAGGCAAAACCAACCCAACCGTACTCCACCTCCGTCCAACCCTTGGGTGGAGTATGCCAAAAGATTCGTCTCACTTAGAAGAATTCAATAAAGTTGACGGCACGTCAATCGAACGTCTGTAGCTCAAGATATGAGCGTTTCCGCTCCGAGGGCCCAGTTGGTTTCATGTACGAACCAACCCGGCCGAACTCAAAATATTCTGAAACCTTGAGTGCGATATACCGAAACGACCGTCTCGATCCAAGGATCGTGTTTCCGCTGACGGAACATCGTTTGGAGGCCCGTAGCTCATGTTACGGGCATTTGAACAAAATGGTCCGAAAACGGGGGGTCTGGGCCCTGGCCGACCTGGCCCAAACCCCCCTGGGTCGGCCGAACCGGGCTGACCCGGTCCGGCCCAGCTCGGCCGAGCGGCCGACCGACGCGAAGGGGCGCCCCCCCCCCCCCCCCCCTCCCCCCCCGCGTGACACCCCCGCGAAACCCTCGGGGTGTCGCCCTGGACAAGGTCGAGCGACGCGGGGGGGAGCCGCCGCCCCCGCGTGACAACCCCGCGGCACCCGCGGGGTGTTGCCCGGACAACCGGATGCGACTTCAGCCGCGTCCCGCACGCGCTGGACCCGCGTGGCCGCGGGTCCGCAAGTGCCTCCGCCGCGGCTTCTACCGCGACAGCCTTGTCCGGCGGCGCGCCGGGGCGACGCCGCTCCCGGCTGCCGGCGCCGCCGCGCCGGCGACCCGCGCCGCCGGTGGCTTCCGCGGGCCGCCGGAGTCGCTCCGGTGGTCCGATTCTGTTCCCGTTTGCGCCGATGCTCCTCCCGGGACTCATTCTTCACTGCAGAATCCTCAAAACTCAGTTGCGGCACGTTCCGTCGTCACCCGTCAAATCCGCACAACAACGAAGAACGACGGAGGGTTGTCGGGCCGTGTTCGTTTGGCCCGCACCCTCTGCGTTAGAGATAAACAATGGGTGAAATACATCCAACACATGAATACATATCCGAAAACAATTTTTTAATGAAATAAAATTGTTTTATGAATAGGGTTCTTCATTCTTGAACGGAAACAACACGGGAAATAAAGGTATTTCCAAAAATAAAATCCATACCTCGTAGTCGTCGTCGAACGCACGTTCTTCGTGGATTTACTCATCATGGAAGGAGGGGATCGTCACATCGTCGTGGAAAGGCGTCGCGTCGTCGCGGAATCCGTCGTTGCGTCGACGAACTCAACGGACCAAGAAACAACAGATTTAATTTTAAATATTTAAATCCGTGTTTTCTTAAAAACCACAAAGGAGATTTAAAGAATCACAAACACTCACCTCAATGGAAGATCGAAGAATCTTGTCGTGGAGGAAGGAACGTCGCCGAAGAACGTCTTGGATGAAGTGTCGTCAAACTCTGTGGGTAACGACGTTCTTCGCGTTCTTCTAGTTCTTCGCGTTCTTCATGGAGGAGGATGAATGCTCAAGAATTCTTTCAAGCCTCTCAACGTGTAATCCTCCAAATGCTGTGTTGATCTTATTTTATTATTACGCCAACAAACGAAAAAGGGTAAGTAACGACCCATCAATTCATTGAATTTATTCAACGAAATAAACCGCCCATTTAATTCACGAAATAAACCACCCAATTAAATGGTTCATTATGGATTTAAAAAAACACGTCAGTTGACTTTCATAATGACGGGTTTTCACGGGTGCGTTACTTAGCGGAAAAGAAACGACGGGGATCGTGCGGGCCCCAACTCACAAATATCCTACCAAGAGGGTAGGATATTTCTGGATAGTACTCTATCAATTTCAACTCGGTTTAAGTGGCTTTCAAGTGGCTTCAAGTGGCTTAAGTGAAATAAAATAAAGTTTGTCGAACAAATTATTTTATTTCTTAACTTCAAACCCAAAAATTAAAAACTACACCCGAGCAAACACAACTTCGGAAGAGGCGTTTCTAAGAAAATACCGGGGCTATGATTTCATCGGTGCCCTCTGAATTCGATTCCGGGCACCGGTTCAAAAGTTAGAAAAACCCGCTCGTCTGTTCATTGAACGTACCCAAGCCAAACTTCGGAAAATGATTTCGGGCACACCGGGCCTCGGAATCAGGTGCCGTCAGAAACTGCACTCTTGTAAAATTCCAAATAAAATTAAGAAAAAAATTTCCTTGAAATTTACGGGTCTTTACATTACTCTCACCACAGGGCTTTACTTCCCCGTAAGGCTTCACCACAAACTTAGGGATACAAAGGTGGTACTGAGCACGCATCTGAGCCTCCCGCTCCCAAGTGCTCTCCTAGAGGTTCCTGAGCTGCCATATGAAGAACACTAGAGGAATAAATTGTCCACGTAGGACCCGCTCATGTCGAACCTCGATCTCCACTGGAACCTCCGCAAAAGTCACCCCATCACCAAAGACCAGCTCTTCATGGTCAAAGATTGACGTTGGGTCATGCACGTATCTCCTCTACTGAGATACGTGGAAGACGTCGTGCACCCGGCGCAACTGTGGTGGTAGAGCCAAGCGATAAGCCACCTTGACAATCCTGCTGAGGACCTGGAAGGGTACGATGAAGCGTGGAGACAACTTGCCGCCTCGGCCAAATCTCCGCAAACCACGTCGAGGTGAGACACGCAAGAAGACATGGTCTCCATTCTCGAATTCTAGTGGCCTCTGCCTCCTGTCAGCATATGACTTCTACCGGCTCTGAGCTGTCCTCATCCGCTCCTGGATGACCTAGACCTTCTCTGTCGTGGCCTGGAGCATCTCCGGTCCCACAAGAGCTGCTAAGATTTCTTCTTTGCCGATAAGAGAAATCTGGTCTCATCCCCTGGATGAACCACTTCCTTTGCCTAATACAGTCAATCCCGATATGGATGGTACTAATCCATACCAAGGGTGACGTCGTAAGGCCTCGACGCTACTACCAAGAGATCCAACCGTTACTCTCGCCTCCAAGGGTTCAGTCACACTGTCGGCATCAGTGTGTGGTAACTCGGTCTCCTCTAGTAGATGTCTCACGGGTGAGGGTCAAGTCAACAGTCTAAACCGGAACCTCTTAGTAACAACACAAAAAAGGATAGGAATAAAAACATCACAAGGGTATTCATCTTTTATTATTGCAGCTCATAATACAAAGACACTACACCATAACAACAAGGAACTAGAAGTACAAAGGACGTATCCACTAGTCCCGCTCCTGTCCATCTGCTCCCAGAGCTCTTTGATCGAAGGCCTCAGCTGCCTGAAGCTGAGCTCTCACATGTCCACCAACTCCCTGCGGTCGGGGTGGACCTCCTGGTGGTGGTGGTGGCAACACCCCGAAGCGTCGTCCACATCCAGCTGCACGGCCAGCTCCCCTGCCATGGCCGCCTACTCCTTGCGGTCCGCCATGATCGAACCTCTGCCTCTGCCTGGGGGGGTCCTTCATTCATCTGATGGTCATCCGTATGGTGCGTCAGATAGTCACGAGCCATGTGACCAACCCCGCCGCAAGAGTAACACTACCCTCTCATGGAAAGTCGTTTCCCACCCCGATTGCCTCGCGCAAACAATCCAGAGTCATGCTGTTGACCACCTGTAGGTCTAGTCCTCTTGGACCCCTGAGTCATCTGTCTACTGCCCGCTGCAGAAGACTCTGCCGCATGCCAGCAAGTGGTGGGTCCTGCTGCTGGAGACTGCTCAGCAAGGAAACTCTCCACTAAGAGGGCTCGCTCCAACACCCCTCCCTGAGTCAGAATGTTGAGGGAGATCATCGAAGCCCTGATCTCGTGCCTCAGACCCTGCTCGAAGGTCCGGGCCCAGAAGAACGGGTCCCGTACCATATCTGTGGAGTAGCACGAGAGGTCAGTAAATCTTGGCGAGTACTGGGCCACTGTCATGCTGCCCTGCCACAACTGTAGTAGCTCCTGGATGCGCACCGCTCGGAGGGTGGCTGGGACGAACTCGGAGCGGAAGATGATCTCAAAGTCCGTCCAGAGGAGAGATGTCTCGTCATGTACCTGGAGCATCAAGCTCCACCATCGTCCTGCTTCTGCGTGTAGTAGGCTCGCCGCGAGGATGACTATGTGGTCTTCTGGTGTCCTCACTAGCCTGAAAACTTGAACGACCGCCTCCAGCCAGTCCTCGGCTGCCTGGGGGTCCGTCTCCCCACGGAACCTGGGTGTTCACTGGCACTGGAACTCGTGCAGAGCTCCGAGGCGTCGTGCATCATCAATGGCTGGGGCTGGTAGCATCGGTGGCTCGGCGGGTATAGGTACCGCCGGTGCCTCAGCTGTCAAAGGGCCCTGTACCGAGTCCTTAACGCTCGGTGGGCTCTCGCCACACACATCGCTCGGAACCCTAGCTGGCTGCCGTCGTGGGGCCATCCTGAAAAGGAAACAGGTGTGCCACGGTCAGAACAGATGGCGTGGTGCCGTCGCACCACGAGGGAATTCGCTCGGTTGAATTGCGCGGCGCCGTCGTGTCGCGCCGTGGAAGGATTATCATGAACGCGACGCCGTCGCACCGCGTCGAAGGGAACCGAAGGCGCCGCGGCCGGAGCGGGGCCACGGTGGAGGGGCGCGGTGCCATCGCACCGCGCAGAACGACGAAGGTCGCGGCCGGTTCTGGGCCGCGGCGGAAGGAGAAGACCGGCGGCTCGCCGACCTGCCGTTGTCGGAAGCCGGAAGGGGACCGGCCTTGCCAGTCCCGTTGAGGAAGGACCGACCGGCCATGTCGGGCCGGCCGGAAGAGAGGTGTCGGGGGAATTAATTCCCCCGACTGGCCACTAGAAGGCCCCCCCACGTGAGGGGGGGGACCGGTTTCACAAAGGGGGGCAGCCCACCCCCCCCCCCGTTTTTCCAAACGGCAGGCCCCCACGAAGGGGGGCCGTTGATTGACAAAAAGGCGCGACTCTTAAGCCGCGCCACCACCTTGTGCAAAGCGGGGGCCTTGCCCCCCGCGCGTGACACCAGCTGCGCCAGGCCGCGCCGCCGCCGGCCGGGCCGGGTCGGACCCGGGTCTGGTCAACCCGGTTAGGGCCGACCCGGGGGGGGGGGGGGGGGGGGGGTCGGGCCGGGTCGGCCCGGACCCGGACCCCCCCTTTTCGTGTCGTCTTCGGTCTTTTGGCCATAATTTGAGCCACGGACCTCCGATTAATGAACCGTCAGTGGCTACGAGATCCTTGGATCAAGAAGGTCGATTCGGTATATCGCACTCAAAGTTTCGGAATATTTTGAGTTCGGCCGGGTTGGTTCGTTCACGAAACCAACCGGGCCTTCGGAGCGGAAACGCTCATATCTTGAGCTACGGACGTCCGATTGACGTGTCGTCAGCTTTGTTGGGTTCCTCTTAGTGAGAAGGATATTTTGGCATACTCCGCCCGAGGATTGGACGCAGGTGGAGTACGGTCGGGTTGGTTTTGCCTTAAAAACCTACCGGGCCCCAGGGACGAAAAAGCCAATAACTCTCAGACCGGGCGTCCGATCGACACGCCGTCTGTTGCGTTGAGTTCCTGTTGATGATACGGATCTTTTGGATACATCAACTCTGGACTTTGTGACAGTTGATGTATCAGCCTCTCGGCTCGTGGAGCGGATCCTCCTGTACGAGCTTGCTGTGTGCGGGAACCCTAGTGCTGGCTGCGACTGTTACTGTGACTACTACTGCTACTGCTACTGCTACTGTGACTGCGACAACGACAGTATAGAGATCTTGTGTGGATTCGACGACGACGACTACAACACTCAGCGATCCTACATGGATCAGTGATACAGGTCCTGTGTGGGACCGATCCTGTGTGTGTCCGATCCTGTGTGGGTCTTTGCGCTCAGCGGTCCTGTGTGAACCAGCGCATACAGGTCCTGTGTGGGCCCAATCCTGTGTGTGTCTTTTGCGTGGGTTAGTTACATATCGATCCTTCATGGGTCCAACGACTTAGATGGATCAGAGATCATCTTTATCGTCCTTTGAAGAAGTATACCTGTGTGAGCTGAATCCTGTTACTTTCCTGTGTGGATTGTGTTGTGTTATCCTGTGTGGATTTCGTTTTGCTTTCCTGTGTGGAATACGTTTACTTTCCCTTGTGGAATGAGTTTTGCTATCCTATGTGGATTTCGTTTTTCTTTCCTATGTGGAATACGTTTACTTTCTTGTGTGGACTGAGTTGTACTTGGGCTCGGAGGTTGGAGCGTATTGGAATTGATGACTTAGGTATATGTATGGGCATATACCTAAGCAGTGTCGGTTGTTACTTAGTGTTTGTATCTTCCTTTTGTGGTTTATCCTTTGTGGATTTTGGGAGACCTTCGGGGGTCTCGGGGTCCCTACTGAGTAGCTTATACTCACCCCTACACGGGCTATGCCCGCACTACGTTGTGTTGGTTGCAGACGACGGACAGTGTTGATCTTGGCTGAGGCTTGCAGAGCAGCAGGACGGTACCTGGAGGTGGACCACTAGGCGGGACGTGTTCGGAGCAGACGACAGAACCCGTGGAGCAGTGGAGCTATCTGTACCCATCCTTCAGGTGGGATCTCCAGTGGACAGCTCGGTGTAGCGGCTTTTACTTATAGTTGATGTTTCCCTTTTGAGTTGTACTTACTTTCAGTTTGGGTTTGTATACTGGCCCATTTACTTTTCCGCACTTTCAATTGTATTCTGTTTTTAATTAGTGTTTACTTTCCGCTTGCTTACTCTGTGGTGTTTGTTTACTTTACAAAGGCAATGCCTTCCCTTTTTACCGAGATTTACGCCTTAGTGCTAGTCGCCAACCCCTGGCCTATGGAAGGCAGGCTTGGGGTAGTCACGGCATGGACCCCGAGGGCGGGTCGTGACAATGTGATTCCCCACATGGCCACTATCCCAGCACTACAGTGGTTCTATATCACATTGAGGATTCAGTTTCCCTTTTCAAACACACAGACGGAACACCATGGAGCTACAAACATAGGTACTCTGGTTACCACTTCCATTATAAAAAACCTTAAGGCATTTATTTCTTCTACAAGATTAACTACTGGACTACCTTGGAACTGATCCTTTTATGGATAATACGATCTATTTCCCTGTGGTTTATCTTAGTTATAAGAGAATGGTTGACTAATTTAAAAATGTACAACAGAATAAATACATTGACTTGAGTTCCTATGGCATACTAAATCCCATCCTTGAAACATGCATCACAAGAAATCACATCCCTAAATAGAAGTATTGAAAATCACTATAGCTCAATGAAATACATTTAATAAATAATTATTGATAAATAACCCTACTTGATATGCATGAATTCTTTATATCAGTTAGTTCTCATCATCTGAGGAAGGATGTATTCATATAAAATAGTATCGAAATCATCCCATACCATACCCTGTCAAAGAAGAACCTAGGTAACCACATGTTATACGTTCTTGGATGAATCATGAAGAATTTAAGTATAAATACTTCCCCTTATCTATTTAGGAATCCATATATTCTCAAAGATAGACACGGTGTCCTCAATCCAAGACTTAGTAGCTCATGGACCACAATCCCCCAAGAAGGTAGGAGGATGATGCTATTGGAACTCATTGTATAGATCATCCATCATATGTGTAGGTCATTGAGAACCTTTAATGGACTACATCACAAATAGAAAACTATCATCACCTTCAGTATCAGTTCCCATATTAGGCATATTAGGCATTGTTTATAGTGGAACTCCTTGAGGCAAGACTTGCCTCTCATGGCCCACCACGCCTTGATCATGATTTTCACCAACCTCTTAGATCATGGAATGAGGATGTTGTGGTGGAAGTGGCTTACAAATTCAAAGAACACACCTCAGAACATTATTTAATTAGATATGTAGAAAAACTTGTGGAAGCTAAATTTAAGGAAATGTTTCACTACCCATGGTATGCAACGCTAGCTACACGATTAGGAGGCTATGTATTGGTAAGTTCATGTATATGTTATAGAGGTACTAGTAGATGAAATGAAAATACCAACTTTACTCCTATGATATTGAACACCATTTCCCCTTATAAGTAAATTTTTTTTAAAGTTTTTATTTGGTTGTAACGTATATCATGTTTGTTTAAAATGGATCTCAATTCCCAGTGAATTGAGGCCCAAATACATTATCAATAAAAAACACTATTTTGATTTTTATCTAATGGATAGACTCATTAAATAAACCATTCCAACACCTAAGGTCCCATAACACCTTAGTAATTAAAACTATAAATCAATCAATATACTCTAGGATAATGCACATGCAAATATAACTATCAAAACATCACACAACAATTATAGTCATATCATGAAATACAAGTAGTGGAATGAACCTATATGTATGGAATATGAATGGAATGTGAATTAAAGGTGACTATGGTGATGCATGTAAGAATTATCCTTTATCTCATATAATAAATACAAGGTATAAAATATGATCCTTCGTAGGAATAATAATCTACAACAACAAATATCATGCTAGTCACCAAATGGAGAAATGATGTCAACTGCAATAAGAAAAAACTGATCAATAATTATAATTCATAAAAATCAGAATTTAAATCAAACATGGGTTTGGGTTTCCTAAGAATAACTTATGACCATGTTACAGGTGTTCCTAATCTCTAATATATTGTCTCCAAATCGTAAATCAAGAAAGGAAATGCTCTGATACCATGTTATGACATCCCAGACCTGAATTCCACAAAAAGGTTCCTCAAGACCAAAGGACAACATGGCCTCATGCACATCTCCTCGAATTAAATATCCTTATGAATATTAGTGAGAGACTACGGTGTGTATGTGGAGAGACAGTACCATATTTACTAAATTTTATCACATCATATAGAATATATGAATAGGTAACAAGTAGTGGAATTAATATGAGTAAATATATAAAACAATACAAGCAGACAGGAGTAAAAAATAACTACACAATTGTATACATATAAAAATACGATGATGATATGTCATTTATCTATAATGATGGGAAATAAGGATACGAAATAGAAGAGAAATTATACAAAGAAATTTTTTAAAAAGGAAACCAACAATTATCCTCAACATACAAAGATCCAGCTAGGTCATATTCTAATAGCTCCTTCCTATGAAATAAAGCAATCAAGTGTTTAAAGTGACACACTTCCCTTTATCAACATATTCATATAGTTGATCATCCCAGGTACCAAACAAAGTCCCCAATTGGGTGTGAGAAGAATCTATGTAGGAAACCACCAACGATATCTATATCATTCGTTCTGTGTAATATAAACTGAAAAATATTGGAAGCATGCATATATAAATGTGAATACGAAAAGTAACATAACAACCCCAGTACATACTTCATCCCTTATCTTGTGTTTGTACGTATAACTAATTCATTTAATAATTAATATTAATTTACATAATTAATTCATGGTAGGTTCCACATGAACTAACTGGATAATAATAATGGATCCAATTTGAACAAAGCATCCATGATGTTATTTATAATGATGAGGTTCCAATGTAATAACCAAGGAAACCAAGATCTCTAGGGTTTCAAATATAGTAGTACTTTCTACCTATCAAAGGGATAAGTGTGTAATACATGGAGTTTCTTCAAATTCATTCCAAAATAATGTATCTAACCAGGTCCAAGGAAATATCCAAGGTTAAATGGGAAAAGAAATGGCTAGTCCAATGATGTAACCAAGGAACCTCATGTCCATTTAAGGAACACTGGATACATGGAGTGTATCCAAGGAATTCAGTATTGGTAAGGGATGGATCCTACATTTTCATTTCATGCATCCACGGATAAATGTGTATTGGTTTACAATGTGGGTCTCCGCCAATGAAACTAGAATACTTTAATTGGATTGGTGTCCATGAGTACCCAATGAATTCCCCCATTAATCCAAAAGAAATTTAAATTTTGACCACCCATGAAATGATGCCATCGTATGTATGTAACTAGTAATCGTAAATTAATTTAATTTAATATATTAGGAAAGTAGTGTTCATTTTTTTAATGAAATCATTTTTTTCATGCCTTTCCCTTCAATTGTGTGACATGGACAAGGGGCGTGAAACCATTTAATTCATTTCCTTTTCGTCATATTTAATAAGTTAGATCCACTCTACTACATTCCATAATCATGGAATGATGAGCTAAGGATGTGCATCCAAGTTACCTAATTACATTTAACATAGAAAATTCATATATGTAAAATCTAATTTCCTTTTCAATTTAATAGTGATTAATAATTTGAATCACTTAGCTTAGGTGGATCATGTTGGATAAAGTCATCATACTAGCTATTTTCCAATTCAGAAGTCATTTAATTCAAGGTGATTACCATTAGAAGGGTCAGGACACACACCCAAATAGTAGAGACAATAGGTTATAACCAACCATTAAGGCATAAGATGCCAGTAATGTCATGAATATTGAAATCACCCTACCTAGGGTGGTTGAAATTGTGACGTACCCACCCATGTAAATAGATTATAAGGGACGGGTCATAGGACATAGTTCTAATGACTACAATAAAGAAATATTAATTAGATAGACAATGCCCAATTAAACTGGTGCAACCACATGGTAATTTATAAAATGATGAAACTTAATAAGTGAGTAGTAAACCCCAACCTCATACTCATATGGCTCTCTTCATCAAGTATAAGCCTCTAGTAGGGAATGGAATGAAATAAATCTCAAGAATGGATCAATGCCCTATAATTGGGTCATATGAGACAACATACAATGGCATCGTGAATATGAAGATGTGTATTTAATGATTAATAAGGAATTGAGAACTTACCAGTATGGATCCAATGAGACAAACAACACTTTGACCATGCAACCATTTGAGGTCCAAAAAAGATAATTAGACCAAACTTATGTTGATTTGTATCTGATTAAAAAAATAGTTTCTTACAAAAGTACCATGGGAGGTTCCCTGAATTGAGGGGAGGGAGTTCCCTTTAATAAGTGGGGAAAGGGGTCCTCCTTAGAAATTACTTGTAAATTTCCCTATAGAATACGAAATAATAAATTCTTTTAAATGAAAAATTCTTATAAAAAACATTATCTTCTAATTTGGGATATGATAAGATGGAAATATTGTCATCAAATACCATTTTGAATTATCCTAGTCATTTGTAACACTTATCTTCTTAATTTAACCCCCTAAAAAGTCATTCTTGCATTAATCGTGATAATTAAGATTAATTATTTTCACTATTCATTTTGTAAAAAAATTAATTAAAACTTATTATTTAATATAAATTATGCTAATTAAAAATATGGAATATATTTCTTCAAATTTATTTTACAAAATTTGTATAATCCATTTTAAAATTATATAGGTAGAAGTGATGAAAAAAAAGACTTTAAATGAAAAACTTCTCATATTTATATATGTTTTTAACAAAATAATTCAGTATTAAAATGAATCCAATGACCTAAACTAGTTAACTTTTAATATAATTGAAATAAATTTACATTAAAATTAATTAAAAATTTATTTTATCTTTGTGAATTATTTAATTAAAAAAGATGTTTTTAATAAAAATCAATACATTACAAATTTCCATGAAAAATAAATCATTTTAGTAAAACACCCAAAATTAATCCTAAGATAATTATTACATAAATATTTAAAAAGTTAATTTCATTTAATAAAATAGATTTTCTAAATGTTTAGGAATATTATTTTATCATATGTTTTCATGAATAAACCAAACCATTTTCTTTAAGAAATTGTTTTCCAACAAATATTCCATAAATTTGCAAATGATTCTTATTTTATTTTAAATAAAAGGATATATATTTTGTTTATTCTATACATTTATAATCCATATAAGCTTCATAATTTATTTATTATTATGTATATAATCTAATTTAATGGAAATTATATAATAGTCATGTTTGAAGAATATTTTAATAGTGCATCATGTTTTATTCAAACCTGGTGTTGCATGAATTATAATCTACGGAATAGAATAAATTTACTTATAAGTAAATAAATCATAAATTATTAGGGTGTTGCATTAATAACTCCTATATAAATTTCATCCCCAAAATTTCAGGGATATGACATTATAAATGAATGAGGGTGGGTCTTCATTATAATATACTTTGGTTCCCACATTTCTTCCTCTATTTTATTATTTCTCCAAAGTACCTTTACCATATAAGTCATCTAATTCATAAATAGTTTTTCCATAGTATCAAGAATATATATCTGTTATTCATAGTAATAAATATCAGGTTCCTATTTTATTTCCCCATAGGGGAGAATATGGGTTGTGTCTGGCATGTAATTCCTTAACCCATTATGTACTTTGGATAGAATTGGTAGAATTTCCAAATAATATGTTATATATTCAATTTATTCAAGTATATAAAGTGATTGATGTACCAATGGATCAACATTCCTTTCTTACTAAACCTTATATCACCGTTTCATATGGATACATTAATGAAAAACTGATGTCCAACTTGGAATTCCAAATCAGTCATTTGATTATCGGTATAAATCATTTTCTTATATTCAGCTGCTTTACTGTTATTATGAATTGACTTTTACATTGATTTTTTCTCATATAGTAGTTCTATCACTGGGAGTTTCCATTCACAATTTTTTTCCCAAAATGCTGGTGTATGAAATCTCATTCCATTTAATTCATCATTAGACACTATTTTAATACTTGAATGGATAATGTTTTTATAGGAAAACCCTACCAAAGGTAAATAATGACCCCCCAAACAATGAAAGTTGAGTGAGAATTAAATCAATATTTATTCCATTGTTTGAATATAACTTTCAGGATATCCATTAGTTTGAGGATTATAAGAAATTCTCAAGTGATTATCAAAATCAAAATAATTCTAAATACAATTCCAGAATTTCAACATAAAATTGTGATCCTAATCAGATACAATGGAAATAAGTGTTTTATAAGGTCTTAAATATTTATTAATATAGAGACTTTTCAGGTTCTCAAAAGGCAAATACTCTATTACATTAAATAAATACGCATTTCTGGTTAGGTGATCAATGATAAACCATACAACATAAATCATTCTAGGATTATTTGGCATTCCTGTGACAAAGTCTATTGTAATGTCAACCCATATCAAAATAATAATAATAATATGTTTAATGAATCATTTTTAACTCCATCTCACATCATTAACATGTTGAAAACCAAACATCTGGACACATAATCAGAAATTTCCCTCATCATTTTTTCCCACAAAAAGTTTCCATAAAATACTTATACATCTTATTGCAACCATGGTGTATAGAAAAAATTGAAGTGTGAGTATCACCCAATAATTAAATTTTAGCTTAGGTATTTATGGAACACATAATATCTTTCAAAATTTCAAAAAACCAACATAAAAAATTAATTTTAATAATTTCCCATCTTTCAAAATTTTTATTTTCCTCTCATAGTTTTCATCATCATATTGAGAACTTTTTAGCTTTTCTAATAGTTATAGTTTGGAAATCATTTGATATACTATGTGATATATCTCATTTCATAATAATTCCCACATCCAACATTACTAGATCTGTGAACATAGGATCACTCTCAATCCTCATTTGGGTCTAAACTCCATGATCATTTCTACTTGATGCATATGTTACCTTAGATTATTTCACTATGTGGTAGTGTATTTTCCATTCATAATATGTGTGTAGGTCAAGAAAATTCTATTGACCTGTATTATGATCATTCTATGGAAATATTTATTTTTTGATTTTATTATTAATGTATATCTCACTTATTTAACCATTTTTATATTGAACACATATCATCAAATAAGAACTACATATGAAAACTCAATAACATGGGTTAGATTATTTTGTTTACGATTCATAAATGACCTTAATTCATATGAAATAAAAGTTTAATTTTTTAATTTAAAACAATTTAGACCCTTCTTTGTTTCATCACAATATATCTCAACCCCATTATTTCATGATGGTAGAGTAAAAATTGGAACATTGACCAATCAAAATTTTAATTCATCAAATCATTCTTCACATTCTATTGTCCAAATAAAGATAAACCCTCCAAGTGTAGGATTGGTTAATAGTTTATAAAATCATGAAAAATTATAAAAAAATCTCTGATATTATTCTACTAAACTAATTAATCTACATAACTGAACAATGTTGTTTAGTGTAGAACTTTATATGAATACCTTTATTTTCGTGTGTCCAACCGCAATTCCATACCTAGAGAAAATATGGATAATAAAAAACTATTTCTAGAGCAGAAAAACACACTTAATAAATGTACCATATAACTGCGTCCATCTAAGAGTCTCAAGATTTATCCATTAGTGATTATCTGGGTCCTCATATCTCATTTTATACACCATGATTTATTAAATTAATACCAAAACAAAATCATAAATTTGTATCTTGAATACACAATTCATTATATTCATAAAAATAAAGGGTTCATTAGTCAATCAAAATGGAATTACTATAAACTTGTAATGTACATACATCATTTGGAAACCTATATTCAGAATTTATTCCATAATTACTCAAAATTGATTATATCCAAAATGTATTTCAATCATTAAAAAATACTGGGCTTGATTAAGTTGACTGAATAAATCATAAATGTGAAGAAGAATATACTTTTTCACTCCTGTAATAGAATTGACCTCCATATAATAAATGCATTGCTTCCTCAGTCCATATTTATTCTTAAAAAATATAATTGGGGCCCTCAATGGTGAAACACTGAAAATAATAAAACCATTATTAAAAAAATACTCTAGTTTTTTTCCAAAAATCTATCTATGCCATAGTTACCATTATTTAGGAAGTCCTTAATATTGGTCATTGTTTTTTGATTAAATCAACTGAAAAATCAACTTCTCTCTATAGGGGCATGTCAAAGTAATTCCTCACGAATTACATAAATGTATTTTTTTAATAATAGGTATATCCTCAATTTGAATATTACCTTCTCTATTATTATATTTTGTTTTCTCTTCATCCACTTGAATATATTTCAGTATATCTATTGGATGTGGATATAGATATGTATTGTATAAGGATATCTCTTCTATAGATATAATGAATTATAATTCTTCATCTTTAATCATAATTACATTCTTCTTGAAATATATTTTTTCCTCATATTTAAATAGTCCATTACATAATATCATTTTATTGAATTCAAACATAGTTAAAATTCTATTGTTAGAAAATAAATATCAGTTATGTGTCATAATGGGGGCTATGTGACACATCCTTATTACAGTGAGACTTTCACTAGGAGTTATGACTGACCACTACCTTCATAAAGTGCTTGGGAAATAAATTATTTTAATGTCAAACAAGGAAGATATAAAATAGTTTGATGATCCAGAATCAAATAAATAACTAGATAACGTTGTTGTTATGATTAAAGTACATACCACAACATCATTGTGAACATCTACCTCAGTTGTAGTGTTTTCATGAGCCATGATTTATCTTCTTAACCTATTATGTGGTATATTCTTGTGACACATAGGGATTCATTTACAAATTTCTTCAAATCCATACATTTAAAACAATAAATAATAGTGTTTTCTTATATCACATTTCATTCCTTATTCAGATGAAAATTATCTCCAAAAATATAATAAACCCCCAGTACCATGCATTATTTCCATAAATGAGTCATTGGACAATTCTACAAATATTGAAATTGATTCATCCAATAATTATCTATTGTTCTATTCTTATTTTAATTATACTGATTTGACCTCTTTTTTTTATTTATTCATCTTGAACATATAGGTCCTAGAGAATTATTTACCCATTTTATGGGAACATAAAACTATTTTATCATATGATGAAGAATTTTGAGAGACCATAACCCTTGAGAGACTATTCTTAATCCACTCTATGAAATGGTAAATCATACAATCTGTGTTGCATATATAATATTTTCCATATCATGTTAGCCTTGTATAGGTATCCTGATAATAAGAAACACATTCTTCATTCTTTTTAATCATATTTAAGAAATTTGGATTGATTTTAATTTTATAGTAATGAAGGAAAAATATTTTAATGAATTTATCCTTAAAATATTTTCATTCCATGGGATCACTTCCACCTTCCTCACTGGTATTTTGGATCAATGACCACAGTTTTTCAACATCAAATCTGATACAATGCACTAAAAATTTAACCATTTCTTTTTCATCACATCCCAAGACCCAAAATATATTATCTAGAGACATAATCTTATTCTTTGCTACATTTTGATTAGTTTACTATCAAATTATGGGACATCTATCACATAAATCATTCTAACATAAGAGAATCTTAGTATAGAATAGTTTTCCCTATTTTTTAGAGGTTATTTTTCATAAAGTGATTAATATACCACAATATAGCCCTAATTTTCATGGTTCGTATACTAGTTTTATTTCACTAATAGCATGAAGGCCTTAATTTTTTTTAAATTTTTGATAATACCCCTTTTAAGGTTTGTTGGGGAACCCTTACATGGCCCGTAAGATTCATGACATTATAGGATCTGAAGTGATAATGGAATTCGTACAAAACTATGACTATTTGATACTAATCCTCCCTAGAATTTTTGTCGTCATCATATCTCCACCTTTGCAGGGATGTTTGGCTAGATTCCTTTTGTAGAGATTCACTAGCTAGGTACTGATGAAAAATTCCATACCCACTAATTATCCAAAATTAATATCTCTAATATTTTGAGTTCTCCATCTCTAAATAATCCTCTAGAGCTTGTTCCATGAAGAATTAGTCTGGTTTTTTGTCTTTAAAACATGCGGTAGGAATAACGTGAGGCAGCCCAAAGGTCTTGAGGTGCCCCGGATGCCTTAAGTTAGCCGGAAATCTTTACCAACCCAAAGACCTTATGGACTCTAGGACCAAATTGGTGGCCAAAAGGTTAATAATTCTTACTCATTCAGTAAAAAATACTTCATATTACATTAATTCTATAGTAACTCGGAAATATGAATCTTCCCATATTAGAACCTAGGTCTCATGGATGCACTTGAAGAGTAAGACAACCCTACTTTTATTACAAACATAAACATGATTTATTACATAAAACTTCACTTAATACAATAAAGAAGATCGAGAGGTTTAGTGTCTTTGGAGATTAATATCATTACATAAAAACATAAAACATTAAATACATCATCTTAATTTAAAACATCCTTTACATGACCACTACATTCCCTCGTACTTAGCATTGCATGGGATAACCTGAGGACATGCATTAGAAAAGGGTGAGCTATAAAGCCCAGTAAGGGAGTACACATGGAATAACATGATGAGTAAAATAAATGTTATACAATAGGCATATCAATAGATTATAAGAGAAACATGAACATATAGGCATGATAAAGCATGATAATCATAACATGGAAATGTGGCAACACCACTTAACATGGAATTAGCCTGAGACAAGGATCATTTAACATAGAGCATGAGTAAATCCTCATTGCACATAAACCACACGTAAACCATCATTGCACTTGAATTATCATGATTCAACACTCATTTCACATGACGTATCATGATATTGTACTTTACCCAATGCATTGGAGGGCTATATGGGCACAACCTTCTTAAACATCTCATTTCATGCATAAGTGTGCCACATGGATCACAAAACATGGATTCATAAGACATAATCATTTATTCCAAGATAAAGGAATGTGGAATACATACATGAAACATTATAATCAATAAGTAAATGCGCATAAATGTTAATACCCTTGATAGAGAAATGGGCATGGTATTCACTACACAATGGCATTGTCTTAGAAAATCGGTGTGATTTCGGCAGCGTAACGACGTGACATAAGAATTCATAAAAATGGTTGATGAGAGAGAAAGGGGTTCCTCGTCATATTTAAAATTAATTGAAAGTAAGGAGGTCATATATATACTTGTCCATAAAATTCTAATGGAATTTAGATTCATGATACAAAAAATAATGCTTAAATGTAAAAGAAGAGAGAGAAGTTCCTTTCGAAATTTTGGCATAGTAACGGGTGTACATGGGAGGAATTTAATGAGAGAGAAATGGGTCTACCATCATTAAAAAATAAATAGAGAAGTATTAGTGAGGTGAAAAACCATACCCTAACATTAATAATTGAAATTAAAAGGGAAAAACAACTTAACGAAAATTGACAAAAATGAGAAAGGAAAAAAAAAAATCTTACATGGAAGTGTGCTTCCAAAGGATTGAGAGAGGCTTGAGAGAGACTTCTTGGGAGCCTGGGGAACCTTGGGAGGATTCTAGAGAGAGTAGCGAAGGGGTTGGACGATCTCCAAAGGCATTGAGTGAGGAGGGAGTAGGAGCTTGGGTGGGTTTATATAGGAAAGGGGAGGAAATTTTTTATTATTTAGCTTTGGGACCCCTTATATTAGATTATTCCAAACCACAAACCATCCCATTGTTTTCTCCCATGGTTTTTGGAAAAGGGAAGCGGAAAACAGTATTTTATAAGTACAAAGTCCTAACTTCTTAAAATAATAAGGTAGCTTATGTGGAGGTGAGTCACACACCCATGGAAAACAATTTAAAAAGACAAGGTGTTTAATAATTCATGAGGGGTCCATTAATGCTTTTAAAAGTAAGTCAAAAAAACCCAAAATCACATTATTTTAATTATAAAACATATATTAGCTGAACATAAAGCTTATTTTATTTTATTAAATCACTATTGGGTCATTATGATGTCATAAAACACAATATATATTTAAACAATATTTCATTTTTACCCAAAAAATTGACTGTCTCAGAAAATTATGAAAAATTCACTGTTGGATAATTTCGACGTCATCATTCCAAAAATAACATTTATTTTATCTAAATGATTTTCTAAATATGTTAATTTTCACTTTTAATATAAAAACCGACATTTATCGAAAATTCACAGGTTCTGACAAAAATGGCTTTCAAACCTTAATAAAAAATTACAATTGCATTCATAAAATTATAAGATCATTTATATTTAATAAAAATTAATTTAATAATAATATTATTATTTTATTAAAATATTATTTAATTCAAAAATACCTTAATTTAATAAAATAGAATTCTTAATTTAATAATAACTAAAAACACTATTTTTACTTTAATAACTATTTACAATGTATCAATAATGACAAGAAAGTATATACATTATTATATAAAAAAATAATATACATGAACATAGTACTATCGATTCATTACATAACCCCTTAAAATAGTCGCATAAGACCTAAGGGTAAGGTGTTCGATGGTGATAGACTCTTGGGGGGGCTCGGATAATATCGCTCGTGTGGTAATCTCTATCAACTTCCACTTTTCCCGTATACTGTCCCATTCGAGCTTGACATGATGAAGCTCATCTTGGGCTTGGTCAAGAGTGAAGCCCAAAGATGCAACCTCTTTTCCAAGCTCCATGAAATGGGCTTCGTATGGGGAAATTCTACTAGATGAGGCCATCGCTTCTTTTGTCTGAGTAAATTCGATTTGTTAAAGCCCTATATTTATACTAATCATGTGATCACTGTTCAACGACTATTTTATCAACGGTCAAAATTTTTTACATAAAACCAAATAATTTCACATCTTATATAAATATTTTTTCATAAAGAGAAATTTAACTAGATTAATAGGTATTTCCCATTAATGAAACATTGGGTCGTTACAATATTCCCCCCTTAAGAAATTTCACCCCCAAAATTTTCCTTTTCCCACACTAAAACAGACGTGGGTAACTCAACTTCATCATTTCCTCTGATTCCCAAGTCACTTCTTCAAACATGTTGTTTCACTACAAAACCATGAAGAGGGGCATTGTATTATTTCGTATAAATTTTTCTCTACAATCGAAGATCTTCATTGGTTGATCATCATAAGAAAGATCATCCTCCAACTGTACCACCTCAGAAGATTGTACATGTTAAGGGTCCAGTATGTACTTCCTTAAGTGGGATACATGAAAGAAATCATGTACTTTGGCTATGGTAGGAGGAATTTCTAGTCGATAGGCCACAACCCTGACACGATCAATAATATCGAAGGGTCCAATGTACCATGGACTTAACTTCCATTTCGTTCCAAATCTCATGACCCTCTTCCACGGAGATATGCATAGAGAAACCATGTCTCCATCTTTAAAATTAAGGTCACATCGACGATTATCTGCATAACTTTTCTGTCGACTCTGGGCTGCCTTGATATGTTACGGAATGGTTTTCACCTTCTCCACCATTTCTTCGACCATTTCGGGTCTAAGCAGCTTACGTTCACCGACCTCATCCCAACATGCCAGTGTTCTACACCTTTTCCCATACAGGGCTTCATATGATGCCATTTGGATGCCCGAGTGGAAACTGTTGTTATAAGAGAACTCAACCAGAGGAAGATGTTGATCCCATCCTCCTTTAATGTCCATTGAGAACGCTCTCAACATGTACTCAAGTGTTTGGATAGTTCGCTCGGATTGGCCATCTATTTGAGAATGATAGGCCATACTGATGTTTAGTTCAGTATTTAGGGCATGTTGAAGACTCTTCCCAAACATAGTGGTGAATCATGGATCTCGGTCAGACACAATAGATAGTGGTACTCCATGCAACCTTACCAATTCCCTGATATATATCCGTGCCAGTTTATCCAATGAGAAATACTACCATATAGAAATGAAGTGTGAATTCATTGTACGATGATCCACAACAACCCAGATTGTATTGTTGACTTTGGATTTCCTTGGAAGTCTGGTGACAATGTCCATGGTGATGTTCTCCCATTTCCATTCTAGTATGGGCAATGGTTGCATCATCCCCTTAGACTTCTGCCTTTCTACCTTCACTTTCTAGAACACTAGGCACTTTGATGTATATTCAGAAATCTCCTTTTTCATATTATCCCACAAAAGGTTTTCTCAGTGATCTCGATACATCTTTGTGCTCCCATGGTGAATAGTGAAATTTGAACTATGTGTATCATCCAAAAGTTTCTTCTTCAGCTAAGGATGTGATGGAACACATATAATTTTCCCAAATCGCACAATTCCTTCTTCATTAACATTAAACACCAAAGATTTACCTTTTTCGATAGCTTCCACTTTTTATTGAATTCCCAAATCATCCTTTTGATCATCCATTAACCTTTCCAAAAGAGACGGTTGAGAAATCATTTGTGAAATGATTGATGATGTTCAATTCTTTATGATTCCCATGTCCATATTCATCAATTCTAATAGTATGGGATCCCTCTCAATTCTCATCATTGATAGAATTGCTGGGTCCTTTCTACTTAGGGAATCTTCCACCTTGTTCGCTTTCCCAGGGTGGTAATGTATTGAACAGTCATAATCCTTGATAAGATCTATCCATATTCTCTGGAACATATTAAGCTCTTTATGTGTTAATATATATTTAAGACTATTGTGGTCAGTATATATCTCACATTTCTACCCATAGAGATAATTCCGCCATATTTTCAAGGAAAGGATCACCACCACTAACTCCAGATCATGTGTTGGATAGTTTTTCTCACAGATTTTAAACTGCCTTGAGGCATAGGATATCACTTTATCATTCTGCATCCACACGCAGCCTAAGCCCTTCTTCGAAGCATCACTGAATACCACAAAAAGTTCACCACTTGTGGGTAAAGTGAGCACAGGCACAGTGATAAGCCTCTTTTCCAAATCCTTGATGCTTTCTTCGCATTCATCACTCCAAGCAATCTTTAATCCCTTTCGAGTTATCTTTGTAAGAGTGTTGGACAATCGTGATAAATTTCTCACAAATCAACGATAATATCCAGCTATCCCTAAGAATATAGGGATATCTATTACCGATGTTGGCCTCAAACATCCCTCAATTACATCTGTTTTGGAGGGATCCACAGATATCCCATTTATTGTGATGATATTGCCCAAGAATGAGACTTCCTTCAACCAGAACTCACACTTTATGTACTTTTCATAGAGCTTCTCCTTCCACAAAGTCTCCAGTACAGTTCTTAAATGCTATCATGATCCTCCTTTGTTTTGGAGTATATTAGAATATCGTCTATAAAGACTACCACAAATTTGTCTAGGTAATCTCTAAAGACTCTACTCATCATGTCCATGAATATTTTTGGAGCATTGGTGAGTCTGAAAGGCTTTACTATGAAATCATAGTGCATGTATCTTGTACAAAAATCAGTCTTGGGGACATCTTCTTTCTTCACCCTTACTTGCTAATATCCTGACCGAAAATCTACCTTGGAGAAGTATTGTGCTCCACGCAGCTGATCGAACAAGTCATTGATCCGTGGAAAAGGATACTTGTTCCTTGTCGTGATTTTGTTAAGTTTTCCATAATCGATGAAAAGCCGCATTGACCCATCCTTATTCTTGATGAAGAGGACTGGTGCACCCTATAGTGAAGCACATGGGAGTATAAACCCTTTATCCAGATTCTCCTATAGTTGTTTCTTCAACTCTTCAAGATCTAGGACATCTATTCTATATGGATTCTTGGATATTGGTAGAGCCCCTGGTATAAGTTCAATTGAGAATTCAACATCTCTTCTAGGAGGAAGACCGGGAAGTTCCTTGGGAAATACTTCAGCGAATTCCCTCACAATAGCCATTTCTTAAAGGATGGTTTATTCCTTGGACTCAATCATCTGAGCCAAATACGCATGCTCATAGGGCAGTAATATCCATTCTTGAGATGATGGAGCTAAAGGAGAATCATATTCCTCCTCACATTTGTAATGAATCGGGGGTCGATTCTCCATATGGATTGTGATTTCCCTATCCTGAAAATTTATGTTGGCTCTATATAAGGAAATCCAATCCATGCCAAGAATGGAATCAAATTCCACTAGAGGGAGTATTATGAGGTTCGCTGGGAAATTCAACCCAAAGATTAAAATAGGGGAGGACTTATTTTCATGGGATTCAATGATTTCCCCATTTGTTGTACACACCGACATCTTCACTTCCATGATTTGTGGTGGTGCTGGGATTGTTCTACTAAACGTTCGAGATATAAAAGCAAGCATAGAACCTGAATAAAAAAGTACGTTCGCTATTCATGAATGAATAACCTGCGTACCTATCACCACTTCATTGTCAGGGTTTACTTCGGTAGAGGTGATAGAAAAATCTCTTCCTTACTGCCTTGTATGTTGTTGGTTTCCTCTGAAAACCCTTGAATTAAGTAAATGATTTAAAAAATGCCACGATTCTTTTCATTTGAAGCATTGAACAACGCGTAGAGGTTCAAATGGAGCGTTCCTCTCCTCTTTCACAGCTGTGGGTCTTTCTTGCTGATAGTTAACAGCTAGGTTCCCTTCTCTTCCACACCTAAATCATTTCCCCATCCCCTTTAGGAAATTTACAGGGTGCTTCTTCCTGTACTTTTTGCAAGTGGGGTGTTGGATCTTTTTAGCACCATTGGATTTATCCATCAGACCGCCAGCATTAAAGTCCATCTTATGCTTCTTTTCCCCATGATTCCCCTGTGATTCACTGATCTCCATCCTGACCTTGAGGGCACATCATACAATTTCCTTATAACTGTCAAAGTCACAGATCGCTAATGCTTTCCGTAGGCTAGGCTTCAGCCCACCAAAGAAGCGGTCAACTTTACATTAGGGGGTAACGACAAAGTCAAAAGTGTATCGTGAAAGCCTTGTGAAGTTTTCCTCATACACTCCAACTGATTCTCCTTCATTTTTCTTGAGGGAAAGGAAGTCCCTTTCCATCTTAAGCTGGAGGGTGTGCAGAAAATATTTATCAAAAAACATCTTCCAGAAATCCTTCCATTCCAACTCCTCAATATCCTCCTCAGGCTTCGTATTTTTGATCAACATCCACCATTGATCAGATTCACCCTCTATTCAGTAAGCCTACAGGGGAACCTTCTATTGTTCAGAACATTGAAGGATGGAGAATATATTTTCAATGGAGTTGATCCATTGTTTAGCGATTGTGGGATCAGATGATCCACAAAAAGTAGTAAGAATTTGTCTCATGAAGCTCTCGATAGAGACTTGTTCCTTCTTAGGGAGGTTCAGTCATTCCTCTTGACCCATGTTTCTATTCAAAGCTTGATTTAACTAAGAGAGAAGTGTGACAAAGTCTGCGATTCCCGCTCCCATTGGATTGGGCATCTCATTAGTACTGTCATCACACTGATCTTCACACCGGTTGTTAGCCCGAGTCCTCATATTACCGGACATTGGCTGGAATAAAAGGAAACATAGGGGTAACACATAAAGGGTAATCCAAATACAAAGGTTGATGACTTATAAATAGACTTTTATTTCCTTAACTCATGAACCTATAGGCTTCAATATAATCTTTTCATGATCTAATTTCCAACATATATTCTTAGTGGAATTTTTTTAACTCCTTTAATAAGCGTTAATACTAAGCTTGTGAATTTACTGAAGCTTATCCCACGGGAGAGTCATAACCAAGAGTGCAGCAAGGCCCATTGTCATTCACCAGCTCCCATTCGAGTCTAGCTTAAAGCGGTGTTTTCGGGTTTTACCCATAGGATACATCTATGCCAGAGCCGCCTCTACCTGCTCGTATCCAGATAGGGATGTATTTGCTTGATAACCCACTTACTCAATACTCACCATAACATAGGGACGTTTTTATTGTACATAGTCTTATATCTAAGGCTTTACTGGGGTTTTCTAATCCTAATCTCAAAAATAACTAAACATATCCTCTGATACCAACTATGACAACCCTGCTTTTATTACAAACATAAACATAATTTATTACATAAATCATTACTTGATAAAACAAAGAATATTTAGTGGTTTAGTTTCTTTGTGGATTAGGATCATTACATAAAAACATAAAACATGAAATACAACATCTTTATTGAAAACTTCCTTTACATGACCACCACATTCCCTCGTACTTCGCATTGCATGGGATAACCTGAGGACATGCATTAGAAAAGGGTGAGCTATAAAGACCATTAAGGGAGTACACATGGAATAAAATGAGGAGTACAATACATGTTAGACAATATGAATATCAATAGAGAATAAAGGTAACAAAAACATAAAGTCATTATAAAGCATGATAATCATAACATGGAAATGTGGCAACAACACTTAACATGGAATTAGCATGAGCTAAGGCTCATTGCACATAGAGCATGAGTAAATTCTCATTGCACATAAAGCACGAGTAAACCATAGTTCCAATTGAATTAGCCTGAGTCAACACTCATTTCATTTGACATATCATGATACTATACTTTACCCAATTCATTGTAGCGCTATAAGGGTGCACCATTCTTAAACATTTCATTTCAGGCATAAGTGTGCCACATGGATCATAAAACATGGATTCATAAAACATAATCATTTATTACATGATAATGGAATGAGTAATTCATACATGAAACTTTATAATCAATAAGTAAATGTGCATAAAGGTGAATACCCTTGATGGCGAAATGGGCATGGTATTCACTACACAATGGCATTGGCATAGAAAATCGGTGCGATTCCGGCAGCGTAAGGGCATGACATAAGAATTCATAGAAATGGTTGATGAGAGAGAAAAGGGTTCCTCATAATATTTACATGTAATGGAAATTAAGAAGGTCATATAGATACATGTAAAAACAATTGTAATGGAATTTAGATTCATGATACAAAAGTATTGCTAGAATGTAAAAGAGGAGAGAGAAGTTCCTTTCGGAATTTCGGCATAGTAACGAGTTTACATGGGAGGCATTTAATGAGAGATAAAGGGGTCTCCCATAATTCAAAAATAAATAGGGCATTATTTTGGAGGTGTTAAACCATACCCCAGCATTCATAATTAAAATTAAAAGGCGAAACAACTTAACGAAAATTGTAAAAAATGAGAAAGGATGAAAAAACCCTTACATGGAAGTGTTCTTCCAAAGGCTTGAGAGAGGCTTGATAGAGGCTTATTGGGAGCTTGGGGAACTTTGGGAGGATTATAGAGAGAGTAGGGAAGAGGTTGGACGAAATACAAAGTCTTTGAGTGAGGAAGAAGTGGGAGCTTGGGTGGTTTTATGTAGGAAAGGAGAGGGAATTCTTTATTATTTACGTTTTGGAATCCTTATATTAAATTAATCCAAACCACAAACCAGCCCATGATTTTTGCCCATGGTTTTTGGAAAAGGGAAGGGGAAAAAAATATTTTTTAAGGCCAAAGTCCGAACATCTTAAAATAATAAGGTTGCTTATGTGGAGGAGAGTCACACTCCCATGAAACAATTTAAAAAGATGAGGTGTTTAATATGTTTTGAGGGGTCCATTAATGCTTGGAAAAGTATGTCAAAAAAACCCAAAATAACATAATATAATGGTAAAACATATATTGGCCAAAAATAAAGCTTATAGTATTTTATTACATCAGTATTTGGTCATTATGATGTCATAAAACACATTATATATTTAAACGGTATTTAATTTTTACCAAAAAAATTGACTGTCTCAGAAAATAATGAAAAATTAACTGTTGAATAATTTTGACATCCTGATTCTAGAAATAAAATTTATTTTATCTAAATAATTTTCTATATATGTTAATTTTCTCTTTTAAAATAAAAATTGACAGTTCTCGAAAATTCACGGGCTTTGACAGAAATGGCTTTCAAACCTTAATAAAAAATTACATTTGCATTCATAAAATTCTATGATCATTCATACTTAATAAAATTTAATTTAATAATAATATTATTATTTTATTAAAATATTATTTAATTCAAAAATCCCTTAATTTAATAAAATAGAATACTTAATTAAATTATAACTAAAAACACTATTTGTACTTTAAAAACTATTTACAATGTTTCAATAATGACAAGAAAGTATATAAATTATTATATACAAAAAATAAAGTACATGAACATAGTACTATTGATTTGTTACATAACCCCTTAAAACAGGCGCATATGTCCTATGGGTAAGTTGTGCGATGGTGACAGACTCTTGGGGGGGGGGGGGCTCGGATAACATCGCTCGTGTGGTAATCTCTATCAAGTTTCACTTTTCCCGTAGACGGTCCTGTTCAAGCTTGACATGATGAAGCTCATATTGGGCTTGGTCAAGAGCGAATCCAAAAGACGCCACCTCTTTTCCATGCTCCGATAAATAGGATTCATATGGAGCAATTCTACTAGATGAGGCCATCGCTTCTTTTGTCTGAGTAAATTGGATTTGATAAAGCCCTATATTTATACTAATAATGTGATCACTGTTCAACGACTATATTATCAACGGTCCAAATTCATAACATAAATACAAAGAAGTTTAAATATTATAAAAACATTTTTCATAAAGTGTCATTTAACTAGATTAAGTGGGATTTTCCATTAATGATACTTTGGGTCGTTACAAAGAGTCCTCACCAACCAGGCTGAGGCTCGTGTTCAATAATAGTTTTATTGGCTTCCTTAGTAGTGAAATTTCTATAATGGATAAAATTATTGATACCCATCTTATTTCTAGGTTCCATATCTAATCAATGGAATTTAATTCAATATATCATAAAATTATGAATTTTAAATCATAATATAAAATTATAAATACGTTAAAATAATTAAGATATATTAAAATTTAGGCATTGTAATATCAAAATAAAAAAAACAATGATTCTTTGTGGATATATATTTTTTCAAATACTTCATTATAGTTTATAAGGAAAATTTGTATTATCAAAAGTATATACCATTGGATTATCAAACTAGGTGAACATTATGGATCGTTTTTATCCATGGTTGGGTTAAGACCAATTCCCCCTTTTTAGAGTTAATAACCCTCAGAACCTCTATTCAAGAACCACTACTAATTGTAGTATCCAAACATATATGTATTGAAAGTAAAAACCATCATAATATATTACTAAAAAATTATTATGATATTATTCTATTATTATACTCAAATCATATCATAGGGTTATACTCCCCCATGTATGTTCACATTAATATATATACTAAGGTTTCTACTAAACATCCTCTCAAACCGACTATAATATCCTTGAATATGGAATCTTAGATCCCATGCCTACATCATTACATAGGCTTTGATACAGGGTTAAATTCTTAAATAACCAATCTTATTAGAAACTTTTGACAATAAGAAACGTATATGATACAAATTTTATATTGTGAATATAAAATTATTCATTAAAATTACAATTCCTTTCATCCTTGAAACTTATTCAAATGATTCATATTCATGTTCAAGGGAAAGGGGAAATAATAATGGCATGATCAAATACTCATTATGTGTTACATACATTGGAGGCTATCATCAATCAATAAAAATTTAAAAATTTGGAAACTGAAATTACAATAAATAGATTTCATATAATCATCCAACTAAGAATCAAAATGCATCCAAAGATAGTTTCATAGATGAAAGTTCATGCTTAATAATAATAACTATGTTTTCAAAAAAAGAAATTCTTAATTTTTAATCGTCAGGAACTAATGAATTATAATTATGCTTCATCATTTTCTTTAAAATGATAGTTTAAAACTATTGGGTAAAACCTCATCTGATTTGGAAAAATTATTTATCTCATGAGACCTATTGATGCATTGAGGGGATATCTATAACTAGGCCTCAATCATAATTTCATGTCCAAATAATTCCTCATATATCAAATAATTTAATTATTTCATGAATAATATTCCCTATAATATAATATCTAAATTTATTAATGAATATTTATTTTCCAATATTTCCTTAGATAATCCAATTACGTTCAATGTAAACACTTTATGTAAGAATGGTATATATTTTATGAAATATTTATATCTGTGATTCAAATAATTTTTATAATCTTGGATTGAAAGATTACAAATCCTTGATAATTAGGTATTCATGTAAAATACATCAAAGGGGAAGTATATATATCATGTAAATTTAAATAGGTTCATGTTAAAAAATTTGTCAGTTGAACAAAATTTGAGACGATATCACTTACAATGATCAAAATGTTAAAATTATAATTAATCAATAATATGATTCTATATATAAAATGTAAATAAAGAAATACCAAGTGGAGATAAAACATAAGATAATAAAAAGTTATTATACACATAATATTTATATATTAATGGAAAATGAAAAAGTAATATAACTTAATGAAATGAAATTTAGTTAAAAAAATTATTATCACATGATAAATATAATTTAAAATAAAATATGATTTGATATTAAAAATTGAACCATAAAAATATCTTTAAATAATAATGAATCATGATATTACATGTCAAGAGTACATAATATATACCATATAATAAAAATTAGGCCTATAACAGTACAATATTTCTTAATTAAGATTAATTGAGATGGAGTCCATACCTCACACATTCCTTTAGATAATCATGATTTAACATCATTTAAAATGGTTTAATGATTTTATTAATTTATACAGAAATAATAATCATATTTAAAATAACAAATATGATCCTTTTCAAACTTTTTACCACCCATTTTTTTATTATATTTCATTATTTTCACAGTTTTGGGTGTTAATTTTCCTATTCTATCATGTATGTTGTGTAATGAGAGATTTTGTTATTGTACATAGGATATAATAAGTCATATCTAGAAGAAATATATTTTCATCAATTATATAACTAATATTTATTTACATTAATATAATCAAGAATAATGTTGGGAATGGAAAATGAATCACATCACTTCCTAGAGATGGTAAATCGTACGTACGGATGAGAGATAGTACAATTCCCTTGACAGGTTAAAGTGTAAGGAATTAGGTGATACATTATGATAAACAAATCAATATTATATCATATATATCAAATATATTCATTAATTTTATAATGATTATAATTTATTTACATATAAAGTGAAAAAAGATTCACAATGCTTCATGATAATATATTCTGTCTTATAGACGAGCAACATTATTGTATGTGAAACAACATGGATAGTAAGAATTTATTTCTGATATTAAAATTAATAAATGATAATTATATCAAAAATATTATATATATATATATATATGTATATAAATAATAATTCCATAATTATATCCAACCATGATAGGCTTTCATGAAAAATGGTTTACATCAGTTCGTTGGGTTTTAGTTTGTTGTACACACGAAGGAAAATTTCATTTCCCATTTGATTAAAGTCAAGAATGATAAATATTATTCAATAAAAATAAACAACATAAGTATTTTGGGGAAGACATTTTTATTATATTGGTAGTGTTAATATAAAATTTAATATAGAAAAATAAACAATAAAAAAATATATTTCTTAAGATAATTACCTTCTCTAAGAGAAACCTCCAATCGATATCCTATTAAGAAACCTAGGGATTGTGAATTTTGAGGATAATCATATATAGAATATGTTGGGTTTGGGGAGATATTTTTATGTAGATTTACATATAAAATTTTCTTATGATGTGTGATGTAGTCAGAGGCGGGTGCTCCCTTTTATAAGAAGGGAAAGGGTTCCCCCGTTGAAATTACTTGGAAATTTACCAAATTAATAAAAAATGATAAAGTAATTCAAATGATAAAAGCATAAAAACAACCATAGTTTATAATTTTTTATATTATTATTTGGAAATATGGCCTCACTATATGATTTGTAACTATTAATGGGTTATTTTAACCCTTATCATTTCAGTTTAACCCCATGGTAAACCTATATTTACCTAAACCATAGAAATTAATATATTTGTTTTCAATATTCATTTCCATAGAAAATTTAGTTTTATATTATTAGATAATATAGATTATGATGATTAAAAATATTTAATAATAATTCTAACTTCAATAAATTGATGTCACAGAATCCAATACAAAATTATTCCCACAGAAGCGACAAAAATGCAGGTTTTCAAATATATAATTCTCATTATTATAGATTATTTAAATATAAAAATTCTAGATGAATTGATTCAAAAAATAAATAGATATATAATATAAGAGAACAAATATTCCATTAATACAAATTTGAAATGTCATTTATCCTTGTGAATTATATAAATGAAATGGTAGTTTTCAAGAAACATTACTTTTCACTATTCATGAAAAAAACGACACATTTCAGAGAAATACCAATAACTCATCCTACATTAATTTTTATACGATGATTTAAAAAATGAATTTAATATTATAAAATAAATTTTCTAAAAGTGGAAATAAATTATTCTTATTTTTTCTACCCAATAATCGATTAAATTATTTTCATATAAACAAAAGTTTTTCCAAAAATTGTTTATTTTTCTGTCAAATAACTCTTAAATTATATAAAATTAATATATATCAAATTTATTTATATTATACATTTATAAACCATATATTTTTTATAACTTAGTTATTCTTATTCACATTACCAATTTAAGGGATTAGTTATAATGGTCTTGTTAAAATATTTTTTTAATAGAGTATCATGTTTCATTTAAACATACGGTTGCATGCATTGAAAGCTATAGAAGTGGTTGAATTTATTTAACAGGTAATAAATCCTAATTTATCAGGTTTTTACACTTAAAAAATAGTATCACTAGTAATAAATGAATTATTTCATGAAATAGTTTCACATTAGATGTAGTCCAACACATAAGTATTTTAGGGGTTTTTAAAACCTTGCCGCATCCTAGAGGCATCCCATTAATTTCCTAAGTGTATGAATTCTTAAAATGATTTAATTTTTTTATTTTAGGAATTAATATTAATGTGTATATTAAAAAAATTATTTATATATCAAAATTATAAAACCAATAACGTTAGTTATATAACATAGAAATATATTATTTTGTTATATATATATCCATAAACATCACATGATCATTGTAAATAAAACTATTTTATTTTAATGAAATAAAATTATATATTACCAAAATATTAATCAACCCCATGTGTGATGATATCTTTAGGTGAACTCTACTTGTCATGTAGAAAAGATATGCTCTATGTCTATTGAGAAATAAAAAATGGCACAATTTATATAAAGGAAGTATAATGATATTTTATAAATTTTAAATCAACTTAAAATTCCATTTTATATATACTATGTTGATGTGAATTTTACATTTTAAATGGACTTCAATAATTTTATAATTTAAATAATTTTTTAAACAAATTAATACAATATCATCTATAACAATATCTCATATCAATGGAAGGCATATATGTTTTATTTATAACTAAGACTCATGACTCGATGATTTCTCATATCATTGAGTTTCACAATATAGGTAATTATATTACATCACATTGTCCAAAAATTTAATATCAACAATGATTCATCAAAAAACATTATATCACTAGTATTATTTTATATCATAGATATTTTTATTCCCATAAAATTTCCAAAATGATATTTTTGTACTACAAAATGTTAGATAATTCCCTCATACCATAATAAAATGAAGAAGAATTTAATTTAATATATGTATCTATATATAAAATTGAAAAATATATACCATTTAATGGTCTATAAATATATAAGCCAATAAAAAGAAACCTATAGCCCCAGAGACATCATATCACAAGATAAAACATATCATATATCAGATCATGAGATATTGAATTCAAAATTACTTTTCAAGAAATGACTTATTTATCTATATACATTCCAAATTGGATTTGGTAATAATTATGGATTTCGTAGGCATTATAAATGACACTTATTTTTTTGAAAAAAATCATAAAACTAGAAGAATTAATAATAGGGGTTATAGAATAATAAATTAAACATAAAATTTAGAATATATAAAGTAATTCCCTAATTCTACAATCCCGAATATGGTGTCTTCAACACATAATTTTCCTAATGTATTCAATTCTAAATATATAAAATAAAAGATAACAATATCATAATTACATGACGAGAATAAGATATTTTATTTCATAGATTCTAAATACATATTAGGTTAATATATTTAGAAAATTAATAATACACATAAACATATAAATACGATTTACTTCTAAAATAATGGATATTTATTCCACTGTATAAGACACTACATAAACCATATGGATTATTCAACAAATCCCAAAATATATCCACACAATCTACCCTATTATACTTAAAATATATAATGATTTTCCTCATAACATCATAAAATTGAAATAGAAGAAGCATTTTCAATAAAGTCTTTGTGTGGTAAATATAAATAGAATTAATCACAAATGTAATCATGATATAAATAATATTTATGGAAAAATTAATATAAGTAATTTTATAATAAACTAAAAAATGATAACTCTATATCCTTCAAAATAAGTAAAAACATTGAAATCAATAATACTAATTTCATACCCATGGAATTCATAATTCTAGAAATTAAAAAAACATATACTTGTTCTGAGACATCATACTGATATTTATAGAAATAATAAACTAAAAGTGTTTTATCTCATGAGGTATATTTATAAAACATAAGGCTATAAATATTTTTCACTCATAAAATTTTTAAGTACTATGAATTCACTATTTGATATAATAGGATATATCATATAATTCCCTAAAGAACCTTTATGTGAATAAAAACTAGAATATATACATAAATAAAAATATGTAATGTCAATACATAATCAGCCTATGTTAATTGTCAATAATAACATAAAATGGTATTATTTTTCCTCGTGTTAATAAATAGGAAAACATAATAATATAACATCCATAAAAATAAGGAGGATGGTCAAAAAATACATAGTAAAATTTCTAATAATTATCTTTATGTGGGAAATAACTTAACAAATTCCAATATGTATCCCCATGAATGTAGAATATTATTATTTATTCATGAACGTATTTCAATCTGAATTATATAAATTGTGATGTTCATACCCTATAGATAATTGTGTACCTGATTTAGATAATAATAGAATAACATTATCATAATCCAACAATATAATGAATGTGGGTGGATTAAAAACATCATATATCTATTTAAATATAGTAAACCCCAAAGTATGTAAACATTGATTAAAACCATCCATGTAATTGATTTCTAGAACAATACCACCCAAGAAGGGAATAGGAACTGGACAATTTTCAGCTATCAACACAATTCTAGGAATTTTGACTATATATTTGAGTATAAATATTGAAAAAGAAACCCAATTATGGTAAATCCTTTTTAAAATGAAAATACAAATGGAATTAAAAACAAAAAAAATGTTTGAGAAAATATTTTTATCATTAAAATAGGAAATCATATTATGTGTCAATTTTTAAGGACATTTTGAAGGTGACTTGAATAAACATTCAAACTCATTACCTTTTTAAAAAATATTCATTAATAATATGTACTTGAAATGATAAAATTTTTACCTTACAGAAATTAATAGGGGAATTGGAAACAAATAAAATTTAAATTGGAAATTCATTTTAATATTGTGATTAAATAACAATCTTCAAAACTCAAATTGTAAAAAATAGTAAAAATATATTCCTTTGTATCAAAATATATTTTTATTATACGGGTATATAAATTACCACGAAATTAAAAATTATGGTCATAGAACCTAGTCATGGAAAACAAGGTAATGATGAATCAGTATAAATCAATGAAAGGATTCATAAGTTATTAATATTCCTTATGAGAAATATATTCTTTAAGGTAATAAATAATTAAAATTGGTTTTTATGTGGTACTAAAATTTATAAATAATATACCACTTAGTATTTTCAAAGTTTTAATGTTTCCAAATTATATGAAATAATTATAAGAGAGATAATTATATTTAACTGAATATAAATTTTCTTACAAACAATCCTAACATCAAGGGTAACAGTTAAGTGGAAATAATTTTAATTAAAATGAAATTATTTGGATCAGTCTTTACCATAAATAAAAAATATATATGATTTATAAAAATCCATGGGTAGTTATTTTACCATTCAATGAAAAACATGGTGTATATATATTTCTGTCACTTCTTACCAGTTTTTAACATCGGGTGTCAATAATCATTATCAATCAAAAAAAGTTTCATAAAAATAGTGTTGGTATTTTTCTCGTAAAAAATTTTATAATTTCAAAATTAGTAATGGTATAATAATATATTTTCCATGTTAATTATAAAGATCTAATATAATTACATGGGGTTTTTTACAAACAGTTAATTTGAAATCGATATTGATCAAGTTTCATTTATTCTTAATGAACTAAATGTGATTTTTAATTTATGTGTTAAATGTTGATATAAGATTATATAAAAGAAAAACAAAAAAATATTTAAATATGTGCATTATATTACAAAAGTTATCAAGTTCTCATATTTTCTATGATTTAAATTCGTAGTATTGTTTAAGTGGGTGGTTAAACAAAACACAACAAGAACCTTTTTTGATTAATAGAATTTTATGAGGTGGTTTAGTTTTCATATCCTTATAAAAAATCATAATGATATAATTGAGTGTTTATCACTGTGATATTGACAATTTTTAAATGAATATAAATAGAATCTAATTTAATAAAATCATTACAAATAAAAATATATTATTTTCCTCTTAGATCAATTGTTTAAAATGATTTAATTAACGATAATTGTTTGATCATAATATCATTTATCGGATAAAAATTTCTTTACACCCGGACCATATTTTTATCATAAAAATAAAACATATCCTTTAATTCTATCTTCATTAATAGCCATTAAAGGTAGTTTGGAAAATAATATTTAATATTAATCACTCCCTGGAGGTAGTATTCCACACCAATTCATGGTTGTAGATTTCGATTTCCATATAATGAGAGATTTAATTATTTTTTTTTATTGTTTAATAAATATAAACATGATATTGTTATTGTAATTATTTATTAAATTATTCTTTTTTACCCTCCTAGTAGGGTTTTGAAGGGAAATGAAACATGTTGTTTCGTGGTGGAAGAAGTCCTCACAACACATAATTGCGAGTGTTTTTTATTAATTGAAAGGAGAAAAGGTTATTAATTATTATTATAAATGAATAATGACATTAAATATACAAACAGTGTGGATTTAATTATTTATTTACTTGAAAATTTTAATTGGAAAAAATATAGAAAGAAATAACTAAAGTGAAAATCATTACTCGTGTTGAGTATTAATATACATCCTTATAATATCCCTTGGATATTATAGGAATAATATAATATATCAAGTCCAGGAGATCAAGAGAGTTAATGGGTATTATAGGGAAATAATAATTGGTATGTTATCATTTGGAAAACATAATTTTTAGGATTTCGTTGAATGGGTAGTGAGAGACATCATTTATATGTGGTGAGAATTGAATGTTTGTAATTATTTCAAAAAAAATATAATGATCAAGAATGATAAACAAGTCAAATTTCTCCAAAAATAAAAAATAATTAATATGAGATTTTATATTGATAATAAAAACCTCAAACCCTCAATTATAAACATGGTTTTAACATGGTTTTTCTTTTATATATTAGGTTACACATTTTTTTCTTTTTTCTTTTAATTACGGTAAATAATGTTTTTATATAGGTAATTAATCATTTATCAAAAAGAAGAAAATGATCCTTATTTAATAAATTGTACAAAATGATTCCAAGTTTAAAATAAATTTCATTGGTTTAAGTTAAAAAATTGATACAAATTATTTTTAAATTAAATATAAAAAAAATTTTAAAATAATTTTTTAAAAACTTTTACTTCTGTTCAAGATATCAAATATGGGTTTTTATATTAAATAAAATTTCATTTGAATTGAACATATTAAATACATATTTTTTCAAATAATTTTTTTCATTAATTTGAAATTAATAATTTATTCTAATAATGTCCGAAAAGTCTTGTGATTTTAAATATGGTACTCTCAAAAAAATAACTTCTTTTTAAAAACCCCACAAAATTTCATATTATAAATATATTACATTAATTAATCCAAAAATAATGTATAATTTTTCAAACTCAAATTCTATATTTTATAAATTTAACATTAATAAATGAGATATTTATTCAAAAAATCATAAGAAAATAGAATTATAACTATTATCATTCAAATTTCCTCCTAGTTAATCATATCATATATTTGTTATCATCATTAATCATAAGTTTCCTGAAATAGAACTTCAAATTTAAAATAATGGGAATATTTATAAAAATACATTTCTGGAAGTAAAATAATTTTATTTTTTGTTTTATCTATACGAGTCTAATTTCCTTTATATTAACAATTGATTTAATTTCATTTATATAAATATTTCACAAATTGGTTATTAGTGTTCATTCATTATAATTCAATATATCTCTATAAATGGTTATACATAGCATTTATATTTTTTCTAAATTCATTGTTGTTTATATTTTGTTTTTTATTGTGTATAGAAAACGAAATTGAACACATTTGTCCTATTTAATGGATGTTATATAAAAAATGGTGTGTTACATTGTACCCTCTTTAGTAAATTTAATCCTCGTAATTTGACTCACATTATCATTGTAATTTAAATATGGAAATCATAATTAACCATGTAGTACTAGATGATCATGTGTTTATTTAAAATGTCTAAAGTGTTTTGTATATACAAAAAAATTATCATATGCAGTTTATGAAGAGAGATAATACATTCCTCTGTTCAGATAGAATTATGCTATGGGAATATTATCTAGATCTATAATGAATAAATTTCAAAAAATAAGAAAATTTAATAATATGATAATCATGAAAATATATATTTTTATTTATATCTCATTATCCAAAATTTATTAAAACATTACAAGAATTTGGGAACTAGAAAATTTATAGTGAAAACTCACTATCTGATATATTAGTTATAGCTACATAGCCTTTTCCTTTTGTTCATGGTCATTGGTGACTATCTCATTTTCCCTTGGATTAGGACATTGAATTTTGTAATTCCCAACATTCTTACAGTTGAAGAGACATATTTTTATTGATTCTTACTTTCTCATACTCTTTTGAGTATGATAGGCTTCATCTACACAGATTTAACATTTTCCAATCCCATTAAAGAAATTTCCCCAATTCCACTTCCTATATTTTTTCATAAAATAAATTTATTCATATATCCTTTTATGTCTTCATCAATTGATCTTCCACGAGGCTCTATATTTCTCTTCTTTAGTATGTCTAGGACTTCAACAATCTCCCCTATGTTATTTATATATCATTATAACCATTTTTAAATAATATATGGTTTCTAAATCTAGATCACATTCCAATGGGTTTTACAATGATTTATTCTCTCAATTTTCCCCCACAAAATTGTTTTCATCTAGTTATAACAAATAGTAAAACCTAGGGGTTGACATTAGTAATGAAATATTAACAATACAAGGTAATTATAATTATAAATAACATAAAACCAATTTCCTTATCATAAATGTTTATCCAAAAATAGTAATATAATATGTTAACAAATAATTCTCAACCTAATCCCAAATAATATAGATCCAAAATTACATAGATCATTCTTAATAATTGTTAAACAAAAAAATAATTCAAATATATTCTTTTAAAATCATAATTATCCTTTATCTATGAAAGAACATATCAATGAATATATACTATAAATTATTAATATCTATGTTTCAATCTGTTTCATCCTTGTTAACATCTGAATTTGGTTATCCGAACTACAAAATATTTTAATCCCTTGTAAAGGTTTATAAAGTGAATTTCAATTAACCAAATCATTTCCCCTAAGGGTGTCAACACTTTTGTGCAGTGTGACATCTTTTTCCTCCACCAGGTGACTGTATCACTGAAAAATCAATTATAGTAGATGATCATTCAATTTTAATAAAAATATAAAATAATGTGTGTTTTAATAATTTATTTAATATAAGTCATAATTTTATATAATTAATTTTATTTTTGAACTTACTTAGTCAAAATTTTCCTAAAATTCATATTGATATTTTCTCTTTGATATATGGTTTTATAGGAATTAGAAAATGTAGTATTAAAATATTAATCCTATTATTTATAAGAAGTTGTTAAAATATATGGAATTAAAATATTATTGACTATTTATTTGATATAAATATATTTGAGATCATTTAGAGGAAAAATTTATATTATTCTGAAATCGATTTTTTCATAAATTGTTTTTTGAATCATAATTCCTAGCAATATTAATTAATTAAAATAATACATATTGATAAATTTTTAAAATACAATTTTTTTTCTTAATTTATATATATATGAATTAAAATACATATAATCATTATTAACAATCATATAGTTAATATAAGATAGTTTTACGCTGGAAAAAATCATTTTATGAAAAAACCATTTTGACACATTTTTCATGTTTATTTTCCAATTAAAATTTTCATATTCTGGGATCTGAATATGGTAAAATAAACTCCATATTTATAATAATATTTACTAATATTAGGAAATAAAAAAAAATTATTATTGGTCATAATGAATAGTTTAAACATTGATAATTAATTACCCAGGTTAAGGTTATAATATTTTTACTTGGGGAAAACCCATTGTTAATGTAATTGTTAGCCATTAAACATGTATAAATAATATTAGATGGGAATAAAGTTCCCTTATCTATCACACATTAGAATATAAGTTTTTTTGGATAATATTCCATATAAATTACTTTATAATTTGGTATTTGTTTGAGAATTTCCCATGTAGTTGTCAATAAGGTACCCTCTCCCCCTTATAAATGGGAACCTCCTCCCCTCACATCATCACACCTATTAATAACTTTTTCTCAACCCAAAGTAGATAAAATATCTCCCCAAAATTCTTATCCACATTTTATAGGTTCTTTTATTTACAAAACACCAACCCTAGAGACTGTAAAAAGATATCAAATAGAGGTTCATGTAAGGGGTGTTAATTTTCATCCCTTATATCTTTCTTTTTTTAATTATTCATTTACAAACATCAATTATGTATTAAAACTTATAATATAATAACACCATTATTTCCCATATACTAATATTTTATTATGTTGATGGAATATTGAGAAATATGTTTCAATTTCATTCTCCATTAAATGGGAACCAAATCCATCTCTCTTGTGTACAACAGAGGAACGCTTCGTGAAACAATATAATTTTTCTTCCATCATCGAATCACATTTATATAAATAATGAAGGAAATAACTAATATATTGGATACATGTGGAATGATATAAATTTTTTAATGCTAAAATACCACTTAATTATTTACCCTTTAACCCGTTAAGGGAATGATAACATCGCTCTTGCGTACATATGGTCTACCATCTCCATGAAACAGTGTGATTATTTTTCCATGCCCAAAATTAAATTGTGGTTATTAATATTAATATATTGAATAAATATGATATTTAAAACATTATTATCATTTTTTCTATTATTAATATATTTTTTATGCATAACAAATAGAACATTCATGAAACAACATGCATGAGAAAACAAGGTAATTAAGCCCCAAAATAATTTAATAATATAATATTTTTATCAAAGGTGTGATGACATGTTATATGAGGCACATATAATATATTATAAAAAAGAATTTAGTTCATTGATAAATTAATAATTTTTAAAAAAAATTACATATGGTTAAGTAATGTTCAACTAAATGGAAGTGTGGGGAATGATATTTCATCACAATTTTCCTTCCATTGAGATGTACTTGTTATTATGTACCTATTCAATTTTATGTGGTCTATATACTACCCATTTGATAAATTTTAAATGAATAATAACATATTCATGATGAAGAATGTTTCATCTCAACTATATTATTTAATGGGGAAAAATTTGAAATTTACCATATGTGTAAGATTCTATTTTACAATCTCAAATTCTTTTAGGATTTATTTTTTTCTCATTGATAGAATATTATCATTTAATGATAATAATATATAATTAAAATATTAACCAATACCAATTTATAATGTTATGATATTTTATCTAAAACATTTTTCTGTTTGTTACTTGATTCAATAAAATAATAGTTTAAAATAAAAAACATATTCTATATCTCTATTAATTAGATTTATTATTATTCCATTTACATTTTTTTAGAAATTGAATTTAAAAAGCCATTTTTTTATCAAAATTTTTCATGATGAAATTTTATTTTATCCATGAATTATAAAAATTGTTTTTAAAGAAATATTTTTACTACATTCTGAAAGGTATTTTTTAGAAATATTTTACAAAACAATTAAAAGGAATTTTATAATGTAAACGTAGATAATAGATATCACCATATCCATAACTATTTTATGAAATTTAGATTCTTCTAAAAATTTTCAATAGTTTTACAACAAAATTATTTTTTGAAAAGTTATATTAATATTTCATTTACATTCACTTAATTCTTCTGAAGGACAATATTTTATTTATAACATATATTACTGATAATCAAATTGAAACCTCTAATATCTTGATTAATTTTTTTCATATCTTTCTCTTCAAAGAATAAAAATATTATTATAATTTTTAATTGAAAAAATATATTTCTATAAAATATCTATATATTTTTCATCATGGATATTATTATTTTCTAACCCATACACGAATTTAATTTTAAGTTTCTTACAATTGATGTTATTTTATTGACTGAGGAAAATCATAGTAAATCATTAATATTTATTTAATATAGATATTTATAGTTAGGTTATATTTTTCATGAATTAAATTGATCATTCAATATATGTGGAATTATTTAGAAATGAAATCATATGTTGGGACTAAAAATATATATCCCCATGATGCAGTAACAAGTCTTATGTAATAAATTATTTATTTAAATTAAATTGGTTTTCAACCATAGATTCAAACTACCTTAGGGAACGATCTTGATGCTATAGATATCATAATGTCTGAGATCAAGGTTTCCAATATTAATAATTTTTTTCTTCAGTGATCAGTTATTATTATCCATGATATTATTTTAATGATATTATCTAAGGATTCCTTTTTTGTTAATTTAATTGATAAAATGGAATATGTGTTCTGTTATTTACCTTGCCCTGCAGATTATGTTTTTTCTATTCATGATAGATATTTTATTGATTAATTGGAATGTGTGTTTTGTTATTTACCATTATATAATGATTATGAGTTATTAATTATTGAGATATTCTATTGTACATAACCCATACTTAAAATTTGATCTCACCCTTAATTTGTTTCCTTTCCCTGGGATATGATGAATTACTCTTTGAATGATTTCATGAATGTCGAATGATTCCATTAATATGTTTTATATTTTATCCCCATTGTAAAATTGACATCATGTGTGTATTAGGTTATCTAAAAATACTACAATATTTTGTCATTTTGTAATTTACACCTCAAATATATTCCAATATAGTAATGTATACACAAACTATGGGTTACCAGAGTCGGTTTTTTACAGTTTGTATCAGAGAATGTTTCATAGAATCCTTGGGAAGGATAAACTTTATTAGGGAACATAAACCTATGATAAAATTTGATTATATTTCATATTTTTTAGTAATATCATAAATTTTAGGCAACATATAGATTATATTCTTTTTCCTAGTATTACATCCCATTCTTGATACTACATAGAGATGTTGTTAAAGCACAGTTTTACTGAAGTGTGATGAATCTAAAAAAGGGGCATTGGGATTTTACTTGATTGTCACCTGATGAATGATAATGGGATATAATTTTTACTAGTTTTTTAAACATATATGGTATATAGTAATGAAAATTAAAATATTGTTTAAAATTCAGTAGAATGGTTTGAAAATAAATATATCCCCAAATAAAAAACTATAGGATTTTAAGATAAAAAATTGATAAAACTATTAATTTATTTTGAGTGTTACATTATATTTAAATTTATACTTTGTGATTTAATGATTATAATTTTATAAGATAATCTATTGTAATAAATTATTTAGAAATGGTTTCTTGATGAATAATTTTATCAATACTCATGGATGATGTTGAGAACTCTAAGGTGAGAAAGATAATTTAGTAGATGTCATAATTGGGAAGATAATGGATTTGTTAGGGTAGCTTAATTAGGTTATAACAATTATACAAATCAAAATGGATCAACCTATTGTTCTATAGTGTGATTCTCCTATGTCAGATTACTTCACTCTATTGAAGACTCTATCATTTAAGGGGACTATCCAATGGCCCTAATGACATAAATTTTATATTATTTTGATAAAGCCCCCTTTTAAGGGAAGAAGGGGGAAACCCAAAAAGAATCTATGTAATTAAGACAATCAATCCTGAAGGAAACAAGAGTAAAACTAGACTGACAACAAGGATTTTACCCTCAATAAAATTTAATTGTGATGATGCTTTCCATTATTGCAAGTTTGTTCAGTTAACAAGTTTCTTGTGTCAAAGAACTGGCCCGATCCAATGGTGGATTCCATACCCTCTCAAAAAACCAAATCTTTAATGATCTATAAATATGGCCCACCAACTATGGATCTTCCATTGGGGACTATTCTATGTTTTCGTGTCTATCTATATTGACTACCCACCTCCACGATCAAATCAGGAACCATTGGAATTCCTCAAACCTAACACGATGACCAAATAAGCATTATCACGAAGCAGTTCACGAGTCATCATTATCCAAGATAGAAACTAGTAAAAACCATTCCATGAAAATCATGAATCCTACCCACCACTATAGTAAAAAAAGAAACCGGAAGACTTCCCAAAGAATGTGAAGCCATGTAATCGTCACCTCAAAATGGATGTCCCATCACAAATATGAGGGGCGTTATCGATGAAGGTATTTGTGCTTCTATTAACCAGAAACACCAGTATAGGCATGGATCTACTCAAAACAGGACTGCATGTACACCCTTGTCGGAATCCGGCATGATTAGAAAATAATAAAAGGGGGAGAAAAGACAAATAATGGAAAAAACAGCCAGCCACCACACATCCACACATCCAAAAATTCATCATAGTTTTCAAAATAGAGAAAATGATGATATCAAGTCTACTATAAAGAACAAAAGATCTCCAGAATCTAGAATACCCCTCCCATACATATCATTATATTGATGTCAATCCACACTATAAAGTAATGTACAAGTTAACTATTGCCTGCCACGACACCTCTCCCACTGACGTTATACACAAGTGCTGAGATTCCTTTGCTCGTCCTTCGTGATGCCTTCACCCACCAGATCTGGAGCGGTCGCTAACCACGAACCCTTTAGCCCCTGGGACACAACATGGACCAACACCTCACCCAAGAAGATGAATCTGGAAGCCCTGCATGAAAAAACATGCCTACGGTGAGCCGAATGCAACAAAAGACTCACACCCCATCAGAGATACAAATGTAATTGGTTATAAGTCGATGAGAAACGTAGAAGGAGTAGAGGCGAGGAGGGGACGAGTCCAGAGTTTGAACCCTATTTCTAAAATAGGGGACACGATTCCACTCAAGGGATACATATATGATTCAATGGGACTAGAAATATTATTGCAGCTACGAAATGGACTATTTCTTTTAAAAATAAATTACTGAACTTAAGACGTAATGAAAGGAAAAATTTTATACTATAAGTATACTATCAAAAGTAGGATGTTGATCAACAGATTTCATTAATACCAAATACAATATAGGATGAATAAATAATATTGTTTGAATGTATATATTTTAAAAAAACATGATTCAAAAAAATATTTCCCTCATGATAAATGGACAATAAGGAAGTGAATTTCAATCAATTTAATGAAAAAGTATGACTAAATTATAAATTTTTATGACAATACCTTTATAAGAGTAACAGGGTATTCCAAATATTAAATATCCAATGACGGCTATGGTGTTTGGATGACGACATTGAAAGTGGTGTGTCACGATGGTCGGGGACAAGATTTGACCGACGTGGGTGAATCCTTGATAATGATCTTATTGGGTTCTGTGTTCTCATGTGGTTTTTAAATTTTGAACTTCTAATTTGGGACTCCTCTATTTTGATTCTCAAGTTGTATGATGGTTACTGCTCATCCAAAAATTGGGTTTTTTAAAATCAAATAAAAATATAATTTTCAGTCACTTAGAATTCAAGAGCAACCATTTATTTGATGGTATTAAGAATTTTCTCTAATGTTCACTATATTGTTAGATTTTTTCATCATGTAATAAAATAGTTTTTTGATCCACAAAAATAGATAAGTAATTTTCTAGATCCTATATATTAAAAAGAAATCAATTGGACTAGAGTGCATATAAATAAAATGAAAAGGGGAACATATCAGATAATAAGATTTAAATGAATAGATTTACATTATAGGAAAATTATGTAATGAATCAACCATCAAAAATTTTTAAATGGAATGTGAGATTGTTATAAGTGCGACAATATGGATCATCTAGCTGTTGAATAAATGGAGAAGAAACGTGTCAATGATTTTTTGTGTTCAAAATATCAGAATATGGGGAAAATCACAATTCCTTAGGAGAAAATATAATATACCTCAAAAGAAGCTAAGGGACCCAAGTAATGTATTTTAAATTACTAAATTTGAGATTGAATGATTGAATTACATTTTTTATTAAATAATTTTTTTGGAGAATAATTTTTTTAATGATACTCTTGAAATAATAATGTATAAATGTATGTGGAGTGTTCTATTTTAATTTTTTATTATATATTGAAAGAATATATTGAATAGTACTGATGACCAAGAAAATTTATTCAGTGGAAAGTTGGTGTTTTTAGATAACAAATTATTGAGTAAGGATAAACCTTAATATGTGTATAATGTGGAGATAACAATAACAAAGACATTTTAATGGGATAGTATTGCTGACCATGATATTGGTTATTAAATTTATGGTTTATGTTATGTTTTCTAGAGTATACAAAAATTTTATTTTATTGAATTTATTTGATATTATGAGATTTTATTTCGGGAAGAAGGAATTTTTTCAATATGGTTTTAATGTGATCATGTTATTCACTTATTTAGTATATATATTTATGATCTACATTAGGTTTTTTGAGGATTCTGATGACTTAATTAGTAAATTAAATTTTTATAAATCACACAATCAAAGATTCCACGTGAGAACATGAGGAAGTTATGATGAATAACCACCCTCATTTGTTTGGAAGGTAATATCCTCCAAAAGTGGGAGGAAAAAAAATTTATAAGAGGAACGAATACAAAACATGATGATCAATTATAGTATTCAAACATTAAAGTTTAATTAAAATATAATTCCATGCACATTTTAATATTTTGTGGTGCCAAAATTCAAATTTGGTATAGTTAGCATTGTTTTTATGTTTACATGGTCAAAATATTCCAAAAATGTTTATATGGTATCTTCACATAAAAATAAGATTTTCTGAAAAATAAAAAATTCATAATTTAACTATTAATACTAATATTTATTATAATGTATTATAATATATTTAATTAATAATTTATTGACCATATATCATATATAAATAATTATAATATTATTTTTAGGTAAAATGGTATATTGTTTTATGAAAAATAGAAAAACAAATTTCCCAAAAATCGTTTTTGTATAATAAGGCATAATGTCTATCCCTTATAAATCATTAGAATAATATTTTATAGTGAATGATTTAAAAAAAATTATCTATTATATATATATATTGAAATAATTTAAATACATATAACTATGATTAATGGTCTTATATTTTATACAAGATCGTGTTATGTTTGAAAAAATTCATTTCCGGGAAATTTAGTTTTTAGATACATTTTATTGGATTATTTTAAAATTAATACATTAAACCTATATAAGTTGAATTTATAAAATTGAATTAAATAATAATAATCATTATAATTTATTTTATTCAATTATTTTTACTTCAATTTTTTAATACTGAATATTAATAATAGTAAAATCAATTTACCTTGGTTAAGGTTAAAACAAGTTTATCAGGGGTGCTAATTCAAATGATATGGGTGTGTTTTCCAATTAAAATTGTAAAAATATTATTTTATGGATATATAAAAACAATTTACATCATTCCATTGAATATATGTTCATTTTTATTCATTTTTTATTGGAATTACTTTACCATTTTGTATTCTTTTTAGAAATTTCCATATAGTTTCCATGTTGGTCCCCTCCCCAGCTTATTAAAGGAAACCTCCTCCCCTCACTATTTCATAAATCATAAGACATTTAAATTTCAAAAAACCACCCAAAATATCACCCACAACATACTTATACACATTCTATAGGCTTTATACAACCCAAATAGCCAACCCAATGGTTATTAATAGGAGATACAAAAGAGGTTCTTCTAAGAGAAGGTAATTGTCTTCACTAAGCTCGTACAATTTTACTTATTATTTTACAACCATAAAATATTTACTAATACTATAAATATAATAATGCCATTATATCACACATAATTAATTGTTATAGTATTTATGTAATAATATTTATCTATATTAATTTCCATCAAATTGGAATCAAGGAGATCATTTTTGTGAACAATGACCTATCTCTATGTGAACTGGTGTAATTATATTTCCATCACTGAATCGAATGGATAGTCATACCGATGAAAATATTTAATTTATATGATTAATATGGAATTATATTAATTCATTAATATTATTTTACCATCAACATCCTAATTATTTCACCCATTAAAAGAATGATATTGTCACTCATGTGTACATATGACCTACCCTCTTTACAAAGTGATTGAATTATTTTTCCATTAAAAACATTAAAAATGGTTATAAAAAGTACTATAATGAATAAAAATTATTTTTATTACGTTATTATCATTTGAGTTATGATGGATCTATATCATGTTCACAAGAATCACAAATTCACTGAAAATCATGCATGAGAAAACAAAACAATTAACAGTTGAAACAATATTAATAATAAAATATTGTAAATGAATGGGGGATAAGATTTTTTAATAGTATAAAATATGACATTAAAAATATAAATATGGTATCAATAAAAATTAACAATATTTTTAAATCATGTATTCCGAATGATGAATCATGTCCAAGTAAATAGAAGTGTGATGTTATCAATTTCATATCAATTTTCTTTCCATCGAGTAATACTTTTTATTATGAATATATTAATTTCCTTGTGTGGTATATATTACTCTTTTATGTATTTAATATGAAAAAATAAAATTATTCATGGTGATTAATGTCCCAAATCAATTCTTGAATTTCAAGGGGGTACAATTATAATGTATCTAAAGATATAAGAATATATTTTATAATCTAACATTCATTGGAGATTTAATTTAATCGCATTAATGAAATATTATCATTTAACCACTAAATGATCAAATAACTTTCTTATCCATTGGATATTTAATGACTTACCTTATATATTTCCAATTTTTCTTCACATTTTATCTTTAATCTAGTAAAGAAAACATAAAAAATAAACCTGATTTTATGGCTATTTAAATCAGATATATTTTTATTCCATGTCAATGTTTTTAAAATTATTTAAAAAGCCCTTTAATATTCACAAATTATTGATTATGGTCATTTTATGAAGTCATTAAATTTATAAAAAATGGTTTGAAAGGAATATTCCCATTGTATTCTAAAATATTCATTTTCAGCATTCATTTCAAAAATTAAAAATGAATGTTTTTTAACATATTCGGTGATAACAAAATTCCTCACTCCTATAACAATTTTATTATATATATAATATTCAACATTTTTTTCAATACTTGTACAAAACAAATATTTTATAAGAGATTATTTTAATATTTCATGTCAATTTAATTTATTAATACAACGTTATTGACATTATTTGAAAACATATATTTCTAATTAATCAATGGTCAACTCCCATATGTTGATTATTTTTTAGTTTTGAAATTTTTCTGCACACAATTAAATTATTGTAAACAATTTTATATTTGAAAGTAAATTTATATTAAATATCCTTATTAATTATTTCTGGGATATTATTATTTTGTAAACTGTATAACATATTTATATATGGATTTTTACTATAGAACATATTTGATTGAATGCGTAAAATATTGATAAATCAATATTTTTTACTCAATATTTAATATTGGTCATGAAATAAATCGATCACATTATATATAAGGAATGAATTGGATATATAGTGATAGGTGGGAACCTAAATTATATATCCCATAAATGCATCAATGAGTCTCAAGAATCAAATGAGTTGTATGAATTAAATGGAATTTAACCATAGATTTATAATTTCTTGGAATAAGGTCTTGAAATTATAGATATTATTATGTTTAAGATCTTGAAGTACAATATTAATCATTTTCTTAACTATGAATTCCAAAAATTATTATCCATGATATTACTCTAATGATATTATCCATGGATTCAATTTGTTATACAATTATTGAATAAATGGCATGTGATTTCAGGTTTTTACCTTTCATATTGATTATTCTTTATCTCATTATTGAAAAGTATATCATTAAATAGACTATGTGTAGTGTTATTTAACCTTCCATTTTGATTATTACTTATTTAATTATGATATTATGTACTATACATAACCCTTATTAATAATTTTAGCTCATCAATAATTTTTTCCATTCCCCAATATATGAAGAAGAGTTATTTAAATAGGTTCAACGATGTTGGATCCTTTAAATTATAATGGTTTATATTTTATACCAACTTTAAAATGGGTATTGTGTATATATCAATTTCTAAAATCTACTAAATTCATAATTCGTTAGGGATTCAACCCATGGTATCTCGGCCACTATAATGAAGTTGAGTAGTGTTCCATGCTACTAGAGTGGGGTTGTTATAGTGAAAATAGTGTTAATTCCAAATAATTCCTTTTTATGTTATAACCCCTAGGTAGTTATATTCAAGAGACTTCATCCACTTGTATTATGCAGACAATGATGTAATTTCTAGGAGAACTATACAATATACACATTACTGAAATATCAGTATGTTGAAAAATATTAATACTTATTCATGTTATATTTACCAATGATATCTTATCCTTATCCTAAAAAATCATTTTTACCTTATCATTAAATCATCTTCTATCCCAAATGATCATCATTAACTTTCAAATTAATATAATTCATAGATTACCCATGTTTAAAATATAATCAACAAACATATTAATATATATATTTTTTAAACCTTACCCCAATACAAACCATGGTTCCCTATGCACATGCTCTTATATCGGATTCCACAAACACATACTTTACCAACTATGTCCAATTATAAATATAAATTATCCAACAAAACTATCCCATAATTACATGACATAATAAAAATATTTCATTATATAAATTCCCAAGACCATTTATGTTTAGATAATTATATATTTATGGCAAAACATATACTAGTAAATCTCATTCATTTATCAACTAATAGATATATTTTCCCACTATATAAGAAAGGAATTATTATATAATGATCCTTCAATATATCTAAAAAATTATCTGCAAAAGGAATCTTATTATTCATATAATATTAATGTTTTTTATAATAAACTATGGAAATAGAAACATAAGAAGGGGTGTGTTCAAAATATATTTGAGGAAAAATAAATGATCGAAGCTATAAAAAACATAATCATGGTAGGTGACAGAAATAAATAGTCAAAATAATACTATAATAAAATGTAACTATGAGAAATATATGTCAATTAAAACAAATGAAAACATGTATATCCATAATAATTATCCATTCTTGATTGGACACATTATATTGTATTTTTAAAACATGACGTAAAGAACTTTTAAAAGACATTATACTGATATTAGGAGAGGTAAACACCAAAACCTTAGTTGTTTTGTCTCATGAGACATGTCAATTCATTAAGTGGCTATAAAATTTCCAACCCCACACATCAATTGTTTATGTCCAATTCATTCACTATATGAATCAAAAATAAATTTTATTGCATTCCCTAACAAAACTATAGATGAATAACATCATATTTATCTATATAATAAAACATTATTAATTTTAATACATACTCAACCAATGTTAGTTATAAATAATCATAATGAACATAAATAAATTTCACTAGGTTAATAAAATGGATGAAACTATTATATCCCATAAAAATAAATAAGTTGGATGGTAAAAAAATGACTACAAAACATTCCAATAATCATCTATATCGGAAAAAAACATGATAAAAATACATCATGATAAATAAGGTGTCTTGTTTGAAAATTTTGTATTAAAAATTTAATAATGGAACCCTATAAATATGTTGATATATTTGAAAAAAAATCCTTACAACAGAATACATGACTGATACCTCAATGATGGGATGAGGAACTAGATTGTTTGATATCATTAGTTCATTCAAATAAAAGACAAATATATATTACAGTATAAATAGATAATCATATAACATTTTAGGGTATACCTATATAGAAATAAAAAGGTAATTGTAATGGGAAATATAAAAAATCATTTAGAGAAAAATAATCCTCGACATAAAATCGTATGTTTCGTGTCACTTCCTAGGGTTTCTTAAAAGGTAAAGTGAAAACACTTTTAAAATGATTTTTTTTAAATAATATTCAATAATTTGTCTTTGAAAATAAAAATATTTATCTACAAAAATTAGTAGAGGATGTGACAGGTAATAAAAATTACATGAAATACGTTTTTAATATCTTTAATAATTACCATTATTTAGAACTATTATTTATAATGGAGTAACAACACATTTTTTATCAAAATATCATTTTAGCATATGTTTATATAATCTTCTGTTAATTAAAATATATTTTTTTCATAACCCAATAATGGAAGAAATAAGTTCATTATAAATAAATATATATTATCGGAAGGATACATGGCTACCATTATCCATTATGGGAAATATGCTACATGGAAAAAAAATTTGAAACTAGGGATTTATGTGGTAGATATATTAATAATTAAAATTAAAATTAAAATATAATTTGGATAAAAATTATGAAACTTATAAGAAATAATTACAATAAAAATGATCATTACTCATTTAATTTCATTTGAGATACCAAAAAGCCTTACAAATGGGGTTTAAACTGAGTCAAAATGCATCTAATGAAAAGGAAAGTATTTCAGATACTATTTCCCATGAATAAGAAAATATATTTTTGTTAATGTTAAATAAATGTGATATTATTAAACCAATAAATGGAAAACATTATCTATAACATAAACATTTCTCTAGGAATTAATGTTCGAGACACATAACCCTTACGGATTGAACACCATTTTAATTCAAACCCCTCATATGATATGGTAAGTAATTTCACATCAAATAAAATTAATAGAAAATATTTATTGATATGATACCTCATACAAGAAATATATACACCACATAAATGAAATTAGGGGAAAAATAATAATACATGTCTCAAATAGAGGAATTTTAGATAAAAACCCTTACCTTAGTCCGGATTCATTATTCACTTGTAAAAAAACCCTGAATAGTAAAATTTGGTTATATAAATGAATACCCAAAAACCATAACCATTTATACTAGTAATTTTCAATTTTGTATTCATATAAATATTAGTTTTTTACATATTTTCAATTTCCCGTCTAATTAATCTTTATTTATTTGAACGAGTTCCATAAAAACATTGTAGGTATTAATTTATATTATAAATTTTATTTTATAAAAATAAATAAAGGTAAAATAATAAATTTTACATTATATTTATAATGATATAATAACATTCAATGGTACATTTTGTTACAGACTTGCAATTAGAAATCAATGGGGATCATTTTTTGGTGATTCTTAATAAACAAAAGGAGTTTTCTTATTTAACGAGTTAAATATTTGTATAATGTTACAATACCTAAGACAAAAATATGTATATATTTATATCAAAGTATAAAATAAGTTACCTTCTCATATTCAAACATGGTATAAATTCAATGTACCAGACAAATAGTTGGTTAAATAGACCAAAACATAAACATATAATGATTAATGGATGATTTTTAAGTGGTTTATTTCTAATATTATCATAATTAAATAATGATGATCTTTAAATGTGTTTATTAGTATGACATATAATAATTTTTGTAGATTATAATGTTAATATAATTTACATAAATTCATGACATATAAATAAGAGACCATTCTCTCTAATTTTATTTATTTTAAATTATTGTATTTATGAAAATCATTTGATGAGCAGATAATTAATAGGTTATCTAGTTTAAAATTCAATAAAATTAATTATATCATAAGAATCATATGTATCATGTAATATAATCCTAAATAAAATATAGGTAATTCATTAATGAAAATAAAAAAATCATTCTTTCGATGGGGGTGGTAGTCCAAACCTACTAATGGTTGAGGATTTTATTTTCCACACAATTGGATAAAGAAGTAATATGGTTTATTTTTTATGAATCATAAACATAATATAATTATTATTATTATTCTTTAAATTTAACTTTTATTTAATCCATATCTGGTAGTAATGGAAAACCAAACATGTAGAGATGTGGAGGTGGTTTTTTGAACAATGTGTAGATGTTATATTTATTTTTCCAAATTGAGAAAATAAAATATGACTAATAATTATTCCAAAATAATAATAATATCCGTTATATAATCAATAATAGTTTTATTACATAGGTAATTGGAAAATATAGTTGTAAAATAAGGTTAGTAATTAATTATTTTAATAATAAATGAATACTCATGTTGAGAACTTTTGTATTTCCTTCGAATATCCATTTGAAATAGATGGAAGTGGCTCATTTATTTTGACCATAATATCAAGATAGGGAAAACATATTCTAGAAAAAAAACGTGAGCTTCATGAGTAAACCTTATTTATAGGTTTTTGTTGAAGGGGGTGAGGGGGCTCTTTTATAAGTGGTGATAATGGCCTTTTTAAAATATTATAACTAAATATAACGGGGGAAATTAAGTTATGTCAAGTGTCTCCAAAATTGAGAAATAATTATTAGATTTAGAGATAAGGTTGAAAAAATATCAACCACTCAATTAATTTTTTTTTCACATGTTCATACCCTTATGGCATTTTTTACACATCTTCACCATTTTTATTATCACAATAGTAACTAGTTTTTCACCTATGTATTTTATCCATTATGACAAAAATAAAATGGAATTTATTATATAAAAATAACTAGATTACTCCAAATATAATATATGTTTCATTTGATTCAATTTATAAAAGTTATAAAATTACTTTTAAAGTAATATTTTATAATGTATTAAAAAAATTTAGAAAATATTAGTTTTTATTAAATCATATCAAATATGGATTAGTAATTTAAGACAAAATATATAAAAGTTTTAATGTCACATGTAAAAAAATATTATAAAAATGATTCACGATTTTAAAATTCATACCTATATAGAAAATTGTTTCATTAATGTAATTTTATATTTTAAAAATAAAATTTTTAATTCAATATATTTTATTTTAAAAAAAATCAAAAAAATAATACATTTTTATTAGTATTATGAATCCAGAGATAATTATCAATTTATCAAAAGGAATTTATAAATTTTAGAAATATTAATTTTAAATTAAATTGTGGGATATAAAAAAAATTATATAGGACATTATCTTCCTAATAATATTATACATTCTATTTTATATTTACAATCATTTAGTAATTAAATTTTTATTAAGAAAGTATTCCTATAAAATATATGTTATCATAATGAACAGAATGTTTAATGAAATAGATATTTATATCATATTAAAATAATAAATTTACTAAAATACGTATAAAATGATTTTATTATACAAACTAAATTTGAATTAATTAATAGAAACTTTTATTGTCATTCAATAAAAATTTCATAAAGTTGTTATTAATGATCATTCACTCTATTTCAATTACTATATTTTAATTGAATAAGTTTAGTATTTATATTTTTATCAATAAATATCATGGTCACTATTTATTTTTGGTGTTACCTGTGGATCATTCTAGCAAACACATTTTTCTTATATAAATGAAATAAAATCTTAAAATTTTATAATGTTAGTTATCTAATTATGTTTCTTGAGTATTAATCAATACTGAGTTTTATGATGATCAATATGGAATAACTATAAGGTTATTTCATCTAAAAATTGATTAAACACTCACAAAACTCATTTATTAGGTTACTCTTGAAGAACAAGGTGAACATGAACCACTATTGAAAAAAATGGATAGAGAAACATAATATTATAATTATAATGATGGGTTTCTTACATTTATATTTATAACATCATATATAATATTCATATTTAATTTAATGTTCCTCTGAATTATATATTTATCCTAAAATAGTTGTTTTCATTTCAGTCATAAGTTATTTTGTAGAAAAATAAACTCTCTATCCACTAGTGTACATTATAATTAAAATAATTGTATGTTTAAAAATATACTCAATATTTTTCATTGGATATATTTTTAGAAAATGGTAAAATTATATCACATATTTCAAAAATATGAATTACCATTATTATAACTGATAGAAAAATGCCCTATATTATTGTGTGTGATATAACCTTCACTTAATATATCTTTCCAAGATAAAATTACATTCTGATAATGTTTATGTGTATATTATTGTAAAAATACATCAAGATAAAAAAATTATTCGTCTTTCCTCTTGACTATTATGCACTCACATACATAATATTCACCATGATATCAAATAAAAATAGAAAAACTAAAATAAATTATTGGTATAAAATTATTTTAAGGGTAAACATATTAATAAAATACATATATATTAGTGAATAATAATTAAATACATAATGTAGTATTAAATAATCTTCATAATAGATTTATAAGAAATATAAAACAAAATTAGACAATTATGGAGTGAAATATGAAAGATATCATAAACATGAAATCAAGGAATTATTCAAAAATGACATTCAAAATTGTAATGACACTTTGATTACATCATCATAATAGTCTTATGAGATATAAAAATGGTTTCAAAGGCTATAAAAATTTAGGTCCCACTTAATAACGTTTTTTCCATTAAACTACGTAACAAAAATACAATAAAAACACTTTTCATGTTTCTAAATAAATAAAAAATTGACAAATATACAACTTAGTAATCAAGAGTGATTCACTTTTAAAGTTTATCTAGTATGAAATCTAGGAATATATGAATTAGTTAATTTTTGAAATTTTAAATTTAATTATATGATTCAATATATTAATATCTTTAAATATTTATAATATTTTCATTAATTTATCATATTTTGGAAACCTAAACCCATATACTTGTGATGATTCAATTTATAATGTGATAATATTTTAAATGTTGAAATTTTGAAGAATGATAAGGGAAAATTTTTCTTTTAAATGTTTATCTATACTAAAATACTAAGGGGATAATGTTTTAATACCTATATATTCAAGAGTTTATAATATATATATATATATTACTACGATTTTTAAAGGAAATCTATTCAATGAGGAACCATCATGTAATTTTTAAGTGAAACCATATGTTTATATATTTCAATTAAAAAAGTAGTAAATAGTGTCCTAATAATATTTTTAGTAGATATATCTAACACCAATTTTCTTGAAGCATCCCCCTCTATGAAATTCTATATCATAACATTAATCACCCATGTAATTAAATTTATGTGGAGTCAAATAATTTAATTTTTTGGTGAATATTGTTCAAGGGATTGTTTTAAATTTTTAATTTATAATGGATTTTGATTGTCTAATATACACCTATAGTGTGTTCTAATATAAGGTTATAGGTCAAGAAAAACAATAGTTATTTGTCTCGATAATGGATTTGGTGTTAACTGAAAACATGTTCTACTTTCCAATATTTTCCTCGTGGGGTCTCACCGAATAATTAGTGGTGTTAGTAGGGTAAATAATTATTGATTTTTAATTGGGTAACCTATGGTACATTGTTTTTTTGTTGACCTCCAAGTACCCATTGATAGATAGTAGCTACCTTATGAGCTCATCACTTCTTATTAGAATATAGGGGAATAACATTAATTTTACTGTTATCATTCTCTTATAATTTAGAATAATGGGGTTATGGGGGATATTTATATGGTTTTATCCTACCCTATCTCACAATTTATCTTTGATTAGTTTTAATTGATCTAGGACAGCCTCATCATACAATTTTTGGGTCTAAACTCACTTCTTGAAAACCTTGTCTTCCATCTCCAATTATCCTGCAATTATTCTCTTATTAATAATGTTATTTTATGATGGATTTTAATTTTACATTGTGAGATGATTCTTGAATGATAGTGCTTCATATCGAGATAGATGGAGAACTTAAATGAGTAATGAATTCATACTACCATTTAATATTTCACTTTATATGGTTCATTTAATAATATTTTTGGGATATTTGTTGGTTTATATGAAATGAGTGTATTATTATATGATGAACACTATGAATTATACTTGTAGTAGGTCTAAAGACATAAAAAGGACCATCCCAACTCATTTGGATTTTGTTTCAGTGTATTTAGGATACTTAGTGATTTTTCATGGGTTATTAAACATTATTAAATTATAATTGAAATTAATTAATATATTATAATTTTTATAATTAATTAAATATTTATGGTTTCTTTTGTAAGTATCTCATGGAATTTTATATTATATATGAAATCATGGTAAAATATGGATGGGAATGACTTGAGATTAGGATCAGTGTTGAGGTAGGTTTCCCCTTGCATGTTTGGAGATATATTGTTGTTTTATATATCATACCATTTTCTTTCTAGGGGATTTTTGTTTTTGTTAAAAAAAAGTTGAATGAAATGCTTTGGGAATGAGTTTTGGGTTATTTGGAGACTATTATAAATGAATGTTTGTTTTATTTCACATTTGGATATTTAGAATCACTATGTTTATGCCCACCACATGAACATCGACACAATCACAAATGAAGAAATACCTGAATATTTGTACAATTTATCCCACAAAAGAAAATGATGGAGATGATGAATGGGTCCTATGGATTGCATGATACCTGCAACGACCCACACTTTACATACATTGTTAATACTTCAAAATTGAATCACACTTATTACAACATATGACAAAACCACAAAGGACCGTATAGGTATAGTGTCTTTAGAAACTGGGAAACATAAACAACTGGTTCATAAATCTTCTATAGTGTCTCCCATTTATTTCATCATATCTAGGGTCCCTTTTAGAATATTCTACTTAATATCCATCTTCCTGGCCTGGGGAAAAGAAAACATAAAAGGGTGAGCTCAAATGCTCAGCAAGGGCAAATAAAGGAAATACAAATCATATCATATCTTTTAGAAAATTAAAACCTGCAAAAGAGATCATAATATCTTAACATGGAATAAATCATAGAAGTGAAAATGAGATCCCCATAATCATAACATAAAACTTGAATCTTTGTGGCATGCACACATAATCATGGAAAATCATTTCTTGTTAGTCATGACTCATTGCCAAGACTATCTTAGTAGACAAAGTCCCTTTCTGAACCGAGTTCACTCCTCGTTTCAGTCCTGTATCACTGAACTGAAATAACCTTCCGTTCTAGCCATGTCTATCTCATGAGATATAAAATCATTACCCAATGCATTGGAGGGAGATATAGGTCCCACCCATCTTATAATGAATCCTTTCTTATGTGTGCCACATAATCATAAAACATACATCATCGCATAACACATATAACAAAAATGGGATTCTTGAAACATCATGACATCATAAATCAATTCATATATGATAAAGGAATTCATAAACATAATTCCATCACAACATAGTCAAACCAATGTGAAAATATGGATAGAAACAGAACCCTTTATTATCTTATATGGAAAATAATTTTGATAAAACACTTGAATTGAATTCTTGAGGAAAATATCCTTTCTTCTTCAAAAACATTTTTCCTTTCATAACATGTCATACAACTTTAAAATAAAAGAAGTTGATTAAAAATAAACTTGAAAACTTGTAAAGGAAGCTTCTTTGAAGTAATGTTTTAAAAATCCATTCATGCCGTATAAGTTAAAAAAAACATTCTTCGTACTTTTGTTGGAAAAGTCAAAAAGTACCTCGTACAGAAAAACGACAAAAGATTCCTTTCATATTCTTTACTAAAAACTCACCTAAGGGTAAAATTGGATTTAAACTATTGCAAGTGGATGGAAACAATATTACATATTGAGGGAACATGGATGTGGATGATAAAATACACCCCAGTAAATACTTACGAATAAACAATCTCGGATAAAAATGAGATTGTGATATTTCCCTTACCTTAGGTCCGATTTGCTTTGTTCGTGTCCGAAGCTCCTGTATAATGGTTTAAATAATGTTATTGACTTATTCCATAATCATACATATTGATATGAGATCATATATGGTCATATTATTAGCTTCTTGTTAGTAATATTTCATTGTTACTTGTTACTCGGGTCTTTATAACTTTTTGTTCTTATGCGTGTTTTGTCGAATAAATTCTTATTCTAATCTTTAGGTTATAGATAATTCATTTCCAGAATGGTATTAGTGTAGTATATACCATATTCATTCATTCAATTCATTTATATAATCATTATGAAATGAAGATCATGTAGAACGAGTCGCATCACATCGTGGAGACGGTATTCCGTACGTACGCACGAGTGATGATATCGTTCCTATGATCGTGGAATTGTATTGGAGTATATATATATATTAATTCAGTATCAATATTACTTAATAATAATCATATATAGTTACTGATTACACCATTATACCCATCCTTGTAAGGTGATGGTGGAAAATAGATCACACCACGGCGTGGAGACGGTATTCCGTACGTACGCACGCGCGGTGATTTCATTTTTCCGTAGGATGGATAGAAGGTGAATTAGGGTTGTTTCATATTTATAATAACATATCAGTATGTAATTAATAATGATGTTATTACTTTATCATGAAACAACTAAAGAATAAGAAGTTGAAGAAGAAAGAAATTGAAAAGATCGGTAATGGATATTACCTCTTCTTTGGAACGCCTTTTTGAATCCTCCACTTAAGGAACTAAGATTGGTCTTTGGAGAAGACCAGGACCTCTAGGATTATTCTAGGGAAGTGGAGAAGGGAACATGGCAGGGGTTGGCCGAGCTTGAGTGCTCAAATTGGTGTGAGGAGGAGGGGGAGGAGGTGCCCTTTTATAAGGGAGGAGAGGGGCACCTTAGGAATATCTCAAAATATTATTTTATATTAAAGTCAAAATCGGTTTATAATGGTTCCAAAGGGTCTTATTTCGAAGCTAAAGTGGGGATGGGTCGAAATCCAATCAACCAATAGGATTTAGACAAGTTTAGTGTATTATTTTAACCTTATCAATTAGATTTAACTCTAAGTTAATTAATTTAACTTTTACCGTGTCTTTTTGTTTTCTTTCACTATACGGTTAATACACTTACTATAACATGCCAAACGAACCCCAAATTGTTTATTATTAATATATATATCCTTATCTAAGTCATTTGGCCGATCCTTAGATTTTTAGGAATAAAATAACAATTAATAATATAATATTTTATTTAAAAACTATTTTGTGTCAATTTTGACACTATTTGATATATGATTTTTGTGAAAGTCGTAACAGAATTATATGTTCGAACCAAGTTGATTAAATCAATACTAATATATCATAGTAACCTAGAAAATTAGTGGAATTCATAAAAAGTCTCAAATTACATTTATTTTGGTATTTATATTATCAATTTTGTCAATATTTCATTAATAAGATAATTACTTCATCATCTTTGTGTCATAAATAAATTAACTTATTTGATGTGTAAAAATTACAAATAAAATACCATCATGTAGGAAATCGTTTTAGATTTATAATGAATATTTACAATCGAATTTATCTTATGTATAACCCTATATTAAAAATGATTTACTTATTAAACTTTGATTTTAACTATTTTAACCCTTCTTTAAATAAATTAATAATAAATGTCCTAATCTAATCCAAGTGGGCCTAAATGGTCATATTTTATTCCTAAGTTTGTTTTTGGTAGAATTAAACTTGTCCAATAGAATTAGGACATGTGTTAGGGTAATATTAATATCATATTTACCCTTAGTTACCCTATTTACTATTAACCGCGGTAAAAATCGTAAAAAGTTACTATTCACCAAAAAATTATTTTCATCTCATTGAACCACATTTTAGTCCTTGATATTAACCGTGTCTCTCGGATTTTTGAAATTCCATTCACAGAAGCGGTAAAATTAAGTTTTATGCAAAATTCAGTTTTTAACCTACCACTTAGTGGTTTCACTATTCATCAAAAATTGAAAGTTTTCAGAAAAATACCAAAATTTCACCCTAGGATAATTTCGATATTCTGAGTCCAAAAATGAAGTCCATTTTGAAAAATAAAATTTATAAAATTTCAAAAAGTGGTTATTACTATTCATAACGGCTAGTTTTAATAGCATATTGTTGTTTAGTGAAACTCGGTATTGCGTACGACGCAAGCTATCGAGGAAGGTCGCGATTGCGTGTAAAGCAAGCCAAGCAAGTGTTGTGTAGAAAAAGATTCATTTGATGATTTATATAACATAAAAGTCTCGGGTGTTACATTCTACCCCCCTTAAAAAGAATTTCGCCCTCGAAATTCGTCACTTTGCAACAAACAAATGAGGATACTTCTCCCTCATCATATCCTCAAGCTCCCATGTAGCTTCTTCAAGTTGGTGGTTTCTCCATAAAACATTCACCAAGCGAGTGGTCTTGTTTCGTAGGACTTTTTCGCTACGATCCAGAATCTCTATCGGCTGTTCTTCATAAGAAAGATCTTGCTCCAGCGGTACAACTTCTGAGCTGAGTACATGTGAAGGATCTGGTATGTACTTTCTCAGGAGAGATACATGGAACACATCGTGAACTTGGGAGAGATTCGGTGGAAGCGCCAATCGGTAAGCTACCTTCCCAACACGATCCAGTATTTCAAAAGGACCGATATATCTAGGGCTCAACTTCCCCTTCTTTCCAAATATCATAACCCTCTTCCAGGGAGATATTCGTAAGAACACTTTATCACCCACTTCAAACTCTAGGTCTTTTCTTCGGTTGTCGGCATAACTTTTTTGTCGACTCTGAGCTGCTCTTATGTGTTGTTGAATAGATCTGACCTTTTCTGCCATTTCATCAACGAGATCAGGTCCTAATAGCTTTCTTTCCCCAACTTCATCCCAGCAAGTTGGAGTCCTGCATTTCTTTCCATAGAGAGCTTCATAAGGAGCCATCTGAATACTGGAGTGAAAGTTATTATTATAAGAAAATTCTACCAAAGGTAGGTGTTGATCCCAACCTCCTTTGAAATCCATAGAGCAAGCTCTCAACATATCTTCTAGGGTTTGAATTGTTCTCTCAGATTGACCGTCTGTCTGGGGATGATAAGCAGTGCTGAAACTCAACTCTGTATCCAGAGTATGCTGAAGACTTCGCCAGAACTTCGAGGTAAATCTCGGATCCCGATCAGATATAATAGAAAGTGGTAATCCATGTAATCTTACCAATTCCTTTACATATATCCTGGCAAGCTGATCTAGAGAGAAATCCTCTCTAATAGGAATGAAGTGTGCAGACTTTGTAAGACGATCAACTATGACCCAGATAGCATTATTGCCTTTGGATGTTTTAGGAAGTCATGTGACAAAGTCCATAGTGATGTTTTCCCATTTCCATTCGGGTATGGGTAATGGTTGTAACATCCCCTTAGACTTCTGTCTCTCAGCTTTAACTTGTTGACAAACCAAGCATCGAGAGACATATTCAGCAACATCTCTTTTCATGCCAACCCACCAGAAGTACTCTTTCAGGTCCCTATACATCTTCGTGCTTCCAGGATGAATAGAGAATGAAGAACTATGAGCCTCATCCAGCAGCTCTTTCTTTAATTCGGGGATGGGAGGAACACAAACCCGATTTCTGAACTTTATTATCCCATCACAATCAAGGTTGAATTCAGGAACATTTCTCACCTTCTTTTGTAACTCGACATCTTCTTTCTGTGCCTCTTTAATCTTCACATGTATAGATGGTTGAACATTCATTTGAGAAAGATAAGATTTTTCCCCTTCCATTATAATTCCAAGATCCATCCTTTGTAAATCCATAAATATTGGATCTTTTGTGATCCTCATCATGGATAAACTAGCATGGTCTTGTCGACTTAATGCATCTGCCACCTTGTTTGCTTTCCCAGGGTGGTAATGGATTGAGCAGTCATAATCCTTAATCAGCTCCAACCATCTTCTTTGGCACATATTCAGCTCCTTTTGTGTGAAAATATACTTTAAACTTTTATGATCAGTATAAATATCACACCTTTCACCATAAAGGTAATGCCTCCAAATCTTTAATGCAAAGATTACCGCAGCCAACTCCAAATCATGTGTTGGGTAATTTTGCTCATGGATTTTCAACTGTCGTGAGGCATAAGCTATCACCATATCATTTTGCATAAGAACACACCCCAATCCCTTCTTGGATGCATCACTGTAGATCACAAACCTTTCTCCACTACAAGGCAGTGTGAGCACAGGTGCACTAGATAACCTTCTTTTCAACTCCTTGAAATTCTCTTCACATTCCTCTGTCCAGACAAACTTAACTCCTTTCCGAGTCAACTTGGTGAGTGGATTAGATAATCGTGAAAAATCTTTTACAAAACGTCGATAATAACCAGCCAAACCAAGAAAACTTCGGATCCCAGTTACTGTTGTTGGTCTTGACCATCTTTCAATAACCTCTCTTTTTGCTGGATCCACAGATATCCCCTCTTTTGAGATTATATGACCCAAAAATGCAACTTTTTGAAGCCAAAATTCACACTTGGTAAATTTGGCATAAAGCTTCTCTTTTCTCAGGGTCTTCAATATAATTCTCAAGTGATATTCATGCTCTTCCTTTCTCTTTGAATAGACAAGAATATCGTCTATAAAGACTACCACAAATTGATCAAGATAGTCTCTAAAGACTCTATTCATTAGATCCATGAAGATAGCAGGGGAATTAGTAAGACCAAATGTCATCACTATAAATTCATAGTGTCCATACCTTGTACGGAAAGCCGTCTTTGGTATATCCTCCCTTTTGACCCTTAATTGATGATACCCTGAACGAAGATCAATCTTGGAAAAGTATTGAGCTCCGCGTAGTTGGTCAAATAAGTCATCAATGCGTGGGAGAGGATATTTGTTCTTGATAGTGATCTTGTTAAGTTCTCTATAATCAATGCAGAGTCTCATTGATCCATCTTTCTTCTTAACAAATAGAACAGGTGCTCCCCAAGGTGACGCACTAGGGCGTATGAATCCCTTATCAAGATTCTCTTGGAGTTGCTTCTTCAATTCCTGCAACTCAATTGGGGCCATTCTATAAGGTGTCTTTGAAATAGGCAAAGCACCCGGTACGAGTTCTATTGAAAACTCAACTTCACGATTTGGTGGAAGACCCGGCAATTCCTCCGGAAAGACATCATCAAACTCCCGTACAATGGGCTTATTCTTAATCGTGAGTTTCTCACCAACCATTTGAGATAAATAACCTTCATTTAGTGGAATCAATACCCATAAGATGGAAGAAATTTCCACTGGAAGGTTATGTTCATCCTTGCATTGATAGACGATCGTAGGTTGATCTGGAATATGAAATGTGAATTCCCTTCTTTGGCAATTGATATGAGCTCCATGTAGAGAAAGCCAATCCATGCCAAGAATCACATCAAATTCCACTAAAGGAAGGATCACAAGATTTGCAGGAAGCACTTTCCCACAAACTTCGATCGGAGAAGAATTATAAACTTCTGATGCGATTGATGTGCCATTAGGTGTTGTCACAGCTAACTCAACATCTAATTGTTGAGGTAATACGGTGATACCCTTAGAAAATTTTTCAGAAATAAAAGAGTGGGTGGATCCAGAATCAAATAAAACATTTGCTACTTTAGAGTGGATGGTAAGTGTACCTTTCACCACATCGTTATCGTACTCCACATCGCTGATAGAAATTGCATGTGACTTTCCTTTTTCTTTAGCCTTAAGAGTTTGTTGACGTCGACCATCATCATCAACCCTTGGATTTGGGCATTGATTGGCATAATGCCCCATCTCCTTGCACTTGAAACATTGAAGTGTAGCAGGTTCATTCTGTGTATCCCTTCCTTTGTTTGCATCATTAGACATCTTCTTCCCATTATCACGGCATTCAAATGCCCGATGACCTTCCTTTCCACGTTTAAAACATTTACTTGTCCCTTTAAGACAACTCCCTCCATGTTTCTTTCCACACTTTGAGCATAAGGGAAAGTTCATCTTCTTTTCCGTGTGCTCTTTATATTTTTCTTTGAATTCCATCTTCCTCTTCTTATCAAACCCATGTGACTGATGGGTTACTCCAATCTCCATCTCGACTTTGAGAGCACATCGAACGATTTCCTCGTAGCTATTGAAGTCCCTTATGGATAACGCCCTTCGAAGACTTGGTTTTAAGCCACTAAAGAATCGATCGATCTTACTCTCAGGTTGGATAATAATACCAGAAGCGTACCTTGCAAGTCTGGTAAAATTTGCTTCATAGGTACCAACAGATTCATCATCCCTTTGCTTCAGTTCAAGGAACTCTTTCTCCATCTTTGTTCGGAGAATACGAGGGAAGTACTTATTGAAAAATAAGTTCTTGAACTCGTCCCATTCCATAGACTCAATTTCATCCCTTTGCCTTGTATTCTTAACAAGATTCCACCATTGATCAGCATCTCCTTCCAAATGATACACTGCTAGGATGACTTTATCATGCTCAGAACATTGAAGAACTGAAAATATCTTTTCAGTAGTACTAATCCATTTTTCAGCAACCAATGGATCAGTAGACCCGCTGAAAGATGGTGGACGCTGCCTCATGAAGGATTCAACAGAATGTTGCTCCCTCCTTTGTTCGTTTGGAAATCCTGCATGATTCATAGCTTGAGAAAGTTGTGTGAGCACGGCTAAAAGATTTTGCATTCCAGCTCCCATATCGTTTGGTTGCTCAGGGGGACAATCATTGCATTGCCCATCGCATTCCGCATTAACACGGTTCCTTCGGGTTCCAGCCATTGACTAAAACCAAGAAGAATAGTGTGAGCAACACTAATTATAATAGGAAACCACATAATTCAAGAATAAAATTTTCATGCTTATGGTCTTATCCTAGGTTATTCATGGCCATTTCTAAGATTGTGTTCTATGCTTAGACTTATCCTTAGGGTTCTTACTAAGGCTTTCACATCCTAGTTTCCAAAGGTTGACTATACCTTTCCTTTGATACCAACTGTAACGACCCACACTTTACATACATTGTTAATACTTCAAAATTGAATCACACTTATTACAACATATGACAAAACCACAAAGGACCGTATAGGTATAGTGTCTTTAGAAACTGGGAAACATAAACAACTGGTTCATAAATCTTCTACAGTGTCTCCCATTTATTTCATCATATCTAGGGTCCCTTTTAGCATATTCTACTTAATATCCATCTTCCTGACCTGGGGAAAAGAAAACATAAAAGGGTGAGCTCAAATGCTCAGCAAGGGCAAATAAAGGAAATAAAAATCATATCATATCTTTTTGAAAATTAAAACCTGCAAAAGAGATCATAATATCTTAACATGGAATAAATCATAGAAGTGAAAATGAGATCCCCATAATCATAACATAAAACTTGAATCTTTGTGGCATGCACACATAATCATGGAAAATCATTTCTTGTTAGTCATGACTCATTGCCAAGACTATATTAGTGGACAAAGTCCCTTTCTGAACCGAGTTCACTCCTCGTTTTAGTCCTGTATCACTGAACCGAAATAACCTTCCGTTCCAGCCATGTCTATCTCATGAGATATAAAATCATTACCCAATGCATTGGAGGGAGATATAGGTCCCACCCATCTTATAATGAATCCTTTCTTATGTGTGCCACATAATCATAAAACATACATCATCGCATAACACATATAACAAAAATGGGATTCTTGAAACATCATGACATCATAAATCAATTCATATATGATAAAGGAATTCATAAACATAATTCCATCACAACATAGTCAAACCAATGTGAAAATATGGATAGAAACAGAACCCTTTATTATCTTAGATGGAAAATAATTTTGATAAAACACTTGAATTGAATTCTTGAGGAAAATATCCTTTCTTCTTCAAAAACATTTTTCCTTTCATAACATGTCATACAACTTTAAAATAAAAGAAGTTGATTAAAAATAAACTTGAAAACTTGTAAAGGAAGCTTCTTTGAAGTAATGTTTTAAAAATCCATTCATGCTGTATAAGTTAAAAAAAACATTCTTCGTACTTTTTTCGGAAAAGTCAAAAAGTACCTCGTACAGAAAAATGACAAAAGATTCCTTTCATATTCTTTACTAAAAACTCACCTAAGGGTAAAATTGGATTTAAACTATTGCAAGTGGATGGAAACAATATTACATATTGAGGGAACATGGATGTGGATGATAAAATACACCCCAGTAAATACTTACGAATAAACAATCTCGGATAAAAATGAGATTGTGATATTTCCCTTACCTTAGGTCCGATTTGCTTTGTTCGTGTCCGAAGCTCCTGTATAATGGTTTAAATAATGTTATTGACTTATTCCATAATCATACATATTGATATGAGATCATATATGGTCATATTATTAGCTTCTTGTTAGTAATATTTCATTGTTACTTGTTACTCGGGTCTTTATAACTTTTTGTTCTTATGCGTGTTTTGTCGAATAAATTCTTATTCTAATCTTTAGGTTATAGATAATTCATTTCCAGAATGGTATTAGTGTAGTATATACCATATTCATTCATTCAATTCATTTATATAATCATTATGAAATGAAGATCATGTAGAACGAGTCGCATCACATCGTGGAGACGGTATTCCGTACGTACGCACGAGTGATGATATCGTTCCTATGATCGTGGAATTGTATTGGAGTATATATATATATTATTTCAGTATCAATATTACTTAATAATAATCATATATAGTTACTGATTACACCATTATACCCATCCTTGTAAGGTGATGGTGGAAAATAGATCACACCACGGCGTGGAGACGGTATTCCGTACGTACGCACGCGCGGTGATTTCATTTTTCCGTAGGATGGATAGAAGGTGAATTAGGGTTGTTTCATATTTATAATAACATATCAGTATGTAAGTAATACTGATGTTATTACTTTATCATGAAACAACTAAAGAAGAAGAAGTTGAAGAAGAAAGAAATTGAAAAGATCGGTAATGGATATTACCTCTTCTTTGGAACGCCTTTTTGAATCCTCCACTTAAGGAACTAAGATTGGTCTTTGGAGAAGACCAGGACCTCTAGGATTATTCTAGGGAAGTGGAGAAGGGAAAATGGCAGGGGTTGGTCGAGCTTGAGTGCTCAAATTGGTGTGAGGAGGAGGGGGAGGAGGTGCCCTTTTATAAGGGAGGAGAGGGGCACCTTAGGAATATCTCAAAATATTATTTTATATTAAAGTCAAAATCGGTTTATAATGGTTCCAAAGGGTCTTATTTCGAAGCTAAAGTGGGGATGGGTCGAAATCCTATCAACCAATAGGATTTAGACAAGTTTAGGGTATTATGTTAACCTTATCAATTAGATTTAACTCTAAGTTAATTAATTTAACTTTTACCGTGTCTTTTTGTTTTCTTTCACTATATGGTTAATACACTTACTATAACATGCCAAACGAACCCCAAATTGTTTATTATTAATATATATATCCTTATCTAAGTCATTTGGCCGAACCTTAGATTTTTAGGAATAAAATAACAATTAATAATATAATATTTGATTTAAAAACTATTATGTGTCAATTTTGACACTATTTGATATATGATTTTTGTGAAAGCCATAACAGAATTATATGTTCGAACCAAGTTTATTAAATCAATACTAATATATCATAGTAACCTATAAAATTAGTGTAATTCATAAAAAGTCTCAAATTACATTTATTTTGGTATTTATATTATCAATTTTGTCAATATTTCATTAATAAGATAATTACTGCATCATCTTTGTGTCATAAATAAATTAAACTATTTGATGTCTAAAAATTACAAATAAAATACCATCATGTAGGAAATCGTTTTAGCTTTCTAATGAATATTTAAAATCTAATTTATCTTATGTATAACCCTATATTAAAAATGATTTACTTATTAAACTTTGATTTTAACTATTTTAACCCTTCTTTAAATAAATTAATAATAAATGTCCTAATCTAATCCAAGTGGGCCTAAATGGTCATATTTTATTCCTAAGTTTGTTTTTGGTCGAATTACACTTGTCCAATAGAATTAGGACATGTGTTAGGGTAATATTAATATCATATTTACCCTTAGTTACCCTATTTACTATTAACCGCGGTAAAAATCGTAAAAAGTTACTATTCACCAAAAAATTATTTTCATCTCATTGAACCACATTTTAGTCCTTGATATTAACCGTGTCTCTCGGATTTTTGAAATTCCATTCACAGAAGCGGTAAAATTAAGTTTTATGCAAAATTCAGTTTTTAACCTACCACTTAGTGGTTTCACTATTCATCAAAAATTGAAAGTTTTCAGAAAAATACCAAAATTTCACCCTAGGATAATTTCGATATTCTGAGTCCAAAAATGAAGTCCATTTTAAAAAATAAAATTTATAAAATTTCAAAAAGTGGTTATTACTATTCATAACGGCTAGTTTTAATAGCATATTGTTGTTTAGTGAAACTCGGTATTGCGTACGACGCAAGCTATCGAGGAAGGTCGCGATTGCGTGTAAAGCAAGCCAAGAAAGTGTTGTGTAGAAAAAGATTCCTTTGATGATTTATATAACATAAAAGTCTCGGGTGTTACAATACCCTAAAGGAATCTCGATCACGTGATAATTTTAAGGTCACATAGAGGCTCCATGCTTGCTTTATAAACCCTGATAAGTCCCATAGAGCCCCCTTCGACAAACATTATTTCTCTCGTGAAGGATCCCTAGAAAGACGAATGAGTTCCCCAAGGACACCTGGTTTTTCATTTGAAGGTTCCTGAAAGTGACATGAATTCCTTAGAAAATTTGGATGGATGATATTAAAAGGTAGATACCCAAACTTTTCATGAATCTCTCATGTCATATCATCAATGGGATGAATAAAATACATTGGTTATATCCAATAAAACATCAATGAACTTTGAACCTTTGTATGATAAAATAAAAAATATAATGGGGGAGGAGGTGAGAGGTAATATCGGCTACTGAATTACACATGACAAGCTCTCTAGGAAATACAGGAAACACCTTCAGACCTCAGCATCATGTCCTCCTCATCTAGAGAAATCCATTTTCCTTGTCAACCCCACCGCACAGAAGTCCTCGGGTATGTCCATGTAGCCTCTTTGGTGCTATAATGGTAGATGGAAGTACATTTCCAATACATGCTTTTGCACACTCCACATGATCAATATTATTCAAGCGATACATCAATGATGAATGGATAAAAAATCCTAAACATTTATCATGAAAAATATCACGTAATACATGAAATTTATAAAATAAAACAAAATTTATAGAAATGGTGGATGAGATAGTTGTTCGTGGTCATTGAAGGACATGCAATGTACCCTTGGGACCTACAAGAAGTGGTAAGTCCTTAGTTTTGCATCCACATCGTCTCTCAAGAGCCCTTTGTCTTGTCAACCACTCCATGCGAAGCACCCCATGTAACGCAGTGATTCTATACGGATGAAGAATTATATTTTTTCATTGTATGCTCACACACCCCCATATGACCCAAATTGGTCACACGATTCATCACTAAAAAAAGATTAAATATCCCCAACAACACTCATGAAACCCCTCTTGAATCCCATCCTCTATCACATAAAACAATGGTGGTCAAAAGGGAGTAGGAGAGATGTGTTTGTGATCGCTGAAAAGTATGTGACGTTCCCGTAACTCTCGCGGAAATTTCCCGCAAGACCCCATGACATGTCACCCAATGTATCGCGAGTGTATTAAAATGGGAACATGGGTCTTATGAAGGTACATAAACATGTCAGCAAGACAATATGGAAGTCCTATGACACGTCTGCATGATAAAAAAAATTCCCCATTAATTATAAATAATATAATAAAGGAAGTATTGACAAAAGATACATGTGATCACTAAAAATCAGGTGACACATTCAGAGCAGTCAATGGAAGAGACTCATGAAGACACGTGTCGCTAAAACCCTCGTCTGACTCCATCTTGGATTCGTGCAAGATACGCTGCACAAAGATCCAAATAACCACAGTGTTGATGCTTATAAATTCCCCATCCCAACATGAATAAAGGACAGATATCACATAGGTTGAACATAGAGACTCTGTATTCCTAGACTCTAGATGATTCAACTCTCAACCTCTATGGATATCTTAGAGAAACAAATCATATGATCCATAACATTCTATGAGGTAATACTCCAGCGGACAGTCGAAGCAATCATGTTCCACACATAACGTGTATTGTGAGATCATTCATAGATCATATTTTGGACTTACATAAAAACATGTGAAAACATACCGCATGTCTTCCAGATCAGGCGAGACTTAAAGGAAATGGTACTTAATAAACCTAAGGCCTTCACAATACAAGGGTTGAGAAGATATAATAAGTGGAAGAATTAAGTGAAGGGAATTATTACTGACCCCTGTTTCCTCAACGTGATTCACCCAAAGACATAAAAAAACACTAGGAAATGACACCTAGATCTCATGACACTTTTCCAGCATGACATCAGGGATACACAAAATACTCCTAACATGCCAGAGTGAGTCACACGACTCCCCATGAGGGCACAACATTGATCTCTCGAAACTCTCTGGGTATCTCACCTAGGACTTGTGACGTCCTTTGGAAACATCTCCTGACTCATATAATGATATTTTATTATATCAGATAAATCTCATGAAATCATCTATACATGATAAACATGCTCCAGTGTAATACTCTAGGTTGTCACCCAAGACTAGCGATGTCTTTAAAACACATTTTCCAACTCATATAATAACACATTATCATGTCCTATGAGGTTCATGAAAGCAGATAGACATAATAACAAATATCATATGACGCCCCCTAGGCATGAAAACTAGGATCTCATAACACCCCATGGGAAGGCCAGTTGGTACTTGGAACGCCCTCCATACATGTATCAAGTGGTCCCCCAAAATTTGTTATCCAATATATGGAACATCATTTAGACTGCATCACAATGACTCTTGTGACACCCTCCATATGTGTCAAGCTAGGTCATTTGATGGCTCCCAGGACATAAACATTAGGCCATTAGACAGCCCCCATATGTGTCAATCAAGGTCTTATGATTTCTTCCTAGACATTACAATTGGGTTATGTGACACCCTATATACAAAAAGTCCATGTCAATTGGGAAGAATCAATGTGTAAGCCCTGACATAAAGTCAACAATGAAGAATATGATTCCTTCTATATCCAGGATACATAAGCTACCACTACCTACGGATAGAGGCCTATATTGATCATACAGGGAAACCATAACATCTAATTCTCTTATTTAAAGAAATGAAATTGATAATTACATATCCATTTTCCTCCCAACATGGATGGATCACATGAGAACAAGGAGTAGGAATGATCATATCATCTGCACTATAAACCCCCAAAATGGTACAAGGAAGCCTTAGTGGGTAATCCTCCACATTAATTGTCATATGATGACTCTGATTCCATCCATAACCAGGATATGTTGGACACCTTTCGAAGGACTAAGATCAAATAAAACACCCATTTCTATATAAGTCCTTCCATGAATCTGATGTCTGAATATGTAGAATTCATTTAGTCCCATGACATTATTGCCCTATCTCATCCATTAATGGGAAGATAAATCCACTAAATTACAATGACTCTGATTCATACTATATTCGGGATATGTAGGACACCCCCTTAGGGTTTGAGCTCAAATAATTGGCGTACCAGAACCCGGACTTATGTCCTCACCACATTATATTAAACTACATGAGACTAATGAACTAGATGGGTTTTGATTCATTTAATAATAATTATACTAAAGATTCATCATAATGGATCAATCACCTCCTTATAAAACAAAATGCCTCCTAATCTGGAAGTATATTCCGAAGAATTTGGTTATATAGTTTCATCATATAACTAACCTCATGTTACCGTAAAATTATGAAGAGCCTTGGAAACATACAGATATTTTCACTGATGAAATCCAAGTATTTTAATTTGAAATAGAATTAACATATAGTCATTTCATTTGGATAACCGGTCTTATATCATGATTAGGAAGATATTCACCAACATTTCCTAAATATATAAGAGATTCCTGGAGTATGAGATAATTCCCCACAAAGGGTACGATGTGCCCGACCTCACATCCTCTCAAATAATGTGAGTCCCCATGATTTTTGGTACTTGAAAACCCAGATGACTGACAGCCATTGGAATGCAGGTTCATTCCCATCTATGGATGGGGGATCCATTTTGATTGTCTATAAAAGAGTAAATACATGTAAAACCCAATGTGTTTGATTGTGTGAGGTCTTAAAATACACCTCAATAAAACAATCAACGGGGATCCCATCCCATGCCTTTGTCAAATCTCAATGAAAAAAATGGATAACAAATATCTTCAATAACAAACGATTTGGTAATAGTTTGTTGATCCTTGTTTCTTGCCCCTCAAATTCAAACAACATTGGCAAGATCAATGTGTATCTATCAGATTTTTTTTTCAAAGACATATATTCAAAATAATCAATTGTGTTAATCTTGCGTATCTGATTGAGGATTTTCATGCGTACAATATAAAAATTTTGGGTATCCTTGATCATTATTTTCTATATTACTGTACATATTTTTCTAATCAATAGACTCCCAACCGAAGGAGATGTCTTCATCATCCAACATTCTCTCCCATAACTCATCATCTACTACGAACCCTATGGGTCATAAAGAAATCTCACCTGCTCAATATCTCCAATCACAGATGGAAAATATAATGGTCTGGGAGTACAAACAACACTATAAAATCTCATCCATGGATGCTTCTAATGATATTCTCTAGGACTAGTAGATGCTGAGTCCACATCGCTCGACAAAGGCTGTTGTTGAGCCAGTAGCCCATGTCGCTAATACTGAACGCTTTTTGACGTCATCCCTAGAGCATGAAAACATCCACCTACTATATCTCATGAAGCCTGAATAGGAGGCCAAGTATGGATACCTTTTTGGTTCTGGTGCCACTGAGGAGGTTACCTTTTAACTTATATCACCAACACTTTCTCATCAATAACCATTAGTCTCTTACTGAGGGTTCCATCCAACTCACAACAACATCTAACCCCCTACACAACCATCAAGGAAGACTAATTGGAGGAGGAATGCAATGGTTTTCTAGGAGATGTCTCATATCCTTGCGTCCTCTAATGATTCTTGTCAGCATAATCTTACAATAACCTTTATGAAGGCTCATATCCCTTATAGATCAGATATGGTCTGTGGGAATATTCCCAGAACAATCATGGGGGAGTCTCATAAAACCACCCCATTCTTGAACATCATCTGCATTCCCCAATGGAACAAGTATGATAGAAGTGGAAATATATCCCTTCTTTGATCAAAGTTATCTATCAACAGATAATGTAGGCATATAATGTGAAAATTATATCCCTACACACACTTTTGTAAAATGCCACTATAGTTTAGAAATAGGTGACGTGATCTACCAACATATTATGTCATTATTATAGATAAAGTGATAGGTTCTTACTCATATTCCTAGATCCACAAAAAACACTCTAATTATCGTGAACTAGTTGGTGTACTAAAGAAAGAACAGATTTCTGGCACCCACCCAAGAGGATTATCAGCATATTCTGATAAAGAGAGAGACATTGGATTGGGCTCGTACCCTCATTCCAACTAGGGCTCACCCAGTTAGAGTGGAACATGTCTAGGAATAGGGGAACATTCCTGTCAAAATATTTTGGATGCATATTCCAATGTCAAAGGATTAGGCTCATACCTACTTTCTGGTCAGGTCTCACCATGTGAGAGGGGAATAAGCCTTAGGATTGGATTATATTCATATCAAAAAGTTCTAGTGGAATACTCCAAAAACCATGCATATGGAATATATCACCATTTTGGATGATCCTAACCAAGTGATAATGGGTAAAACCTTACAAAAAAATTCATATTCCGATCAGTGAATAATCCTGGCATACTCTAGCAGATCACAGAAACAAGGTGCATATCCCTACTTCTACATATGAACTAATGTGCTAGCATCATTCAAAGGAAATATAGGGGGAGGCTCATATTATTTCTCCCATTTTTAAGGGTTTTCATCATATTCCAATGGGGAATGAATTTTAGGACCAAACTCATATTCCCAGTCCAACCAGGGATCACCATGTGAGAGTAGAACATGGGCCAGGGCAGGCTCAAAATTCTGTCAAGGAAGACCATCGGCGTATCGCAAAGGCTCAAGATTGAGATCATAACCCCATCTTGACTGAGGCCAACAATGTGATAATGGAACATACATCAGGAAAAGCTCATATACCTTTCATTAATGAGAAAAATTATTGGAATATTCCAATTGCTTCTCGGTAGAGGGCTCATACACCAGCAACACCATGAGGTTATATACAGGTTATGGAAACTATCACACAATAGGATCAAATATCATCACAATCAAACAAAGATGGTTGGAATATTCCAGAAAAGATGTAGAACATAGCCCATATTTCTAATATTCTCAATACCAGTTCCCATATGGTCATTTGAGACACATTCTAAACACCAAAAGGGTCTATTGATTCTTCTATCAAAGGAGAAGTAGATAATGTTCATTACCATGATATACCTCCTTATGGTAGTGTGAATATGGATCATAGAGACTCTACTCCTAACATCCATAGTGGTCAACATCCCCACGATGATATATCCCATGTTAATGTTAATGATCCCTGATTCTATACAACTTTGTATAAGGAGGTGAACCAAACTCCAAATCCTTCATGTAGAGAGGTTCTCGAAATATCGGGGTCAACCATATGTTGTTCCCCGTTAACCTCAAGCAACACACCACTCCAATAAAAATGAGACCACATAATCCATCTTCTATGGTAAAATGATATATAGTAATGTATGTCTAAATAGGATGTGGTCAAAATTGACATATGTGGAGAGCTATCCCAAAAAACATATTCATCATGTATTGGACCCTCGGTACATCCAGCTATCAGATCCCAGATGATCTAGAAATGGAGTTCCTTCTATAACTACACCAAAATATGTGGGATCATCATGAGTGATTAAAGTATCGACGTCTCCCTTATCCATGATATGACTGTAATCTTTAGATGATCTTGATACTCTATTTTCAGCTCGACCTAGTTGTTATGTCCATGGATCGGGATTAAAAACTAGAAAATCACAATTAAAATTTTCAACTTGATTAGTTTCATTTCATTATGATTCTTCGGCAGTTCGTATCCAAATCCACATTAGGAATACCTATTTTCATATGGAGAAATTATGGAGCGTTACAGTTTTTTTCTCACCTTGAATAGTAGATATCTTTAGATATGACATCTTGCAGTGTTATAGCCACTGTAAAAATCAAGGGACCAGGTAATGCTCAGAATAGTTGGTTACAAAAACATAATTCCAATGTATAAATGGTACCCAGACACCACATACAGGGAGAGATGATACCCAAAAAGAATACAATTTGGGCCCATCAAGATAATATGAGAATATTCTGAACACGAATAACGAAGTTTAGATCATCCAAACAACTTTTCTTAAAGAATAATTCTCACTATATGTTGACACCGCACCAAGCTCCCTTGCGGTCATAGCTTTTCCACAACACCCAGACCATAGTAGTAGCTTCCTGAGTGGTCGTTCAAGAGAGGACTTAGACCCATGTTTGAGGATAATATCTACCACCGCCTCCACCCCTCTGTTCTTCAATACCTAAGAGGATTCGGGAAATACCCTCAATAGACACAGTTAATCCCAAACTCACTAGGTTGGGGGATTTATACCTCAATCACAATCACCAGCTTCATTGTCCACTGGGAGGAACCTTGAGACAACAACGATTAGTCTAGATCACCACCAACCCACTAGGATGGGGGAATTTATATCATTATGTTTGTCCTAGGAATCATCAATCCCCAATGGGATCCATTGGATTGTTAACAACAGGACCAATCAATGCCAATGGCGGCCCCAAATGACACTCGCCCCCTAGGACAGGGGGAATTTTTATAATCATCATCACCATGGAGGGAATCAGACTTCCACAGGTTTGGAGGAAGAAACCAATGGTTGAAATCCCACATATTTCTCCCACCACAAGAAAAACCTCTATTTGTTGGGGCTCACTTATCAATCACGACCAGAACTCCCTCAGAATCATTGTTCATATGCTGATACAGGAGGAGAGTACGGTAAAGGAAATCATACTCCACTGGGGTCACTAGCCAAAATGGATAAACATGGATAAGGGATTGAATAATGACCCTTATGGAAGCTATGCACAATTATCTTGTTGCATATAAAAAAATGGAACAAAAACCATTCCAATATATACCTATTTGAATTCCTTCACTGTCAATATGACAGACATTGATTAAGATGCAGATGCAGAGGACCGCAACCTGGAATATTTTCCCAAGGACTAAGGTGATTTGGGCACACCAAATTAGGGTTTTCACAGTTACAACCATAGGATGCTTCAAAATTTGACACTATCAAACAACGATCTTCCTCCTCATCAGCAGAATACTGGTAGAAAAAAAAGGAAAATGTGTTACTACATCTCATTTTCCATCCAGAATGGAAGATTTTTCCCAATATGAGAGTGAAATACAAGCTCTCCAGCAACTAAATGAGGAATTACTTAGGGGTAATATTCCTAATAGATATCATCTCGATTGAGATATGAATATTATCCCTCCCATAGCTAATTCAGCATCTAGAGTGGTGTTTGAGAATGAGATTATCTCTAGATCTAGATAGCTAGTCTACACAAATGGGGAAGCTAAAAATAATTGGTTCTTCCCTCCGTTGGGGTGACAACCTCTCCCTCACAAGGGTAATCATTCAATCATATGATGAATTGAGGATTAGTAGAATATGATAGTGGGACCACCTCATCGGACCACCCGATCCCTATGGATGGGAGGTGGCTCATACAGAAGTGCCTACAGAGTTACATAACAAATTTGAATCTCTTTCCACTTGAATGGAAGCCATGCAAGGGGGGTGTGCACTACAGAATCCTAAATGGAATCCACATCCCGAATGGGTTGATGACACTCCACCTCCACCCAACATCGGAGACCCCACATTTTCTACCTTATATGAGGCAACAAACCCAAGGAAACATCATAAAAACTTTGTATCCCAATGTTGGCGGATGATGGGACCAAGAAATCAATTGAAGGCAACAAAAGAGAGGTGTTTCATACATACACTAATAGTTCCAACCTTTATTTGGTGCAATAGTCTACGAGTGAGATCTGATCCAGCATGAGAAGACCTTTATCGTCAGTTCCTTTAATTGTATAGTTCAAAACCAAGGAAAATGACGATCATCAACTGAATTAACTAAAAGCAGTGAGAGAACAATAGTGTGTAAGATTTCATAGAAAGGTGGAAGGTTTAACCTATTCCCTCATCATCCTCCTCTCAAAGGAAAAACTACTAGAACTCAATGAATAAAATATTAGAGATAAGTGGAAGACAACCCTAATCCTACTGAAATATCCAGGAGGGTTCCAAGAGTTCTCTGAAATGGGGAAACATCTTGAAAAGGATATTCAAAAAATTACATCTATTTCTTGAATCATTCCTACATCACAAGAGAAGATTTTAGGAAGAGAAGAAGTTGTATTTATCAATGTCAAACCCAAAATGGTTCCAATATAAGCAGCTAGGCAAGTTCGGAACGTCCCATAAACTTATTCTAAGTGGAGACCACCACATAATCAGCCTTAGCCAGAAGTACAGAGAAATAATGGTCCCTATGGATTTAGGGAATGGGTGAAGAAATTTTACCTCTTCAAAAAATAACATGTCCCATTTTATTTGTAACAGCCCATGATTTCATTGTACATTAATTTTTTCAATGTAATTATATAACTTGCACCACATGCAACATTTGGTTTGAGCACACCACAAGATTACCAAACTAGCCGTTTAAAAGAAGTTATGATAAGTAATAACTGAATATTGATCTGTATATAATTCTTATAATTTTATAAACCATATTATTAGTTTCTTAGACATAATGTAAAAAAAATCATTTTTTTCAGATAAATGAAGTATTTATTTCAAAAAATGCACTTTTACCACCGTTTAATAATGAACCATTTTTAAAACCAATATTTAAAACTTTTATATATTCTATTTGACAGAATAAACTTCTTCTTTAGAATCAGGACATAAGAATTTATTTTTAATAATTTTTTGGTTTTTTCTGATAACATTCATATTTAGGAGAATAGTGAAAAATACATTATTTTAACTGAATACATCTTTTTTAATAAAATTAATTTAAATTTTTAAATTATAGATTCTTATGGTTTGGAAGTATAAATAGATTATATTTTTACCATTTAATCCAATTCTAGTCATTATAAGTAATTTTACTTTGACATTGGACATAAACCAATGTCAATCTTTTGATAGATATTGTTTCTCAAAAATACATCTTTTGGTTTTGACAACATGAATTAATTTTAAATTAATAAATGAAACTTCTATTTTTTTAATTTAGTAAAACAACCTTTATTTTTGGATTTGGAATAATAAAATTAGCTTAGGGTGAATTTTTGATATTTTTCTGAAAAATTTCAATTTTGATGAACAGTGAAAAACACTGACTTATTGTTTAAAACCGACTTTTTATTTAAATAAATATTTATTTTATTTAAATTTATTTTAGGCTATAATAGATAAATAATACTTATATATCTTAAATTTAATTTATTCGAGTCATATTATAATAATATTAGATATATAAAATTTTATTGAACTTGTCACCGTCTTTTACCCACCTCCTCAGAGAATTTACAAATTCACATAAAACTTAATTTTTCTGCTTCTCTGAGTTGAATTTCGAAAATCCGAGAGACAAGGTTAATATTAAGGAGTAAAATGTGGTTCAATACGATAAAAATAATTTTTGATGAATAATAAATATTTACTTTTATTTACCACGGTTAAAAGTAAATAGGGTAATTAAGGGTCAAAATGATATTATTATTACCCTAACACATGTACTAATTCTTTTGGCTAAGTATAATTAGACAAAAACCAACATTAGGAATAAAATATGAGCCTATTTGGTCCACTTGGATTAGATTAGGACATTTATTATTATTTAATTCAAAGTAGAGTTAAAAGAGTTAAAATCAATGTTTAATTACTAAATCATTTTTAATAATGGGTAATAAATAAGATAAATTCGATTATAAATATTAATTATAAATATAATAAGATATCCTACATAATGGTATTTTATTTATAATATTTATAAATTTAATAATTTAATTTATTTATGACACAATGGTGATGTTGTAATTACCTAACTAATGAAATATTAAAATACTTGATATTATAAATATCCAAATAAATGTAAATTTATGATTTGTATGAATCACATTAATTTTTTTGCTTAATAAGACATATTAGGATTGGTTGGATGAATTGTTTTCGATGTATTAATGCTGTTATGAATTTAGAAAAAACCAATTACCAAATAGTGTCAAAATTAACATAAAAGAGTTTTTGAAACAAATATTATATTATTAATTGATATTCTATTCCTAGAAATCTAAGGGTTGGAAAAATGACTTATATAATGATAGGCGTATCATTAAAGAACCGCTAGGGGTTCTCTTGGAAGTATATAGTATGTTTATTAACCATATAATAAAAAACATCAAAGATACATGAGAGATGTCAAACTATTTAACTAAGAGTTAAATATAAAAGTTAATGTTGATATAGTGACCCAAACCTATCTAAAACCTATTGGTTGGGTGTTTTTAGACCCATACCCACCTTATCCTTTAAATAAACTATTTTTTAGAAATTATAAATAGAAAATGATTTTATTATAAAATAATTTTTCTAGCTTTTCTAAGGTACCCCTCACCCCTCTTATAAAAGGGCACTCCCCCGTCTCTCTAATACACACCATAAATGTATTTTGGCTTGGCCAAACCCTACCCAAATATCCTCTAAACTTCCCTTAAGTCATCATAGAGGCCCTAAATTTCTTATAAAGCCATCTTATGGATCCCTTTTGACCAAATCAAAAGGAAGAACCCAAATAAGATGTAATAATTTCACCACCCTCTTTCAAGTTCTTCTCTTCTTCCACTCCTTATTTCTTTGTTATTTACATTATAAAATAATAAATCAAATATATTATATAAACTGTTATGTTATTATAAATATTGTACAACCATATTCATTATTCTATCAATCATTTTAATGACATGTTACCATACGTGCGTACGTACAGATTATCGTATCTACGTCGTGGTGTAATTGTTATTCAAGGCATTATTAATTGTATGGGTATAATAATGTTTTTTAATTCATGTAAATAATAAATATAACATGATAATGATTCTGTATATATGATATATCACCCAATTATATATTATTTTAATATCAAAATAATGATATTTTCGCTCGTGCGTACGTACGGATTACCATCTCCACGAACGTGATGAGATTCATTCCCCATCGTATCCATTCTAGAATAATTTTCATTAGATGATTAAAAATAATGATTAAATATTTGATATCATTCTGGATATGAATAAGATACATCCCATCCCTAATAACTATGACTCATATAACAAAAAATATAAAGGAAAATGAATTTGTTAACACCTAAAACGACAATAATACTAAGATATTATTAACAAAACAATGTTAAAAGATCCTATATGATATCATATTAATGTATATGATTCTTGTATAATTTAATAACAATTATTTCACAATTATACAAGAGATTAACCTACCCTCCACCTAGTAAATGTACAAGGTAAGGGTTTATTTCAAAATCTCTTCATTATCCGAGGTTGTTTATAGGTAATTATCTACTGGGACCTCTTTATCATCCACATCCATGTTTCTTAAAAATGTATTTCAAAACATTCGTACTATTTTATAGACTATCGGTTAAAGTAATTTATACCCTTGTTTGAATTTTTATAAGATTTTTATAAAGGAATAATTTTTTTTGTTTTCCAAAAAATGTCATTTTTAACCATTTCGACAAAATTAAGGTAAGACTGTATTTTTTTAACTTATACTGCAGGTGCGGATATTTCCACCTATTATAAAATCATTGAAGCTTACATTAATAGATTATTATAATATTTGTAAAGTAAATGTTTTCTTTTATTGTATTGTGACTTTTAAATGACTTCAAAAAAGACATATTCCTCTCAAATAGTTTTGATTTCATCTATTTCAACATCCGTTGATGGATTTTAATCTTATTTGAAGTTGATTGTTTATGATACAAAAATTCCATATTATATTAAAGGTTTTGTGATATGTTTGTCTATGGATGCGTTATTTTTATACCATTTATGGTTTATGGTGAATGTATTGACATTTCTTGTGCTATTTTTAATATGAATGTTTATGTTATGTTTAAACCTATTCATATAAGGAATGCATTGGACTTAGTATGTGACGGGTGGAGCCCGTTATAGCTCTTCGATGCATATTTAGGTCTCATTAGACAAACTAGTGTCTTGGAACAAGTCCTTGACAAAATCTTATTTGTAGTCTTGGCACAAGGCCTTGACTATGTGGTTATGATAGTCTGGAATTATACATTCCATCATTATGAAAGTGGTTATTGATATTTCATGTGATTATTTGACTAGTAAAATATCCATGTGAATAATTAAATTGCATTATTTCATTTTATTTTTTCCATATTATGCCGATGTTCATGTTTAAAAGTTGTTTGTTTTAGTTATACATTCCCTTAAATGTTTATTCTTATTTATGAAAGTTTCTGCTATAGTGTTATCCTTACTGAGCATCTGAGGTCATCTCTTTTTATGTTATATTTTTTCCAGGATGTGAATAAGTATTTTATGACTGACCTGCTGGGATAGTCTGAGGGGATATTAGTGTGGAATATGGAGACTATGTTATTATATATTTTCACTTTATCATGTAATGTAATACTGATTAATGTATCTAGTGTTTCCAAGGGTAATAAACTAATAGGTCTTTTGAGACATGGTCTTTTGTGATCATGCCAATGTTATGTAGTAATGCACCGACTCTGGGTAAATAGGGTTGGGGAGTTACAATTGGTATTAGAGGAAGTTTATTACAATCCATAGAAGCTATATTTACATAAAATCTTATTAGAGCACATAGACTTAAGATGGACTTTGAGGAATAGTAGAGAAGAACGTCCTAGAATTTTGGTAATGTAGATATTTTGTGAGGTTTCCAAGTAGTACATCCATGTCTGGATACGAGCAGGTATAGGCCACTCTGACATAGATGTACCTAGGGGTAAACCCCGAAAAAAACGTTTTGAGCTAGACTCGAATGAGAAATATTGTACGAAAACAGGCCTTACTGCACACGTGGTTATGACACTCCATGGGGATATGCTTAGGGTAATTTCATTTTCTTTATAAACAATTATGAAGGCTTTATGAGTATATACTCTCTCAAAGAAAAAATTTTATGATTATTGATTATATCCATAAACTGTTAAATTTACGTTAGGTATTTTATAGGTTTGGAATTATTCATTGCAATTCATAAACTGACCTAGTGTATGACATTGTATAGAAATGGTGACCAATTGAAAGAATGTGAACTCCAGCAATACGTATGATCCAAAAATTAAGAGGGATAATATCATCCATGGTATTAAGACAAAATTTAGAGGGTATATATTCTCCCTTGTTTTCTCAACATATGAATAAATAGTATCATGTGTTAATAAGATAATTAAATAATTCCCTGAGTCCAGTGGCTTTGAAGGGAAGTAAGAGAAGAAAAGGATGGAAGAGATAAATATGGATAAATGGAAGAGGGAAAAGAGTAATTTTCCCATATGTGATAATTATGGGAAGAAACACCCTGGAACTTTCCTGAAGGGAATAGGAGTCTATTATAAGTGTGGAGAGAAATGGAAACCAAGTACGTGACTGCATGGGTAAGAAAAAGGTATCAATTGTACAATGTTCATTTGTAAAAAGTTGGGACACTACACAAACCAATTTTCGTATTATCAGAGTATGCCCCAAATGGTTCTATTTGATAATAATCATGTTATGATACTACCATAGATGAGGAGAAATGATTATAGTTATTATGTTGTTATTAAAGAATTATGTCATTTCAGTGTTGTATCAACGCTATAATGGTTATAATAATTATTGATTATATAAGGATTGTACTATAGTACTATTTCATTAAGGACATGAGATTGTGTGGAACCAAGAAATTTGACTCAATTGTAGGTTAACGATTTTGAAAATATATCGTTGAGAGAAAGATAAACCATAATATGGTTCTGATACTGAAGTATTGATTTTGGAATAATACATTTTTGATGTGGATAAATTATACTAGATATTCATGACTACTTTGAAATTGATTAATGATTTTTATATTCAATCATTGTTGGGGTTTACAACATTTTTGGATAAAAGGAGTATATCCAGTACTCTATAAGGAATAAGGGAGAATGAATGTAATCAATATGGTTTTATTGTAATTCAGGATGTTGCGGTGTTTTTAATGAATACATGATGAGTGTGTTCACGTGTTATTACGTGGAAAAAAGGACCTTCAATGTGTTTACCTACCATATAAATTATGGACAATGAGTTTGGAAATAAGTATATTGGATAATACTAGTTTGAGATTATTTTGGGATTTCCATAAAAGGAACAACCTGAAGATCGGGCGGCAACCCGTCGCGTCCGGAAAAGCCGCTAGACTTGAACCCGCAACCGAAGGGCGACAAGGGTGTATCACCTGCCACTAACCCACGTGATGTCTTGGATTGAATAATGTAGTTTTTAAAGGGTCTGGTAGATGAATTATAAATTCATTTTTTTAACCCTATACGAATAGGATAAATAAAATATTTTTTTGTTCGATTATCTTTTAGAGTGAAAGATGAGTTTGTGGTAGAAATTAGTTTATGGATGGAACTCTACATGTCAATTATATATTTTTTTCTTCACTTATTCTATGAATAAATTAATTTTTAAACTTTAGTTAAGGGATCTTAAAACTAAAAATGTGTTATTCTAATACATTATGTGTTGTGGAACCAATGATATTTTAAATCATCATATATTGATGGATTCGAGGCCCTGAATTCTACAATTGTTTGTGATTGATTACCTTAATCACTCTCTATAAATATTTAAGTTTTCCTCCAATTATGTTTTTCTAATTTCCACCAATGTTCTCCTAATCGGGATCATAATTTGGGGGTTATTTTTCATTACCCTTTTCCTCTTATTAAGACTAAATTTTATTAACCAAATTTTTGATGTGGGTTTTTCCACAATGGTATTTTCTATTTTAAACATTTTATTTTCGAAGAGAAATTTCAAATTGTGAGGATGCAATTTATTGAAGGAGGGAAGAATATAACACCCCATGATTTCATATTACATTATTTCTTCAAAGTAATTTAATAACTTTCACTACACGCAACATCGGGTTCGAGCACACCACAAGATTACCAAACTAGCCGTTCAAAAGCCATTATTAATAGTAAGAACTGAATATTGAACTATATATAATTCATATAATTTTAGAATCCATATTATGATTTTCATAGACATAAAGTAAGAAAAAATTCATTTTTAAGGAAAAGAAGTATTTATTTCAAAAAATGAACTTTAACCGCCTTTTAATGATGAACCCTTTTTAATTCTGGTATTTGAAAATTTAATATATTCTATTTGACAAAATAAACTTCTTCTTTATAATCGGGACATAAAAATTTAGTTTCAATAATTTTTTTTTGTTTTTCTGGAAACTTTCATATTTGAGAGAATAGTGAAAAATATTGTATTTTAATTGAAAACAAATTTTTAATCAAGACAATTTATAGTGCTAAATTATATATTTTAATGGTTTTGAAGTATAAATAGATTATATTTTTACCATTTAATCAAATTTTTTCATTATAAGTAATTCCACTTTGAGATTGTACAAAAACAAGTGTCAATCTTTTGATAAATATTGTTTCTTAAAAATACGCCTTTTGAGCTTGACAATGGGAAATAATTTTAAATTAATAAAGGAAACTACTATGTTTTGAATTTAATAAAATAAACATCATTTTTGAATTCAGAATATCAAAATTTTCCTAGGGTGAATTTTAGATATTTTTCTGAAAACATCGAATTTTTGATGAATAGTGAAAATCATTGAGTTATTGTATAAAACCGACCTTTTATTTAAATAATTATATTTTTTTAAATTTATTTTACGTCATAATAGATAAATAATATCTATATCTGTTCAATGTAATTTATTGGAGTCATTTTATAATAATATTAGATATATAAAATTTTATTGAACTTTTCACCGTCTTTTACCCATCTTCTAGGAGAATTTGAGAATTCAAATAAAACATAATTTTACCAGTTCTGTGAGTTCAATTTCAAAAATTTGAGAGGTATGGTTAATATAAAATAGTAATATTTGGTTCAATAAGATACAAATAATTTTTTATGAATAATAATTTTTTACTTTTATTTACCACGGTTAAAAGTAAATAGGGTAATTAAGGGTCAAAATGATATTATTATTACCCTAACACATGTCCTAATTCTTTTGGATAGGTATAATTCTAAAAAAAACCTTAGGAATAAAATATGAGCCTATTTGGTCCACTTGGATTAGATTAGGACATTTATTATTATTTAATTCAATGTAGAGTTAAAAGAGTTAAAATCAATGTTTAATTACAAAATAATTTTTAATAATGGGTAATAAATAAGATAAATTCGATTATAAATATTCATTATAAATATAATAAGATATCATACATAATGGTATTTTATTTATAATATTTATAAATTTAATAATGTAATTTATTTATGACACAATGGTGATGCAGTAATTACCTAATTAATGAAATATTAAAATATTTGATATTATAAATATCCAAATAAATGTAATTTTAGAATTTTAATGAATCACATTAATTTTATTGCGTAATATGGAATATTAGGGTTGGTTATATGAATTTGTTTCTATGTAATAATGTTGTTATGAAGTTAGAAAAAACCAAATACCAAATAGTGTCCAAATTAACATAAAAGAGTTTTTGAAACAAATATTATATTATTAATTGATATTATATTCTTGAAAATCTAAGGATTGGAAAAAGGACTTATATAATGATAGGTGTATCATTAATGAACCACTAGGGGTTCAATTGGAAGTATATAGTATGTTTATTAACCATTTGATAAAAAACATCAAAGAGACATGAGAGATGTCTAACTATTTAACTAAGAGTTAAATATGAAAGATAAAGTTAATATAGTGACCCAAACCTATCCTAAAACTATTGGATGGGAGTTTTTCGACCCATTACCACCTTATCCTTTAAATAAACTATTTTTGAGCAATTATAAACATAAAATGATTTTATTATAAAATAATATTTCTAGCTTTTCTTAGGTACCCCTCACCCTTCTTATAAAAGGGAACTCCCCCTGTCTCTCTAATACACACCATCAAAGTCTTTTGGCTCAGCCAACCCCTGTCCAAATATCCTCTAAACTTCCATTATGTCATCCTAGAGGCTCTAATTTGGTTGGAAAGCCATCTTAAGGATCCCTTTTGATCAAATCAAAAGGAAGAACCTGAAGAAGATGTAATAATTTCACCACCCTCTTTCAAGTTATTCTCTTCTTACACTTCTTTATTTGTTATTTACATTCTAAAATAATAAATCTAGTATATTATATATACTGTGATGTTATTATAAATATGGTACAACCATATTCATTATTCTATCCATCGTTTGAATGACATGTCGCCATACGTGCGTACGTACGGATTACCATCTCTACGTCGTGGTGTAATTGTTATTCAAGGCATTATTAATTGGATGAGTATAATAATGTTGTTTAATTCATGTAAATAATAAATATTAAATGACAATGATTCTGTATATATTATTTACCATCCAATTATATATTATTTGAATATCAAAAGAATGATATTGTCACTCGTGTGTACATACGGATTACCGTCTCCACGAACGTGATGAGATTCATTCCCCATCGTATCCATTCTTGAATAATTTTCATTAGATGATTAAAAGTAATTATTAAATACATGATATAATTATGGATATTAATATGATACATCCCATCCCTAACAAATATGACTCACATAAAAAAATATAAAGGAAAATGAATCTGTTAACACCTAAAACGACGATAATACTATGATATTATTAAGAAAACAATGTTAAAAGATCATATACGATATCATATTAATGTATATTATTCTTTTATAATTTAATAACAATCATTTCACCATTATGAAAGAGGATAACCTACCCTTGACCAAGGAAAAGTACAAGGTAAGGGTTTATTTCACAATCTCTTTATTATTCGAGGTTGTTTAGACGTAATTATCTACTATGAACTATTTATCATCCACATCCATGTTTCTTAAAAATGTATTTCAACACATTCATACTATATTATAGAATATCATTTAAAGTAATTTATACACTTTTCTGACTTTTTAAAAGATGTTTATAATGGAATCTTTCAGTCGTTTTCCAAACAAGGCAATTTTTAGCCTTATCGGAAAAATTAAGGTAAGAATGTCTTTTTTTTAACTTATACGGCGGGTGCGGCTACATTCCTCCATTAATTTTTTTTGAATATTCCATTACAAGATTATATTAATATTTTCAAAGTAAATGTTTTTTTATAATTTGTTACTTTTAAATGATTTCAAAAAAGATATATTCCTCTCAAATAGTTTTGATTTCATATACGTCAACATCCTTTGATGGATTTTAAGCTTATATGATGTTGATTTATTATGATTACAAACTTCTATATTTTATTGAATTTTTTTTATATGTTTGACTGTGGATGTGTTATTTTTATACCATTCATGGTTTATGGAGAAATTATTGACATTTCGTATGCTAGTTTTAATATAGATGTCTATATTATGTTTAAACTTGGTCATATGAGGAATGCATTCCACTTAGTAAGTGACGAGTGGAGACCGTTATAGCTCCTCGATGCATCGGTAGGTCTCATGAGACAAACTAGTGTCTAGGGACAAGGTCTTGAAAAAATATTATTTGTATTCTTGGCACAAGGCCATGACTATATGGTTATGATAGTTTGGCATTATGCATTCTATCATTATGAAACTGGTTATCAATATTGCATGTGATTATTCAACTAGTAGAATATCCATGTGAATAAGTAAATTGTATTATTTCATTTTATTTTTTCCATATTATGGTGAAATTCATGTCTATAAGGCTTTTGTTTTAGTTATACATTGCCTTAAATATTTATGCTAATTTATGAGAGTTTCTGCTATATTGTTATCCTTATTGAGCATCTCATCTCACCACTTTTTATGTTATATTTTTCTCAAGATGTAAAGAAATATTCTATAATAGACCTATAGGGATAGTATGAGGGGATATGAGTGTGGACTATGGAGACTATTTTGTTGTATTTTTTCACTTTATCATGTAATGTAAGACTTATTAATGTATCTAGTGTTTCTAAGTCTACTAAACTAATCGGTCTTTCGAGACTTGATCTTTTTTTATCATGCAAATGTTATGTAATAATGCACCGTATCTGAGTAACTGGGATCGGGGCGTTACATTATATAATAGAAGAAATGGACAACAACCTGCTCAAACATATGCAACCGAGGAGGCCTGATGAAGTCAACCTCCCTGACAATCCTGACTACATTCTATTCCGTAGATTTCTGGGCCAAAATACCCATAATTTATTCATCTTCAAAAATTCTTCCACGGAATGGTCGAATATATACAAGTGATTCTAGAAAATTATCCATAACAATTGTCTTGCATAACCATTACCCAGTCAAAAGAAGTGGAGGGTTGGTATAAAGTTCTGGCTAGGCTAGCAAAAAATTTGGACAAATGGATGCTCAAAAAATAGTTGGTCGAACTCATAATACTCAAAAATAACTGTTTCATAAACTTTCGACAGCTCTTCCACCTAAAATGGAGACATCATCTGTGCCTCCCACAGGTGGGGAAGACCACCCGAAATGGTAAGATATAGAGTAGAAAGAAATATATTATGCTCCAAAGCAAGCCATAACTCTTGCATATTTCTTCCCCACAACATCTGTAATATGGCAACCAACCCACTATATGGAATCATCATCTAATAAGGATCTGAACATCCATTATTTCATCGCAATAAACTTCAAAAATATCTTCTTCGGCAACGTGTATTCCCCTAAATATGGTTTTCCTTTCAATAATCATGGAATATGCGGCCGTATGCATTCTAAATGAGGATATAAGGGGCATCCCAGCTATGGTTGGACTCAATATTCCTATCATACCCCCATGGATGATGTATATGCACCTGACCCCCATGGGAAAGCACTCTATAAAACTCAAAATAGGCAATGAGGTGCCTCAAAGCCCTCCAGTAGTTTCCCAGACCTAATTGTATTACATGACTGCTTAGTGGGGGTTCAATCCGATCAACCAAGGAAATGAGAATGGTTAGTGTTAACCGCACCACCAATAATTGATACTCCTTCAACCTCCACACATCTAATGGGACCACCTCCCTCAAATTTCCTATCTCCTGAACTGCATTTCCATGAGCAACCATATATCGAGAAGTGCCAACCACTGGGATAAAAGTATACAATTCTGAAACAGCTAGTTGTAGTCGCTAATCTGATCTCAATATGTGATGTTCTTTATATTTCAAAATAACTCAATGTGGAACTTGTTTAATCCCTATGAAGACCCCAACAATCTGAGATAAAATTTTCCACATCCAAGTTCTATAAAGAGGAGTCTATGTCCTTAGGATGACATCTTTCCATCTCATTCACTGATCATGACTAGGAGGAGTCTGTCCACTATCATATCAGGCCCTTATACATTTTAGGATGACTCAATAATGTCAATATCCAGTGGATAATAATTTATAATTGATCTTGGATTAATTCCATCCCATTTCTAACCATATTACGCTTAGGGTTTAGTGATGGGGACTTATCCCCTAAAAATATAACCATTTAGGGATACGATAAGCATGAGAAAGGACAAATTGGGAAGATCATACGTGAGGCCCAGTTTGTTGAACTCCAATCTGATGCCAGTTTCATGGTTATCCAGCAAGTCACCACATTCAATGCCCTATTTGGAAGGCTCGATCTCTATAGCCACTTAGTGCTACCATTAACATTCCTTAAATTCTTGATGCATCCCATCAATGGAATGGTCAACATAGTACATGGCTACATTACCCCCTTAGGGACTTACAGAGCCACATTTATTGAAGCATATTTCTGCCACAATACAGGAAAGAAACCATTGGAGGATAATGATAAAAAGGTTAGAGCTCTCAATTTCCTAGGACCGCACCTGTGATTCCCTAGAGAATTATAAATGATGATTATGTGCTCTCCCTAAACATGGTTGAAGTGGGAAATCTAATTGTAGAGGCCCAAGCATCATTTGTCCTCAATTTAAGAAATGCATCATCGGAATATATCTACAAGGAATCAAACTAATATGGATGATGATGTATCTTCAAATATCCTCTCTCACCCTGATGTTGATGGAGAGGCCCCCAGATTGTTGGGTTCACCTAAATATGTCTCCACAAATTCAGAAATGTATGAGGATGATATCGGGAATGCACCTCTGACATTCAGGGAAGGTGTCTTCACCACCATTGCTGATCTCAGGCAGATAAATCTTGGAATTGATGATGACCCGCGACCTACTCTAATTAGCGCCTCCATGCCCCTCGAAGAGAAAGCGATGTACATTTTATTTTGAGAGTAACAATGATATTTGTTCTCTAGGAATTATATAAAAATTCTATGACTCAATAATGATGTGGCTACACACCATATTAGACTATGTGATGAACCTCAAGGATTTAAGTAGGATGCCAAGAGAATGAACCCCTCTCATGCCACCAATTTATAGGTGGGAGTGGGAAAATTAATCGAATCTAACATCATCAGGGAAGTGAAATACCGTAGGTGGATTTCCAACATCATCCTCATTAAGAAGAAGAACGGGAAGATTAGGGCATCGATTGACTTCATAAACCATAACCAACATTTCCCAAAAGATGAATTCTCATTTCCGATAACAGAACACTTGATCAGGGAAACTGCTCTCTTCTAAGACTTATCTATTGTGGATAGGTACCCAGTGTACAATTAGATCAAGATGGCCCCCTAGGATGAGGAATCCACTTCCTTCATAGAACCTCGAGGTATCTTTAACTATAAGGCCATTCCATTTGGATTAAATAATGTCAATGTCACATATTAATGTACATTAATTGCATATTTAAGATATATTTGGGAAGCATAGTCATCTTTTATGTTGATGAAATAATCATCAAATCCCAATAGCGATGCAATCACTTCACAGAACACCAAAAAAATTAACAAAGTTGTGAAAACACAGTATAAATATAAACCATCTAAAGTGATCTTTCGTGGTAACATCTGGAATGTTTATGGGCTTTTTGGTATGCCCCCATAGAATTGATGTGTGCCCATATAATATGGGTTATATTTTATCAATTTCAGCCCCAATAATCTCAATGAACTATGGGGACTCTAAATAACCTTTTCCTGCATCTAGAAATTCAAATCCAACCTAGAAGAAAAAGCTCCTCCCATCTCCAGGATAATGATGAATCAATTCACCTAGCAATGATACAATGCTATCTAGAACGCCTTCAAAAGTATCAATAAATACATGCTTCCCCCACCAGTTTTGATGCCTCTAATGGAAGGGAGGCCTCTCATATTATATGTGGCCACCAAAAAATACTCATTGGGCACCATCCCTTTGTAGAAATATGATGTAGGAATTAATAATACTCTATATTACCTCATTCTGACCATTCTATGTTCTAAGACATGTTATTATGATGTCGAAATGAACTTCCTTACATTGATTTTTGTAGTAAAAAATCTGATTCATTACATGCAACATCACAAAGTCCACTTGGTCTCTCATGTTGACCCACTCAAGTACAGCTTGGGCTACCCATGTTGATTGGGAGCTTGTCTCGATGGGAGGTCATTCTACGACAATATGACATTAAATTCATATCTTATAAGTAGGTGAAATGATAATACCAAGATGATTTTCTCAAAGAACATCCTACCACAAAAAACACACCCCAACACACCATTCTCCCAAAAAAGATGTATTTTATCCCCATGAATCACCATATAAATGTGATATGTACTTTAAGTGTTCGTCCAAGATCCATGTTGGAACAATGATGGGAAACCAGATTCTCAATCGTGTTAGTATAGGGATTGTGTTAGTTTCACCAGAAAAAGAATCTTTTCACTATTCTTTCTCACTATCCGGAGGCTACACTAATAATGAGGCCAAGAACCATTCCACATTCTTTATTTTTTAAATTTCCATATAAGTGTACATATCCTACCTTAATATCAATAGGGACTTGAAATAAGTGATAAACCAAATCAATGGTGAATATTCGATATTAAAAACTCTTTTCCCCTCTCCCTGGAAACGTCATGAGACTCATGGTAGAATCACCCTTTGATCCAACCGTACATTATTTCTCTCGATCGTAAATGATTTCATTGATGCACTGGCTAATGTAGAAACTGTCCTGGTCAACCATGATCAGGAGAAAGCAGTCTTCCATATTACACATCGTAGAATGGTTTCATAAATAATAGTATGGGATATAGAAGAAATAACTTAGATCAGCAGCACCCTAGAGAAATATACATAGTTAAACACCCCTAGATGGATGGTTCCTATAATTAGTTATCAGAAACATGATACTCTCCCATTAGATCGAGCAAGAATGGAAATGATTACGAGTATGGAATAAAATTTCACTCTACAGGATGGTCCAAATGAGAAAAAATTGTTCTACAAATGTGGCTTTGAGACAATTCTCCTCAGGTTCATAATAAAAAGAGAAGTTCTCACTATCATGGAAAAGGTCCATGTAGGTTCTTGTGTCGCCCATCGATCTAGAACCAGTCTCTCCTGTCAGATCAATGGGATGGGATACTACTGTAAAATCATGATACATGAATATATGGAATTAACTAATAAATTTCATACATGATATATCCATGAAAACTTCATCCATCTTCCCTCGAAATTTCAACATATAGCTAGATATTTTTATCCATTTTCCATTTAGCAGATAGACATTGTGGGGCCATATCCTCCAACCAAAGCTAAGTTGTCAAAGTATATCCTTTCTGCTGCTGACTACATTTCAAAATGTGTTGAGGTAATACACTTGAAAGAAGTCATCCCATAAAATATGATCGACTTAATGATGTTCCATATCACCACCATGTTAGGAGTCCCTCAAACAATATTTATGGACAACTGCTCCAACATCTATTCCATGTAGTTTAATAAGCTTTATTTAGAGTACAACATCGAGTCCAATCCCTCATCTCGCTGTCTGCAGTGGAAATGGAAAGATAGAGGCATCCAATAATATTCCATCAAATATACTCTAGATGATGTTGAATAAGGATAATAAGTCTTGGACAAACACCCTCCTTCATATTGTATGGGCCTACCATACCATCACATGTACTGCTACACTAGAAGCATTATACTCATTGGTGTACGAGAATGAAGTAGTGTTACCCATAGATCATTATCTTCCTCAACTATGAATGGTAATTTTCAAAAAACTCTTAAATGATGAAAAATATCAAAAGTGTTTGGATGAGTTAGAATGAATAGATAAGAAAAGGTTACCAAAATTTCACAATCTAGAAATTCATCAGAATTGTATTGTACAAGACATAAATAATAAGTTTCACCTCTGTATATTCTGACAAGGAGAATTGGGGTGAGCTCTAAGAACCCCAATGATTCCAAGCAAAAAACCCCAGAAATAGGATCCCAAATGGGATGGTCCTAACATCATACATAAGGTCTATCATAATGGACCCTACTCATTGACCATAATGGGTGGGGAGCATGTCACACCACCCACCAATGAAATAATTCTCATGAAATAATTATTATACCTGATGATAGTCGGGAATACCCTTTGATATAAGTCCATCATTCATCCTAATTTCATAAAATTAAACATTACTAGTTCATCTTGTCCACATGACATTAAACTATATGGAGTCGGTCCATAGCACAAGATGTTATATTGCACAGTTTCCAAAGTACTATTTGTGACCTGATAATTGTCATGATAGTATACATAGTGATTCCCTAATATGTATTTTTGGGTCCATCCATTTGATTATTTTCCATTCACGTCAGGTGATCCAATGTTCATACCTCAAAACAATAAACTGTGTGGACCCAGAACTTCCCCCTTCATGGCAGGTGGCCCATTGTCCTCACTATATGACATAAAACAACATGAATCTGTGATATTCATCACCATTCAGGTTGATTCACCTATGTATTTTCCACAAGATGTAAAAATGCATGGTTCTTCTATAACTACACATTGAATGATTCTCATTTTCAAATGGTATATGATGGGATTCCAGGATCATGTATCTTAGTCCAACCATCACATGATCTTCAATACCCATATCAAGTATGCGATCATTATCATTCCTTGTTTTTCACAATGATCCTAGAAGACGTTCTCATAGTAATTACAACAATGGAATCCTCACAAAATTAGGCATATCATCCTAGAAAATCTCTAGTCCTCAACACAAGATGTTAAAAAACATGACTATCCATAACTATGTATGTTTTGATTATCATTATCATGAGATATATAGTTAGGACCAATCTCAATATTTGGTCCAACATCAATATATCTACTTATTGATGTCATTATAACTTATTCCTCCTCTCAAGATGTTAAACTGCATAGAATTTTCAAAACTACATGTTGTCTGATTATCATTCTCATGATATATGTAGTGATGCCTAGATCTCCACCCTTGGCCCGACCACAATGTTTCCATCAATTCATGATGACTCATATTCTTCCTTACCGCATGATTTTGATGTATATGTAACATAATTAAATATGTTTAGCAATATTTCTATCATCGTAGGATATGTAGTGACGCCTGGATCTCCAATCATAATACCAACTACAACTGTCAATGAAAATAATTCCCACCACTACAAATGGGTCAGAACTATGTAGAGTATTTCACATTCAATAACTATGTGTGGATTTTTGTTCATTATCATAAGATATATATTGATTCACAACTCTCTTTATTTGGGCCTAGATGCAACATCCCTACAAATTTAAATCAGTTCCAACATCTTTCCCAAATGATGTTAAAATACAAGGATGTACATCCTTATTGCACGATGATAAACTGCATGGAAAATGTCCTAATCATATGATATTAAAATGAACGTAAAAAAATCCCCACTAAAAGAATATAAACTGTACATACTATATCCCAATTTTCATCCTTCATCAAGGATCCATGAGAGACTTACCTCAGCTAACCATAGTATGGGTGATTCCACTATCTTTCAATAGAATCTTGAATCCATATACATTATTTCATGTCATGTCCTTCTCAGGTAACCATTACCTTACATAGCCCTTGGAAATGATATCTGACTTCTAGAACCTTTTCTTGACTATTCATACATGCCAATTGCTCCTGCAAATGTGCCTATGTATGTCATCCAAATGTGTCACTCTTAAAAAGTATGTTCCAATCCTCATGAACCTTAACCCTGCTACAGAAACACTCAACACATCAGTGTGTCTCTACCACTCCCAATATGATTTTCCCAAATCATTACCCATGACCTGAGAACTAATGTCGTCATTTAAAATATTTCCATCCCATGATTGGGAAGATGTTGGATTACTCTTTACCTTGGATATCCTGGTTAAACAAGTATGTATCATCCATCATATTAGGTCCATGTGATTACTGACCCAAACCTTCCTATGCTATGGTCAAATCTACACAACCATAAACTCTATCCCCTAGTGGTCCAAACTGAAATACCATATACTACTAACAGAAGAGACACAAAAATTGTCAGGTTGAAAACTTTCAAAAGGGAGGCCTAAGAATAATTCATGTCCTTTCCTGCTAAACTCCTCATCCTAAGAGTTTCGGAAAAAATTATGGTACAAACAATGCATGAATAAAGATAATAGGATCTACCTTGTAGCCCTAGTAAAATACAGTATTTGTTTTTTGGACCCACTAGTGCGAGAGAAATTTATTAAAATGTTTGTCACATTTCGTCTCCATGATAATATGTTCACTGGGTGGTGAAACAACCTATAGGGTACTCAAACCCACCATCGATTTTACACTTCCCACAAATCAAACTTCTTGAGTTGGGGTGCCACGAATCACAGTTTCCTTCCATGTCTTTTGGAATGAATATCATACTTCATGTACCCTTAGGTTTAATGTGATACATTATCTTGGATCCTACATAATAACCTATAGTTATCAACCAAATGCATCACTACAAAAAAGGAATTATGATTCTTGTGAGCTTTGACATCTCTGTTGTAGCACTCAACACCTCAATGCATCTAAATCACTCTTGGTATGACTATCCAATGTATTTCTACTTGTTTGAGAACTCCAGATCTTGATTTAGAATCCCGAAACTAAACCACCTAAGAGTATTAGATATCCTTGACAATAAGACACTATTATTCGTACCCTTTCTCAAGGACTGAATGCGATATTTCATCCCCTAACCATTGATGGTCCACACTTCATGATTCGAATCCATGGGTCATGGGGCTTGAGATTATCGAAAAGAGACGAACTTCGCTAGGGTTTCATAACCCTTCCTTGATAGCCTTCCTCCCATAACCAATATCATCGTGTAAATATTTGAGTCTATAGAAATATTTCATATCCCTCTAAAATAAGTGTATATTGTCTTTCTCTTGGAAATCTACCGACACATAAGGGCTATGGCCCACCAACTGAAGGCCTCTTCTCCTTGACACAAATGGGAATAAATATTTGTGAGCCTTATAAACATAGTGTCTGAACCTAGAATTATAAAATTTCATGGTATATACCCATGATTTATACATCATAACATATTCATGGACTAAAAAATTTGGGTTATGATTTACAAAATCCTTACTCCAACTATCTTAAAAGGCCCAATAACACCAGTATTCCATCTCTACCCATGATATCTCCATGAATGATACATAGACATGGAAAATGATAACTGGATTCAAGGGAACTTTTCTTAACTATGCATAAATTCCCATGGATATTACATATGCGCCTAAGGTCATCAACCAAATGTTTCACTCTAAAAGTGGGAATTCTGATCGTCAAAAACAATTACAACACCACGACATAACCAAGAACCTCAGAGTGATTTAGGTCATTCCAAGTATTTCAACAACATATCATATGATCATACAGAATATCTGAGCTAAAAATGACATTAACAATAGTAATAGAAGTTATGTTATAAAATACCTTAAACTTAAGCAATATTAGGTATGAGATAAAATACCTTAAACTAAATCCAATTTCATGCCTGAGTTAAATACCCTAAACTAAAAGAAATTTATAGTCTGAGATAAAATACCATAATCTATAGAAATATAAGATCTGAGATCAAATCCCATAACAAAAATAATATAACGTCTGAGATAAAAGTCTTTAAACAAATGAAATATTAGGTCTGAGCTAAAAGACCCTGAACTAAAATAAATTTCAGGTCCGAGCTAAAATATCTTAGAATAAAAGCAATATCTTATTCAAGATAAAAAGCATAAAATAAAGAAAAATTAGGTCCAAGCTAAAATACCTTAAACTAAATCAATAATTATTCTTAGCTAAAAGTCCTTAAATTAAAGCAATATTAGGTATGTGATAAAAGATCCTCAACTAAAAGAAATATCAGGTCTGATCTAAATTACCATAAAATAATGCTATATTAGGTATGAACTAAAAGAACTGAAACTGAAGCAATATTAGTTCCCAGATAAAATTAATTAAATTAAAGAAAAATTAGATCCAAGATAAAAGACCTTAAACTATATAAATTTTATCCCTGAGCTAAACGACCTTAATCTGATGAAATATTATTTGTGAGCTAAAAGGCCCTGAAATATAGCACAACTTGGATTCACTCAATCCTCACCAATCCTATTAGAATTAAAAATAGATAGATGACTTTCCCCCATGACATATATCTACGTTGAGTGATCCCTATAATGATTTTGTAATCACAAGATAGTTGTAATAGATTACCAATACATAATCTCGAGTGATTTTTAATTCACAAGCTTCTCCAATTGGGAATCCATTAGAATTTCAACACTCAATTATAGACATTAAATTTCATTTGATATGAATAATGGGATATGTAGAAATGGATACTTCTCAAATTATGTAGTATCAAGATATAAAACACATCACGAGGGAAAGAAAATATAATTATATTATATAAATCTCTGAAAATTCATCCACCATAGTATGAAAAAGGGGGATGAAAATCCACATTTCAGAGTCTCTATGAAGCCTCATAAAAAAATGTAGTGCATTAAAAAGATGATTCATGCCAAAATAAGGACACCATGGAATGAATGCTTACTAGGGGGTCTGGTAAGAGGCATCGATGGAGCATTGGAGTACCATTCTCCCTAGTTCATCATTTTTTCCTGCATTATGGAGATCTTTGACCAGAGTAGTTATCTCTTAAACCCCCCTATAATAAGTGTACAATGAGGTTGATGAGGCTAAAATGTTAGACATCAAATGATAAATCAACTCCTCATATATCTATATCTAACGTGTCTATGCATCCATTTGAGCATTCACTTTAGGCAATAGCTAAAAATCCAGCTACTGTGCCGCGAATGTCTCCCCCAATTCCTTAGAAATGTATGACTCATTCAAAAAATAATAATGTAGATATATATCATTCATGGACAATTATCTTCAAGTCAAAATGGACAGGTGTATAATTTCGTTCAGAGGAAGTTGATCGAAGCCATCTTCCCCTATGTTGTGAAATAACAGGAGAACGTGCTTCCCCTGGTTGCAGAATATTTCCTAGCGGGTCTCATTAATAAGGATAATAATGAATTCCCATTTCATCTTGTGATGTGGTTAAACCTCAACAGTCGGTGAGGAAGATGCATTGGAAGGATAGATAACCAGTCAAATCAATGCATAAATAGGGGAGGAATCCCTATATGACTCACTCTGAATAATACTATCACATGTAGCATATTCCAAATGACTAATATCCCTAATAGAATCCAACCCACATTCTAAATGACCATCATCAGACAGAGGTTTCTTCCATGACACCCCACCTAGTTCTTAAATCATCTCCATCAGTGTCATAGATAAATGATTTGGTAAAAGAATAGGCATGTCCACATCATGACTAAGAGGGCATAACACACCACTAGGTTAATCCATCACTCAATCATGGGTATAATCCTAGGTAAGGGAAGAATAAGAATTCGTGGGAAAATCATAATCTCATTTCTGATATCATCACATGATAGAGTTTTCATGAATTGGTGGATAATCCTAGGATGCCATTCCCCTACGAAACTAACCATGGTAATAGAGGAAACTCTCTATATACATCTAAACTTTTGAGAAAATCGGTACAATGTGCATGAATCATAGAGAATTATCTCATCCACTGTGGCTGTAATAATCCATCCTAAAGGGAGATCATAATGGATTTTTGTTAAGGGAACTGCTACCATCATCTACAATCAGACCACTCAGTGCACGAAGGTTGTAAATTCAAAACTATCAGGTTAAAATAATGAAAATCTAGCCTTAGTAGGTCTTAAGGACCTTTACCCAACCCTAGTGATATTTAGAAATTTTGGAGGAGGGGAATTCAAGATCATGGAAGCATTTTATTACTCATACCAATGGAAGTACTCCCCTATCCATACTAACATGAATTGGAGAGCACTGTTGATCTCGTATGTGGTGTTTCTTTGCTGAATGTGGTGCATCATTTGGGTGAGTCGCATGATGACGGTTCTGATATGGTATGACACCACCCTACCAAAAGTCATTTTACTATTACCAAAGTGCTAAAATAGATTCCTGATCACACATCCCCATCCATGGAAATTCACATGTCTAGAAACATAGTATGAAATCCTACAACTTTAAGATTTGAAGAACCCTATGGGTTCACCCAATATCCCAATGAGGTGTGATCCCCAACTTCCAAAATGGCCCAATACGATCCATAATTGACAAATACTTATTGAAAATTTCAGCAAAGAGGAAAAAAATAAAATTTTGGTTAACACCATCACTAGCAAAAAAAACCAATCATGTACATGGAGGAAATAATCAAGTGCACCGTGATATCTGTCTCTAATTTCTTATTCACAATAACAAGCACATCCCTCACCAAAAATTGATTTATTAAAGGATTGTTAAAGATGTTTGTAGAAGGGATTAATTCATCATACATCTACCCAAGAAGAGGAATACCACCTAGGTAATAAATATCCCCAAAGCAGATGCCAAAATTATCTTGGGGAATATCAATTGTGTGGGTCCCAATACACTAATAACGAATCATTCCCCAAAGAATGTAGGTCTAGAGATATATGATAAATTGAGATATCCATAAGGCTTTATAATGGTAAACCCTATATAGGTTGGAAGAAAACCCTAAATAGCTTTTACCGACCCAGAAAGGCCACACCCACTCTATGAAGAAATTGATTCTAGGATCAAGAACCCACATCAAATATCATATTCCACTAGGATTATCTAGATAAGAGGCGAATAAACATGAATATCCATAAGAAATATGTTTCTTGGAAAATTCACAACCATCAAGAACTAGAGGGGGTGGACAACACATAAACCAAACCTTGAGACTGGGCATTGATTATCTGATCATCCTTGATAATCATTACCTAAACACAATCAAGAGAACCAGAAATCTAGTGAGATGGAAGATTAAAATTAGGGGGAGTTATGGTGGTTCCTTCTAGTCGAATGAACCCATATAGATGAATTTGATAAGATAAGGGGTAATCCCGAATGATATTTGGGAGGAACCAATTCAGAGTATCATTATCAATAAGTATCTTGTTTATGGGTCAAAATTATGATTCTGAGCGATCATGGCTCTTTGTTGGACCACAATTGAGGAATCATGATGAGAACTGGAAGCAATATTAAAATAATTTAGTGTCACATGTCATATAAAAATCATTAAATCTTTCCAAAGATGGAGGCATGAATTTTTTGGTGAAACCATTAATAACACCTGATTTGGAAAAGGATTTGGGGACCGCACAAAGGGATCTTGGATCACCTAACCCCCGAACGATTTGTGGGTCACATAACACCCATAGGGCGTCACATGAAATGCATGACCCCCATAGGGACTCATGATAAAAAAGCATGATAATGGTCATAGGAGCCACAAATGCTTGAATGCTTTGGAAATTGGATCTCTTGAATCCCTTGAGGAAAACATGGCCCTCATGGATGAATTCTAATAAATTACCGAAGAGTAGTTTTTGACTGAGCATAAAATCTCCTTATAAGAAAGAGGTCACATGTAAGAGTTCTTGAGGAGTAGACTCGTGGTGAAGTCTTGTGGATTGGTTTCTTGATCAAGGTTCACAGTAGGGTCTTGTGATAAATGTAAATGTGGGGGAACACTGGATAAATAAAGTGTTTAGTGGAATTGTAAAGCCTTGTTTTTGGGAGCCACCTAGAGGCTCCCCATACCCAGTTGGTCACTTGGCCTCAAGAAAATTTCCCTGAATGCTAGAGGATTCTAACTAGCTATGAGATCCATGGGTTTTATAGTGGTAAAACTATTCCATTATTGGCAGATTAACACAGTGGATACATAATAGATAGCAATAGAGGAAGTAATAATAATAAAATGCCAAAAGTAAACAGTAGAATTAATAAACAGCTGGATAACACATATATAATTGATGCATGATACATATTTCTAGGAAATTAGCCAAACAAATCACAATGCTAGAATATAGAACTAAACCAAAGTACAAAAATGAAAGTAGTAAACAGCTCAATAGCATCACAAGCCTCAGCTTGGTCCCATTCTCCGCAACTCCTCAACAATCACGTACCTGAAGTAGAAGGGTGGTTTCCGTTATCTATACCTGAAGAAATATAATATTTTTGGGCCCAAACATGGTGTGAAAATAATCCCAGTAGGAGCCCACCATAATGTCTACACCTAAAAGTCACTGAATATATATGTAAGGCAATAAACAAAGAGAATCATTAAAAAAGATAGTACAATACAATAAACAATCCAACAGTTCTATTGCATCAAATCCCATATATCAAGTAAGTAGATAATCACAAAATGGAAGCCCTCTTGGAAGTACTCATAGCCTAACCCCTTTGGTTCAACCAAAAAACACATGCAACCATATGGGAAGTACACACAGCCTAACCCCTCTGGCTCTGCTTTAGGACATACTTTCTAAGGAAGTACTCACCATAAATTCCCCCATAGTCTTATATCGGTATCTAATAGGCACACTAAGGAAGCACTCAACATCCAATTCCCCCTATGATACAAATCGAGGAACTACAGACTCTCTAAGGGAGCAATTAAATCCATCCCCTATATGGTACCGCAATGTAAAAGTAAAAAAACACTCGAGAAACCCTCAATGTCAATTCTATCTATGGTCTACTACACTAGGTTCCCACATCCCAGTGTAAGGAAATCGTGCACAAATGAAAAAATGACAGCCAAATTAAACATTAATAACTACTTGGCTAAACAATCTACATCATATCAAAGCATGACAGATAATAATCACTCTATCCTAACAGTACATGGCATGGAAAACAAAGCATCCGAACATAAAAGCTAGACCAAATGGTCAAAAAAAAGTAAACATGGGAAAAGTTTCCATAGCATTGAGAAAATAACCATATTAATAAACAAAAAAACTCTATCCAAAAAAACAATGCACAGTAGGGAAAATAGGGATAAACCCATGAACACGCAATCCCCAAAATAACTGTTTTGGGAAATTTGGAATATAAAATTCAAATACTATCTATGGAATGGCACAAAACACTTACCCCAGTTTTGTATGATCAATATACTCTATATTCAGCCCTTGAATTGACCTATAAGGTGTTATATCTACAAAACTGTCTAAAATGTTCAGCTGAGGAGAACTTGTGATAGAGAAGAGATCAAGAGATGTTGTTCAATAAGAAGGGAGAACTCACTGATGCGATTCCAACGCAATCGACGATCGTTGAATCGGAGAACGGAAGATGAGTTTGGGGCTCAGCGAAGATCCAAGGCCATACGGACACTCCTGTATGAGACAGATGATGAAGTAGTGTGTTATGTCCATTAGATGTGACCCAGGTCTTTTCAATGAAAATAAGAAAGTACACATTATGTATTTTGAAAGTACACTGCGTCTACTATCCTTTTCCATCCCCAACATTACGCGATCTCTAATTCCCCACACAAGACTGTGTGCTCAGACGTTACATAGCCAGAACATTACTACACGTGACAACTGAGTACACAACGTGTACTTATTTGTACACGTCGTGTACTCCAGAAATTTCCAAAAAAACTAATTTTTCTCTAAACATAAAAAAACAAGATTCATACATGAAAATAATACCTGGGTTCTCACAAACAACCCCCGATAAATAAATTCTTCCTCAAATTTCCCTAGTGAGGCAGCGTAGAAGGAGAAACCTTGAACATCTCTGGCCACTACGATCGAACATTTGCCTCCCTCCCCCAAGTCTCGTCACGTACTCGCCTATGCTTCCATAGCACTCGTAATAGAAGAACATACCAGCTATAGAGAACCTTCTAACATTGATCAAAAATCCGGATAGAACACTCCATGAATGAGGCCTCCACATCCACCTCAACCAACTCAGGTTGAAAAACATGAGACGGGTCTGAGAAGTAACGTCGAAGCTGTGAAACATGGAATATGTCATGCATATCCTGATACCACTGAGGTAACTACAACCGATAGGCAACCAGCCCAATTCTGTCCAAAACCTCAAACAGTCCAACATACCTCTGCAAAAGCATACCATGTCTCCTAATCCTCTTATTTCCCAACCTTGGTGTGACATTTATAAAGACTTGATCCCTGACCTCAAACTCCATAGGTTGTCTCTGTCGATCAGAATAAGACTTTTGTTTTGACTATCCAATTTCCATCCTCTTCCAAATCAACTCTATCATCTATGTGGTCTCCTGGAAAAGATGAGGTCCTAGCATAGCTACCTCTCCTACCTCCAGCCAACATAGGGGTGATAGGCATGGCTGACTATACAAATCCCCTAAAGGTGCCACCTGAATAGTTTCATGAAAACTATTATTGTAGGAAAAATCCACAAGAGGTAAATGTATCTATGAAGAAACTATAAAATCCTAGATGTATGCTCGAAGCATGTCCTCAAGATACAGAATCGTACGATCAGAAAGGCCATCAATCTGGGGATGAAAATTTTTACATAGAAGTACCTGTGTAACCAAGGCCCCTTGAAGTCCATGCCAGACCCGAGAAGTAAAACGTGTGTCCATGTCTGAAACAATAGAGTGTGAAATTCTATGTAAACATACAATATCATGGATGTATAACCTTCCATTCTCATCAACACTGATGATATCATTGATCAGTAAGAAGTGAGCAACCTTCGCGAGTCTTTCAATGACAACCCAAATTATATCATTCCTACGAGGCGACCTCGGAAAACCTGTCACAGAGTCCATCGCGACATCCTTCCACTTCTGCTCGGGAATGGGTTACATCTACCAAAGCCATGTTGGTCACTGATGCTCCGCCATCACCTGCTGACAGGTGGATCACCTCATGATAAAACCAGCAACATCTCCCTTCATACCTAGAAATCAATACAGATGGTGAAAATCACGATACATCTTGGTGACACCAGGATGAAATGCCCAAACTGAGGAATGAAAGTCTCACATAAACTCCTCGCATAAGTCTTATGGAACCCACACACGTCCATGAAAATGCAAGATCTCATCCCCACATATAGTCCATATAGGAATAAGGTCCTCTCCTGACACACACTCCTATAGGACTAGGCCTTCAGAATTTGATAGCTACCTCATTTGCACTCGATCATAAAGAGTATAGCTAACAACTAGAGAAGAAAGAAACGTCTTCCCATATCTATCATGCACCTCTAAATGCATCTCAGAGAATAGAGTCATAATAATACACTCAATATTGGCCTCATCTATTTGATTCCTCCTTCTTATAGTATTAGCCACATCATTGCCTTTCCTATGCGTATAGGCAAGCTCGGAGTCGCAGGACTGAGGGTGCTCAACCCACCTTCACTGCCTCAAATTTAGGTCACACCGAGTGATGATATACATGATAATTTTGTGGTTATTGAATCTCAAAAAATTCACTCCCAAAAGAGAATGAATTCAACAGTGTAAATCATGAAAACCTGCATCCATTTCGAGATCGTGTGTTGGGTAATTCCTCTCATGTGGCCTCAACTGTTGTGACCCATATGCGACCAATCCTTCCCCCTGCATAGGCAAAGCTCCCAGTCGAATACATGATTCATCACAGTACATAGTATAGCTCTTTATAAGCACTATAAATACTAGTATTGATGCTGAATTAAACCTACCATTCAGCTCTTGAAAGGCTGACTGAGAAGAATCTGACCAAAAGTTCTTCAAACACTTCTTAGTCAGACCCGTCAGTGGTGTTTCTAAGCGTGAAAAGTCCTGTATAAAACATATGTAGTAACCATCCAGCCCTAGAAAAATCTGTACCTGTAAGACGTTCTTCGACTGTTACCAGGAAACTAATGCTCTCACTTTATCTTGGTCAAATGATACTCTTGTCTCGGAGATAACATGACCCATGAAGTGACTTGGTCTATCCAATAGTGGAATTTTGAGAGATTTTAAAATAACTAATGCTATCTCAGTGTACTCAAAATGATCAAAATATGTGTGGCATGGTCGTGTAGAGTGTGAGAGTACACCAAGATATTGTCCATGAAGACTACCACGAAGGAATCCAATTATGAATGGAACACTCGTCTCATTAGTGCCATGAAAACTGTAGGCGCCTTTGTGAGACGGAATGGAATATACAGAAACTCGTATAGATCATACCTACTCTAGAAGGCTATAATAGGTACATCTGATTGTCTAATGCACAACTAATGATAACTAAACATCAATTAAAACATCGATAAAATTTGGGTTCCTCGAAGAGGATCAAAGAGATCACCAATCTTTGGCAAGGGACATCGGTTCTCGGCCATCAACAGGTTCAACTTTCGATAATCGACACAATGTCTGAGGGTACCGTCAGCCTTCATCACAAACAAGACATTTGAACCCCACAAAGAAGTACTGGGTCAGATTAAACCCTTTTCCTGCAACTCCTTCAACTGCTTCTTATGATCCTATAACTCTGGTGTATCCATACTCTAAGGAGGAATGGAAAACAGTGTCGCTCCGAGAACAAGCTAAATAGAAAATTATACCTCTTGCATAGGAGGAAAACATAAAAAGTCCTCTACAAATACATACATGAAATGATCCACCACGGGAATAAAGTACAACTACGAAGTCCCCCGGTCATGCAAATTTCGAATAGAAATATGGGAAGTAATTCCTCCCAACCCATGATGCTTGGGTCTCGCTCTGCTCGCCTGAACATCCCATTCTCCCTTATAAGGAATTGATCTTCCCTATGGTGATGTGTAACTCACCCTATGATGATAGCTGTCAGCAGAAGCCTAGAAGGTGACTAACAAGTCCATCCTATGAATGGTGTCACAACCGGTAATCTCTAAGACATTGAGGCCCCATAAGATGTGACATCCACCATCCTCAAGAGGTATCTCCTTGGACTATCGTACACTAGTCGTTCTGGTTCCCTACAGAGTGTCTAGCATCAAGATACCAACAGAAGAAAAGATACAGAGGCCAAGGCTCTCCACAATAGAAACAGATATAAAGCTATTAGAAGTCCAAATATAAAAAAGACAATAAGCAAAAACTGAGGCAACTAGAATGGTACCACGAACTGTAGAGGGTCTGGGATCCTTCTCCTACTAGGTCTACTCCTCTATAAAAGTTTGACCTACACCGCAGCCATGTGACCCAACCTGACAACTCTGAGCTAATCCACCTTGTTTTCATTGAAATCAGGACAACTGGATACCATGTCCATAACCTCCACTTCATCCTAAAAGTTCAGAAGTACTTCGGTTCCCTGAAAGATGAAAAACGTATGGTGCTTCTCCTAAATGAGGAGTCAAAGAAAAACTTATGTCACTAGCTGATGGTAAGAATATCTAATATAAGTGTAGAAGAAGACCCATCATGCGAAATAATCGGCACTCCACGGGGTCTCTCGGGAAATGTGGCCTTGTATGCCCGCTCTACCCGCACTTGTGGTACACCACATGGCTACTAGAAGATGTCTCTCGCCTCCTTGGATCTCCACGCGTAGACTCCTTGTGGTGATTCCTGTTGTAAGTAGGAGGGATAGCAACTCCGGATGTCTAGCCGCCCATGCTCACACCTCCATAATCACTCAGATTATGCTCTATGATCAGCACCTGGTTGACTATAGCAGTGATGGAAGTCAACCTAACAATGTTCACCTGAGATCAGTTTCCCTGCTAGGAATAACTCATCACCTACTGGGATGGGAATGAAGTGTTGTAGCTCTATGATGTGAGAATAATAATCCATAACAGAAAGCATACCCTACTCCAGACTCATGACCTCTCAGGCTAGTTCGGCCCTCAAAGTCTCAGGGTAGAAGTATTCGTAGAAGGCACGCTGGAACTCATCCCATGTCATAACTTAATGGTGTCCTTCCTATGAGATCACATGTCACCTTCTCTTGGTGGAATCCCAAAGAATGTACGTAGAGAGATTCACCCTCATCTGTGGAGGCATCTCCAGATGCTCGAAGATAGATAGCATGGAATCTATCCACGAATTTGCAGCCCGAGGTCCTCTTTCCCCTGTGAAGGTGGGAGGATGCTGCTACTGGAAAACCTATGTTAACACATCCATAGTAGGGGTAGGATGCGTTAATCCTCTGAAGGTCTGCATAAACCTCACAATTCCCTCTCGGAATTTTGCATCAGCACTTCGGTCCAGAATGATGGCTAGTGCCAGGACTGGAAAAACTAGAGGATCTACTGGTGGCCTCGGATCATCCATATCTGGTGTCTAATCACTTTAATGTAACTGGAGGAAAACTAAAGGAATTACATGTGGCATGACTCAGTAAGGTCAAGCGCACACCATAGATCAAGATTATCAAGGAATAAATCAAAGAAATGTATGAAGGGACCAAGGGAGATAAAGCTTTCAATTTTTTCAAAACGTGGATACATGGCGTGTATTATGCCTACATTATGTGTTCCCTTAAGCCTTATCATGGGTGTGTACTTCTACCAAAATTCTATCACCCCATACACAAGGTGTGTATTCCGAACACATGAAATTTACTTGAATCAACTTCCCTTGATCACATTACCCTACACAGCTAATCCACATGGTTTACCTAGAACAAGACTACATGACATGTTAGTTCTAGACACAGTGTGTACTAAACGAACTACACTGACTCGTGTTGTTAGTTATATGGCCGGTTACATGGGTGACTAGACACTGTGTGTTTTTTCCAGACACAGTGTGTACTAGAAGATTTCACTGACCCGTGTTGTTCGTTACACAGCCAGATTCAAGGGTTACAATACATGGCATGTTAAATATGGACATGATGTGTATAACCTAAGATTTATTCATATGTTTCATTAGTCACATGGGTGGAAACACGGTATATACAACATGGCGTGTACGTTAGGTACACGGCCTATGCTAACAAGGATTTCTCAAACACCGTGTCTCTGCCCACACACCCAGTGACATGGTTAGAGACTACACGGTGTGTACATAATGTACAAAATCTTTACTTAAGATATAAATTTCTTTCCTGAACAGAAGGACACATTGCATGTATTCATAGTTACACACTGTGTATCCTTGGTTTTTCCAGACAGTAAGCCTCAAAAACTACTATGGCACCCACAAAAACACAGATCGAACATTAAAGTGTCAAATTATGATATGTGAGGGCACAGAGTCATTATGAATCAAATCATGGCATCTTATACATGTCATATACAAGAAAAACAAGGCAATGATCCACCAAATTCTGATCCATGAGGGCCTATTACACATCAAGATCCAAAGTTTGGAATTCATTCAAAAAAACATACACAATACAATACCCTATCAAAAAGTAGGTATTCTATCAAGGAATTTATCACATCATCATGCATATCTATCACAACATCTATCACAACCACATGAAATCACTAATGCACCGTAAATGAAATAGCATGAATGAATGTCATGTGATTTCTAACAAGTTCATATATAATGCATGAGACAGAATAACCTCTTCTCATCAGGTTGTAATAGAAATAGAACCTAAATAACATAAACAATAACAACACAAAACATGTGAATCACCGAATGTTGAAATCAAATCAACTATAATAATTGAAACCCAAAAAATTTCAACAATGATGTTAATTAGATTTTCCCTATACATGGGTTAGATACTCCTAGACACAAATTATTACCAAGTACCTATTCTTTCCTATACCAAGCTATAGGAACCAAAAATTAAGTAAAGAAGAAAATAATTCCTCTGATAACAATTTGGGACAGCCCAGTCTATCCAACGATCATTATATTATCCGCATTGGGCCTAGCCCGCACGGTTTTGCATCTCTGGACTCTGGCCCTCAGGCATCCCCCAAGAAAAGACCTCATGATGGGAGAGGTATCCACACCAGCTTATAAAGGGGTGCTTTGTGCTCCTCCTCCTTCAATTTTGGATTTCCATAACCCACCCCCACCCCCTAGAAGGGCCCAAAGTCCTTACTAGAACATCAATTGGACACTCCTCTAATACAACTTTGTAACATCCCGGTTTTGGGAGCTTCCCAGAGGAACCCAGTACCTGGTTGGTCACATGGAATCAAGTTCATTTCCCTGAACGTGAGAGTCAGTCGACTAGCTGTGAGGTACTTGTGTGTGATAGTGGGGAAACTATGCACTCATTGGCAGAGTAACACAACAGAAACAAAACATATAGAAATAGCGGAAGCAGTAATAATACAATTCCAAAAATAAACAATATAAGTAATAGACATCTAGAGCACACATATATAAATGATGCATGATACATATTTCTAGGAAAGCAGCCAAACAAATCAAAATTCTAGAATACATTACTAAACCAATGTACAAAAGGAATGTAGTAAATAGTTCTATAGAATCTTAAGCCTCAGCTTGGTCGCATGCTCCCCAACTCCACGTCAATCAAGTACCAGATCTAGAAGGGTTCATTCCCATATCTATACCTATTGAAATATAATATGTTTGGGCGCAAAACCATGGCCCAAAAAGGGTGTGAGACTAATCCAAGTAAGAAACCATCCAATCATCTGTGCCTAACAGTGAATGAATATATATGGCAAGCAATAAACAAAGGGAATCAGTAAACAAGGAAGCACTTAACAGTAAACAATCATACAGTTCAATTGCAGTCAATTCAATATATCTTGTAAGATGATAATCACAAATAGGTAACTCTTTGGGAAGTACTCATAGCCTAATCCCTCTGGTTCAACCAACCAATACATGAAACCCTCTAGGAAGTACTCACAGTCTAACCCCCCTGGTTCAGCATTAACAGAAACTCTCTGAGGAAGTACTCACTATCAATTCCCCCTATAGTCTTGTATCAGTAACTAATAGGCACTCTAAGGAATCAATCAATGTCCAATTCTCACTATGGCCTAAATCGAGGAACTATAGACACTCTGAGGGGGAATGTACGTCCACCCCCCCCCCAACGGTCTCACAACGTAAAAGTAAAGAGACATTCTAGAGAATCACTCAACGTTAATTCTCCCTATGGTCTACAACACAAAGTTCCCATAGCCCTGTGTAAGTCAATAGTGCACAAACAAATACATGGAATCCAATGTAAACCTCAAGAACTATTTTCAATATCAATCTATATAATATCATATCATGTTAGATAATAATCACTCCATCCGAATAGTATTAGGCATGGAAAACAAAGAATCTGAATATGAAAGCTTGACCAAACAGTCAAAACAAGAAAACATGGGAAAAAACCCCATTATAAGTAAAAATTAACCTTATTCATAAACAAACAACCTCTATCCAAACAAAAGAGTCATAACATGCAAAATAGGGCTAAAAATCTATACACACAATACCCTAAACAAGGGTATTGGGTACTTTTACACATAAAATTTGAATACTATCTATGGAAAGGCACAAACCACCTACCTTGGCATTGTACGGTCGATATAATTGGGTGTTGGCCCATGAATTGACCTAAAATGTTGCAGATCTATAAAAAAATATATAATGTTCAACCAAGGATAACTCGTGAGAGAGAAGAAATCAGGAGACACTGTTTAAGAAGAAGGGAAAAATCACCGATGCGATTCCAAAACAATTGATGGAGGTAAAATTAGAGAATGGATGGTTATTTGAGGTCTCGGAGAAGATCTATGGACATACAGATGCTTTTGGATGAGAAAAACGATGAATAAGTGTGTTATATCTATTAGAGGCGACCCCGATGCATTTAATGAAATAAAAGAAAGTACACAGAGATTATTTTGAACGTAAATGGCATGTACTAGCATTTTATGTCCCACACTTTAGTCGGTCTCTAGGTCACCACTCACAACATTGTTCTTGGCCATTATGTTGCCAGCACATGGCTACGTGCAGAAACTAAGTACATGGATTGTACTTATAAGTACACAGCATGTACTCCAAAAATTTCCAAAAACTCCTCTTTTTCTCAAAAACACCATAAAACAAGATTCATTACTGAAATGAAGATTCAGGTTCTTACAGTAATCAATTTCTCCCCATCCCCCCTATATATAGGTTGTTTTTCAGAATACCCAGAGACGACTGATAGAAAAATTTCACCCGAAGAATTGGTTCGCGACACTGCAAAATAAACCAGAGGGAATTAATTTTCATTACAACCTTGTACTCGTCCACTCAAGAATCTCTCCTAGGGGAAATTATATGAATCTTTATAGATAGACCCCAAAAAATCACAAAGTATGAAATCCCTGAATGTGGGTATTATTTTCCATGCAAAAGAAAACTAAGAGGAGGATGTCTAAGACCTGCTGATCTCATGTGCCTCGGATGGAATCCTGATGGCATTACCATTTCATGGTCATGTAAAGGATCCATGCATGATTCAAAAACCATGGTAATTTTATGGATCTCCTTTTGACAAACCATCCTCCTCTCACAACGTCTCTCCATACAAACGAATGATTTCCCCCATGCATCATGGTTTTTTGTTGGAATGTTCCTGAAAACCCACCTGAAATCCTTCAAAAGTAAGGAGGGATGATATTCAGTAGAAGAGACCCCCAGTGGTCGTGAATCTCATGTTCCATGTCTCCATTGGGAAGAATAAAAATCCTCTTTGAATATCTACAAAAACATACAAGACCTCTAAAACATTATAGGATAAGATGATGGATATAATGAGGATGATGCAAGAGGTGTTCGCGGTCAGTGAAGGATTGGAAAACATCTCCAATAGAAATATGTGATATTCCAAAAGACCTCGGAGTCATGTCTCCTTCGTCTCATGAACTCCCTTTTCCTTATCATCCCCATCGCAAAAAAGTCAAATGGTATCTGGGAATCCCCCTTTTCATTCTAAGGATAGAAGGATAGATATGTCCATAACATGTTTACATATGCTCCAAATGACCCAAATTGGTTTGGTGATACTTCACTGAAATTTTGAGAAAACATCCCAGACACTACTCATTAAGACATGCATAATCTCCTCCCTTTGTAAAATAAAACAAATGGTATATAAAGGGAGAATAGGAGAGGTTTTTTCAATTTCTAATGGACATGTGATAAACACTTAGAGACCCATATGAAGCCACAAGTCCATAGTGATGCATCCACCTAACCATGTGATCACCATTGGTCTTGTCATCCTCACCATTTGATGTTCCAAAGGTAGCTATGTAGCACTCTATGGAAAAATGAATAGATTTTTCCATCGGATTCCTGCACACACAAATATTAACCATAGTTTACAAGTGATGAATCAAAAAAACAAATGAATAAATATCCTCTAAAACACTCACAAAATACCTCATGACTCCCAATATCTATCACATAAAACAAAGGGGGTCAAAAGGGATGATGCGAGAGGTGTTAACGGTCACTGAAAGGCATTCAACACACCCAGAACACTCATGGAACAGTCCCACATGACCCAAATAATTTCACACTAGGTCTTGTGAGGCTCTTAAAATTTTCACTTGTGTCTTAGGTTAGTCCTTGGACATGTCAGCATGATAATATGGAAGTTACTCATCACATGTGTATGATTAAACAAGTCATCATTAATAAAAAATTACCTGATAAAGGAATCGTTGATGGAAGAGACTCGTGATCACTGAAAATAAGGTGACACATTCAGTGAAGCCCATGGTACAAAATCAGAAAGTTTCATAGTGAAAGACCCCTCCACCAACTCTACCGACAAGTCATGAAAAATAAACTGCAAAAAGCACCAAACAAATAGGTTGTCAATTCCTATAATTTTACCACACCATCATGGAAAATGAATGGATAAAATGTAGGTTAGACTCATAGACTTTGGACGCTTAGAATCTAGATGATTTGACTCTCATACATTGTGGATTTATTAGAGTGACTAACCATGAAATCAGAAACATAATTTCATTTAATACACTAGAATACAACTTGAGAAAAAAATTTCCACACATAAGGTGCTTCACTTAATCATTTAGATATCATGCGAAGGAATTATGGAATGACATGAGAAGAAAATACCACTGGTATTCTAGATCATGCCAAGAATAAAGGAAGTTGTATGGAATAAACCTAATTCATTCCCAATAAAATGGTTGGAGATGAGATTATAAGTTGTATACTTAAGAGAAATACATTCTCACTGGCCCTCGTGCGCTCCATGTGAGTCACCTAAAGACACGTGACAATACCATTACATGTTGCATAGATCTTCTAAAAATCCTATAGCACTCCATCTGGGACACACATATTACAACAATCATGTCAGATGAAGTCATATGGTTCCCCCCATGTACACCACATTGATCTCATGAAACCCTCTAGTTCTGTCACCCATGACTTATGAAATCCTTCGGACTCATCGAATGACTCATATAATGGTGTTTATTCATATCAGACAAGTCTCACGAACGTTTCTGGACAAGATAAACAAGATCCGACAACAACCTCTAGGGACATCACTGAGGACATGTGATGTCTTTCAGACACATCTCTAGACAAATATAACAATGTTTTCTCATGTTAGTCGATTTTGAAAAATCATTTGTACATAATAACTAAGAGATTATGGTGCCCACAAGGGATGAAAACCAGGATCTCCTGAAACCCCCCAGTTAGGCTAGTTGAGGCTCGTGACTTCCTTTAGACATGTCTCGCATAGTCTCACAAAGGGTTTCCTCAAAGATATCTGACATCCTTCAGACTACGTCACACTGACTCTTGCGACACCATCTATATGTGTCAAACCAGGCAATGAGATGGCTCTAAATACATGCCAACTAGGTCATGTGACACCCTCCATATGTGTCAAGCCACGTCATCTAATAGATCCTTGGACATGCCAACTGGGTCATGTGATACCCTCCAGAAAAGAAGGCCATGAAAATTGGGTAGTATCTATGTGTATACCCCAACATAGAGGTAACTATGGTGACGTTGGTTCCTTCAATATATAGGATATGTAAGATGCATATCCTCATTGTTCCTACCATATAAGGACCTTATTGAATGAAATAAAATTGATCATTTTCTATCCCTTTTTATCAAAATGAGAATTCATCATGTGGTCATAGGGAGTTGCAATGATCATATCATCTGTACTATAAACCCCCATAATGGTACAGAGAAACCTCATTGTGTAAGCCCTGAAATTAACCAAACTACAATGACTATGATTCCTTCCATAACCATGATATATAAGCCAACCTCGAAAGGTCCAAGATCAAATAAAACACCCCCTTTGATTTAATTCCTTCCATAAATCAAACATCTCAATCAGTATGAATCAATTAGTCCCTTGATAAGATCACCCAATCTCTTCCATTAGCAGACTGAGAAACCCACTAAACTACAGTGACTCTGATTTTTTATATACGTGGGATACCTAGGGAACCCCCTTAGTGTTCACGATTAATTATTTGGTGTATCAGTAACCGAACATGTTTCCTCACTGCATGACATTAAACAGCACTGGATGAACAAGCTATGTGGGTTTTCATTCCTGGAATAATCAGGATACATAGAACACCTGATAATTTCCCAATCTCATCCTCGGAATACGAACTATTTATTTATATGGAAGTATACTCTATAGGATCTGGGTATACAACTTCATCATAAAAGAAACCTTTCATTGCTGGAAAATGATGCAGAACCTCAGATACAAAAAGATGGATTCACTAAATAGATCCCAGTATTTTATATATAAAATAAAATTAGCCTATAGTCATTATGTTTGGGTAATTAGTCCCATCTCGGGATTAGGAATAGAATCAAGAACATATATTAAATATATAAGAGAGACCCGAAGTAGGAAATAATTCCTCCTAAAATGGTGAGATGACCCTGAACATGCATCATTTTGACCAATGTGTGTCCCCAAGAGTCGACAGGCCAGAAAAAATAGATTACCACCCACCTTTGGGAATCAGGTCCCTACCCAGTTATGGATGAGAGAACCCTTGGGAGTTACTAGGGAAGATGAAATAGAAAGATAACCCATTGCGTGAAACTGGGTGAGGTCTTAAAATACCACTCAATTAAACCATCTAGGGGGAACCCATCCCACATCCATGTTGAATCCAGACAAAACACCCTATATTACTATTTTTTCAAGGGGTATAGAAACAAGTGATGTAAAATGACCCTAAAGAGGTCTTTATGAATCAGATAATGTATGGTTTTCCCTGGATGAACATTATTGTACAAGAGAAAGGGGTTTAGTGAGTATAGATCTTCAAATTTTCTAGTCAGGTTGGTTTTTGTTATGAATCCTTATTAGTAACCCTCCCTCCAATTATGAACTGTTTAGATTTCTAGGAATATAGTCTCTGTGGAATAAGACTCTTCATTAATATGTTTCTTCTTGAGGGTTTACAAAGGGATTATCTAAAGTATTTTATGATTGATGATAGTCTTTAATTATAGAGATAATTATCAAGTAAATGATAGAATGAAATTTAGATATGTTGGGTTCCACTTTGAGAGAATACAATGGATACTAAGGTATGCGTCTTAATTTTGTACATGGGATAAATTTATGTAGTTATATAAGTACACTACCTATATATACGTTGAATGGTAGGATGAGAGATGGTTTTTCACACATGAGTATGTTAATGGGTTGTTATTTTTAATTGATATAAATTTTATGACAAATAGGGATGTGGTTTGGGAAAAAATCATTAGAAGTGAGGTTTGGTCCGACCTTATAAGTATTAATTTCATTATAAACTATGAGTTTCAATCACCATAGAGGTAATGGAAGAAGTTTATTTTGTATGTATGGTTTAGGATTTGATCTTATGTTTCGATGTAAGGTATTTCATCTTGTGTGTAGAGGGAAATCCCATCAGCTAAGCATAACATGACTTGTGAGTTATGTAATGGAATCGTCTATTTGGAATATAGAGCTTAGTCAATGAAGGTTGTCCTATGGGTAATGTATATAGGTCAAATATTAATCTATTAATGGATATGAGTACAGATATGTGACACATTAATGTTAGAGTCACTAATAATGTTTCTATACTTGAGATCGTTGTTCCATATTTTGTTTTGTTATCCTGTCAATGATATAATTTATTGATCATTTCTGGAGATAGATATCATATAAAAATGGATTAGAAACATAGTATCCAATTGTTGGACATGGGGTTCCTACTATAAATATCTATTATGCATTATATAGACCATGTTTATTACCATTCATCCTTCAGAGTCAGTTTCATTGATGGAAATTATTGTATTCCCATGATTACATGCTTTTAATGACCCACAAGTTTAGTAATTACTTTTCATTAATTAAATAATATATCGATAGCTTGTGTTTCACAAAAAACTAAACTAAAATGACAAAATATGTTACTTTAATAAAAGTATTAAATATTAAAATTTATTATATACATTGAATTTCTACTTATCAAAAAAAGTAACAACATAATAAAAATAATATAAATGTGTATAATAAATCAAAGGCCATTTTCATAGAAAATATATATGTCATAAAAAAAATATTTCCACACATATTAAAATTAATTATAATAAATTTTAAAAATTTATTCATAATAAATTATTTATATATTTTCAATCTATATTATAAATTCGAGAAATGTGGTCAATAACTTTTTAGGTATAATGATTATGTTACCAGGGGTAAATATTATTTACCCTTGTAAAATAGTGAATTTTTAATATAATGATTCCATTCTAAATAATATTTATTTTTAATGTTAAAGAAATATAATATATATGAAAACACTAATATATTTATTATATATATATATATATATAAATTAACTAGAAATAATTTAATTGCAAATCACTATTAAATAAGATTAAAAACACTTAATAATTAAAGTATATTATCTACAAAAATAGTTTCCCAAAACATTATATTATTTAGTTTAAAAATAAATTTTATGCTATTTAGAAATTTTATTATGTTAAAATGAACTCAAGTTAATATTCATAATTCCAAAATTTGGAAATTATATTAATCTTATTTTTTGTAATTAAATAATTACCATGGTTAATTTTAATCCAATCTTAATAATGGTAAAAATATGTAAATAAATTATCTTGAATTTTTTAATTGAATTTATTCTCACATATTCCATATATAATTCATTGTTATTTTTATATTTCTTACCCAAATTTGTCTCCTAAAATTTATTCACCTAATTAACCTCTCTTACCAAACCCATCTAACATCCATGTGATTTCATTTATACACCATACCTAACTCTAGTTTTCCATGAAAATACGAATCTTTTTCAACTATATAAGGAGATCACTCCCACCCATTGTCCCATTGCTATATATTAAAAAGGATATTATCAAGATATTACCATCCATTTACCTCTATAAATACATTCAAATCTATTCATAATTTTATATGGACTCCTCCCAATATTTAAGAATCCAATTCTGAATGGATTCTCATCCTCCGCTTTTTTATTCATATACTACTTCTTTGACAAACTCATTGAGTTTATATTGATTTCAATTTAATATATTCCAAATATATAATTTACATTCCAAATTATAACCTTTTAATGTAATTATAACTTTACCTTTCTTTAAAATCATTCCATATATCTTTTTATATAGTGAGTATACTTCCAAAATCACTACTTCATTTTATTCCTCTTATTTTCCATTTCATCACTTCCTCTGTTATAAGCCTTTTGATTTTCTTTTGATAATTAATAAAAATATTAATGAAAAATAATTTATTGTCATAATTATTGTCTTTTAATTTAATAGAATTTCTTCCTTTCATTAATCAGTTTCATAATCCCTTTTTAACGTCATGATGCTTCCAAAATCATTCCTTGATTTTCCATATCCATGTTGAAAATATTCATCCCTAATATCATTCTAAGTTATAATAAAAAATTAAGATAAATAAAGTTCTCATAAATTAAAAAGTTTCTAAAATATGTTATTAATATAATTATTTTTTATACTCTAGGTTAGACTACACATAACTAGAATAAAATTCAAGGTAAGAGTTTCATCGACTTAATTTCTAATTCATTGCGTCAAAGATTTTATTACATTAATGTCCATTTAAAAATTAAATTATTCATAAAAATCAACTATTTTTTGGTATTTAATTTTTTATAGTGAAATTAATTCTCATTTTCTATAACCATATATTCCATAAAAATATTTCAAAAAAAAATGTTTATTTTTTTACAATAACTCTAATTCTTTCCATTGAATATTTTCATCCATGAACTTATTTTATTTCCCTCAAAATTCAACCTATAATTGTTAGAAAGATAATATTTATTAGATTAAATTATCCTCATTATTATCTTAACCTATTTTTAGAGGGTTAGTTTAATACATATTTTCATGATGTGGCTTTTCAAGCCATGATTCTTAAAAATATTATAAAAATGGTTTTTCATCCCTTCCAAATCAAATATTTTTTATTTAAAATCCACATTTAAATAAAACTCTATCATTCAAGGATATTTTATTTTGAACCCTTAATAATATGATTTTAAATATTCTTCTCTTTCCCAAATAAAATATCATTTTGAATGTAATTTGCACTCAATGTTTTATAACAATGTGTCAATGTTTTTATAAAAACATTAGTATTTTCACTTATATTTATCCTCTAAATAGTATCACTCATAAAATGTGGTTATTATAATTCCATTCATTTTATTATGATATTATTCCATTTAGAAAATTATATTTTTAATATCCTATTATCTTTTATATTCATGTAACGTGATATTTCGTTAATGATTAAGAAACTGAGTTTTTTCCATGGGTTCATTATGATAATTTGTTGATTGATTTTAAGTGGAATACATATTAACTTGATGATGAGGGTTGGGTCTTATATTACCTTAAAAAACATTGAGATATTATTATATCTAATGGGATAGTCATGCTTGGATATGTTGGGTTTTGTCACACAAGAATGGGCATGGTGGGTTCCATCATATTTTTTGGAGTCAACTTAATGATTTTGTTCACATAGACATGGGCATAATTGGGTTTCTCACCCATGTTTTCCAACGTACTATATTGTACCATATTTAATTTTTTATCAATTTATGCCAAATATTTGTGATGTACTTAGTTTCCCTGAAAGACCATGTTTTATTGGTTACTATGTTTTTAGAAATACTCTAATTTGTTTCATGTGAACAAGTTATTTGTTTCTTGTTTTAGGAATCGATAATGATCCTTTTATGATATCATTTTGCTTTAACATTTTTTATTATTACCATATATGGTATTATGGTCTTTTAACAATGTATTTATCCTTTACCTAATATTCTACTTCATGTTCATGATCTAATAATTCATGATATATTTTTCACTTACTAAGGGTTTGAGATCAATCGTTACATATGTTTCTAATTAAAATTTTATTAATATTATTTTATCAAATGATGTATCTATAAAAGTTGGGAGAGGATAACATTTTTGGGAATATTTTTGCAACTATTTTTAAATAAGATGTTTATGTAGCTAATCTTTAAGAAACTAAACATTTATATCGTTGTGTTTTGTAACTATTTTGGAGATGTTTTATTAGGATCATGATATTAATTTATTATTTTTTAGTGTATATACTTCTACGATTTAATTACTCTTAGATAAGGGTATAATTATGTGTTTAGATTAGTTTATAAAACATTATCGAAAACCCCATAGAAAATAATAATGGAAGAGTATATGAAAATGATAATAACCGAAATTTTAATTATAGTGTAGATTATGTGGTAATATTAGAAATTGAATCCATTCATCGATACATTAATTGGATGCATGATATGGAATAGTTGTATCTAGGGGTAATAACTCTAGAGAGGGTGTGTGGGGTATTAAGTCATCTCTAACTTGATGCATAACCTAGAGGGATAACTGCACACATGGTTTTACACTCCTATGGGATATTATTTTCCTAATATTAGTATATTTAAATCCCATTATAGCATATATGAATAAATATATATAACTAATTTCAATTTGAAATTTAACTGTGCATAAGCTAAATTATAACATAGTAATTCAGAGGTTAGTTTTTTAACATAATATTTTAAATCTTCATTCAATAATTTTACATATTTTTATATTTATATTAACGATTTTATTTATAATAATTCCAAATATTACATTATTCAAGGTAATGGAGGGACCCCAAAATAATTGAGAGTACAATGGGGAAAATTTAATAAGTGGATATTTTCAAAATGGAGAACCAAATTCGATTTGGGATAGAATGAAAAAAATAAGGGAAATTCTCACCCAATTATCATATGTTTTTGGAGATAACTAAGATTTTCTAACTTCCCAAACACACCATTAAGAGTATCATTCTATCAAGTAATTGGTGAGGCAATATCCACCTTTTTTATCAAGTATCCTAACTCACTTGTTGTTGAATAGTGGATAAATGAAAACGAAAATATCATATTTATTCCCTAATGATCTAATAGTGTGAAGAAAATTTTAATAATATATTATTTAGAAGGAGATATAGACCAGTGGTGTAGTCTCTTTAAGATCACCATGGAAAGATAGGATGTATAAACTATATAATAGGATGATTTTAATAATATATTTTTCACCAAGTATATTCTACAGACTCTTCACATATAAATCCAGTTATAATTCTTGTTTTTAATGAAAAAATATGATTGATATATAATACCATATGAATAAAATTTCACATGTCTCATGAGGTATGCATTGAATTTTCCCACGGATAGTGAGATAATAAATGATCATTTTTTATCATCTTAGATCTTATTCATCAAAGGGAGTTTTCCAAAAGAGTCTTTGGTAGGTATGAAGGGTTTTTTAGGTAAATTTATGGTAGATATGGAAACCAAAACCTATAAATATTCATTATAAACTAAAAGTAATGTGTATTATCATGTACTAACTGATGAGAATATACATGCTGATAAGAATTTAAAGTTTCCAAAATTCAATAAATAAGGGACAATTTAACTAGGTAATTTCTATAAGGACGTATAAAACTGTATTATGTGTGGTAAACCAGGACACCACACCCATAATAGTATACCTAAGGATTAGAGGATAATTAATATAATAGAAGAGAAGAAGGTCCCAACAAATGATCAATCCACACTGTAATGTATCCATTGAATGGTTTTTAGACATTATGAGATTCAATACCCCAATCCTTTGGAAAATAATGAAAATAATCCCTACTATACTACACAACCAATTCAGCATGGAAGGGAATTTGTATTTACTACCATTGAGGTAGATATGTTATTAATGTGTTAAGATTTATAATTAATATCACCTATACATATACAAGTAACTTATTATATTATGGTAAATTTCATTCTATAATAACACATTTATTTTCTAAAAATATGGAATCATCACCCAAAGAAATGGATATTGAACTATAATTGAAAACCCCTATTGGAATAATGTTCATGTATAAGATTTCTAAATATTATTCAATTTATATTTTTGGGAGGATACATCCTACATATATACTTCTTCATCTCGTGGTGGAATTTTACATATTTGGGCTGTCGATTTGATTTCCATTCATAAATACGTATCATTAATAGGGATATAGATGTCACATTTCATAATAGAAATCATCATATAATATGTATCAAAAAAATTGTTCTTATTAACTCCTTAAGGAAGAAAAATAGATAATATGGGTGATGATACTAGGCAAAGAGGGGATATTTGCTGCAATTATCATGAATTTAACCATGATAACCTTCATAATATATGGGAATATAATGATTTCTTTCTAGATGAACTTCCTAGTTATTGTAGACCCCGGAAAACGCATCCCCAAAATTTTCCAAATGCTTCCATACATAAGATCGTACTCTATTTCGCAAGCTTCTATTTGGTAGTTCGTAGGGCCCGAACGGAGTTACGGATTAAGAGTTATGGACATTTGAAGTTTGGCTGGGAAAACCTGTTCGCAACGCCCATTCGCGAAGTCGCCTCCGCGATTTCGTAGCTCCGCTGTGAAGTAATGAGGTGAGAGGCTCCGCGAACCCATCTAACGTTCGCGACGTGCTGTGAAGACCTGGTGCGAAGCAGATGAGGCGGTAAAGCTCCGCGAAGGCCCTGACGTTCGTGAACCCGCCGTGAAGCTCCGGAGGCAGTACCTCTCTGCGAACTAATTTGGCGTTCGCGAGCCCGCCGCGAAGCTCTGGAGGCGGCACCTCTCTGTGAAAAAATTCAACATTCGCAAGCGTGCTACGAAACACCGGAGGCGGCGCGGGAGTTCTACTTCGCGGCGCCCCGTGCCTATAAATACCCAACTCATCCCCCTTCTTCCGGACGGACGGCCACGGCCACTTCGCCCCTTGGGTGGCCGAGCGGAGCTCCGCATTGCGACTCTGCGAGGCCATGCTCTGCGAGTAGCTTCCTTTGTGTTGCTGCTTCGCGAGCCGAGGCTCTGTGATTCCATGCTCCGCGAGCCAATGCTCCGTGATTCTTCTCCGCGAGACCATCCTCCGTGAGTCCATGCTCCGCGAGCCTATGCTCCGTGATGCGGCTCCGCGAGACCAATCTTCGCGAGAGCCCTTTGCTCTGCGAGAGTCCTTTGCTCCGTGAGAGGCCTTTGCTCCGCAAGAGTCCTTTGCACCGCGAGACCCCTTTGCTCCGCGAGAGCCCTTTTCTCCGCGAGAGGCCTTTGCTCCGCGAGATTCCTTTGCTCAGCGAGACCCCTTTGCTCCGCGAGAGACATTTGATCCGCGAGACCACTTTGATCCGCGAGAGACCATTTCTCCGCGAGGGCATTCTCTGCGAAGCTACTTGGCGAAGACCTATCCTTCGCGAGGATCCTACCTTCACGCCCACCAATCCATACTGCACCCCCACTCGGGGTCAGTGCCAGCCTACGGTCCCGGCCCTCCGGGCCGGTCCCTTCTGTACCGTCATAGACCCCCATGAAAAATGGAGAGTCGCACCGCGAGCTTTTCGGGTCGGGATGCCGGGATTTTCTATTGCGCCCTTATGCGCTCCCACCTTCCACCTATGGAACACCATGATTTGAGATACTCCTACGCACACCACGAAATTCCTTGAGGCGGCATATTCCTCTTCATTTCATTATCATTTCGTGAGTTCAGATTCTCATCACCAATTCCCCGAGTACCTTGAGACGAACCATTCCTCAGGTAACTCCTCCAAACCCAATCATTTGGCTCATATGCCAGGTTGAACCAGAAAGGGCCGCCCTTGCGTAAGTCCCAACACCAACCACTTCTAGGCACCTTCTCCCTAACTGTCCTTTCTGCATGACTCTAAACTGTACTACTCCCTATCTAACAAATGATAGGATGCCTCTTGCTCCAATCAAGAGATGCCTCATTCTCCAAGCATGAGATCCTAAAAGTCCTTTCTACATGACTCTAAACTGTAGTAATCCCTATGTGCCAAACATAGGATGCCTCTTTCCCTATACGAGAGATGCGCCTTATGCTCCTGGCATGAGATGCCAATAGTCCTATCTACATGACTATAAACTGTAGTACTCCCTATGTTCCTAACATAGGCTGCCTTTTTCTCCAAACAAGAGATTCCTCATGCTCCAAGCATGAGATGCCAATAGTCCTATCTACATGACTATAAACTGTAGTAATCCGTATCTAACATATTATAGGATGCCTCTTGTTCCAAGTGAGAGATTCCTCCTGCTCCTATCATGAGAAGCTAATAATCCTATCTATATGACCTTAAACTGTAGTACCCCCTATCTATCAAATGATAGGATTCCTCTTTACCTATATGAGAGATGAATTATACTCTTAGCATGAGATGCCAATAGTCCTTTCTACATGACTTTAAACTGTAGTAATCCCTATGTTCCAAACATAGGATGCCTCTTGCTCCAAATAAGAGATGCCTTATGCTCTGAGCGTAAGATGCTCAATGCCATGGCTGCAGTGGCATGATTCCAACGCCCCTTGGCATTATCCCTCTTGTGCACTAGTGCATAGGTGAGGTCCTCAATTCATTAGTGATTTGGGATGCCCTCATGGACATACATGAGGAAGACATTACGGGAAGCTTCCTAGTGTAAGCACCATTCACTATTGCTGCTCCATAGCAGCACCCGGGCAACACCTTGTATAAGCCCCATCCACCATTGTCGCACCATAACGGCACTCGGGCAGCTTCCTAGCGTAAGCCCCATCCACCAGTGCCGCTCCATAGCCGCACCCGGGAAGCATCCTAGAGTAGGCCCCATCCACCAGTGCCGCTCCATAGCAGCACCCGGGCAACATCCGAGCATAAGCCCCATCCACCAGTGCCGCTCCATAGCAGCACCCAGGCGACTTCCCAGCGTAAGCCCCATTCACCATTGCCGCTCCTTAGCGGCACCCGGGTAGCTTCCTAGCGTAAGCCCCATTCACCATTGTCGCTCCATAGGGGCACCCGGGTAGCTTCCTAGTGTAAGCCCCATTCACCATTGCCGCTCCATAGTGGCACCCGGGCAACTTCCTAGCGTAAGCCCCATTCACCATTGCCGCTCCTTATCAGCACCCGGGAAGCTTCCAGGCATAAGCCCCATCCACCAGTGTCACTCCATAGCCGCACCCGGGCAGCTTCCTAGCGTAAGCCCCATTCACCATTTCCTCTCCTTAGTGGCACTCGGGCACCTTCCTAGTGTAAGCCCCATTAACCATTGTCTCTCCATAGCGGCACCCAGGCAGCTTCCTAGCATAATCCCCATTCACCATTGTCGCTCCATAGCGGCACCCGGGAAACATCCTAGCGTAAGCCCCATTCACCATTGCTGCTCCTTAGCGGCACACGGGCAGCTTCCTAGCATAAGCCCCATTCACCATTGTCGCTCCATAGCAGCACGCGGGCAGCTTCCTAGCGTAAGCCCCATCCACCAGTGCGGCTCCATAGCAGCACCCGGGCAGCTTCCTAGCGTAAGCCCCATCCACCAGTGCCGCTCCACGGCAGCACCCGGGTAGCATCCTAGTGTAATCCCCATTCACCAGTGTCGTTCCTTAGCGGCACCCGGGCAGCTTCCTAGCGTAAGCCCCATTCACCATTTTCACTCCATAGCGGCACCCGGGAAGCTTCCTAGCGTAATCGCCATTCACCATTACCACTCCATAGCAGCACCCAGGTGGCTTCCTCGCATAAGCCCCATCCACTATTGTGATCCCAATCAGCGATAAGCCGTTGTGATCCTATACAGCGATAATCCATTGACATCCTTTTACAGCGGTAAGCTGTTGTGACCCAATCCCGTGGTAAGCCGTTGCGACCCCATGCAGCAGTAAGCCGTTGCATCTTTATTCAGCGGTAAGTCTTTGCAACCCCATTCAACGGTAAGTCGTTCACATCCCCATCCAGCGGTAAGCCGTTTTGACCTATCCAGCAGTAAGCCGTTGTGATCCCATCCAGCAGTAAGCCGTTGTGACCTATCCAGCGGTAAGCCGTTGTGATCCCATCCAGTGGTAAGACGTTATGATCCCATCCAGCAGTAAGCCGTTGTGATCCTTATCCATCGGTAAGCCGTTGTGACTCAATCCAACGGTAAGCCGTTGAAACCAACCAATCGGTGGTAAGCCATCATCAGGAGAACTACACAGACATTGATTCTCTGCCACGGGGATACGTAGGAAGACTCTTCAAGGCTCAAGACCGAAACCATCATCATCCTTTTCTTCGGGCCTCCATCCTGGAGTAAGTCCCAACACCATGGGCCGCGTAATGCGTAATCCCCTCTTCGCTTCTCACGGACGCATTCTTCGCGACGTGATCATCAGGTCCCTGTAACCTCTTATTTCTCACACCGAGCATGACTCATGTGGGCTTAGAGTGAGCACCGACCCTGACCCCCACCCTAGCGAACTACAAGGACTTTGATCCATGTCAAGTCATGGTACGTAGGAAGCCTCCACGACATTCAAGCCCACCACTCGGTCGTTTATTCACGTCGAGTTTCACCCTCGTCCAGCATGACGTTAAACTGCATGACCTTGTCCCGTATGACATTAAACTGCACACCCATTTGAACTACGAGGTCTTTGATTCATGTCAAGGCATGGTTCGTTGGAAGCCTCCACGAGGTTCAATCCCACCCATCATCTAATTCACGTCGAGTTCCATTTGTGTCCAACATGACATTAAACTGCACTTCAGTCCGACGGAAAGCCATTGTGACCAATCCGAACTACGAGGACTTTGATCCGTGTTAAGGCATGGTACGTAGGAAGCCTCCCGAAGGTTCAAGCCCAACAATCATTGGCCTGGATCGTCTCCTTCTCGGTGTGCCAAGCGCCATTTTCAATCCGAAATACGAGGACTTTGATCCATTCCAAGGCATGGTACATAGGAAGCCTCCCTGAGGTTCAATCCCACCCCCCTTTGGACCGAGGTCCATCGTTTTTCACGTCTGTTCGCCGACACCCACCACAAGTTGACCCCCCGAGTCCTCCTTCACGTCTATTCGCCGACACCCACTGCCATCCTGAACTACGAGGACATTGATCCATGTCGAGGCATGGTACGTAGGAAGCCTCCATGAGGTTCAAGCCCACCGCCCCGTGTACTTTCACGTAACGGTTCACTCTCGTCCAGCATGACGTTAAACTGTATTCCAGACCGACGGCAAGCCGTTGTGACCAATACGGACTATGAGGACTTTGATCCATGTCAAGGCATGGTACGTATGAATCCTTCGTGAGGATCAAGCCCGCCCCTAGTGGACCCCTGGGTCTACTTTCACGTCGGTTCACCGATGAAACCCTTCGAACTACGTGGGTTTTGATCCCTGTCCTCTACACAGGGTACGTAGGAAACCTCCAAGAGGTTCAATCCCAACCAATGGTAATGTACCCCAACCTGGGCTGAACTTCCCCTGATCCGCCCTCAGTGGTGTTCAAATCAGCCATTACGGTGTGACATTTCCCCTCTAAGGGGCACACCACCATTGATCCGTCTCTATGGGACGTTCTGATCACCCTTATTTTGTCTCCGTAAGACGTTAAACTCACAGCCTACCTCGTGATAAACATGAGATGCCTGAGGAAAGCCTCGGATGACACGCCTTTGGGGTAACCGTCTCCGTAAAACGTTAAACTCACAGCCTACCTCGTGATAAACATGAGATGCCTGAGGAAAACCTCGGATGACACGCCTTTGGCGTAACCGTCTTCACAAGATGTTAAACATGCTGCATACCCTGTGTTAAACATGGTAAGCTGGGGAAAACATCTGGTACATGCCTATGGAATATGATTCCCCGCACTCGACGCGGGATTCCTCGGGTTATGAACCCTTGAGATGCCCTCCCATGAGGAAGAATACAGGTTCCCCAATGTCCATGCACCCAGAGATTCCCGGACATGCATGATGTTGCCGTCTACTCCGACCGAAGGTCGCTACCATGTCAAAACCCTATGGAAAGTCTTGACGGAAGTAGTGTAATTAACCAGCGTCCATGAATATTTGGCACCAGGAATGAGATTCACGAACAATGTATTAAATCTATGAGGGAGACCCAGACTAGGTGATGAGTTCTGAGGAGGAATCCACCGAAGGAAGAACCGACATCCCATCATCCTGTTTCGATCAAGGAGCAGACGTACCTGAACAGGGAACGAATGTCACCCGCCATTGGAAAGTGGGAATGCGGGGCAACAACTGCGCATCCTCCACAGACGGATGCGCGCTCCCCGGCGAAAGCATCGGAAACAGTTATCCTTTAGATAGTGAGGTTGTTTTTCAAATGAAGTCATACATGGATCCATTCCTAAGTCAATAATTCCATATATAAGGGATCCCATTAGATTAGAGGAATTAAAGATGAATTTTTTTTAAAATTTCTACAATGATTTTATCTTCCCTAGTGCTCTATGGTGGGGTAAAAGAATATAATTTTTAACAAAGATGAATGGGACAATTATTTTTCACAATGATTATTATGATCGTAGTAATATCAATATAAAACACTACACCAAACTCATATCTATAATTTATTCAATAAAATCACAGTATCTCAATACTTATTTAAATTTGATCTTTCATATGGATATAATCAGTATTGTGTTAAAATGGACAATATTTCAAAGAAATGTTTTCATACAAGGTATAGAAATAATTAATTTATAGTGATTCCCTATGGAAATATAAATTCTCCTAGTGTCATCATGTATATAATGAATATAGTCATTTTAGAGTACCTAGAAAAAAATAATCTCTATATATGATATTATAATAAATTCAAAGTTTGTGTAAGATATATAAGAATTTTTTTTGGATTTTGTTGATGGCAGTGAGAAAGTACAACATGGATCTTCATTAAATAGTACATGAAACCCTCTAGGAAGTACTCACAGTCTAACCCCTCTGGTTCAGCATTAGCACAGACTCTTTGAGGAAGTACTCACTGTGAATTCCCCCTATAGTCTTGTATCAGTAACTAATATTCACTCTAAGGAATCAATCAATGTACAATTCTCACTATGGAATGAATCGGGGAACTACATACACTCTAAGGGGGCATGTACGTCCACTCCCCCTATGGTCTCACAACGTAAAAGTAAAGAGACATTCTAGAGAATCACTCAATGTTAATTCTCCCTATGGTCTACAACACCAAGTTCCCACAGCCCTGTGTAAGTAAATCGTGCACAAAAAAATACATGGACTCCAAAGTAAACCTCAAGAACTATTTGGAATAACAATCTATAGAATATCATAGCATGTCAGATAATAATCACTCAATCCTAACAGTACTAGGCATGGAAAACAAAGAATCTGAATATGAAATCTAGACCAAACTATCAAAACAAGAAAACATGGGCAAAACCCCATTGTAAGTAAAAATTAACCTTATTCATAAACAAATAACCTCTATCCAAACAAAAAAGTCATAACATGCAAAATAGGGCTAAAAATCTAAACACACAATACCCAAAACAAGGGTATTGGGTACTTTTGCACATAAAATTTGAATACTATCTATGGAAAGGCACAAACCACCTACCTTGGCATTGTAAAGTCGATATAATTGGGTGTCTGCCCATTAATCGACCTAGAATTTTTCAGATCTACCAAAACATATATAATGTTCAACTGATGATAACTCGTGAGAGAGAAGAAATCAGGAGACGATGTTCAAGAAAAAGGGAAAAATCACTGATGCGATTCCAACGCAATCGATGGAGGTAAAATTAGAGAATGAACGGTGATTTGAGGTCTCTGAGAAGATCTATGGCCGTACATATGCTCTGGGATGAGACAAACGATGAAGAAGTGTGTTATGTCTATTAGAGGTGACCCCGATGCATTTAATGAAATAAAAGAAAGTACACCAAGATTATTTTGAACGTACATGGCATGTACTATCATTTTACATCCCCCGCATTATTCGGTCTCTAGGTCACCACTCACAACATTGTGCTTGGCCATTACGTGGCTAGCACATGGCTATGAGTGGCAACTAAGTACATGGAGTGTACTTATAAGTACACAGCATGTACTCCAGAAATTTCCAAAAACTCCTCTTTTTCTCAAAAACACCATAAAACAAGATTCATTACAGAAATGAAGATTCAAGTTCGTACAATAATCAATTTCTCCACATCCCCCCTATATACAGGTTGTTTTTAAGAATACCCAGAGACGACAGATAGAAAAATTTCACCCAAAGAATTGGTTCGCGACACTGCAAAATAAACCGGATGGAATTAATTTTCATTAGAACCTTGTACTCGTCTACTCAAGCATCTCTCCTAGGGAAAATTAGATGACGCTTCCTAGATGGACCCCAAAAAAATAACAAAGTATGAAATCCCGAAATATGTGTATTATTTTCCATGAAAAAGAAAACTAAGAGGAGGATGTCTAATACCTGCTGATCTCATGTGCCACGGATGGAATCGTGATCACGTGACCTTTTCAAGGTCATGAAAAGGCTCCATGCATGGTTCATAAACCATGGTAATTCTATGGATCCCCCTTTGAAAAACCATCCTCCTTTCCCAACGGCTCTCTATAAAAATGAATGAGTGCCCCAATGCGTCACGGGTTTTCATTGGTATGTTCCTGACAAACCACCTGAAATCCTTCAAAAGTAAGGAGGGATGATATTCAGTGGAAGAGACCCCTAGTGGTCGTGAATCTGATCTTCCATGCCTCCATTGAGAAGAATAAAAATCCTCTTTGAATATCTACAAAAACATGCAAGACCTCTAAAACATTATAGGATAAAATGATGGATATAATCAGGAGCATGAAAGAGGTGTTCACGGTTAGTGAAGGAATTGAAAAAATCTCCAATAGAAATATGTGATATGCCAAAAGACCTCAGCGTCATGTCTCCCTCGTCTCATGAACTCCATTTTTTTTATCATCCCCATCGCACAAAAGTCATATGGTATCTGGAAATCCCCCTTTTCATTCTAAGGATATAAGGATAGATATGTCCACTACATGTTCAAATATGCTCCACATGACCCAAATTGGATTGGTGAGACTTCACTGAAATTTTGAGCAAAAATCCGAGACACTACTCATTAAGACATGCATAATCTCCGCCCTTTGTAAAATAAAAAAAATGGTATATAAAGGGAGAAGAGGAGAGGTTTTTTCAATTTCTAATGGACATGTGATACACCCATAGAGACCCATATTAAGCCACAAGTCCATAGTGATGCATCCACCTAACCATGTGATAGCCATTGGTCTTTTCATCCTCACCATATGAAGTGCCAAAGGTAACTATGTAGCGCTCTATGGAAAAATGAACAGACTTTTCCATCGGATTCATGCACACCCACATATTAACCATATTTTACAAGTTATGAATAACCAAAACAATCGAATTAATATCCTCTAAAACACTCACAAAATACCTCATGACTCCCAATATTTATCACATAAAAATAGGGGGTCAAAAGGGATGAGGCGAGAGGTGTTAACGGTCACTGAAAGGCATTCAACTCACCCAGAACACTCATGGAACAGTAGCACATGACCCAAATAATGTCACACTAGGTCTTGTGAGGCTCTTAAAATTTTCACTTGTGTCTTAGGATAGTTCTTGGACATGTCATCATGATAATATGGAAGTTACTCATAACATATGCATGATCAAACAAGCCATCATTAATCATAAATTACCAGATAAAGGAATCATTGATGGAAGAGACTCGTGATCACTGAAAATAAGGTGACACATTCAGGGAAGCCCATGGTACAGAATCATAAAGATGCATAGTGAAAGACCCCTCCACCAACTCTACCCACAACTCATGAAAAATGCACTGCAAAAAGCACCAAACAAACAGGGTGTCAATTCCTAAAAATTTACCACACCATCATGGAAAATGAATGGATATAATGTAGGTTAGACTCATAGACTTTGGACGCTTAGAATCTATATGATTTGACTCTCATGTATTGTGGATTTATTAGAGTGACTAATAATTCAATTACAAAGATAATGCCACTTAATACACTGGAAGACAGCCTGAGAAAAAATGTTCCACAAATAAGATGCCTCACATGATCATTCAGATATCATGCGATGGAATTATGGAAAGACCTGAGAATAAAATACCACAGGTCTTCTAGATCATGCCAAGAATAAAGGATGTTGTACGAAATAAACCTAATTCATTCCCAATAAAAGGGTTAGAGATGAGATTATAAGTTATATACTTAAGAGAAATACATTCTCACTGTCCCTCGTGCGCTCCATGTGAGTCACCTAAAGACACGTGACAGTACTAGGACACATTACATAGATCTTGTGGCAATCCTATAGCATTCCATCTGGGATACACATATTACACCAAACATGTCAGATGAAGTCATATGGTTCCCCCCATGTACACCGCATTGATCTCATGAAACCCTCTAGTTCTGTCACCCAGGACTTATGAAATCCTTCAGACACATCGAATGACTCATATAATGGTGTTTATTCAGATCAGACGAGTCTCACGAATGTTTTTGGACAATATAACCATGCTCCGACAACAACCTCTAGGGCCATCACTGATGAAATGTGATGTCTTTCGAACACATATCCAGACACATATAACAATGTTTTCTCATGTTAGTCGATTTTGATAAATCATTTGTACATAATAACCAAGCTATTGTGATGCCCACAGGGGATGAAAACCAGGATCTCCTGAAACCCCATAGGTAGGCTAGCTGAGGCTCGTGACTTCCTTTAGACATGTCTCGCACGGTCTCACAAAGGGTTTCCTCAAAGATATGTGACATACTTAAGACTACGTCACACTGACTCTTGCGACACCATCTATATTTGTCAAACCAGGCCATGAGATGGCTCCAAATACATTCCAACTAGGTCATGTGCACCCTCTATATGTGTCAATCCAGGTCATCCAATAGATCCTAGGACATGCCAACATGGTCATGTGATACCGTCCAGAAAAGAAGGCCATAAAAATTGGGTAGTATCAATGTGTATGCCCCAGCAAAAAGGTAACTATGGTGACTTTGGTTCCTTATATATCTAGGATATGTAGGATGCATATCCTCATTGTTCGTACCATATAAGGACCTTATTGAATGAAATGGCATTGATCATTTTTTATCCCTTGTTTATCAAAATGAGAATTTATCATGTGGTCATATGGAGTTGCAATGATCATATCATCTGCACTATAAACCCCCATAATGGTACAGAGAAACCTCATTGTGTAAGCCCTGAAATTAAACAAACTACACTGACTCTGATTCCTTCCATAACCATGATATATAATCCACCCTCTAAAGGTCCAAGATCAAATATAAAACCCCCTTCGATTTAATTCTTTCCACAAATCTAACATCTCAATCAGTATGACTCAATTAGTCCCTTGATATGATCACCCAATCTCTTCCATCATCAAACTGAGAAACCCACTAAACTAGAGTGACTATGATTCATTATATACTTTGGATACCTAGGGAACCCCCTTAGTGTTCACAATTATATATTTGGTGCATCAGTAACTGAACATTTGTCCTCACTGCATGACATTAAACAGCACTAGATGAACAAGCTATATGGGTTTTCATTCCGAGAATAACCAGGATACATAGAACACCTCATAATGGCCCAATGCCATCCTCGGAATACTTACTATTTATTTATATGGAAGTACATTCTATAGGATCTGGTTATACAACTTCATCATAAAAGAAACCTTTCATTACTAGAAAATGATGCAGAACCTCAGATACATAAAGATGGATTCACTAAATAGATCCCAATATTTTCTATATAAAATAAAATTAGCCTATAGTCATTATGTTAGGGTAATCAGTCCCATCTCGGGATTAGGAATAGCATCACGAACATATATTAAATATATAAGAGAGACCCGATGTATGAAATAATTCCTTCTAAAATGGTGAGATTATCCTGAACATGCATCATTTTGACCAATGTGAGTACCCAAGAGTTGATGTTCTAGAAAAACTAGATTACCACCCACTATTGGGAAGCAGGTCCCTACACAGTTATGGATGAGAGAACCCTTGGGAGTTACTAGGTAAGATGAAATAGATAGATAACCCAATGCGTGAAACTAAGTGAGGTCTTAAAATACCAATCAATTAAACCATATAGGGGGAACCCATCCCACATCCATGTTGAATCCAGACAAAACACCACATATTACTATTTTTTCAAGGGGTATAGAAACAAGTTATGTAAAATAACCCTAAAGTGGTCTTTATGAATCAGATAATGTATGGTTTTCCATGGATGAAAATTATTGTACAAGAAAAATGGGTTTAGTGGGTATAGATCTTCAAATTTTCTAGTCAGGTTGGTATTTGTTATGAATCCTTATAATAAACCCTCCCTCCAATTATGAACTTGTTAGATTTCTAGGAATATAGTTTCTGTGGAATAAGACTCTTCATTCATAAGTTTCTTCTTGAGGGGTTACAAAGGGATTATCTAATGTATTTTATGATTGATGATAGTCTTTCATTATAGATATAATTATAAAGTAAGTGATAGAATGAAATTTAGATATCTTGGGTTCCACTTTGAGAGAATACAATGGATACTAAGGTATGGGTCTTAATTTTTTACATGGGATAAATTTATGTAGTTATATAAGTACACTACCTATATATACGTTGAATGGTTGGATGAGAGATGGGTTTTCTCACATGAATAGGTTAATGGGTTGGTATTTGGAATTGTTATAACTTTTATGACAAATAGAGATGTGTTTTAGGAGGAAATCATTAGAAGTGAGGTTTGGTCCGACCTTATAAGTATTAATTTCATTATAAACAATGTGTTTGAATCACCATAGAGGTAATGGAAAAAGTTTTTTTTGTATTTATGGTTTAGGATTTGATCTTATGTTTCCATGTAAGATATTTCATCTTGGGTGTAGAGGGAAATCCCATAAACTAATCATAATATGAATTGTGAGTTAGGTAATGGAATCGTCTATTTGGAATATAGAGCTTAGTCAAAGAATGCTGTCCTTCGGGTAATGTATATAGGTCAAATATGAATCTATTAATGGATATGAGTAAAGATATGGGACACATTAATGTTAGAGTTACTAATAATGTTTCTATACTTGATATCAGTGTGCCATATTTTGTTTTGTTATCCTATCAATGATATAATTTATTGATCATTTATGGAGATGGATATCATATAAAAATGGATTAGAAACATAATATCCAATTGTTGGACATGGGGTTCCTACTATAAATTTCTATTATGCATTATATAGACCATATTTATTACCATTCATCCTTCGGAGTAAGTTTCTTTGATGGAAATTATTGTATTCCCATGATTACAAGCTTTTAATTACCCACAAGTTTAGTAATTACTTTTTATTAAATAAATAATGTATCGATAGCTTGTGCTTCGCACAAAACTAAACTAAAATGACAAAATTTGTTACTTTAATAAAAGTATTAAATATTACAATTTATTATATCCATTGAATTTCTACATATCAAAAAAAGTAACAGCTTTATAAATACAATATAAATGTGTATAATAAATCAAAGGCCATTTTTCATAGAAAATATATATGTCATAAAAAATTATTTCCACATATATTAAAATTAATTATAATAACTTTTAAAAATTTATTCATAATAAATTATTTATATATTTTTAATCTATATTATATAATCGAGTAATGTGGTCAATCACTTTTTCGGTATAATGATTATGTTACCAGTGGTAAATATAATTTACCCTTGTAAAATAGTGAATTTTTAATATAGTGATTCCATTTTAAATAATATTTATTTTTAATGTTAAAAAAATATAACTTATATGAAAACACTAATATGATTGATATATATATATAAATTAACTAGCACTAATTTAATTGGAAGCCACTATTAAATAAGATTAAAAAAACTTAATAATTAAAGTATATTTTTCTACAAAAATAGTTTCCCAACACATTATATTATTCAGTTTAAAAATAAATTTTATACTAGTTTGAAATTTTATTATGTTAAAATGAACTGAAGTTAATATTCATAATTCCAAAATTTGGAAATTATATTAATCTTTTTTTTGTAATTAAATAATTACCATGGTTAATTTTAAACCAATCTTAATAATGGTAAAAATATGTAAATAAATTATCTTGAATTTTTTAATTGAATTTATTCTAACATATTCCATATATAATTCCTTTTTATTTATATATTTCTTACCCAATTTTATCTCCTAAAATTTACCCACCTAATTATCCTCTCTAACCAAACCCATCTAACATCCATGTGATTTCATTCATACACCATACCTAACTCTAGTTTTCCATGAAAATACGAATCTTTTTCAACTATATAAGGAGCTCACTCCCACCCATACTCCCATTGCTATATATTAAAAAGGACATTGTCAAGATATTACCATCCATTTACCTCTATAAATAAATTCAAAACTATTCATAATTTTATATGGACTCCTCCCAATATTTAAGAATCTAATTCTGAATGGATTCTCATCCTCCTCTTTTTTATTCATATACTACTTCTTTGAAAAACTCGTTGAGTTTATATTGATTTCAATTTAATATATTCCAAATATATAATTTACATTCAAAATTATAACATTTTAATGTAATTATAACTTTACCTTTAATTAAAATCATATTATATATCTTTTTATATAGTGAGTACACTTCCAAAATCACTCCTTCATTTTATTCCTCTTATTTTCCATTTCATCACTTCCTTTGTTATAAGAATTTTGATTTTCTTTTTATAATTATTAAAAATATTAATGAAAAATAATTTATTTTCATAATTATTGTCTTTTAATTTAATACCATCTCATCCTTTCATTAATCAATTTCATAATACCTTTTTAACGTCTTGATACTTCTAAAATCATTCCTTGATTTTCCATATCCATGTTCAAAATATTCATCCCTAATATCATTAAAGGTTATCCTAAAAAATTAAGATAAAAAAAGTTCTCGTAAATTAAAATGGTTCTAAAATATATTATTAATATTTCTATTTTTTTATACTCTAGGTTAGACTACACTTAACTAGAATAAAATTCAAGGTAAGAGTTTCATCGACTCAATTTCTAATTCATTGGGTCATAGATTTTATTACATTAATGTCCATTTAAAAATTAAATAATTCATAAAAATCAACTATTTTTTGGTATTTAATTTTTTTATAGTGAAATTAATTCTCATTTTCTATAACCATATATTCCATAAAAATATTTCCAAAAAAATATGTATTTATTTTAGAATAACTATAATTCTTTCCATTGAATATTTTCATCCATGAAATTATTTTATTTCCCTCAAAATTAAACCTATAATTGTTAGCAAGATAATATTTATTAGATTAACTTATCCTCATTATTATCTTAACCTGTTTTTAGAGGGGTAGTTTAATACATATTTTCATGATGTGGCTTTTATAGCCAGGATTCTTCAAAATATTATAAAAATTATTTTTCATCCTTTCAAAATCAAATATTTTTATTCAAATCCACATTTAAATAAAACTCTATCATTCAAGGATATTTTATTTTAATCCCTTAACAATATGTTTTTAAATATTCTTCTCTTTCCCAAATAAAATATCATTTTGAATGTAATTTTCACTCCATAGTTTATTACAATGTGTCAATGTTTTCATAAAAACATTTGTATTTTCACTTATATTTATCCTCTAAAGTGTATCACTCATAAAATGTGGTTATTATAATTCCATTCTTTTTATTATGATATTATTCCTTTAATAAAATGAAATTTTTTATATCCTATTATCGTTTATATTCATGTAACGTGATTTTTTGTTAGTTATTAAGAAACTGAGTTTTTTCCATGGGTTCATTATGATAATTTGTTGATTGATTTTAAGTGGAATACATATGAACTTGATGATGAGGGTTGGGTCCTATATTACCTTAAAATACACTGAAATATTATTATATCTAATGGGATAGTCATGCTTGGATATGTTGGGTTTTGTCACAAAATAATGGGCATGGTGGGTTCCATCATATTTTCTGGAGTCAACTTAATGATTTTGTTCATGTATACATGGGAATAATTGGGTTTCTTGCCCATGTTTTCCAATGTACTGTATTGTAACATATTTAATTTTTTATCAATTTATGCCAAATATTTCTGATGTACTTCATTTCCCTGAAAGACCATGTTTTATTGGTTACAATGTTTTTAGAAATAATCAATTTTTTTTCATGTGAACAAGTTATTTGTTTCTTTTTTTAGGAATCTATAATGTTCCTTTTATGATATCATGTTGCTTTAACATGTTTTATGATTACCATATATGGTATTATGGTCTTTTAACAATGTATTTATCCTTTACCTAATATTCTACTCCGTGTTCACGATCTAATAATTCATGATATATTTTTCACTTACTAAGGGTTTGAGATCAATCATTACATATGTTTCTAATCAAAATTTTATTAATATTATTTCATCAAATGATGTATCTATAATAGTTTAGAGAGGATAAAATTTTTGGGAATATTTTTGTAACTATTTTTAAATAAGATTTTTATGTAGCTAATCTATAAGAAACTAAACATTTATATCGTTGTGTTGTGTAACTATTTTGGAGATGTTTTATTAGGATCATGATATTAATTTATTATTTTTTAGTTTTTATACTTGTATGATTTAGTTACTCTTAGATAAGGGTATAATTATGTTTTTATATTAGTTTAGAAAACATTATCGAAAACCCCATAGAAAATAATAATGTAAGAGTCTATGAAAATGATAATAATCAAAATTTTAAGTAAAGTATAGATTATGTGGTAATATTATAAATTGTATCCATTCATCGATACAATAATTGGATGCATGATATGGAATAGTTGTATCTAGTGGTAATAACTCTAGAGAGGGTGTGTGGGGTATTAAGTCATCTCTAACTTGGTGCATGACCTAGAGGGATAACTACACACATGGTTTTACACTCATATGGGATATAATTTTCCTAATATTAGTATATTTAAATCCTATTATAGAATATATGAATAAATATATATAACTAATTCCAATTTGAAATTTAACTGTGCATAAGCTAAATTATAACATAGTGATTCAGAGGTTAGTTTTTGAACATAATATTTTAAATCATCATTCAATACTTTTACTTCTTTTTATATTTATATTAATAATTTTATTTATAATAATTACAAATTTTACATTAGTCAAGGTAATGGAGGGCCCCCAAAACAGTTGAGAGTAAAATGGGTAAAATTTAATAAGTAGATATTTTCAAAATGGACAACATAATGCGATTTGGAATAAAATCAAACAAATAAGGGAAATCCTCACCCAATGATCATATGTTTTTGGAGATAACTAAGATTTTCTGACCTCCCAAACACAACATTAAGGGAGTATCATGCTATCATTTAATTGGTGAGGCAACATTCACCTTTTTTTATCAAGTCTCCTAACTCACTTGTTGTTGAATAGTGGATAAATGAAAACGAAAATATCATATTTATTCCCTAATGATCTAAGAGTGTGAAGAAACTTTTAATAATATATTATTTAGATGGAGATTTAGACCAGTGGGGTAGTCTCTTTATGATCACCATGGAAAGATTGTATGTATAATCTATATAACAGGATGATTTTAATAATATATTTTTCACCGAGTATATTCTATAGACTCTTCAGATATAAATGTAGTAATAATTCTTGTTTCTATAGAAAAAATATGATTGATATATAATACCATATGAATAAAATTTCACAAGTCTCATGATGTATGCCTCGAATTTTCCCACGGATAGTGAGATAAAAAATGACCATTTTTTATTGTCTTAGAGCTTATTCATCAAAGGGAGTTTTCCAAAAGAGTCTTTGGTAGGTATGAAGGGTTTTTTAGGGGAATTTAAGGTAGATATGGAAACTAAAACATATAAATATTCATTAGAAACTAAAAGTAATGTGTATTATCATGTACTAACTGATGTGAATATACATGGTGATAAGAATTTATAGTTTCCAAAATGCAATAAATAAGGGATAATTTGACTAGGTAATTTCTATAAGGACGTATAAAAATATATTATGTGTGGTAAACCGGGACACCACCCCCATAATGGTATAACTAAGGATTAGAGGATAATTAATATAATAGAAGAGAAGAAGGTCCCAACAAATGATTGATCCACACTATAATGTTTCTAGTGAATTGTGTTTAGACATTATGAGATTCAATACCCCAATAATTGGGAAAATAATGAAAATAATCCCCACTATCCTATTCAACCAATTTAGCATGGAAAAGAATTTGTATTTACAACCATTTAGGTAGATATGTTATTAATGTGGTAATATTTATAATTAAAATCAACTATACATATACACGTAACTTATTGTATTATGGTTAATTGCATTCTATAATAACACATTAATTTTCTAAAAATATGAAATCATCACCACAAGAAATGGATATTGAACTATAATTGAAAACCCCTATTGTAATAATGGTCATGTATAAGATTTCTAAATCTTATTCAATTTAGATTTATTGGAGGATATATCCTACATATATAATTCTTTGTCTCTTGGTGGGATTTTACATATTTGGGTTGTCGATTTGATTTCCTTGCATAAATACATATCAACAATAGGGATACAGATGTCACATTTCATAATAGAAATCATCATATTATATTTATGAAAAAAATTATTCTTATTAACTCCTTAAGGAAGAAAAATATCTAATATGGGTGATGATACCAGACAAAGAGGGGATATTTTCTGCAATTATTATGAAGTCAACCATGATATCCTTCCTAATATATGGGAATATAATGACTTCTTTCTAGATGAACTTCCTAGTTATCATTTAGATAGTGAGGTTGTTTTTCAATTGAAGTCATACATGGATCCATTTCTATGTCAATAATTCCATATATAAGGGATCCCATTAAATTAGAGAAATTAAAGATGAATTGTTTGTAAAATTTCAACAATGATTTCATCTTCCCTACTGCTCCATGGTGGGGTAAAAGAATATACATTTTAATAAAGATTAATGGGACAATTATTTTTCACATTGATTATCATGATCGTAGTAAAATCCCTATAAAAACTACACCAACTTCATATCTATAATTTATTCAATAAAATCACAGTATCTCAATACTTATTTAAATTTGATCTTTCATATGGATATAATCAGTATTGTGTTAAAATGGACAATATTTCAAAGAAATGTTTTCATACAAGGTATAGAAACAATTAATTTATAATGATTCCCTATGGAAATATGAATTCTCCTAGTGTCATCATGGATATAATGAATATAGTCTTTTTAGAGTACCTAGAAAAAAAATTATCTCTATATATGATATTATAATAAATTCAAAGTTTGTGTAAGAGCTATAAGAAAATTTTTGGATTTTGTTGAAGACTGTGAGAAAGTACAACATGGATGAAATATTTTTGAAATATGAATTATAGATAAAAAATATCCCATTAATGGTTCATGTAATCACATTTGATGAAAATCAGTGGATACAACAAAGATGTATGTTACTGAGAATACTTAAACCAACCAATGTAATCAATGTATTTAGTTTTCTATGGTTAGAAATATATTAAGAACTCATTGTGATAATTTTACAGAGATTTCACATCCACTTACCCTTTCAATGTTGAAGGGATTAATGTTCCTTTGGATTTAGGATTATGAGTCATATTTCATGGAGCTAAAAAAGTGGTGGGTCCCTACACCTGTACTTATATTACCCTATTTGGGGGAAGAGTTTGTAATATTTAGTGATTCTTTAAAAAAAGGTTAGTTTCCCTATTTTGTATTATATTGTACTTTATTATTGTATATTTCAATTACATATTCAGTAGAAAAATTTCCCAAAACATAATTTAGATATAGTGGTATTAAAATATGTGTTGAAGATTTGACATGAACTCAATAGTGAAAAGTGTGATAAATATACTGATCATAGGAAAATAAAATATATATTCACATATAAGAAATTTAATATGAACCCAATGATATTTTTGAAATAGATAAATGATAATTACTAACAAATACATTACTAAAAGAGGAAGTATAATAAGATGGTTGAGGCTCTGATTTGGAATGGCCATGGCACTATACCCACTATATGGATTAAATAATTCATTATAATCATTGATTTTTAGAGAATAAATCATTATTTAATAAAGTGAGGTGGTAAATACTATATTTACCATGTTATTTCTCAACATAATATTTATATAAATATAAAATAATCCTAGAATGATGGTTTATAGGAAAATAAAATGGTTTAATGCATTCCATATTTTGACTTCGGTAATGATGGAGTTATAAAGTTTTGAACACGGATATGTGTATAATAAATGTTAGAGTTAAAGAAATTGATTTTGGATTATGCACATAGATCATTATTCTATATCCATCATTAGAGATATTGTTGAGATTAAGAATTACATAATATCCTCACACATAAGGTAGGTATTAGAAGAAAATGAAAACCTTAGATGATATGTGGAGATATTTATTCTTGGGTCTTCCTGGATATTAGGATAAACACCAATCTTGATAGAGTTATCCTATAACAATTGTTTCCATTGATCCATTTATATTTTAGAAAATGAGGCTCTCTATGGGAATAGATATGGGACACTATCATGTTGGGATGAATTTTTAGAGGAGAATATGATAGGTACTTTACATTTCCATGAAATAATAGAGAATCATTAAAATATTACATTACATAGGAAGGTTTCCAAAGGCCGAAAACAATTCATATAGATAACTAGTAGTGTGTTCAACAGGTTGATGTCTCTCTCTCTAATGTAAGTATTTTATTTTAAATCACTTTTATGGGGAAAGTGAGAACCCCCACAACAAACAATATTAAGAAGAGAAAAAACTATATACTTATTAAAGAAATGTTTATGCTTTTTGGAATCAATATCCCTAAAAAATCTCTAGGGAAGAGAATTTACCTAGATATCTGGATCATCCTTCAATATTTCTTCATAATGATACACTAGATAGTCCCAAGACTACATGTATTCCTCATTTCTAATCCTCACCAGGTGGAACGTTCTAATCAATATATAGTCCTTATCAATCCACTGATACTTCTCCCTATTAGTGTCCACTCAGAGCAATATTTATATCACTTGATCAAAATCTTCCTTCATCACATTAATCACTGGAACATCCTTCACCATTTCTTCACCCAAGTGCATGATCAGTTTCCAGTTAAGTTCTAAAATCATTTCTTCCTATCATTAAGGACCTCATGGAATCCCTACCTCCTATTTTTGTATATATGGGTGTGGGTCCTCCTTCACTAACCATGCATCCACTATATGTCATGGTATCTCCCCAAGTTGACCCTCTGTCCTCTCATCTGCATCATCTTAAAGAGTCTCCATAACATACAAGGTCCCCTCATCCTGTTGCTTTGGGGACCTAATATTTCCATCTTTTTTATTCTCCTTACTGCATTCCGAGGTTCCCTCAGTGATTGGGTGTAGCTTAAAATATTTATATGGAAGATAATTATAATATTTTTGAATAATGGAAAGTCAATACCGAGACACATTGCTCTATTTAGGATACTTTATTGTGTTAGGGGGCATACCCTATTTCTGATCTGCCCCTCCACACCTCTCTCAAATGAATGATTTGTTCCATGTATCTCTTTTGAGGTAGTACATTCCAAATCCATCACATTGAAAGATATTAAAAGTTGTACAACTATAACATGAACTTTTATATGTAGAATATCCAATGGAAACCCTGGATCGAATAAATAAGGCTCTATAGAAAAATACCACCCATCAATTCAAATATCTATAGTGGAATAAGAATTTTAGGAATAGACATGGGAACCTGAGACTATGATGTCTTAGATGAACCCTCACATGATTTCCACTATGTCAAAAAATTCAAGGAAGACATAATTTTAAGGTGGTATAATGTAATGAAACATGATTTCGATTGTTATTTTTCCTTATGTAAATACTTATTGAGTAGGATTTATTTCAATCTACAATAAATTTAAAAAAACCATGTTACCTTAATAAAATATTTAACCATTAATATTATATTATAGCTCTTAAATTGGAATGTCTAAAATTAATTAAAAATTTATAAAAGAGACTAGGATTTGAATTTTGGAAGCCCCTTGGGCCGATTTATTTTGTTTCCAGTGAAATATGAACTGATGAATGTTTATGGTGATTTAGAAAGGTGGTGATGCAAGGCAATTGTGCATGAAATGACACTGATGTAGCTTAGGGCATCCGGGGTAGTAAGATGGTTGGACATCAAGAATTGTATTGATATTTATAAAGTCCCATCCCTTAAAACATATAATGTATTCTGCCTCAACAAATTTAATAGTGTTGTTTTCTTTTTTTAATAATACAATCATCCTCATATATTTTTAAAAAGGGTGATTTTATTTTTATAAAATATATTTTTCTTAAAAAAATATCACTTATATTAAATTTTTTTATCACTTTTAGATATGGAATATGATAAAATTATTTATAAATTTTTAAGTATCATGATGAAATTTAGGAATTTGGTCAATCTATTTTTAGTAATTAAGTATGCTTTACAATGGGTATATATTAGATATCCTGGTAGAATGGTTGTTTTTAAAAATATTGATAATATTAAAAATAGTGTATATTTTTAAAAATTAAATAATTATATTTTGTATTAAAATTATAATATAATGTTTAAACATATATAAATTAATTAACCATAAATTAATTAGTAATCAATGTTAAATAATATTAGGAACAAATAATAATTAAAATGAATTTTTCGACCAAAAAGATTCCAACACAATATATTATTTAATATAAAAATTGGTTTCTTTTATTTTGAAATTGAGTTTGGTTAAAAAGAGAAAAAAATCATATTCATAATTTTATAATTTGGTAATAAGGGTCTTATAATATGTTATTAAAAAAATAATTACCATGTTAAATTTATAATTATGTCTAATTTGGGTATAAATGAGTAAATAAACTATCTCTAGTTTTTATAAATTAAAGGCCAATTAAACCATCAAAAAGTAATTTTTTGGCATGACATTCATAAACAAATATCCCATGTATAATTTTTTCAAAAAATCTTCCAATCCCACATAACCCACTTAACAATAGTGTGATTCCAATCATACCTTATATTTAACACTGGTATTCCATGAAAAATCCCATCTTTTCAAAAATAATTGGAGCTCAATCAAACAAATTATCTCATTCCCCTCCACCCAAAATGTCATTGTCATGAATCTATGATCTCTACACCACTTTTAATCTATTACAAGTAGTAAAAAAAATTCAATGTATTCCTCCCATGGTTTAGAAATCAACTTAAAACACTAAGGGTTCTCCTCCACATATTTTTTATTCAAGTAATTCTTTTTTGATAATCTCATTCAGTTTCAATTGATTAAACCTTAATATTATCTTAATAAACTGATTAATTTCAATGTTATTACATTATAATTAAAAATTACCCTATGTATCATTAATCCCATTCTATATATTTTTTTATAATCTCTATGATTCCAAAATATGTTTGTGATTCTCTCCCTCTTCTTTTTTTAATTCAAGCACCTACATTGTTATTATCTATTGATATACATGTTATTTTGGAATATAATTTAATAATAAATACATTATTATCTTACTGATATCCTATTGATTAGAAAATATCATTCTCTATCATTAATCCATTCCATAATTCCTCTTCTGTTTTCATTTTGCACCCCAAATCATTCATTGATTTTCCATCTTAATATTGTGTATAATAAAATATAATATCATTCAAGGGTATCAAATTATAAGATGTTAATAAAATATTTTTTATATTAAAAAATTTCCAAAATGGTTACTAATATAGTTATGTTTTTATAAGTGTTTATAGTGTGATCAACTAGGTGAAAACATGAGGTAATGGATTCATTGACTCAATTTATACTTTACTTGTTCATTGAATTTCTTATACTAATATATATCCAAGATCCCAATTATCCAACCATTACAATATTTTATTTTGTATTTCCATTTTTTTTGTAGATCAATTATTTTCCAATATCAATAACTAAATCATTGATAACAAATTTCCAAAATAATAGTGGACTATTGGTAAGAATAACTCTCATCCAAACAAATAAATATTTTCATACCATGAAATATTTTGTTTCCCTCAAAAAGTATTTTATAATTTTTAGAAATTTAATTTTGATTATTTTCAATTATTCAAAAATTTATTTTTCCTTTATTAAAAAGATTATTTTATACTCTTTTCTATGATGTCTGGTTTCAAACCATGTTTTATAGAAATGTAATAAGAAGAATTTTTCATCCTTTTATAATCGAATTTTTTATCTTCCACTCCACATTTTTTTATAACCATTATGTATTTTTGAAGATATTTTATTTGTAACACACTATAATTAGGTTGTAAATATAATTCGATTTCCCTACTCAAATATTATTTTGAATGTAATTTGAACTTCATATTATATGACATTGTTTAAAATTTTTTCAAAAACATTTTGTATTATAGCATTTATTGTTCCCCAAGGATTATATCTCATGAGGGGATGTTTTGATCAAACTACATATTTTCTTGTTTTATGATTCATTTTGTAGAATAATATTTTTATATCTTATGATCTCTTATGTTTATATTTTGTGATTTTTCGTATTATTTAAGAAATTAGTACTTTTTTATGGGTTCATTAATATATTATTTTGATTTATTTAATGTGGTACACATATATATTTGGGTAATGATGGGTGGGGTGATAGATCGTCCACCAATGCATCAGTTTATGTTTTTATCTCCAGATATAGTCAGAAAAGGACATAATGAGTTTATTCCTATATAAATGGGAATGGTGAGTGTGCTCACATTTGAGGTATGGACATAGTGATTTTGTTTACATATTCATGGTTATAAATGGATTTCTCATACTAGTTTTCATTTTCATAGGGTTGTGACGCATTTTCAAATAGTTTATCATGTTATTAAAAAATCTAAATATTCATTTCATTTCAATGAAATGTCACGTTTTGATGATTTCTATTTTTTAATTTTTCCCCAATTTGTTTCATGTTAACATGTTTTATGTTTTATCTATCATAATTTAATAAAATAATTTTATTGTATCATGTATCCCTCACAATTTTTGTTATAATCATCTATAGTATTATGGGTTTTTAATAATATATTTATCCTCTTCCTCATTTCCCCCTTCAAGTTTATGATCTAAAATTTTATAATATGTTCTTCCCTACTAATTCTTTGGGTACACACAAGTTTTTATATTCATAATCCCTAGGTTATGAAGTTGATTATTTCATATTAGGTATCAGTAAAAGGTCATATAAGATCATGTTAATAGAGAAAGTTTATGAATTTTTTTAAAATATCTTGTTTATATAAACATTCTCCCAGAACTAAAACTTTAGATCCTTAGGTTGATTGATTATTTTTCTAGAGGTATTAATTGAGTCAGGACTTTAATGTATTATTTATATTATATTTAGCTCAGTACCGTTTAATGTTATCCCATGGCATGGAAATATTGGTTGTTTAATTAATATTCCATTCTTTTGTGTAGATTGTAAAGAGTAGTTTAATTATCTAGACATCTTTTTTTATATTTATTAGTTAGAAGGGTTTTAAATCAAGAAACATTTCTTGTTTTTCATATATTTTGGTTCAACATTATTCTATTAAAAATATATGTTGGGTCATTTTTTCATAATGGTTTGGTTTTTATATGATGAACCAATTTTATTGCTATGTTTTTGTGTATTGCCACATAAATTATTTAATTATTCATATATTTTGTATTTTGTTTAATGTTAAGTAAATTCATCATGGTATCATATTTACTTTTATACTAAAACATTATATTTTATCCTTGGTGGATTTTTAGAACTTATGTATAATATGAAGGAATAATCAAATATTATAAAACTATTCATGTTTTTTTAGATTAAATAATTTTAATTTTATACATATGGGATGCTCAGGATATATGTTTTATCCAACTTAATCATTTTAGCTATATTGTTACATTATTAGAAATTTCATAATTCTATTTTATTTATGTGATGTGGGAATTATGTAGTTCATTTGAAATATCATGGTTGTATGTTTATTTTTAATGTGATTTTCTCATAGTTTTTTAGTATATGTACTCCGATATTATTTTTTCTATGGTATTTATATTAATTGTTTTTAATTAAATATTCTAATACAATGAGTATAGGATCCCCATCATTGTTCATAAGCTCTCAGTACTAGTTTGTTTCCCCTCCCATGTGATTTTTAATGCCTAATTTCTTATAGAATCACTTAATTTTTTTGTGTTATTCTGGTGTTCTTGGTTGGGGTGTTACAAATTTTATAATTGTTGCATGAAATTAATGGAAATTTATAATATGTGATCATGAAATGGATTTATGGTAATTAATGGAAATTTTTATTTATTTATTTGAGGACTTGTGAATGGAATTTAGATATATTGAATGAAAATATTTCAATGATAACTAATCGAATATATATTCTTAAATTTGATATTGAAACATAATTAAATGACAAAAAAATTAAAAGGAATTATTATGCTAAAACATTCAAGATGGAATGTAATGAATAATGTGTGTAAATATGAGATGGAAAAAATTATTACCTTGCTTCACATCCATGCTCTAGAAACAAAATTTTCAGTCATTATAAAATATCAAAATTATTGTGGGAATGAAATTATGGATATATTGAAAGTGAAATATAAGCTAAATTTAAATTTAATCTAATTAGACTTTTGTATATATGTGATAATTTATATATGGTATTTGTGGGATAATTAATAGAATTTCATAGAAATTTTTTTTACTACCAAATCGTAGGTGGGAGGGTAAAATTCAATATTAATAAATATATATTTATAAAAAAATATTATATTGAAAAATTATTGAATTATATGTACATTGAAAATGTTTATTTATTTCTTATTTACATAAATTTATAATTTTAGTATTTTATAAAAAATTGTATATTAATACAATATTTCATCATCTGCCATAGTATTTTAATATTAATTAAACATAAAACAACTTCAACCACATATAATTTTTTATTTTTTGAATCCAAATTTAAAATATATTTTATAAAAATACATCATTTTTATGAGAATTTAATTTTTTTAAAAAAATATCAATGTTTAATAAAAATTATAAATTCTGGGTGAAATATAAATATATTTTTCTTTGGGTTGTTTTAAATTTATCAGTTTTCTTTATATATTTACAATTTCTTGTTACATTTTATAATTACACAATATTATATGATAATAAAGTTATTTTAATTCCAATATGATTGTAATCTCTTATAGTGAGGTAATTTACACTAAATTGGTATACTAATAATAAATTCATTCAGTTGTAATAGTCACGTAATACCTATTAAAATACTTAAATTATTATAATAAAAAAATTTAAGATTAAAAATTATATTCATAATTTTTTATTTACCCTAAAAATATAAATTTATTGATTTCTATGTCAAATAGTTTTATGAATTTTAATTTATTATGATGCAAGGGGATTATAAATTAATGGGTTATTATTTTGTTATAAATATTCTACAATTTTATTTTTATGTATTATTGCTGAACTAATGAATATGTCTATTCCTAGTTTAAATTTTTGAACTGTTAATGGTAGAATTATAATTATGGAATCATGGATTCTTTAGATCCATTTTCACTGGGCATATTATCATTTATCATTGATGCCCTGATAACATTTGGGAAATTCACTAGTCTAATCCCTCCCCTGGATCCCTAGACATTGGTTCAACCTCCGGATGGGAGTTATTTGATACCATCATTGATCCCACCCGCTAGTCGTTCATCAATTCAATATTCTTCCTCCTTCATATCCTTCATGGTGGTGGTATTAGGGGACATCAACAAACTCAGGAGTTGTTTTATTTAAACTTGCATCCCTCTTATATGAGATGTCTCATGAAATAGATGATGGTTTACTTTCTCTTTTACTATATGTGTGTGATCATGAAGAGGCTTCACAATATCATTAGTGGTCGTTGATATCAATTTTAGGGTATCTCAATAGTCCCTCGAGATATTATCCCACTTTATCAATCCCAATAGGTATTCCAATCATACTACTGCCTTAATTTTTAAAGTCAATCCTTTGTAAAGAAAAATTCACATATTTGATTCCTTATGAATTAGGAAAGTGGGGATTGACCCTAATACCACAGAATATTTCAACTCCTTCTTTGGTATTGTGACATCCATCTGGGTAAGTATTCTTAATTATCCAACATGTGGATTCCCTTTCCAAGTCTTCCCCATCAATTCCATAATTCAAACATTATTAATATAATATATTATAAATTTTTATGTTTTCTTTGTACTGATGAAGAAAAACATTGTGTGGAATAAACAATGGTGACATGCATCTATATTTAGGTTTATTTGGAACTCCCCACCCTCAAAGGATCCTTTTGTATATATGAAATGACTTTTCGTTTTACCAAAATGATATTTTTATCATTTTTTCAGGGACACTATTCCCACTACCATATTCATGGACATTAAACTACTGTGTATATAATATATGTTATTAACCATTATTTATTGTGATCATATATTTCATTATCCTTGGGTTTCCCCCAAAGGATATATATCGATTTTCAACTTATGTGCCCTTTTCCCTTTTCAAACATGTGTACACTAATTCAGAACTGGAGGAAAGTGGGTTTAAATGTAGTTGTTCTTATCAAGAGTAAATATTTATCAAATCCAATAGCTTTAATTTAGATTCTACTCATATTTTGGAGGCTCCAGTGGGTGTTTTGGAAAGACATCTTGAGGATCCCAATACAAATCTAGGTCATGTTGGGAATATGTTAGATAGAAATCATAATTATTTCATTGATGTTCAAACTTAAGGTATTATTTTTGTTTTAGATGAACCTTATCTCTCAGATGATGAAATTAATACATGGGGGTGTTATCCATTACCCAATATTCTTATATAGATTGATCCACCCAGCACAAAGATCTCAGTTCATAATGATACTGAGATATTTACATATCAAACCAATGTAACCCATAATGAATTGTTAATATCTATAGTTAATGGATAACATCCTACCATTATAGAGGATTATAATTATTATCCTAAATCTATTTACATTCTTAGTGACATTGATGATTATGTGGTCCTCACCCCTCAATATAGAGGGATCCATAAGAAGCCTAATTTCATAATCTCACCATGCTATGTGGTGACCAAAGGGTGAAAGGGACCCCATCTTAATTGGTTCCCTAACTAAAAGTGTGTATAATCACAAGTTTATCATTTTTAATACAATTTCCATAATAATAACCATTAATCTAAATCTCAAGGTTTAATCCATTTTTTATATAACTAAAATTCATCATATATAAAATCACATGCATTCTATACAAATAAATAATCACAAATATATATTCTGGGACAATAGGTGTGGGTGGATCTCATTGATAATTCCCATTAACACATCATTATCAATGTATGCCTTTATAACACTTCCTTATACACATAAATATCATATTCCAAATGAAATGTAGTTTGTAGATGGGGCCCTTGTGAATCTCATTGATCTTTCAACCTTGGTTCTATGGCATGGTAAATTGGTAGGGATTTTAACACCATTAATAATAATTTAGAGAAAAGGGGATGGTTTCTATACTATATACATGATATATAAATGTTCTAATCCATTATTTTACATAATAATATTCTTGATCGAGGGTTTACTAGTGAAAATTATATACTGTGTAATAATAAAATTGTTTGTAGTTGGATATGTATTATGATAGATATATTCATATACATACTTACATACTTCTAAATTTTTTTACCTCCTTTATCTACCACCTATAATGTTCTCTATCAAATCATTTACCCTTGGTTCTCCTTCTGAGAGTTAAAATTATTCACCCATACAATTCATTTTCCCCAAGTGTTGAATTGAATTTGAAGGGTTCATAGAGGAGGTTCAATATTCATGTTGTCCTCACATTATGATGAAGGATTTAGAGGATCTTTAATTTAATATAAATGAGATTAAAAATAACTTTTTCATTTTATAGGACGATCAACTAGTCCAAATAATCAATCCACAGAGCCTACAATACTACATTTTTTTACTAAATAGTATTTCAAAGAAATTATTGGGATGATGAATCCATCCTTTAATAATTTAAAAAGTGAAATCCAATGTATCATTTACTATATGTAGTTAAAAGTAATACAAGAGAATGATATAGGGTAAAGTGTCATGATTATGGTAAAAGTAATATATAAACCATTCATGCATTAATTTGAGAGAATAATTTTTTTGGGAGGATAATCATAATGTTTCTTGTTGGGTATTACACAACTTATTACATCACTATTGGTACCCTCATTTATTCCTTCTCCTCTGATTGGATCTTGGTTCCTTTTCAAATGATTATTTTGGGATGGGTCCATCGAAAATATTGTCTGAATCTTATTTTACAATATCATTACGATTTTTAGAAGGGAACCTAACTACATCATATAATAATTTCTACTAGAGGTTGAAATAAAGGAAGATATTATAGGAATAAATATGGATTGTTCTCTATACCAACATAGTTTTTCAAGGTATTTTTACTCAACATCCTAGGTTATAATTGTGAGATAATTCATTTATCTAGTTGATGAATATTTCAGTGGGGGTCGTTTCCATAGTTCACCACCAAAACAGTTATTCCCTTAATTCATAAGTGAACCAACCTAATAAATTTATTTAATTTCAAACAATAAAAATGAGAAAAGTTTCATATAATGTACCTTTTAACATTATAATGTGAAGGTCACCATAGATTCTTCCTCGTCAAATTTATAATGAGAAATATCGTTTCACAAATCTATGAGTATTGGGGGTGATATTTCATTATAAATATTAATAATAAATAAATTTATTGAAGTTTTTTGGGCTCTAATATATTGGAAAAAGTTAACATAAATGATTCAGATGATCTAATGGGACATGGTTTCATTCTCATAGTCCTTTGATGTGGGAATTTCGCAGAATGGATTTTTATCGTTTTCATTCAGTACAACATTTATTCGACATGTTTTAATATCTCCCTCATGGGTATGATATTTTGGTTCCTCGAATTTGATAGATTATTTACCTACGGGGATCTCCAATATGCATGTATTTCTTTCTTAGTCAGTAATTTCTTATGAAAACCTTAGCTAGGGAATATTTGATGCTTTGATTAACCCTTCCGATGACTGTTATATTTCACTAGTATATCTCATTTTTTTTCTTATTCTATAATTTCATTTATTAATAATAGCACTAACTATATTTTGAAAATAAAATATTTCTTGAATTATTATATAAAGAAAAGTTTCAAAATGTAATAAAATGGTCAAAAGAAGTGTTCACGTCTCTAATATGTTTTCAAATTGATGAAACAAACATAATAAGTAGAGGCTTGGAATACCAAGATAGTATTTCCCTATGGTCTTTTTAGTTTCCACCTTATCAAATAGAACTATTCATATCCATCACCTTGATTATTTTTAAATTAGTATTTTGGTTAAGAACATTAATTAAAAGAACCACTTATTATACTTCAATGGAATAAGTATTTTAGTGAAAAGTATTGTATCCAATATCACATTGCATGTTCTCTCAGTTTTTGAATATCTAAAAGAAACCATTAAAAATATTTTAATGATATTTAATCATATTATATGGGACTCCCATAATGAAGTTAATAACCATGAGTACATATGAGATAAAAAATCTCAAGCAATCAAGGAAGGGGTATTGGGTTCAATTTTATGGAAGATAACATGTATTTCATTCAGGAAAAAATTTCCACAGTTGTCATTTTTATTAACTCACATTGAAAAAATGTTATTTAGAAGATTGTTTGAAATATTGTAAGATATTTTATTTATTATTTTTCTCAATATCCTTAATTTATCCTTCTACAATAGTTAATGAAATCTATTCTTGAAAACCCTGAAGGGAAATTGGCATGGCTGATATGGATTTTGGAAGGAAAGGTGTGTGGGCCCTCTCCACTTCTACCAAGGGTTTCCAAACACTGAACGTGTCTTTAGGGATGTATTTTTTCCCCTATCATTCAATTATTTAGAATCCAACTCTATATGATAACATCCACCTTAAAAATTGTCCCAACTACTCTGTCTCCACTCCCTCCCCATGGGCTAGTTTAACTATTTGATTTATTGAAAGGTGTTCCATAATGAAAAATAACTTGTTAGTTTTTCCAAAAAACTCCCATTTAAAAACCATATATCCAAATTTAACATCCTTTTATAGAGGATTTAGAATCAAATTCTATCCATTAGATTTAACATTTGATAGATTGGCATTCTATCTACCTCTAATTGTGTGTGTTGTGTGAATGCTAAAATTTGGATATTATTTTATCTAATTACTAAAAGTTAGTAGAATAATTTTATCTAGGGATTATTAGAGGAATATTATGGAGATATAAATACTTTTATTTATTAAAAAACATCAGTAATTAATTGTTAAAATATAATGTGGTTGTGATATATTTTACATAGGGGCTTATTCACCTTATTATAGACTGATGAGTTTTATGGTATGTGTGTAATGAAACCCAACATCAAGGATTAAAAACATATGATATATTTCTAAAAATTTAATTTTTTACCCCATTCATATTTATTTATAATAATGTTTGAAGAATGTTTTTCCTAAGATCATGTGTCATCAATATTTAAGGTCAATTACTCTAGTTCCAGGTAAATAGATTCGGTATCAAGGAACTCATTTGTGAAGGAAGGGGTGTAAATAATTTCTAATTAAATTATAATGGATCATATTTGAAATATTACAAGTGTGTTGTCCGAATCATTCAGGGTTCTAGAGGCTCATCACATTTTTTCTCAGCCTTTTATGGGTAGGTTTGTTCTTTCTTGGGATAATTTAACGCAATGTTCATCGATCCTTCACATTGTAGGATAAACAATATCAACATGGAACTATTTAATTTAAATAATCCATTATTATAAACACATTGTTATCTGAAAAAATAATATACTTGAACATTATAAATTTTATCCAAAAATGTATAAAATCATAATTTGAATGTAATGAGTGTGTAGGCCTTGTGGAAGGTTAATATACTGGCTATAAATCGTTCTTCCAAAGTTGATGATGTGGATAAGTTTTTTATTTTTTATCCAATTTAGGTTCTATTATTTTAGAATGTATGGACATTATCTAAGGGTATTCCGTTGGTCTCCATAACTTTCATACCCCATGACGTTATTTATCCTTTTAATTATTTTAAATAAAATATCTAATTATAAGTTAGTCACTTTTATTTTTATTCATTAATATGTATTTTCTTATGAATTTCTTTAATATATTATTATGAATCAATAAAAGATTTTTAATTTTATTCTAAAAAATGTATATTCATACATTTTATTTATTTATTTATTTTGGTACCAAGGTCTCAATTATTATATCATCCGATGTTCCCCCATACAATTTGTGATTTCACTAAAGTACCTTTGGTTGAATAGTTAAATAACATTTTAACTCATTTTATATATTTTAAAAGACTATGTATGACTCTGTATTAATTTAAAACTTGTTTTATAGTTAGTCACATTTGATAATGAGTATGTGTGTTAATATATATGTGTACTTGCATGGAAAACAACCTAAACAAAATCATTTAAATGGTCAAGTGTTGTAATCAAGATGTTGCATGTTGGATTTATGGACATTTAATTCTGTCAATTGTACTTTTATTTATAGTTACTATATGAAGGTATTAAAACATAGAGCAAAATAAAAAAGTGAAGAAAGAAAATATGAAACCTAGTGGATATATATTGTCATATTATTTAATATACAAAGATTCATACTAGAAAAATAATATGGTAGGAATAAATTGGAATAATAATAAATTGAATGTATAACGTGTTGATATATACATGGGTCAAGGAGGATGATCTAGGATTCAAGATCTTTTCAATCGAGGAATTATAATTTTCAAGATTTCATGGGGATAAATGGTAAAAGATTAGAGAAAATATTGTTTTAATTATGGTGGATTAGTATGAAAAGGATAAATATGTTACATAAGGATGAATAAATCTCATAGAGTGGGGAACCTAATATAGATTGGATAACTTAGTTAAGACATTTATATTTTAAATTTTAGAATATTTTGTAATTAAGTAAGTTTTTAGAAGATTTAAATTTTTGGAGATTTCTATTTCTGAATTTGAGATATATTTAAAAATTAACCCACAGAAAAGTTATCTATGATTTGATCATTGTTGGGAAATTTTGGACAATGGTTATGTAATTATTTATACATGGTGATATAAACACAAGACATAGTAATAGTAATATAATATTTAAATTGGATGTAGAATTTAGAAAATGGGTGTCATAGTTGGAACATTATGGTTTAATCTAATAGTGTAATGGAATTAGTGTTTTTTACATATGAGAAATTAATCCATAAAATTTATCATTGTTCTAGGAATTATTGGGATTTTCAATTGTAGTTCATCACTAAATTATGTTCTCATATGGTTAATCTATAATAGAATGATACAAAGAAAAATAAATCTTTTCAACTTGTGATTTAAATATGAAACCATATTTTGATATCTTAATCTGATTTAGAATTATTTATTGTGTCACAATATTATTTTTTAAATCATAAAATGTGTCTGTAATAATTATATGGTGTTTTTAAATATATTATTTTCATATTTTTAAATTCAAATATGGTATTTATTTTCCTAGGAATCCATAAAAGCTTGATAAAACATAATAGAAGACAACATGTCATGGTTAATGAAAACTTTTCCTATAATAATGTTTGATTAAAAATTGAAATGAAAAATATTTTTAATGATATCAAGATGGTTAAATCAACCTTATTAGAGTAATTTGACCATAATAATTTATTTTGGACATATATAATTATCCTTCAGTTTTGGAGATATCATGGACTAATGTCAATCGTTAGATAATTGAAATAAAGTTTTAATGTCTATATAATGTCTCATATGATAGAATTTTCGGTATAGAGGTAGATATTGATACATATAGTTTTGGGAAAATTTTAGAGTATGGATCTGATATCGAGTTCCTTATTCATATATTCAGTTAGTGTGAGAAGTAATGCTTATCATTGAATCAGTTTCATTGATTATATTAAACTGATTTTTTGAAGAAGACTGTTAAAATAAGAGTTAATTATTTTGATAGATTTATATAATATGATGTATATTTTGACTACTGATGTTATAATTTTTAGTTCGTCTATTAACTCTCATAATATGGAGTTCATCATACTTGGATTTCTAAACAATGACGCGGAAATTTAAAAATCATTAACAAATAAAATATATTGTAACATGATGAATGATTGATTAGTATATTATAATAATATTGGAGATATATTTAAATATGGAATTATATTAAGATATTAATTAAGGTTATTCTTGGATTGGATGAGAATAGAGTGGTCCTTTGGAGGTACTATAATATCCCTAAACATTTGCATAATTGAAATCCACCTTTGTGAATGGTGAAATTTAGTTAATTATTTGTATTCACAGAAACAATGAATTTGTTGTTGATTTTGGTAAACAATAATATATTAATGAATTTATTTTATTAATATTAATCTGTTCAATTGAACCACGTAATATATATATGTTCTTGTGTGTTACAATTAATGCATGTGTGTTTGATATTTTGTGGGATTGTAATTTAGGGAAAGCTGGATTAACCACTACTCTTCATAACATGGGAGAAAGATCCAAAAAATGCTTATGGATAATAATTTAGAGTAAAAAAATATTTGTAATTGGTTAGAACTTATATTTACCCACAATTAGGTGTCATTTGGACTCCTGTGTTAGGCTTATATTCCCAACCAGTAGTATCTAAATTAAAATTATCTTATTTGGACTTCAACATATCAATTTGTTTTGATATTATTATACATATTACACCCCAAGATTTTAGTTTTTCTTTAATTTTAGAATAATAACAATTAAATGGTTCATTTCATAATGTAAATAAACTATGATATGTTTTATCATGATGTTTCATTCAAAAATAAATTTCTCTATGAACACCATAAAACTAGAATAAATAAGCATTATATTAGAATAATAAAATACCGATACAAAAATATAATGTCATAAAATATGTGAAAATGTATTAGAGGACAATTATTTATAGTAAAAAATAATACAAAATGTTTCTTGAATAGATATTCTCGATTAATAATGATTATTTATTTAGTTAATATGAAAATAGAGAGAATACACGTAAGCGAGGATATTAAAAAATTGTGGGTCAAGTGAGAGACAGGAATAATGGGGTATATAAAGAAGATATTACCATTAGTTTATGTTATTTTGAAGAAGGTATCTGTTGAGAAAAATCATTATTCGACCTTGAAATAATAAATTTTCAGGGATTTGTTTTAAAAAAATACCATTTTAAATATATTTGAATTTATTTTACAAATAATATGTATAAATTTATTTATTATAAAGTAAATTATATTCAATAAGTTCATATTAAATAATTTATACATTTATCAATATTTTTAATTATAATCAAAGTATATCAGGTATTTTAATGTGTAGGAGTTATATGTAAATGAAATTAATTATTAGTGATTTAGAAGTATATGGAGATAAATGATAGTAAATGATAAATATATATTTTAATAATAGTATAGAATTCATTAGATTGAAATATTATATATTATATTTCCTAATAAACCAACTATTAAACTAGATTTAGAGAAAACCATTACATGATTTAATGTCCATGATGCATAAGGGACTAATATACATGCTCCAAATTCTTAGAGGCACAAATCCCTTACATCATTATACCAACATACAGTATGACAACATCAAAACCCCATAACCTTGTTTATTCCTATTCCTATATCCCCACATGTCTTCTTCAATGGATTTCATTTCCTTGAGTATTAGTATGTGGATTGATGGTGTGTTATCCAAATGCCTCTTTTCTTTTTTGGTCTGTATTTCTATGTCTAGTGAAATATACTACACTGATTCATCATAGTAGGGTTTCTATTGTATGGTAGACATTATATGGTCTACAGTGGAGAGTCTGTGACGCCTAATGTTCCTTTATATCCATGAGTTTCTATAGATCGACATACCAATTGCGGCCTAATGGTCTTTTAAAATGAAGTCCCTTGATGCCTCTATGACAAATTATACGGACCAATAACCCAATATATGTTATTAGTTCTAGGAATATATTCACTTCCACTTCACTTATATATTATTTCTACTGAACCTTCAAAAACTACCCCCTTCTATATTTGACCCATAGTATCTGGGGCAGGATGAAAGGGTGTTTACCACTCAAGAACCAACAGAACATAAAATAAGATCCATCATGAAATATAAATATTATGATATATAACGTACTATTTTGAAATAATAACATATATTGGAAAACAATAATTATAGGTGAATTAGGTTAATTTCAAATGAATATATTAAATGAAAATTAATATTTTAAATTGTATATATTATGATATATGAAATCATAATTTCAAATTTATATATATAATATAAGGATATTTATATGAGAATTATGTTGATTTTATTTATAAAATAGAAGATATTTAACAATAAAAACAATAATGCTATAAATGAAAAATCCTAAAAAATTTAAATAATCATTAATAATGGAACAAATTAAAAGGACATAAGAATTATAATATACCTTAAAAATAATGAAAACATTTATATGATTTGTTATATATTTGGATTATAGTATACCGGATAAATATAAATAAATTTCCCAAATTCCATTCAAATTAGGACATATATGATAAGTTATCATGATCTGGGCCGATGATAGAGATAGTTATAAGGAATTATTGAGTATCTCAGTTTGTGCACTAGACCTGGAAGAATAGAACTTGATGACATAGGTTTATTCCTTATATACTTATTGAGCCTAAACTATTTTATCATCATATATAATGTAGCGCCTGACAGACCGAAAAAAGCAAAGTTTCATCAATTATATGGTTATTTTTCATCATTCCATAATAACGAATGCTAATTTATAAATAATCATTCATTAACCATATTATTCTACCTATGACATTTTATTTTTACTATATATCAATATGATATATATATATATTCACATTGAGGGAACCAATCACTAGGTTCTCATGATGCATGGATTGTTGAATGATTATACCTCACAACTCATGTGTCCTAAATAATAACTTAATCCACTATTTTCTTCCCCAATAAACTACTGTAGTAATATATATAGGTCATGCATATATATCTTATGGTTTGAATAATTTTTATCTTCATGAAATTGGGGGAGGTAATTTGGAAATGGATAAATTAAAATGTTAACTAATGTCATAAGGAACCATTATCTTCTTCCTATAAAGTTACTATTGCATCGTCATTTTTGGGATATATATATATCTCAAGAATGATAATTTTAATCATGGTAACTACACCAATGAATTGTTTATAAATATAATAAGTTAGAAGGATAGATAGGGGATAATAGTATGAGTAAGGTTAAATAATTTTTTATATTTGTCAATGTATTTAATAAATCTATAAGCTATGGTGGGATAATAATTGGAGAAAATGAAATCATGTTTGTATGAAGGTCATCTCACCTATAATTATCCATCATAAATCATAATATTAAATCAAAAAAATTCATTAATATAATATAGTTGATACATAGTCAGTATTTTTTAATATAGAGGATCACTTTGAAATTACATGGACTGATTCTCTATTTAGACTCCATCCCTAGAGATATAAATATTTCCATAGTCTGTTGATTCCAAGAAAATAAAAAATAGAGATTATGAGTTCTTAGTATACTAGAAATTAGTTAGAGATCCACAAAGTAGGGTCTCGGGGTACAATAATAATTATGTTAAGGGTGGGATTTCTATATTATTTCATCACATTCACTACAAAACAATATTTTCATAAATTTCAAGTACTTATATTTTAGTGTTTCTATAACCACCTCTCTTCATTTATAATTTGAGAATAATTTAATTTTACTAGTCATATTATTTAAAATTATGGTTTAAAAGTATCTCATTATCTTTTTAATGCTTTTGTCATATGTTTTTCAGTGTAAAACCATGACTCATTTCAAATGAAGTTTTTCGCCATTGGTTATATTGAAAATTAATTTAAATGAGGTTTGAATGGATCTTTGGATGATTTTATTCAAAATAAAATATTATACATATTTATTTCATAAAAACATTATTTGTTAATTTATTTATCAAAAAAGTGTACAAATTATAAATTATATTTTTAGGATTAATATTATAAAACACATGTTAAAGAATATAAAAAATATTTAGTAGATCATATAATGGGAAACACAAGATACATGGATATTTTTTTAAATATGGAACACGATTTTTATAGATGGTGAAAGGGGGCCAAGACTAAATTGAAAACCCAAAGGTTCTGTTTCCATTATGTTATGCGAAGGTTCGTTATTCCCCTCAAATTATTTGTTTATATTTTTATCTCCTGAGATACTATTTAAGGTGCACAAGAAATTAGTTTAGCACACTAGGTTATTTAGGTATCATAGTGAGCCTTTATTAATGCTTGTGATATTAAAACTAATCATACATAGGGTATATCATTATGAATAAAGTGAAAAATTGTAACATATTTTATTCCATTTTAAGGATAAAATTATATATATTTCCAAATATATTTTATATTCTCCATGTAAGTTTTATTGGAAATATTTGTATTTCATGAAAATATTATGTTTTATTTAATAAGGAAATATTTTGATATTTGAAGAAGTAAACACAAATATATGAAATAAAATTATAGATTTCATATATAAGGTTTTTGTTTTTACGAAAGTGTCCCTTCATATTTTTATAGATTCTCAATCGAAGTTTCAATAGTGATTGTTTCCTTTATACTCGTTTTAAAATATTTTTGAATACCTATTTTTTTCATAAAAAGTATTCTCCACGAATAAATGATTAATTTATAAATGTAAAAGTTTTTCCATTAAATTAAATTATTTTATATTTTTCTCTAACATTTAAAAGTTATAATAATTTATCTCATTATTTGATACATCTTCATGTCCTTTTCATGCTTACCCTATATTTTTTGGAATGATTTTCACATGTATCGTTGTTATGTAGAACCTGTTATAATGTTATGTCTAGATTATGAGGTTAATACTTTGTAAAGATAGATTCGAATTTTATGATATTCAATTAAAATGGATAGATTAATTTACAATGAAAATATGGGTTTCAATATGAAATATTATTCCAAATTCATATATATATATAAAGACAGTTGGTACGTTGTGACCCATTATTTATTAACGTTGTTATAATTTAAATTTTTATATTTGGATTGTGGGTTTAGGGAGTCATAGTTTATATTAGAGTAGTATTTAGATAACATTAAACATTATGATATTATCAGTAGAGTATAGATTCTATTTTGGGTATATTTATATCATATTTCATTGTGATTGGTGATATTATTAGGGAACGATGGTGTTGATTTTAAAGTAACATTCTAATCCATGGAAAATATAATATTTAAACATTATGTTTTTACTAATTTTGATTTAATAATAAACATAACATTCCTCTAATGGATAAAGTTTTTTTTGTAATGTTTCTATAGAATTTTTATTTAGGAAACTATATGTAATCATAATTAATGAAATGATTAACTTTTATACACTATGATGTAAAAAATTAATCATGTTATATAAATTAAAATTTTATAATTTATTATTTTAAGATTAATTAATGGTTTTAATATAAATGGAGGGAGATAAAAACCCTTTTAACCATTTGTGATGATATATTTTCCATCCATATTATAATTTCATTGTCAAATGTTTTGAAATTATTGAGAAAATATAACTATATTTCATAAATTTATAAAATATATTTGATATAACATCCAAATGAATGAATCTACATAAAATAATAATTTTATTTTAATAAATTATACAATCGAAAATCTCTTATATTTCCCAAAATGGGAAGTATTATTATGGTATTTTCATGTATTTCACTTTTTTTATAAGGATTTAAAGAATAAAAAAATTTAGAGTAGTTGGGGAAGAGAGAGATACTCATAAATACTATATATATATATATATATAACTATCTATGTTTTTGTAAATATATATAATATTTGGTAATAATTTCTTAATGAAATTTTAAAAATGGAAAATATTAGACAATATTTTTAAAACCAATTTCACTATAATGTTTTGAAATTTTATAAAAGAAATAGTATATTTTTTGAAAACTTCCATTTTTTCATAAATATAATCCAAATTCTACAAGTTATATTTGGACTATAAAAGTGAAAAATATTAAAGATTATATAAAAAATTGGTGTAATGGATGTACTATTTCCCATCATGAAAAATGGAACAATGGTGATTGGGGAATAATTTCGTACATCTATGTTTATCTCATAGAAATTTAATATTTTAGTCCATTATTGGAATACGATAGACAGAATACTATTATTCCATTTAGATGATGAACATTATAAAATAATATTTTGAACCCTCGTTTAAAAATTTATAGTTATCCTTTTCCTTATTCTAAATAAAATACTAAAAATGAAAGGGTTCAATTTATTTATTGAGGTAGAATGTAACACCATATTATGTTAGTGTGAATTTCATTTTATGTAAATGATTATTAAATCACTAATTTCACCAATAAAATAAACTATGATAAATTTTATAATGATTTATCATTCATAAAATTTTATTTTTTGTCTATAAACACAAAAAATTTGGAATAGTGAGACATTACATTATTATAGTGATATATGAATAGGGAAATAAAAGGGTCCAAATTTTGAGATAAATTGTACAATGACAATGAATGTTTGTAAACTAGAAAACAACATGATATTAGAAAGGATTTTTGCATTCATCCTTGAAGATAGATCCATCGAAGATGGATACAGAGAGACTATAGAGAAGTGGGAGAATAAGATTCGTTTTTTTCATGTGAATTGTGAGAGTATGGTTTCTATGTATTTGATGAATATTTGATGGTTGGGGTGAAATTTTATCAAGAATATTTTAATCAAGAAAAAATATTTATAGGACTGTTAAATAAAATAATTTTAATTAATAAATTTATAAAATGTAATAAATTAACCATATTAATATTTCCCATAGAAATAATACATAGATATATGTCAATTATACATGAAGATATATTTGATAAGTTTATATAATAAAATTTACACAGAAATATTATTTGAATTTATATTAAATAGATATTAATTATTTGAATTTTTATGGGTAGTATGCTAATGAAATTGATAATTTTTTATTTGGAATAATTGGTAATTAATTAATAGTTATTGATAAAAATAAATTTTTGCAGTAATATAAAATTTATTAACAAATATAAAAATTATGGTAAATAAAATATTTATTTGAAATGAATAATTATATGTAAATGATAATTATATCTGAATTATATTAATTTTTAATGAATATATTTAATGATAATTATATATTATAAAATAAATTGGAATGGTATGTAATATATAAATTGTAAATGAATATATATATATATATTATAATGAATGTTATAAGATAATTATATTGAATATATTTTAGAAATGGAATATATTTAATAATGAAAATTCAAAATTTCTAAATAATAAGAGATAAATAGTATGTAATTATTAATAGTGGAATGAAATACATGGATTTGATAATTATAATATGTATAAACTAAAAATAATTAATCTTTTTAAATGATTGAAAATAGATTATAATTTTAGCATATATCCAGTTATAAAAGAAGTTCTAAGTTTACTCTCTACTAAAGACCAGAACCATTGGTAATCCTGGTGCGGGTTGGAATACAAGATAATAATAACAGATTATGTATTATGTTGTATGACACACTATTCAAATAAAATTAGTTCTCGTCGATAGGATTTGGGTCCTAAGAGACATATCAAGCCTCTCCTACCACATTAAATTTATATGGAAATTTATGATAGGTGGAAAATTAATGTAGTATTCAATATAATTGTTATTTTTACTCATTTATAATACCGTAATTGTATTCAGAAATAAACCTTCAAACAACATTATCATCTACATCTAGAACATTGTTATTTTTTTTATTGATAATATATATATATATATTCTCCTAGAGGTAAGAACTCACTGTACATACATGTTTCATGAATGGTCGAAATATGGTAATATTCATCTCATAGTGCGATAAAAATTCTTAGGTCGCAAGGTGCTATTTTTCAAAATATCATAAGGGGTGGAATAGGCCCTTCCCCAATATATTATGTAATTATTATCATGGTTATTAATTAATTTATTATAATTAAAAATATAAATGAAATAAATGATTTTCATAGTGGTTTATATGTAATGATACTACATTACTGTTTTCCATTATCATATAAAGTTGTAGATGTAACCCACTAACAATTTAATCTACGAATTTTGAAGGGAGACCCCCAATGGTTTGAGATATTAATTTTAAACTCTCAATGGACAAAGCTATATTGGTTTTTTTCACCCATATTCATAACCCATTATCTCATTATTAACATGGTGGAAGAAACCAAATCTTCTATTCATGGGACCAAGGCTGAATTGATCCCCCTTCCTTTTACCAGTTAGGAAAGACCCGCTCACCAGATATTTGTTTAGGTGCCACAACCATAAACTCCAAATGATTATGGATATTATAACCTACACATGATTAATTATTATGAAACGAAGAAAAATTAAGCACTATAGAAACTAGATTAATAGGAAAGTATCTGAGTCTTGAAGCATAAATATTCTCACTTGTAACAATAGATTGACCAACTGAAGTTAATCTGAGAGCAATAACTAATAAAAATGCTATATCACATATTACTGTTTAAGAATATATTTAGTCTCATTGATTCACTAGTTATATGAAACTAAATATATAGAGATTATTGATAAAAATTTAATTTAAATAAATAAAATTATTTCATGTAATATTTCTGAATGTAATAATTGTATGTATCTATAATGATCTATATAATATATTTCCATTATATCATTCCTAAAAATTATCCACTTGATATCATGCAACATTATATAATTTTAAATAATTATTTATAGTAAAAAATGCTTTAATAAATATAATAATAATAATAATAATTGATAAAAATATTAATCTTCAATGGAACACTTCCATTAACCATTAATACAACTATTAAAATTCCAAAAACAAATTGAATTTACAACACCATTGTTCAAGGAATTCAATGATATTCTATATCCCATGTGATATGAATTAAATACAAAATATTATTCATCAAAATAAATTTAATTTGGATAAAAATAATTAATAAGTGTTTAAGAAATCTTTTTTTCAAATAATGTTATTAAAACAAACATATATTAAATTAGATAGTATAAAAAATATAAATTATCAAAAATAATGATTTGTTGAATAATTTCCCATTATGTATTGTTGAATTCTAATCATAGGCCAGACTTACAGTAGGACTACTCTTAAAGTAGGTCCAAACTCATAGTAGGTAATGTCTCATGGTATTTCATAATCAATTTTTGGGTGATTCACTTGAGTATTGGGTTAAAGTTTTTTCCTTAAATTCAATACCATATGGTTTGTCTTATATTCATGAATTCAATCACTAAACTAGTTATATTTTCTATTATATACTATTATGTTGTTTTTACAGTGGATTTAATACCATAAGGTCAAGTGAATCTTTTCATGTGATTAGTTTAATGGTTTTAATGTTAATGGCCATACGTCTTATGATAGATAAATCATCATGCAGTCAATACTCACCAGATATTCTATCTAGATTCACACTTATAGTCAATCAATTTGTCATGTTCTCAATCAAGGATTTTGGTCACATGACTCTAGTTCATGCGGTTAGTTAAGGTTTGTTGTCACTTGACTCTCATTTATTCATAATGATAACATATATTTTAAAAAACCCACATAAGGTATGATTCTTATTTTCAACCAAATATAAATGAAAGAATATATCTTCATAAAATTAAACCCTGATTTCTATAGGCTATATTAAAGTCATAAAAACATGTATAAATATAAAATTAAACTTCAACATCTCATGTAAAGGTAATTTTATGAGATTCATAGGAGTAATACATTTAAATCAACACAAGTGTAAACATAAAAATATAGAAAATGATAAGGGTAAAATAAAACATATAAAAATGTGTTTCTACACAAAGTAGAAAATAAAACATATTAAATAATTAATAAATCAATAACTACCAATATTATTCTAAAACCCTTATAAATAATGAAATATTAAAATTAAACTTCATAAACGTAATGATAAATTATAATTATATATTTTGATATTAAAATTATAATTTTTTATATATTTTAACATAAGTATACAATGGTTTTAGGATCTCCTTAACATTCTCCGCCCTTTTGAAAACTAATAAACTAATATAAATTGTAAAATTTCACCCAATTTTTAGGATGGATCAAAATAATAATACATTTATTACCCTTACACTAGGATGTAATATATATACATAATCATGATTAACATAAATAATAAAATCATTACTGGGAGAGAAATTATATTTTCTAATAGTTACCTCATGTACAAAACAATACTCCACCCAAATTTAGGTCCATTAAAATATATTGTATTTTCATAAACAGAAACTTCAAAATAATACTAAAAACTAATTTAGAAAAATAATTTAGAATCACCAATGATCCTAGAAAAAAATTCAATATTTTAAAAGAATAAAGTATAATGATATCCAATTAATTAAGCATTATGCATATATTCTGTCATAAACCATCAAATGGATTTACAGGTATATCATGTACATTAACTAAGAATTAAAAATAGTTTTAAATAATTTTCCAAAAATTATAAAGCCCCCATCCACTCTAAATATATTCTATAATGTTAAATTTTAATCATACCATGTTTAATTTTAATTTAATCAAAATTAGATAAACCATGGGGTTGAGTAAAAATTTCAGCATGCTATTTTTCTTTAGAAATGTATTCCAAATTGATATTTACATTCTGAACATGATATTATATAAAGTGAAAAATAACATAAACGGGTTTAGTAATATAATTTTGTAAAGGATTTCTAGAGATAGAAATTTATTAACTATTATTACACTTAATTGGGATCATTTCCAAATTAATAAAAAATATGAAAGGGTTTAGTTGATCCATATTGGTTATGAAAAACAAGATCCTGATACAATATACTGAAATTTAGTAGTTGATAGATCCAATGAATTCCTTTAATTAAAACTAAAAGAAAGAAAGAAAATTCAATGAATGTGACACATACCTATCATGAATTTTCAACCAATTTTGTAACCTCCAGAATCAGAATATGAAAAAACAAGTTACATAGAATGATGTATATTTATGATAAATGCATAGAATATTTATCAGAAGTTAAACATATAATATTACTATTTAACATCAATTAAATTATTTTCTTTAGGACAGCCTAGAATCCTTCATATATACACATTGAAAACAAAATATATATTCTATATTTTTTCAAATAAAGTAAGATAATAATTGAAAAAATCATCATCTTATTATGAAGAGATTTTCTAGCTTCATTGTAGTCTAACTTACAAGAGGAAACCATTTTAATTCTTTATATATTACAACAATAAAGAAAAATAAATTTTCCCAATTTTTTACAATACTTTTATTTATTAATAAAAATACCATTATTCATTTAGAGAATATTAAATGCCAAATAAATTATGATCACCTATAAGACTCATGTAAACCTTTCAAGGAAGTAAACATGAAAATATTTTACATTGTAAAATAATTGAAGACTAGAAAATGATATCATAAAAAAATTGAAAAATTGAACAATTTTTTGAAACACTTTTTTTTAATAATGATTGATGAAAATATCACTTCTTAAAACCCATTATTCTAAAAAAAAAATAAACTTTCATAAGACGATTGAGAATTAAGATTCAAACTATATAGACAATTTGAATTATTTAAACCATGGGAACATTTATATTAGTTTTCAAAACATTGTGGCTTATTTATACAATCATTTTCTAAAATATAACCATTTAAAATGAAAATTTGAGCACCATTTGAATAGTTTTAATTTAATAATGATATGAATATTCCATGATATTTTTTATATTTTAAAATCACTAAACTGGGATAAATTAATCTTCAAAATATATTACTCTTTCTTGATAATAACCATAATGAAGTTATCTATGTTTCTTTCTATTTAATTTTATATAAATCCCTAATTAATTTTATTAGATCCATTTTCTTCCAATAATGATTTCTATCCTTAGGGTGTTAAACTAAGGTAAATATTTTATTCTAATCAAACTAATTTAATTATCCAAATATTTATACAACCATGTTTGAATCAAATATAGCTTCTCCTAATTTTGATGGATAGAAATATAAATAAAAATAATGATAAGAAAAAACATTCAAAAAGAATTTATAGTTTTTATACCATCAGCTATATCACTAATTAATTTATCAATTGAATGGTATTTATGTGATTATAATGTTTGTTCATTAGAGAGCATCTCTCCCTTATTAGATTTATCCAATTATATATTTTATGTTCTCCAAACGTAAAGTCTCAAAAAATATTATTCAACCATATTTAAATAAAATTTTAATTCCTTGAAAATATTTTCAATAAATTTAAAATGGATAAATTCTTCGACAACTAATATTATTTTTTATAAACTCTCTATGCCATACTGGTGTTTTAAAAGCCTAGATAAATACATTTATCACATTTTGAATAAATTTGTTTCTCATGAATCGTTATTACATGGAATGTGAAATTTATAACCAAAAAATAATAAATAACCAATTATATGCATCATATTTTAATATTTCGTAAGTTGAACTCATTATGATTAATCTAAGAAAATTACTATTAAAAACAAGAAAATTAGGTTTTATAGCTTTTACAAAAAAATATTTGGCAATTCATGGACATTTAATATTGTCTTACCCATTTCATGTAAAGGAATTTTTTCCTTTATACAAATTATTTTTTTCTACGTCTTAGATATAGAGAATTTATTATTATATCCATTTTAATTATCAAAATTAAAAATTAAAAATTTTATAACTCACTAAATTTGTGAATTTGGATTCATGAAATCATATTTTATTTTTAGTTTTGAATAAAATTAAAATAGATAATATATTTAGATAACTAATCAAATTTATGTGAAGAACTTATGTCCACATATACCACTTAGAATTTTCTATAATGACTAAGAAATATATTTTTCAAAAAATTATAAAAGTTTACATAGGTGTAGATAGATCCAAATGTAAATGTTATAGATTCCTAGATGATTTTTCCTTGTTAAGGAATTTATAATATTTCGTATTATGTAGACCATTAAAATAGGATTCACACACATAGTTTTTGTTTATATTTAACATATGATGATCGAAAATCATAGTATTTTTAGAGAGATTATGAAAAAACCAAAAAAAAAAAATATTTGATGTCATAAAATAATTTCATTTTATATACCATTTATTCATGTGAGGTTTTTTCATTTAACAAAAATAAATTATTTTAATAAGATTTATCTTCATTATATTCATAATGTTTGAAAGATTTATCATTAAAATTAATATATTTATCATTTTTATTTTTCACTTTCATATTATAACTGGAATGCTATCATATTATTATTATATTAAATTTTAAACCATAAAAAAACAAAAACATGAAATGATAACATATTATGAAATTTTAAATTCTCCATAATCTATAAAATTTACATTTGAGTTATCACTGAATGGTATATTATCATTAGCATCATTATTAAAATGTATAAATTTAGAGATACCACTGATCATTTTTCATGGACACCCATTATCCAAGTACCAAAATTCATTTTATGATTCTTCTATAAAAAGTTTCCTATAAAAAAAATTTAATAATTATTTTGTACCCATCTAAACATTGGAACTTGGAAAATATATATATATTTTTTGGTAATCCATATAAATTTTAATTTTTCTTAAAGGGTAATAGAGAATATAATGATTTAAAAATAAAATCCATAGTGTGACCAAGTGACTATGAAAATATCAAGGAGAATTCATTTTCATAATTTCCATTTATTTTTAACATAAATATTTAATAATATATTAACTTCCACTTGAAATTTGACATTGAATTTTTTAAACATTTTTTATTAAATATTATCATAAAGATGAGCATTTTAGTTTTGTATCTCATTCAAATAAATAATTTTATCATAAATTTTAGAACCTATAAAAAATGTGGATATATCTACCTTCAATCAATAAACATCATTTATTTAAATATCATTTTCTTCTAAAATAATAAAAATCATACTTATTTGATATCATTTGAAATTATATGGATAATAATTACATTTAATATTTTCAACTTGAATTATTTTTTTTCTAGAACTTGTTTTATTGTATGAGTTTCATGGACTATATATAATTTTTTTTATTTTTGGGAAGAATCTTATTCTTTATATATTTATAATATTTGAATTTTCTAATAAAATATCATACATTATGATGGAGTCTATCAATATATTTTGTACAAATTATCTTATAAAAAGTTAAAATTATATTTAGAAGAGGAATACCAATAAAAATATCATATACATTTTTATTAATCTACTATGCATAGGTTTTTGGTTTCTTATTATCCACAAGATTCATCACTAGAAACAGATTTTGAACTGTAACTTCAACCAATTTCCATTATTTTCATTTCACATTATTACTATTTTCTTCAATTTATTTCATTATTGATTATTGGGAAACTAGTATTAATGTGAAATGCTTTTTTCCTTCATAACTAAAAAATAATTATCAATATTACCTTTAATGTTTTATTTATTACAAGGGATATTCATTTTTTCGTCGTTGAGTAGTACTTTTGTATTATCCCCTAGGAAAAATATACAACATGGTAACTTTATCATCATTTCAATTCAAAATTAAAAGAGTATGTGATAATAAGAATTTCATACATAAAGGCAATTCATTTTTCTAAAAACTCTACTTAAGAAATAATTTTTAAAAAATAACCAATAATGAAATAAATATCCAATAAGATCACCCATTGTGTATTCCATGAATTTTTTTCATTCATCAATAAATACCTTTTCATCATGTCATTTAGTTGTTAAATCTATTAAGACACATATAATTATAATTTAATTATCAACATTTTCTCATATGTCACTTTTACAATTAACAATACATTTAAATATATGAAAGATTTGATTTATTATTTCACATTATCTGATTTTAAACACTTTATTATCATATCATAACATTCCAAACATAGTAAATATATGTTTATATGAGCCTAATTGATTAACATGGAGAATTATCAATATTTCATGTTTTATTTTACTTGTATACACATGGGTATAGATATTCCAACTAATTTCAAATTAAAATGGTTCCTTACCTTTTTATATACAACAGATCTAATACCATAATTATTATTCTACTATATTGGGTCAAAATTATGTTGTTTTATAATTTCCCTATGATTTTCCTACAATAAATTGGGATCCGTGTAAGAATATATTCTATGTGAGACTACTAACAACTATAATATGGTCCCTCAAAGAGTTAAGGAATTTTATATTTCTACCTATCATTCAAAATAAATATTAACATCACAATAAAAATCATTTCTCCATGGATATTTATTTTTGGATAAGATTTTCAGAAATAAAACTAAAATATATAAAATCTAGAGAATTATCCTTATTATGAATTTTTATATACTATAGCGAGAATGACCAAAATCTCATGAGGAAGTGAATTTACCCTTTAATTTTTTTTTAGAACTTTTCATCATTGTTAATAATTAATATTGTTTAAATATAAATATAAATGGAAAAATTATTTTTAGAGTTTTTTTATTGAATTGATCACACTATAATTTCCCGCACTCAAATATATATATATATATATATATATATATGAAATACTCAAACTGTCGAATCTTAAACATTAATGGGAATCAACACCCTTTAAAACATCTATTATAAACCATAGAGGCATGACCTAGTATCTTTCTTTTAGGGTAGTGACAGAAACAAAAATTACACTTCACCAAACAATGGAACAAATTCTCCCACAATGGTTTATCAGTTTGGAACTACTGATATCATGAATTTTGTTTGGTATTTATAACCTGATAGTCAGAGCATATTTAGTTAGTATTAACCAAACATTATTACAAATTGAAAAAATGGATGGAATTAATGACCACATAAACCATATTAAAATGAATTCATCTGAGTATTGATCCATGAATGTTCTCTCCAGTTCAAGAAGAAAAAATTATTGATGTTTAGTCAAGAGCATTTGTTTATTTCCATGTTATATCACAAAGTATAGATAATTAATATCCTCAAACATATTACTACACTTGTTCTATAAAACTCAATATATTATGTTTCCTCATAAACATGATATTAAATATTGTAACACCATTAAACATAATCATTCTAAAATAATAATATGTATGTATCTATAATTAATTACTTTAAACTTTTTTAGTTTTATCATTCCCAAAAAAATATCCATGATATTTTTTTCATTATTTTTATATTGAAATTTTTTTGAATAATTAATATAAAATTAATAATCAATAATAATAAATATTAATGGTTATTTGAACACACCCATAAGTATGAAAGGCATCCTATTCATATTTCAAAAAAATGAACTAGAAACTCATAGATTCTAATAATCAAGAATGATTAGTAATCGGAGGTTATGAGTAGTAAATATGGTGTACAATTATTCAAAATAAAAGTCATTAACAAAAAAATAATTAATAAGAACTGAAAAATAATAAAATAAAAAACACTTAAAAATTACTTTGAATAGAAATGTCTCAAATATATAATATTTGAAAATAGTGAATCATAGAAAATATTCCAATTTGGTATTGTTAATTACTCCTGGTAAGATGGACTTTTGGTAGTCCCATACAAACAGTATATCCAAATTTATAGTATTCCAAGTCCCATTGTAGGTCAGAATCGACATTTTATTGAATAATATAGGTATATGGTTGAACCTTTTTAATTATAGTCAGTCTTATGTTGTCAGTATTTTACTCATGGGGTTGATCAATGAAATTAAATAATAATCTATTATGATAAATAAATTTTTTATAAAAGATTTTAATAACTTATGGTCAATATAATATATTCTTGTGGCAAGAGAAAAAGATTGAAATTATATGAAAGTATATATTATGGTCAATGAATAGTCATGTAGTCGATACATAGCACACAATCTATCCCTATTTACACTAATGATCGATCCATTAGTCATTCTTTGGGATAAGTCCTATGCTCACTTAAGTATTGTTTATATGGTCAGTCAAGGATTATGGTCACACGACTCCCATTCATGTGTAAATGTAATATATATTTTATATACTCTTACTAATGTTAGGCTGTTCACATCTATTATCATGTAAATATAACAATGTATCTATTTAAAGGTAAACTAGAATTCATTTAGGATATCTATAGTTCATAAAAAAGAGGATAAAGGATAAAAATGAAATTAAAACTACTCAAAAAAAATTAATTATATTATGATTATAAGGGTAAAAAATTTAATTGTAAATAACTTAATAGAATAACCAACTAATGTTTCAAATGTGTCCTTGGTATGAATCCTTCAGTTTATAATGATTTGAATTTTTTATTTTTTAGTAAGTGGTCTTCAATATTTTTACTCATTCTCAAAGTAAGTGTTAATTGTTTCCCGTTAAATAATAATGGTTTATGAAATTTTATTTTGAAAACTTATTTGGAGAATAATTGTTTTTTTGAATATCAATGAATGTTTTATTTAATTAAATAAAATTATTAAAGAAAATTTAAGGATATTTCATTCATTTTAATGGACTAATTTTTTTTCTTTTATTCATTAAATACCTGTGTTGAAATTTTTAGTCTCAACCTGCATTTTCAAATAATTTTCACAATTCTCATTTATTAGAATGTTATATTATAAATTGAGTCTTTCTTATGAGTTTTAGAATGAGTGAAGACAAATAATAATGTAAAGAGTTTGAATTAAAGGGTAAATACTCATATAAAAGGATGGATTATATATATAATAGTATACCAAATTCTATAATTCTCAATATTTAAAATGATATTTTATATGAGTGACTCAATATTAAATATTAATATTGTAATTTCAATTGTTAAATTTGGAATAATTTAGTTGGTATAAAATATATTAATTAAATGATTATTTTTTATTTGAGCCAAAACGTGGAGTGAGGATATGGGGAGCTAAAATACTAATGGATTCATATATAATGCCTAATTTGTAATGGATTATTAGAAAACATGTGATTTATTATAGTATGTATGATTTTAGTTCTGTTATTATGGAGTATACAGATCATTATTCTAATTTTGAAAATTCAAAATAATAAATTTCATAATTGTAAGTTTTAATGGTTTGTGGTTAATTATATAATAGTAAAATAATTAAATAAAATAATTCATTATACTATTTCTTTTGAAATATTGCAGTAAAATTGGATATCATTAGAGAAACTCTGAAATATGATATTTTTTTGACTCCCACAAAATAAATCTAAAAATATACTATAAAATACCCCATGAAGGGTAATTGAGTTTATATAAATAATGATCTTTTAATGGATAAATATTTAGAATATTTCCTCATGTCAAAACACATTTAGATAAAAATAAAAGGAAGAATGTTAAAAAAATTATCACCAAGAATGAAAATATTTTCTAATTATATTTATATATTTGGAACAAATATAGTTTTAAAATTTTTATTCAGATATAAAAATATAGACTCACAAATAAAGATATAAATGAATAGTGATTCAAATAAAGATTTTATGAAAAAATATTATTTTTAATAAAAGGATTCTCATGTAGTAATCAATGAGATATCACATACTTTCTTGAAATTATTGTCCATTTTGAGTGGATTATGGTTAAAAGTTAGAGTAAAATTTGTTTTAGAGAACAACATATTTACATAAGAGGATTCAAGAATAAAATAATCTATTAAAATAATAGATCCCAAAATGAAAAAACTTTATTTATGTGTAAAACCATCCAATGGATAAGATAAAAAATAGTTAATGAGAATGAAATAAAATCTATAATAATTCATTACAAGAACCGTATTGGAGAGAGGAAGAATTTAGTGATTGAATATTATTGGAAAACGGAGGAGCGGGTTTCTCACTTATTGGATAAGGATTGAAATTTAAATGATCTTAATGAAATATGAAAATATAAAAAGGGAAATATTTGGGTCAATCCCATTAAATCCTAAATAAGTGGATTCCATAATGATGTAAACATAGAATATATGTATTTAAGTATTATTCTTAATAATTTTTTTAGAACCCATCCATAAAAATCCTAGAATTCAACTGATAAAATTTTGGAGTTTTTGGGACCATTATAATTATGATCTAAAGAAAAAGGGTTCAAGTAATGAAGAATGTTTTTTTTGAAATATCTCAATATAAACCAAGATACGTGAGGGTTGAGTTTTTTAGGATGCATTTTATCTATGATAACCATGGACCTATGGAAAGGTACTATAGTCTGAAAAACAATGGATTTGGAATTATGAAATCCTTCACTCCCATCTCAAATATGATGAAATTTTGAATCAGAATAAATTATATTTTTTAAGAGAATAGGTATCTAGATTTTGATTATTTTAAATATTAAATGAAACAAAGTCCACATCATACACCATTAGATAATATCATGAAACAACCATTATATATATAAGGAATTAAAGAGTGGAGGTTGTTGAATTATGATTTTACTATTTATCAATAAAGGATGAAGGATTAATGAAATATTCAAAATGGGAAAACAAATATGAGGTAGTATTAATGGATTTCAAATGGGATAAGTACAAACCATGCATCTTTGGATTATTAAATTCCATAAAATGGAAAATGAAAAAAATAGACATATTTTTTGTTATATATGGGAAGAAACATGGTATAGTATTTTAAGGATGATGCATCAAAAAGGAGGCATATAAAAATATGACCATTATAACATTGAAGTTGTTGTTCATAAAAACGAATGTGGAAGATAAAAAATCAATTTTCCAGAATGAGTTTCTTATAGCACATGAGCCTCAGCCTAGTTTCTGAGGTATCCTTATGTGCATCCACAAGGCCCATGTTCAAAACTAGGTAGAGGCATATTTATGGACACTGTAGCAGTACTGTAGCAGGAACTATAGTAGAACTGTAGCAGTATTGTACACTGTGTGGGGACTGTAGCAGAAATGTACACTGTATTGGTACTGTAGTAGAACTGTACACTGTGTGGGGGCTGTAGCAGACACTGTTGTAGTACTATAGCATGTATTGTTCCGTACTGTAGTAGCTGGAACTATTCAACTTGGGCCAACAGTTTGGGCTTTGAGTCCATAAGGATTTTGATCCACCCTGGACTTCGGGTCCGTATAGCATTCGGGCCCCCTTTAATGCCTTCGGGAAAAATCAATGCCTTCATGCCAAATGCAGTTGCCCCGAATACACTATAGAATAAGGAGCAGCCCTAGAAAGGGATTTAGAGCAGGAGCACTCCCCAGAGTAGAGCCAAATGGATTTATCAGAATGAGATGGTATGGCTATGCCATTGGGACCACCCTGTTCTTGCATGGAAAGCCTAGCCATATGACCATGCGAAGGTAGAGAGTTACTATCATGATGCAGATGTTGGGGAGGGGAATTTCCATTTAGATAGTCTGGTGTAAATCCCTAAGAACTTTGGGTCATGTAATCTCATAAGCCTACAAGCCATGTAATCTCTAAGCCTACAGACTTTGTAAGGGTTTCCCCTCATCCCTTGAAAGGGGAATTATCAAAAATCAACAAAAATGAAGGCCTTCAGGCCATTCGGTCAGAATGAGCTTTTTTTATATAATATCACCCAATGGATGACCATAATAATGTATTGGAATAAAGGTTTAATTAAAGGTTTAATTGACATAGACCAGCCATAATCCTTGACTTTACGCTTTTTGTTATATTCCAATATCACCATGAATTAATTTAAAAAAACTATTATCCAATTAATGTTGGTTTAAGTGATTGAAATGATCCATGGGGTGGATTTATTTTAAAAATATAAATAATTAGTATTGAATGATAAATTTTGAATGTACATTCTATAAATAAGTGGATGATGTTTTTGAATCTGGGATCATAAATGGAATTAAGGTCATATCAATAATTTCAATTGGTGATGGAGAAATTGAATTGGAATCAAGAATATTTTATGGGACCAGTCATTATCTAGAAATAATTTTGATATAAATCCTAATAAATATTTTCATTAGGTATCAAGACATATATGGAATAGAATAAGGGATATTAGCCATATACCATACAATTTCATAACCTTAAGATGGAGGAGGATGGAACCAACAAGATAGGATATAAAAAGATATATTTATGTATGAGTTCCTATATTATTTATTTTGACCTAAAGAATCTATGATCAATGTTATTAGGATATATAATGTCTATACAAGAAGACTCTCTTGATGAAAAGTTTTTCTCATGATTGGATCGAATGGTGAAGGAATTTAGTGGGGATTTATGTAAAATATAAAAATGATTTTTATCCTCACATGGGAATGAATATGAATTTTGAGAAGAGTAAAACAAGTTTTGACAATTGGAATTAGAGAATTTTTGTACTATGGTCCTCATATTATGTACATTAATAATTAAATAATAATAATTATTTTTTAAATGTGTGATTGATATTACAGGGAGATTCTTGAATAATTTAAATTCCCTTTTTTGTATGATCCTAACGTTTTCTTGTGATGTATAGAGCTATTTTACAGGTACTATTTCTCATTCTATTCAGTATATCTCATTCAGGTTTTACATTGGTGAGTTTTTTTGTGAAATTGGAAAATTTTGGAAGGAAATGGGTCAGTTAACTTTTGGAACATGGTTTGTACTAAGAGTGCACCTATCCCAATAAACCATGTGAACCCAAATATAGAATATACATTTGGTGGGTGCATATTTTTTCAAACCACATTCCCTCTTAGTAGAAATCATGTGAAATGCCTTGGTGAGGTGAACTGTTAGGCACATGTTTAGAGAAAACTATCCACCATATATTGGAAACTATGCTTGATGAATTTTGAAGCCACGAAAATTATATTAAAAATTAATAAACACCACATAATTCACCCTCACTTGACCCCATTCAACCTTTTGAGGTTCTTGTCCAAATTATGTGCCTTCCTATATCCATTATTGATGATTCAATCTAGAAATAGAATATCTACACCTCCCTCGATAATATATTCTAATCATGTATGGTTTCCTTCATCTATCCCATCTTTTTCTCATTATTTGTAAGGATATTTTTTTCTATATGTGATGGATCTAGATATAGGATTTCATATATCTAATCGGTTTGATATTGGATTTATGTTTTGATTGAGATTTCATTACTCAACATGGTCATTATTGTTCTGCTTCAATTGAGAGTTTCATTTCGTAAGTGTCTCTCATCAATATTGAGGTAGGTGGTCTGAATTTATTTCCCATAGTCATTAGTTCCAATTTTTTGTATGTTTTAGAAACTTCTATTCTAATAATTTATAATTGAATATTTAATTGAATAAATTAATTGTTTGATAAACTTATGAAATCATGAAATTGATTAATTGAGTTTCCAATTGAATATTATATGAGTTGAACATGGGAAATTGATTTGGGTAATTGTGTTTAAGAAATTGGTGGAATTATATTAATTAATTATATAATTAATTAATCAAAATTTAGGATTGTGTAATTTATAGAAAATTGGGATTATGTAATTGGTCAATTCATTTGATAATAATGAATTGAAAATGGGGACTATGAGATGGTTGGATTGACCTTAATGGGTTAATTGGTTATTTGAATTGAATATTTAAACATGGTTTACTAGGGAAATATTCAAATTATTTCATGTGAATAAACTGTAGAATCATGATTGGTTGTGACAATTTGTAATGGTGTGTCGTGATGTGGAATTTTCTATGAATAGGTTACTGATGATTAAACAAGACGAATGTGATATAAGCGATATATGTTTTTAATTTATATATGGGTGTGGGAGATGGGATAATGCATCAAAATACCACTTATGAGAAGAATTTGTATATTAATATGGGATAGATAATGATATATAAAAATCTCACATGTGTGATTAATTGATAAATGAGTGTGGGACATAGGCTTCTTCTTCCCAATTTATATATGTGACTTCCTGGTGTATGTGTGTGTTCCACAGACTTCTTCTTCAAAATCCAATAGCAATAATAGATTGTTGGAACTCTAACAGATGCTTCAAATAACCATGGGGTACTATACATGGCGTTCTAGCCCAAAATGTTAACATTGGACAATGGTTCTAGTTGACCATAATATGAATTTAATTGAGATTTTAATTGTTAAACATGATATTGTGATATGTGAAAACCCTATGGGATATTTTAAACTCCATGATGGGTCGATGTACTTGTTGATGGTTTGAGTGCCCTCTAGAACCCGGGGGATTATATGGTTAATTAAAGAACAATTAAAAATGTGATTATTTTATACTTATGAATTGTACTTTAATCTTCAAACAACTTCATAAAATTTTATTGTCTGGATATTTGTTAGAAATTATTGCTGGTGGCCTATTGAATTGTACTCAAACCCTACTTAAGCTTCTTAATCAGAACCTAAATAGACATTATGCTTGATAAATAGGATAAGGTAAGCAAACCAATGTTGGATGGCTGAGTAGGGGTAGGGAATGGATGGGGAAACCAGACACGGTGCTGAGGCCCACATGGGTGTGTCGATGTGTCTTTATTTAGATTGATCATTTGACACATGACACATAGTCAATAAGAGAAGTATACTATTTAGTTTTGGTTATTCTATTCCAGTTTTCGTCATCATGTGATATTGTTTTGGTTTGGTTATTGGTTATATAATTTGGATATTGATTATTTATTTTTTTTGTTGTACTACTTTGATTTAGAGGTTATAGTCTCCCCCATGGTCAATATTAGACCCTTCATAATAGTCGGTAGACTCTTGCATATGTGGAGGTGCTTCTGAGGTCATTTGACTAAATGACATGGGGAACCAGTATGTGGCACCTGGGCCCAGATGTTACAAAGTGGTATCAATGTATCTTTTATTATATTTTATTTTATATTAAAAATTAGGAATGGTATAAATTATTATAGTATGAGTCGTGCCTCGGTTAAGAGCTCATTCATGGGATTAGATAACCCATATACGAGGGTAAAATCTAGGTATATAGGGTGGGGTAGTAGTTGTTGATTTGATTTGTTATAGCATCATTCCATTTAACCTTGATCTATACACATTTTATGTGATTTAATTATTTTTTATGATATTTTATCAAATTTTACTCATGATATGGTATGGTACAAGAGTTGAGTATGAATGCATAAATTTAAAAACAAGTTATTTATTATGACTTCAATCATTTTAGGCAGCCATGAGAAACTAAGTTTTTGTTATGTTATATAATTTAAAGGACATTCCTTTCTTGTGTAACTGAACTAAAGAAAGTTCCTAATAAGGAGTTTAATTTTTTTAAATGGAAAACATATTGAAAATGGGTGTCTAATTAGGTTTGAATAACGATAATGAGTTTACCTTTTTTTAATCATTCTCATGATGTTGGATGTTTAAGGGTAGTGGTAGTGCATCAGTTTTGATCATGTGGACAATACAAAAGGAGGAATGACTTGATATTGGTTCTTTTGAAACCTTGATTAATAAATGTGTTATGGGTTTTTATGCATCCTAAGATATGTGATTGGAATTATAGAGATATTAACCCATAATAATGATTGATTAGAGGATAAAATGAGTGCATGGTTAGAAATATTCCTCTAGTAGTGGAACATGTGGAACTGGTAGTGTCATGTGAGGAAGTTGTAGAGTAGTTTAACGAGAGCCTTTCTTGATTCATATAGTTTATGGAATGATTCCAAGGGTGGGTTTTGAAAATCATGTCTAATCTGACATGGGAGTTCTAGTTGAAGCTATGTTTGAATTTTATTTGAGAGGGAAGACCAAATGATGTTGAGTTCTAGATTGAGTTCATCCATACTATACTTGAAAACCTAGAGACTCTTTCTGCAAAAAGATTCAAGATGGAAACATATATGTTATGTGTCTAGGTGATGTATTGGTGGGATATCCAAACTATTTATGGACAACTCGAGATTATGGAATGGAAAAACATTCAGGAGATGTTCTTGGAGGAGTTTTACCCGGAGACTCGCATTCATGAGATTGACTATTACATCACCTGAGGTGGAAAATTTTTTACACCATGGATAATGGGATATAATGGCATGCCATTCTGGGAAAATTCATCATCAATAGAAGGAGATCTCCGAACAAGTTTCCAAACATTTTTTTGTTAATAAAGGTGAAAATGATGATGTCTTTACACCCTTAGTGGAATGGTTTCGAGAATATTTCCTGAAAACTTTTCAGAGCTTCCAACTAAGAGAGATATATGATTAATATTTTAGCTCATTTTGGTGGTTGGGAAAATTTTTTTTCCACCATAAAAAATGGAGAAAATAGAGATTCAAGATCATAATACTCAACTAGAAGAATTGTTTGATAATGGTTTTATCCATCTGAGTACATTACCTTTGGGTTCTCTAGTTTGGTTTGCAAAGAAGGATTATGGGAGTTTGTGATTTGGTGTTGATTACTAGATGTTAAACTAGATAATAATGAATAATTGATATCCTCTTCCAAATATCATCGCCCTATTTGACTAGTAGTGTGGAGATTGTGTTTTCTCCAAGATTTACTTGAGATAAAGGTGTCATCTATTGTGTTTTAAACCTTATGATATACCTGATACTTCTTTTAGGAGCGGGTATGGATTATATGATTTCACTGTGACGTCATTAGGGTTGTCAAATAAACCATAATGGTTTATGGATTTGATGAATAGGATATTCGATCCATACATTGTTCATTTTTTTGTAGAGTTTGTGGATGAAATATGGGTGTACCCCAAGACTCATGATGATCATGTCCATCATCTTGGAATCATCCTAATTACACTAAGAGAGAATATATTATATGATAATATATATAGGTTTCATTTTGGGATTATTGAGGTACACTGTTTAGGTAACATCATCTGGGAGGATGGTGTGTTAGTTGACCCATTGAAAGTGCATATAGTTGTTTCTTGGGATAAGCACAAAAATGTTTTTGATATCCACAGTTTTCATGGATTGGCAGGTTATTATTGGAGGTTCATCCAAGAATTTTTTTAATAGGTAACACTACTTTGGGGCTTTTAAAATAATGGATTAATGTTTGAATGGTTGGAATCATGTGATAATTATTTCTTATAGTTAAATAATCAATTGACCATTGAAAAAATCTTGATCCTACCCGAGCTATATGAGGAGTATACGGTGTTTTTTAGGCCACAAGGATTGGGAATTGAGGAGTGATGATATAGGGAGATTGATTTGTGGTGTATGGGTTATGGCAGTTGAATCCACATGAATGGAACTATTCTATTAATCGCCATGAATTAGCTATATATATTAATGACTTGAAGTGTTGGTATAATTGTCTATTGGAAAATTAATTTACTCTATATACAGATCAAAAGAGCCTAGTGTATATCTTTTAATAGAGAGACATGACTACCTAGTAGTGAAGGTGGGTTGATTATATGTTGTATTTTGATTTTCATCTAGCATATATGTTTGGGAAGGGAAACAGTGTGGATGAATCATTATGTCATATATCTAAAACAATTTTAGTTTAAAAGTCTAGTGCTTAGTGGAAAATGATGAATTTACTAGACATGATACACATTGTGGTTCAGGAGGGTCAAGAGAAGATGACTCTCATGTTAGTATTAGCAACGTATACACTTTTGAGATGGATTTAAGGAAGGATGTGTGATGATCTGGAATGTTTGGCCTTGAGGGAAGGCCTTATCCTGGGGATTCACCTTCATATTAGACAATAGAGGTGGAGGATATCATCTATGTTGGGAATATATTTTTTTGTTCCAATTATTAAATAGAAGGAGATGATGCATGAATTTTATTTCTCCATGTTTGTGGTGCATCCAGGTGTGAGAAAAATGTACCATGACCTATGATGATATTTCTGGTGTCAGCATGAAAAAAGATATAGCAAGGTTCATGATGCGATGCTATACATGTAAATATGTGAATGTTGATCATCAATGACCTGGTGATTTATAACTACCATTTTCTATTATAAAATATAATTGGGATGTTGTTACCATATATGTTATGGCTGGTATTTGAGGGATACCCAACAAAAATTATGATATCATGGTGATTGTATATCGGTTGACTAAGGTAGCACATTTCTTGCTGGTGTGGGAGACTTTCTTAGTGGATCATTTGGGAGACCTATATAACTATGATATAGTCCATGTGTACGGGTTAAAATGTACTTTTTTATAATTTGAATCCCATTTTACTTCACTCTTCTAGTAGGGACTTCAAAAGGTTCGTGGTATGTATATTTTATTGAGTGTGAAATTCCAACCACAACCAGAAGGGATGTTGGTGCATACTATACATGTTTTGGAGGATATCATCCAATTGAGTATTCCAAAATTTTGTGGGACTTGGGAGAAGTGGGAAACACTTGTGGATTTTCCCTATAAAAAAAATTATCATAAAACTATTCAAATGGAAATATATGAGGCTATTTTTGGTAAGACACTAATATCACCTCTATGCTAGGTTTTGGTGGGTGATTCAGAGGTTCTGGGACTGAATCTCATGCAGAATACATTTGATCGGGTTTTTATCATTCAGAATTGTATCACTATGGATCAGAGTATGAAGAAGTAATATACCATTAAAAAAATATGATCCCTTGAGTTTTCAATGGGTGGGAGTGTGTTTAGAAATATGTATAATATATTGGTCCACCGTTAAATTCAATGACATTGGAATTTGGCACACAAGTTTGTTAGACTTTTTGAAGTTGTGAAGAGAATCAGGTAGGTGGCATACTAATTAGATCATACATTTATATATAGTGTTATTCATGATGTTTATAATGTTTCAAACCTTTTTAGACATCACACCAACCCTTATCACATGTTTAATGTGGATAATATTGAGCTCGAGACAAATGAATCCATTGAGGAGAAGCTGATAAGTGTGTTGGATCACAGTGAGAAAGTGTTGTGGGGAAGGATGATAAATATTGTTCGTGTATTGTGGATTCATGGTCATGTTCAGGAGGAAAATATAATATAGAAATGGATATGTGGGATCAATTGAAAGATATTTTTAACTCTAAATATTATATATTATTTGTAGTAGAGCTAGATGATGTGATGTTATAAGGTAGGGAGACTATTAGATCCCGAACATTTCTAGAGATGTATTAAGCTCATTTAAATGTAATTTTTTATTTCTGTTGTTATATATCATTTGAAATGTAAATTGGGTAATTTTTGAGTGAAATTGGAGAATTTTGGATGGAGATGGGGTACTACACAGTTGGTGCATGGTTTTTCCAAACTATGCGCCCAGTCCACCAAATTGTGTGACATAGAATGAGGGGATTCGCAGGACAAGCACATGATTTTTAAAACTATGATATCTATTAGTAGTTAGCACACAACACCCATGGGTGAGGCATTCAGTTATGTACACTATTTGGGAAAACCATGTGGCCTGTAATAGAAATCATGAATGCAGAATTTTAAACTCTTGAAAATTAGATTAAAATTTCCTAAACTCACAAAACATCATCCTAACTCGACCATATTTTACCCTGAAAATTTCATTCATTTCTATAGGTACCCAAATGGATTACAAGGCCTTCTAACATCCTTTATTTATGATTTGAATCCCTAAATGAAGATATAACCCTCTCTTCTTAAGAGATTCCCATCCTATGTGATTTTTTCCCTCTCTCCCTTCCTTATCTCATCCATTAAAATGGTTTTACTCTTTTATTGATGTATCTAGATATAAGATATTTTATATCTAAACCATTCCATATTTAATTTTTTTTATCTAGATGTCACTCCTCATCGTGATCATTTTTGTTCTGTTTCAAATGGGGTTTTTCATTGGTGACCATTTTCCATAATTTTTAGGTATGTGGTGTAAATTCAATTCCTATACTCTTAAACTCAAATTTTATGTATTTTTTGTGGAATTTTATTTAGAATTTTTGATTATTGAATCATGAATTGAATTAATTAACTGATTCATTAATTTATGAAACCATTGAATTGATTAACTGTGTTTCCCATTCAATATGAGATGATCTTAACATTTGAAAATTCATTTGGGTACTTTTGATTATGAAATTGGTAGAATTATATTAATTAATTATTTAATTAACTGATGGAATGTTGTGACTGTAGAACTGATGGGAAAATTGGATTTCATAACTTGTCAATTAATTGGATATGATTTAGTGGAAAATTGGGTTTATGAGATGGCTTAGTTAACCAAAATTCATTAATGGGTTATATCAATTGAATATTTCAACATCATTTAAGGGTGTATTTCTAAAATTATTTCATGTGACTGAAGTGTTGAATCATGATTATTTGGGGATAATTTCAATATCCACCTACTTGTATGGATTTTTTTTGAAATATCTTGTTTTAATGACAAAAAACGATGATTATTTTGGTACTAATTTTTCTCATATTGTATCATTTCATTTTATAGGATAAGACTACTTCTATAATATTTTTTGCTACGATTATAGAAATACACCATTGGCTGGGAGACACCGTTTTGACCAAGATGAGTCATCACTAGACGGGAGTCACTGTTACATCCAAGACAAGATATCACCAAACAGGATTCACCGTTACAACAAGGATGAGCTACTGCTAGACCGAGTCCCCATCATTTCAAAAAAAAGATCTACTCCTTGAGGAGTCACCGCCAGGATGAGTCAACACCAGAGGGGAGTCATCAACATATTCTTATTATTGGTGATGTATATGGATGTTGGAGTGAATGGTATAATGTAAAAATATATTCTTGGATAGTTTGAACAAGCCCTCAAGACATAGTAATCTTTGATCTGGGTATTTTAGATCTGGTGCACCTATTTAAACATGAAATATATACCTATCTTATTTAGTATCTAATACAATGAAATAGAACACAACCAAAAAAATTATACGCTACAATATTATTTACTTAAAAACCTACCCGAGCGAACAACAGAAAGTGATAACATGTTGTTTCACATTCTGTGAAGATCTAACAACATAAAATCATAGAATACCATACTAAGATCATCCAAGACCCTGATAGTGGTCAAACAGGAATCTATGAGTAGATTTTTTATGATCATATGTTTTCTACAAACTTATCGAACCATGCTCAAACTCGAAACAAGTACTGATCTATGGAATACGAACATACAAAACACATTAGAGTATCTTTTTTATATTCATATTTTTTTATCTATTTTTCTTTTAGGATTTTTTTTCATATTATCCCACACATAATGTCTTCTGCACAGTCTTGGATAATAATTGTTATTATCTTCTTCATCATTTTGTTTCTCGTTTTTTTTTGTGGAAGAGGTCCATGTGTGACCTGTGCTATTCATAAATCACACAAATAACTATGGAAGTGGATTTTTTATCCTGGAAATCTTGTTGTTGTTGACTTTATACCAAATCTAGGTTGTGGATTTATTTTATTATAGTTATAATCTTCTTGGAAATGGGTGATTTCTATGTGGGGGGATTATGTCTCACCTTGAGACTGAACCTCTTGTTCATTCTATTGTTTCACTATGTTAATTGATTTTTTACTATCATATACAAGGTAAATTTTTATTATCAATTATTTTTATGATAAATAATCTTTACTAGTTTTGATATTTGTTCTTTTCTAACTAAATTTAGTTCAAATGTTATGGTATTTCTAGTAAATATTTTAACTAGAACTTAATCATTATTTATGAAATATTTCAAAAGGATAAATCCTATATCGATAGGCTATTTTGGTTAAGGGGATTTTACATTAACATAATCTTAAACAGAATGTTTTATTGGGGTATTAATTAACCCCCACATTAGTTACTGAATCAAACAAACATTTTGTATCACATGATAGTTTATTTTATATATATTATTAGATTTTTAACGTTGATTTTAGTTTTATTACAAATATCTCAAATTTATTTCATTTCAAAATTTTAGTTCTTTATGGATAATAGACAAGTGGAATCTATTACCAATAGTGCTCCATATTTTAATTCTACTAACTACGATAAATGGAAAATAAAAATGAAAATTCATTTACAATATATAGGTTTTGACACATGGACTATAATAAAAGGTCATTATGAAATACCAAAAACTCATAAAAGTGAATGGATTAATGCTACAAAAACTTCTTACAATAATAATTTTAAATATATGAATTCCTTGTTTTGTTCTTTGGGATGTGATGAATTCAATAGAATATCAACTTCAAAATATTATTTTGAAATATGGGATACACTATTTGTCTCACATAATGGAACATCAAATGTAAAATAATTCATATTAAATACATACAAACTCAATTATGATACTTATAAAATGAAATATGATTAACCTATTTCTGATATGTATATCAGGTTCAATTAAAGAATGAATAGTATGTACTCTCTTGTAAAACAAGTGATAGACCAAGAACAAGTTACGAGACTGCTGAAATTCTTTCTAGACTGATGGAGAGAAACATCTGTTTCAACCAGAGAATCATGTGATGTAAGTAAACTATCAATCAATGAAGTGATAGGAAAGCCGGTGATGTATGAATATTATCATAATGTCAAAAAAATGATTTATGAAGATGAATTAAAAATAAAACAAGTTTCCTTAAAATATAATATATCCAAAAAATAGAAAAACTAAAAATTAATGATTCAAGCGTGAAGGATATCTAAATGATAGTGATAAATTTATTGAACACATAGACCTACGATTCAAGAGATTTTATAGGAAAAATATGTTATTCAAAAAATAATTTTTCATAGGAGATTATGATAACAATGTAATTCTTAAAAAGGATTGGAAAAAGGATGACACTAAAAATAATGTCACCTGGTATGAGTTCAAGAGAAATTGTCACATTAAAGCTAACTATCAAATATTGAAATATAAAAAAAAAGTTTTAGGATAAGGAAAGAAGATACAAAAAACTATAAAAGTAACATGGAGTGCCTATAATGGAAGATCAAGTGACTCAGACACTAATCAAGTAGAAAAGTTTTACTAATCCAATATTTACTTTATCACAAGCATATAAAAGGTACAAACAATTTTCACATTTCAATGACAATTGTTTCATAAATTTCAAAAAGTGGAGAAAATAATGACAGTGAGGAAACAATTACCTATAAAGACCTATTTTATTACTGTAGCATGATGAAATAATCCTTTCATGTTTTGAAATGTAAATATAAGTCAATCAAGAAATAGCATGCCTTAACTGAACATGTAAAACAATATTACTATTAAAATTGATAAAAAAGATCAACTATTAAAATAAAAAAGTGAATTAATATTTAAAAATGATAATCTAAAGAAATAAATTGAAAAATTTACCAATGGAAAGAAAAAAATAACTTAAATACTAGTAATGTAACACCCTAAGCTTCTACGGTATGTTTCCCTTTGAATAATACAATAGCTTCTGTTGTATGCAACTTCAAGTTCAAACACACCACAACCAATCAAACTAGACATTATGAATTATAAAACCCACTTTTTGATATTTTATTATTTTTATCTTTCAAAATGGACTTCATTTTTGGATTTCGAATATCGAAATTAGCTTTCAGTGAATTTTTGTTATTTTTCTGACAACTATCAATTTTAGATGAATAGTGAAAAAACACAACGTTATTGGTTAAAATTGAATTTTTATTTAAATAATTAGTTATTTTATTTTAATTTAATTTAGATCAAAATAGATAAATAATACCTATATATGTCCAACATAATTCATTGAGGTTACTTTATAAAAATATTATATATATAAAATTATATCAAACTTTTTATCGTCTTTTACCCAACACCTAGGAGCATTGGCATATTTGTATAAAACATAATTTTACGACTTATGTGAGTTGAATTTAAAAAATAAAATATAAACATATAATATCATTACGTAATATGTGGTTCAATAATTTGAAAATATTTTTTGGTTAATAGTAACTTTTGACTTTTATTTACCACGGTTAAATGTAAATAGGGTAATTAATTGTAAAAATGATATCATAATTAACCTAACACAAGTAATTAGTCTTTTGGATAAGTATAATTCGACCAAATAAACCTTAGAAATAAAATATGATCCCTTTTGGTCCACATTTATTAGATTAGGACATTCATTATTATTTTATTTAAAGAAGAGTTAAAAGAGTAAAATTCAATGTTTAATAACTAAACCATTTCTAATATAGGGTTATATATAAGATGAATGCGACTGTAAATTTTAATTATAAAGATAAAGAAATTTCATAAATTTTTGAATTTTATTTATTATTTTTAGACATTAAAAAATTTAATTTATTTATAACACAATGATGTGCAGTAATTGCCTTATTAATGAACGATTAAAATAATTGATATTATAAATTTCTAAATAATTGTAATTTGAGACTATTGATGAATTTCACTAATTTTATAGGTTATCATGACATGTTATGGTTGGTTAAATAAATTTTATTCGAAATTATAATGTTTTTATGGCTTTCAAAACAAATCCAATACTAAATAGTGTCAAAATTGACATAATTGATTTTTTAAAACAAATATTATATTATTAATTGATATAATTTTCCTAAAAATACAAGGATATACCAAAGGAGTTAGATAAGGTAATATATATTAATAATTAACCACATGGGGTTCTCTTGGATTGTTATTATATGTTTATTAACCATATAATATAAAATACAATGATACATGGTAAATATCAAACTATTTGACTAAGAGTTAAATCTAAAAGGCAAGGATAATATGATGACCTAAACCTGTATAAAGCCTATTGGTTGAGTTTGTTTCGACCCATTCCCACCTTATCCTATAAATAATTCATTTTGGATCCATTATTAACCGAAAATTATTTTATTATAAAATAATATTTCAAGCTTTTCCTAAAGTGACCCTCACCTCCCTTATAAAAGGGCACTTCCCCTTATATTAATTTCACACATCCAAACCTTTTTTCTCGACAATACCCCTGACCACATATCCTCCCAAAATTCATCCCTTAACCCTATAGGCCTTCCTTGGGTCATAACTCTATCCAATAGAGCCCTTTTTATCAAATCAAAAGGAATAACCCGAAGAACATGTAAATATTTCATCACATTTTTCAAGTTTGTTTCTTCTTCCACTTCCTCTTTCTTTGTTGTTTCCATACTAAAATAATAACTCCAGTATCTTCTATATAGTTTGATGTTATTATAAGAAGGGTAAAACCATATTCATTATACTATCCATCCTATAAATTACAATGTCACTATACGTGCATACGTACGGATTACCGTCTCCACATCGTGGTGTAGTTTGTTATTCAAACACTTCATTATTTCGATCGGTATAATAATGCGTATAACTAAATTTAATAATAAATATAACATGTTAATTATTTTTTATATATCATATAACATCCAATTACATAGTATTTCACCATCAATATAATGATATTTTCGCTTGTGCGTATGTATGGATTACTGTCTCCATGACGGGATGAGATTCATTTCCACATTCACAATTCAATGATGATTATAAAAATATATATCATTAATAAGTATTTAATATATGACATAATAACTGTACTGGATATATATATATATTTATTTATTTAATTACATATATCTTATTCACTTAGTTCCATTCAATGTGATATGAAAACGGAAACCGCGTTTATGCATACATACAACCTACCGTCTCTATAAATGGTGTGTTCCATTTAACATATATGTCTATTATACATATTTATATTCTAAATATATATGATATATAAATCCTGTTTTATATTTTGGAATTATTTAAATCACGATATAAGTGATAAAAGAAAGAATAACAAGTTAAAACATGTACAATAAAGAAAGTGATTATTACCTGAAATGTTAATCTAACATGGATATTATTATTAAATGGGTAATATAAAGTAATAATTGAATCATGTATGATATTATAAATATTAATATGGTTCTGGTATAATTTAATGACATACTATGGTCATTATACAGGGGGTTAAACGTACCCTCGACCAAAGGAAAGTGTAAGGGAAGGGTTAATTCCTCAATCTCGTTATTATCTGAGGTTGTTTATGTGTAAGGTTTTACTGGGACATATTTATTATCCATGACCATGTTTCATAAAATAATTTTTACAGGGATTATTTTTAAGGGAATTTTTTCTAGAACAACATTTTAAATGTTTTAAGGATTTATTCTTCTAAACCATTCTCATTTATATCCATGCTTTCAAAATGGTTTTGAGGATTTATTAATATGTAGATGAATGTTTTAAAATGTTAATTAATTTAGAAAGTTTCAAAGTGGTTTGGAACACTTTGATTAAAAACTATATTTTAAGTGACTTCCATTATTAATTATGTGACTTCTAAACGATTTCATGAAAATGGGATATTTCTCTCAAAGATTTTTACTGATCATTTTCAACTATGTCAACATATTTTACAAGATATTATTCTTGATCGAGGTTGATTTATTATGATAAAAATCTTCAATATTGTATTGAAGGTTTTGTGATATGTTTGACTATGGATGTTTTATTTTTAAACCATTCATGGTTTATAGATAATGTATTGACATTTTGTATTATAGAAGTAACATGAATGTTTATGTTATGTTTAATCCTTTTCATATGAGGAATGAATTGGACTTAGTAAGTGACAGGTGGAGCCCGATATAGCTCCTCGATTCATCGGTTGGTATAATGAGACAAACTAGTGTCTTGGAACAAGGACTTAACAAATTCGTATCTGTAGTCATGGCACAAGGCCTTGACTATGTGGTTATAATGTCTGGGATTATACATTCCATCATTATGAAAGTTTCTATTGATATTGTATGTCATTATTAGACTAGTAGAATATCCATTTGAATAAGTAAATGGTATTTTTTGATTTATTTTGGATATATTATTCTGAATTATATTTTTAAAAGGCTCTTTTTTAGTCCTATACATTTCCATAAATGTTTTTACTTATTTATAAACCTTTATGCTATCTTGTTATCCTTACCGAGCATATGAGGTCACCCCTTTTATGTTTTATTTTTTCCAGGATGCAAAAAAGTATATTATGACTAAACTACAGGGATAGTCTAAGAGATATGAATGTGGTCAATGGAGAAAATTTTGTTATTGTTTTTCATTTTATAATGAAATTTAATGATCATGTATGTAATCTATTTTCCAAGACTGCTAAACTGATCGGTCTTTTGGGACACGATTTCTTTGTATCATGCCAATGTTATGTAATAATGCATTGAATCTCGGTAACTAGGGTTGGGGTGTTATAGTTGGTATAAGAGAACATTTAGTACAATACATGGAAACTATATTTAGAAAAACATTGATTAGATAACTTCTCTCTAAGATAGACTTTGAGGATTAGTATAGAATATCTTCCTAGAATTTTGGTACTGTTGAGATTTTGAGAGTTTTCCATGCAATACATCCATGTCTGGATTCGAGCAGGTACAGACTACTCCGGAATAGATGTACCTAGGGGTAAAACACAAAAACACTGCTTTGATCTAGACTCGAACGAGAATTGGTTCACGAAAACGGGCCTTGCTGCACTCTTGGTTACGATACTCTCGACTTATATGCTTAGGATAATTCTCATTTTATTTTCAGAACATTATAACAGGTTTATGAGTATATACTCCCTCATAGAAAACATTATTATGATTATGGATTATATCCATAAAATATTCAATTTATGTTAACTATTTTACAATATTGTAATTATGTATTGTGATACATAAACGAATCTAGTGTCTACCATTGTTTAGAAACGGTTCCTATTAGAGAGAATTGAAACCATATCAATGCACATAATCTATGTAGGGATTTCACTCCTACTCAATATAATTATAGGGGAGCTGGTGAAGAAACTGTTGTTGATCATCTTCGCACCATACTATGACAACTCACTCAGGTTATGAATAATATCTTTACCCGTATGGAGCACCATGATCCACAAGGTGGAGGATAAATGTTTGATCACTTCATGAGGAAACAACCACTAAAATTCAATTGGTGTAAAAATAAATTTGGAGATTAGTAATTGATAAATTCCTTAGATAAAATATTGAACACTTTGTGGAGTAGCGAAAGGGAAAAAGTTGTCATGGAAGTTTATCACCTCATTGGAGATGCATATCAATGGTGGTCATTGATTCAAAACACAAATGAAGATGAAGAAGTATAAAGGATGGAATTGAGGGAGTTTAAAGAGATTTTATTTCAAAAATACTTTCCTCGTGACCATCGAGTGGATATGGAATGTAAATTTCTTAGTTTGAGGCAAAAGGATGATGAGAATGTTGAAAAGTATGAAGCTAACATTACAAGGTTAGAAAGTCATGATGTAGATTATGTATGTAACCCAGGAAGTAAGATTGATCATTTTTTGATGGGTTAAAACCATCTCTCTATCAATCATTAGTCTCACAATCCTTCTCATCATATGCAGATATTGTCTCATGTGCTATCAAGACAGATAAGGTATTCTCCAAGTCATTCGACTTCGAAAAAAAAGCAAGAGAAGAAGAGATCTTCTGAACACTATGGGAATGAAATTAAAGAAAATAGAGAAGAAAAGAAATGTTGAATTTCTACCCTCTTATAATTGTTTAAGAAATCACCCTGGGGCCTGTCTAAAAGTAAAAGGAGTATGCTACAAATGTGGACAAAAATGCCATCTTTCAGGTGATTGTAAGGGGAATAAAGAAGATACCAATGTTCAATGCTACAACTGTATGAGGATGAGACATTATGCAAATGAATTTCCTATGTGCCAAGGGAACATTCCTAATAAGAGGCCAATATAGAAAGTCCAAGCATATGTGATCACTACTGATGAGGTTGAATCTTAGAAATACATGGTTCCAAGTAAAATAATGGTTTCTTAAAGATTATCCAATGCTTTATTTGACTTTGGATCATCGCATTGTTTCATATCTTCCCAATTTTCTAAGAAAATTTTATATTTTCAATTTGACTTCACAAGGGAGTTGTCAGTCAAAACAACTCAGGGAAGTATCATCACAATAGAGTTTTGTGAATCAATTCCCATTAAGGCATAAAAATGTTCTTTATCTACTGATCTCGTCATCATACCCATGACTTAATTTGATATAATCCTTGGTATAGATAGTCTTTTGGACCATGATGCAAAAATTTATTGTAAGAAGAAAGAGGTTATAGTTCTTGATGATGATAAGAAGTACCTTATCTTTAGTGCAGAAACATCACCACTTGATTCTTATCCAGATCCACCCCCAGTAGCACTAATAAATTCAATTATTGGGGAAGAATAGAATGAAGTAACTATGGGTGAGGAAAAGAGTGTTAGAATAGAGGTCTTTCCTGTTGTGCAAGAATATGTTGATGTGTTTCCATAGGAGTGACCAAGACATCCAACAGAACAAGAAATTGAGTTTTCTATTGATTTAAATCCTAGTTCATGGCCCATATCAGAGACCCCTTATATAATGGACACTGTGGAATTAGTGGAACTAAAAAAACAATTAGAGGAATTTAGTAACAAGGGATTTATTCTACCTAATGTTTTTCCAATGGGAGACCCTGTCTATTTTTTTAAAAAGAAAGACATATCTATGAGGTTGTGCATTGACTACTGGGAGATCAATGCAATAATAATAAATAACATGTATCCCCTACCTCTCATTGATGATATATTCGACCAACTTCACGGAGATCAATATTTTTCGATGATTGACCTTCGATTTGGATATCATCAGTTGTGTGGGAAGAAGGAAAACATTCTAAAAACAGCATTTCGGACCATGTATGTGCATAACGAGTTTACAGTAATGCCTTTTGGACTGACTAATGCACCCTCTGTTTTCATGGATCTAATGAACAGAGTTTTCAAGGAAAATCTTGATGACTTTGTAGTGGTGTTTATTGACGATATCTTGGTATACTCAAAATTCTATGAAGATCATGAAAATCACTTGTGCATTATCCTATGGACACTTATATGAAATGAATTATATGGGAAATTTAGAATGTGTGAATTTGGTCTTTTGGAGATTTCTTTTCATGGCCATATTGTCTATAAGGATGGAATATTTGTTTACCCTTCAAATATGAAGGTAATCTAAGAATAGCTAGCACTGATGAGTATAAATAAGGTACACAGTTTTATTGTTTTAGCTGGTTATTTTTGGCATTCTATCTATAATATTTCCTTATTGGCTAAACCATTAACCAAGCTCACAGGTAAAGGTGTTAATTTTTTTGGACCAAAGAGTGTGATGTATGTTTTGAAGATCTGATTAGAATTTTAGTTAATGCTCCTATCATGACTCTAACATTGGGGAACGATGGGTTTGTTATTTATTGTGATGTTTCAAATAAAGGACTTGGTTGTGTCCTTATGAAAAATGATAGAGTTATTTTCTTTGCATCACGACTGCTAAACATTCAAGAGAAAAATTATCCCACTCATGATATTGAGTTAGCAGCTATAATATTTTCTTTGAAAATATGGAGAAACTATCTCTATGGTGAAAATTGTGAGATTTATAAAAATGATAAGAGATTGATGTATATATTCTCACAAATAGAAATGAACATGAGGAAAAGGTGATGGATTGAACTGAACAAGGATTTTGATTACACTATAGACTACCACCCATGGAAGGAAAAAAGGTGGAAGATGATTTGAGAAGAAAGGATCATGGAATTTTGAATAAGATGAGAGTTTAAAAGGATCATATATACATGGATCTAGTAAAGATGGATATTGGAATAACCATGGAAGGTGAAGCATCAATGATTTTTCAAATGGTTTCCAAACAATATTTACTAGAAAGGATAAAAATTTCTTAGACTGATGATGATGAATTTCAAGAGAAGATTAAATCTTTGAACGATGGGAGATTGATCGACATCGTATATGAAGATGAAATTTTGAAACCTGGGAAGAGACATTGTGATCCCAACATACCTGATCTAAAAAGGGAATTGTTGGATGATTCTCATAGCTCCAATTCCCCTATACACTCTAGGAGCAACAAGATGTATAGAGATTTGATTGAACATTTTTTTTGGGACAACATGACGAGGGGGATTTTTTATTTTGGGTCAAGATGTATGGTTTTTCAACAAGTGAAATCTACAAGGCAACATCCTGGAGGATTCATTCAACCTCTTCCCATACTTGTGTGGAAATGGGATAATATTACGATGGACTTTTTCATGGGTTTACCAAAGACTCCTAGAAGAAATGATGCAATATGGGTCATTGTTCATCGTCTTACCACGTCAGCACACTTTCATGCTATAAGAGAATAATTACCACTGGAACGTTTAGAAATACTGTATGTTAATAAAGTTGTAAGACTTCATTCAGTACCCCTATCGATTGATTCTGATCGTGATCCCTATTATACATCAATATTATGGAAAAGTCTTCTGAAATCCCTTGATACTGAACTTCATTTGAGCACTGCCTACCGCCCTAAAAATGATGGAAAATCAAAATGGACTATTCAAACATTAAGAAAACATGTTGAGATCTTGCTCACTTGACTTTCAAGGTATGTGGGATCAATATTTACCTCTGGCAGAATTTTACTATAACAATATCTTCCATCAAAGTATTAAGATGGAACCATATGAAGCATTATATGGAAAGAGATGTCGCACACCAACTTGTTGGGATGATGTTGGTGAAATAAAACTCGTAGGCCCAAAACATGTGAAGGATTGGAAAATGTGAAGGTTATCCAAACCCACATCAAAGAAGCCAAAAGTATGAAAAATAGAAAAGCCGATAAGCAAAGAAAGGATTTGGAATTTCAATTAAAAGACGACGTTTTCTTGAAGGTACCTCCATGGAAGGGTGTTATACGTTTCGATAAGAAGGGTCAATTGAGTCCCATGTACAATAGACCATCTGATATTCTAGAACAAATTCGTGTTGTAGCGTATCATTTGAAAATGCCTTCATGTATCTCCAAAGTTCATGATGTGTTCCATGTATCAATGTTGAGAAAATACATGCCTGACCCAATGCATTTACTCACCTATGAAGAATTAGAACTAGATCCTGATCTGTCTTATTGTGAAGAGCCTATGAGAATTCTTGATACTAGAGAACATGTTCTATGAAACCATATGAATCTTCTGGTAAAAGTTCTATGGAGAAACCATAAGATGGAAGAGGTAATGTAGGAACCCGAGGAACTTATGATGAAAAACCACCCCATCCTTTTTATGTAGTAATATTCTAGAAATTTCGAGGAGGAATTATTTTAAGGATGGGAGAATGTAACACCACAAGCTTCCACAATATGTTTCGCTTTGAATAATAAAATAGCTAGTGTTGTACGCAACTTCAAATTCAAACACAGCACAAACAATCAAACTAGTTGTTATAAATAGTAATACCACCTTTTTAAAATTTAATAAATTTTATCATTCAAAATGGACTTCAATTTTCGGATTCGGAATATCAAAAATATATTAGGTTGAATTTTTGGTATTTATCTGAAAACGTTCAATTTTTTATGAATACTCAAAAAACACAGCGTTATTGGTTAAAAACGACTTTTTAAATAATAATTAGTTACTTTATTTTAATTTATTTATTTCAAAATAGATACATAATACATATATATGATCAACATAATTCATTTGATTCATTTTATAAAATGTTTAGATACATAAATGTTTATCGAACTTTTTACCATCTTTTACCAACCTCCTAGGAGAATTTGCAAATATGTATAAAACAAAATTTTACCGATTTTGTGAGTTAAATTTCAAAAATCCTAGACACATGATTAATATCAATAAGTAAAATGTGGTTCAATAAGATGAAATGATTTTTTGGTGAATAGTAACTTTTGACTTTTATTTTCCACAGTTAAAAGTAAATAGAGAAATTAAGGGTAAAAATGATATCATAATTACTATAACACATGTCCTAATTATATTGTATAAGTATAATTATACATTTAACAACCCTAGTAATAAAATATGATCCCCATTAGTCAACTTAGATTAGACTAGGAGTTTTATTATTATTTTATTTAAAGAATAGATAAAAGAGTTAAATTCAAAGTTTATTAACTAACCCATTTTTAATATAGGGTTATACAAAAGACAAATTAGACTATATTTATTAATTAGAAACAAAAAAACATTTCCTACATAATAGTATTTTATTTATAATTTTTAGACATTAAATAAATTAAATTATTTCTGAAACAATGATGATATAGTAATTACCTTATTAAGGAATGATTAAAATAATTGATATTATAAATATCAAAATAAATGAAATTTGAGACCTTTGATGCATTAAAATAATTTTATAGGTTAATATTACATGTAAAAGTTTGTTAAATAAATTTTCTTCTACGTGATGATGTTTTTATGGTTTTCAAAAAAATAATTTACTAAATTGTGTCAAAATTGACATAATTGAGTTTTTTAAACAAATATTATATTATTAAATGATATAAATTGTTAAATATCTAAGGATCATCCAAATTACTTAGATAAAGTAACATATATTAATAATGAACTACATGGGTTTCTATTGGCTTGTTATAGTAAGTTTATTAACCATAAAATATAAATATACAAAGAGACATGGTAAATGTCAAACTATTTAACTAAGAGTTAAATCTTAATGATAAGTTTAATATGATGAACTAAACCTATATAAAACCTATTTTTTGAGATATGTTTTACCCTTACCCACATTATCCATCACATAATTATTTTTATTTCAATTATAAACCGAAAATTATTTTATTATAAATTTATATTTCAACCTTTTCTTAAACTGACCATCGCCTCTCATTTAAACGGGCACTTCCTCTTATTTTAATTTCACCACACCAATGCCTTTTGGATCGGCCTAAACCTGCATAAATATCCTCCCAACTTTCCTCCCTTCATCCTAGAGTCCTTCCTTTCATCATAAATCCAATATATGGAGCCCTTTTGATCAAATCAAAAGGCAGAACGCAAAGAAGAGGTAAATATTTCATCACCTCTTTTCAAGTTCTTTTCTTCTTCCACATCCTCTTTAATTGTTGTTTCCGTTCTAAAATAACTACAGTATATTATATATATTCTGATTTTATTATAAAAACTTTACAACCATATTCATTATTCTATCCATCCTATAAGTGACAAAGTCACTATACGTGCGTATGTATGGATTACTATCTCCACGTCGTGGTGTAGTTTGTTATTAAAACACTTAATTATTTGGGTGGGTATAATAATGAGTATAAATGATTTAAATAATAAATATAAAAAATTAATTATTCTTTATATATGATATAACATCCAATTACATACCATTTTACCATCAATATAATGATATTGTCGCTCGTGCGTACGTACGGACTACCGTCTCCACGACGCAATGAGATTCATTTCCACGTTCCCCATTCTATGATGATTATAAAAATATATATCATTAATAAGTATGTAATATATAACATAACAATTATAATGGGAATATATATATATGTACTTACATATATCTTATTCACTTAGGTCTGTTCAATATGATATGAATAAAACATCGTTTATGTGTACGTACGGCCTACCATCTCCAAAAATGGTGTTTACCATTTCATATATATGTCTATAATACATATTTATATTCAAAATATATATTATATATAAATTATTTTTTATATTATGGATGTATTTAAATCATTATCTATGTGATACAATCAATAATAACAAGTTAAAACACATACGATAAAGAAAGTGATTATTACCCGAAATGTTAATTTTACTAGGAAAATATTATTAAATAGGTAGTATAAAGTCTTAAACGAATCATGTATGGTATCATAAATATTAATATGGTTATGTTATAATTTAATAGCATTATATGGTCATTATATAGGAGGTTAAATGTACCCTCGACCAAATGAAAGTGCCTGATAAGGGTTAATTCCTCAATCTCATTATTATCCGAGATTGTTGATGTGTATGTTTTTATAGAGACATATTTATTATCCATGTCCATGATTCATAAATTATTTTTCAAAGGTATTATTTTTAAGTTAATTTTAACTAAAACATCATTTTAAATGTTTTAAATATTTATTCTTCTAAACCTTTCTCATTAATGTCCATGTTTTCAAAACGGTTTTAAGGATTTATTTATATAGACATGAATGTTTTAAAATTTTAATTCCTTTCAAAAGTATCAAAGTGGTATGGGAAACTTTGATTCCAAACTATCTTTTAAACAAGTTCCTTTATAATTTATGTTACCTTTAAATGATTTCATGAAAAATGGTTATTTCTCTCATATATTTTTAATGATCATTTTCAACTATGTCAACATCCATTACAGGATATTATTCATGATCAAGGTTGATTTATTATGATACAAATATTCTATATTGTAATGAAGTTTTTGTGATATGTTTGACTATGAATGTGTTATTTTTATACCATTCAGGGTTTATGGAAAAAGTATTGACATTTATTGTGCCAGTTATAATACGAATGCTTATGTTATGATTAAACCCTTCCATATGAAGAATGAATTGGACTTAGTAAGCGATGGGTGGAGTTCGCTATAGCTCCTCGATGTATCGGTAGGACTCTTGAGACAAATTGGTGTCTTGGCACAAGGCCATGACAAAATCTTATTTGTTGTCTTGTCACAAGGCCTTGAATATTTGGTTATGATGTCTGGCATTATGCATTCCATAATTATGAAAGTGTTTATTGATATTGTATGTGATTAATCGACTATTATAATATCCATGTGAATAAATAAATGGTATTATTTGATTTATATTTTACACATTATTCTGAAGTTTATTTTTAAAAGGCTTTTGTTTTAGTCCTATTCATTGCCTTAAATGTTTATGCTTATTTATGAATGTTTCTGCTATATTGTTATCCTTACTAAGCATATGAGATCACCCCTTTCTATGTTTTATTTTTCCCAGGATGAAAAGAAGTATATTATGACTAACCTGTAAGGATTGTCTAAGGGAAATAAATATGGTCAATACAGACAATGTTGTTGTTGTTTTTCATTTTATAATGTAATGTAACTTTCATGTATGTAATCTATTTTTTGACGATTGCTAAACTGATCGGTCATTCGGGACATGATTCCCTTGTACCATGCAAATATAATATAATAATGCACCAACTCTAGGTAACTCGAGTCATGGAATTACAAGGAGTGTAATTTTATCCCATTTATAAAAATAGAATAAGTTATTATCCATGACAAAGAATAATTAAAAAAATCATTTTTTTATCACTTACCCGTTCTAAAAGTTCATATACAACCATTACCTGCTCAAATGGACTTAATAATGTTTTTATCTCTAGATGTATTCAATCGACTTATATGAAACCTGTAAATCAAATATGGTTTCCTAAATATCTTATTACTAACATAACTAGACCCAACAGTATTTCAGTACCAAATTTATTTTTGGCATGAACATTGTGTTGTCGAAAACCTATTTGAAAACCTCCAGCAAAATCTTGTGCTATCTGGAGAGTGGATGTTCCCGACATATGCTTGGTGAGTATTCAAACTTCATAAATATGATCAGTGTTGACGGTGGAAATATTACTTTTTGTGACAATTAAAAATATAAAATCATCATCCTTGTCCAAATTGGTAATTCCAATTCAGTATTAATTTTAAACATTTTATATAAACATGTTTTAAAATACAGTATGCTTAACGTATCACAATTATGTGATAATGGTTTTATAAAATATGAAAACAATGCCTTTCGTGTTTTTAATGGTAAAAGTGATTTAATTTATACTTCTTTGATAAATTATAATATTTATTCTATTGATATAAATTCTTTTCCTTTTACAAATATTTCTTTCTTAAGTTCCTTTCACAATGAATCTTTCTTTTTGCATATGAGACTAGGCCATTGAAATATTCAAACACATAGAAATATAACTAGGGAAGGGTTATTTAGACACTTGTAGAAGCTTGAAATCTCAAATTATAGAGTTCATAATCCCTATCAAAAAGGAAAACTTCATCATATTTATTTTAATTAACTAAAATAATGGTCAACCTCTCATCCTTTAGATTTAAGCCATACAGACCTATTTGGACCATATAGAGTCTCTTGAATAAATTGAATATAGATTGTCTATGACCTTCTAGATTACTTCTCTAGATACACTTGGGTATACTTTCTATCTTGAAAAAGTGATTATTTTTTATACATTATATACTATTTCAAATTTGTAGAAAACCATAGTGCACTTATGATTAAGACCTTAAAGAGTGATCATGGCCGAGAATTTGAAAATTCAGAGTTTGAGCCATTATATTCTCAAAATAGCAATAATCACAAGTTTTATGCTCCTAGGAAACCGTAGAAAAATTGTGTAGTATAAAGATGAAATTGGACTCTTCAAGAGATAGCCTGAACCATGTTAAATGAGTATGATCTGCAAATCTACATTTGAGATAAATTTACTAATATAGGCAATTACACTATAAAAAGAGTATTGATTGGACCTATATTTTAGAGAAAACCTTATGAGTTATGGAATAACATAAAGCCAAAGGTTAATTACTAAATAGTTTTTGGTTGCAATGTTTTTATTCTAAACACAATGGATAATTTGGAGAAATTTATTTTAAATAATGATGAATGAATCCTTCTTGGATTGTAGTTTTTCTTGATGGTCCTAGAACATTGAGGCATGGTTGTTCTTTAAGTCTTTGATGTGGTTCTGGTTTCCCACTTTTTCCCCAAAAGATACTTTGAAATAAAAAATTATATTTTTAATCATTCAGAACTATGGAAGAAGCTATTCACATTAGGTTTGTGGAATCTAATCCTAATACAACGAATAATATCTTTGAAGACTCTAAGAATGATCTATCAACTCTGAATCTCAATTACAAACCTTTTAAAAGTTCTTTGATACAAATAGATAGTTCATCCAGTAAACTTCAAAAATATTAACAAGAAGAAGACCATGAGTCCTACCTCCCCTCTTTTCAAAGACCCATTAGGACTCATTGAAATCACCTATTGTATTTTATAATAGAAAACAAATAAATAAGTACATAGACTATAACTTCCCTAAGAAATAAACTTTATCATCCAGAATTCTTATCACATATTGATCCTAAAAACATCAATGATTCCATAAATGATGAATTCTTGGTAACATTTATACAGGATGAACATAATAAATTTGAAAGAAACATTTTTTGGGAACTTGTTTCCTGACCTGAAGACACCTTAACTATTGGAACTAAGAGGGTGCTTAGAAATAATGTTGATGATTCTGGATCTATAGTAAGAATTAATGTTCGATTAGTTACATAAGGTTATAATCAAGGTGACGGTATTGACTATGAAGATCCCTTTTCACATGTTGAAATACTAATATCTATTAGGATATTGATTTCCCATGCTAAAATTTTTACCTCAAACTATATCAAATTGATGTTAAAAGTTCATTATTAAATGGATTTATAATTGTGGATTATTTTGATTTTCAACACCCAATATTTCAAAATCCTCATATTCCAAATTGAGTTTTTCAAATAAAAAAGATTTGTATCATTTCAATATGGATCATAGAACATTGTATAATAGGATTAACTCTTTCCGTATTTAAAAAAAATATCAAAAGGAATATTTGATCCGACCCAAATTATAAAAATAATTTCAAAAGATTTTTTAAATGTAAAAACATATATAGATGACATTATTTTTTGATCTACTAAGGATTCATTATGTACTGATTTTTAAAAACTGATACACAATGAATTTGAAATGTGCATAATGGGTGACCACGAATTCATTATTCAAAAATAGATTTTTCAAAATAAATATGGAATTAACTTAAATCAAAGTATATAAAATAAATATAATTAAAAAACTTATCATAAAAATTACCAAAAGCTATGATACTCCCATCGGTACAACCTATAAACTAGACCATGATGATAATGGGAAATTAGTAGATAAAAGTAGTTATAGAGGTATGATTGGTAGTCTATTATACTTAACTACTGTTGGGCCTGAAATTATGTTCAATGTGTGTAGGTGAGCTTGCATTCAAGAAAATCCAACATTTTTACATTTATTAGTTGTCAAACACATTTTTAAATACCTCACGTATACAAATAATTTAGGATTCCTCAATCCAAGATGACATGTTTTTTATTTTTTTAGTTATTCAAAAGATAACTTCAAGTTAGATAGAAAAACGACATCAGGAACATGTCACCTTTTATGAAATTTTCTAGTATCATGGTGTAATATGAAACAAAATTCTGTAGCACTATCTACTGCTGAAGTTGAATACATAGCTACATGAAGTTACTGGCCTGAATCATGTGCATCGAACATACTTTAATATAATTTGGATACCAATTTAGACATGTAAGTATAAATTTTATAACACAAGTGTGATAAAAAGTTACAAAAATCTAGTATCACATTCTATAAGAAACACATCAAAGTAAGACATCACCTTTTGAGAGTGTGTAATCAAAAGGATTATATAACTCTAGAATTTATTGTAACTAAACATCATGCAGATGATATCATCAAAAAACACTTGAATTGTGATAGATTAAAATACATCAAAAATAATTAGAAATTAGAAACTTTAGATGATGAGTCACCATTGATGAAGTCATCAACGATAAGTCACCATTTGATGATGTCATCATTGATATAGTCACAATTGATATGTCACTAATGATGAGTCACCGTTGAAGAAGTCACTATTGATAATTCATCGTTGATGAGTCACTATTGATGAGTCACAATTGACGAATTCCCCCATTGAATGAGTCGCTATTATTTTTTATGTTACCGTTTCATTATTAACATTTCTATTTTACTTTACCGATTACATTTTTATTATTTTATTTTAATAAAAATTTATATTGAATACAAAAATGTTAAAACAAACTCAATAACTCTTAATTGATTCACTACCTTTAACCCTTGATCTCCAAAACCTTTTCCTTCCTCTAGAACTGGTCATCTTTCTTCCCTGATCGGCGTGAAGCCTTCAACTTATTCGAATGGCTCGGGTAAAATGAGTTGAATAATCAAATCCAAAATAAATGAAGAAATACATGAAAAGAAAATTATTTTCATGTAAATTGTAAATAGATTCACTAAACACACATATGAGGAATCGTGTAGTCGAAGCAGGAAATGAAATTGATGCATAATGGATTCCAACTACAAATATTCTAGTGTTGAATATAATTGAAATGTAGAAGTTGATGAAATAGTTTACCTCAACTAACTGAGTGTATTATCCAATTGTAGTCTTTGAATTTTATCATAATTCAAGATTTATTTTTGGGAAGAAAGATGATAGATTTTGAATTAGAATAAATGTAAAAGAGATTTATTTTTCTGCAATAGAATGGGAATTTTTTTAAAGGAATCTCATTAAAGAGTATATGAGGATTTCAAAGGATGTTTACCATGCGATAATAAAAATTTAAATTATTAAATGGATCTCATAAAGATAACTATAGATGGACCACTACGAAGAACTACCAATACCGAGATGGACGGTGAATGAATGTTTCTTTTCAAATTTGTGCATCATGTTATATTTCCAAGAATGTTGGACTTTAATACAATGTGGTATTAAGATGTCTAACTTCAGTATATTATGAAAAAATGAATAGAATAAACCTATGTATATTTTTAATGATTTATATGACTGAGATTTGAAAGATGATCTCTAGAAAAAACTCCCTCATTTATCCCAAAATGATTTCTTCCATCTTAGATGCAAAGGGTTATGTCAAAGATGTAGAAGAAGATAAGGAAACAATTGGTGGTTTTTTGTTATCAACTATTTGTAAAAGGGTTAGAGTCAGCTCGAACCCATGGAAGGGATGATGGGTAAGAGATAATGAAAATGTTTATGATGAGTTACATCCAGTTGATCACCCAACATGACCTAAGGACATGGTTGATTCATGTATTGAATTAGATGAGGTAGCTGAGTACTCAATTGCTTATGCTGTTGCTAAAAAAGATGTTCCAATAGTGGAATAATGATAAGAAAATGTTGATTCAAGTGAAGAAGGGACTGATCTAATGATCATAAAATCTATACCTAGAGTATCAAGTGTTCATGTCAGTTCATCGAGCTATCTTCCAACAAGAAAAACTCTCTTTACTAAAAGTAACGATGAAGAATATACTTATGTTTCTAGAGAATATATGTTTAAATTTCATTCCTCTATGACATCAAGTGATGAGAATTGTAATGGAGATAAAGATATTGTTTCTGAATAAGAAGATAAATTGATTATATATCCTGAAAAGTCTCATGAATATCAATGTCTGGATGATGAGGATTAGAATGATAAAACTCATTTTGATGAGGATTATTATATTGGAAACAAAAATGGTGGCCCAAATCATGGAAATGATCAAAATGTGGTTTTGATTATAAGGGAAGTGATAATAATTAATATTATGCAGATCCTAAATAAGAGATGGTTCCATATCAATATTCTTCACTTATGGTACCTAGTTCTCATTTTGATGAAAAAACTAATGGATTCCATGAATTTATATGTTCCAAAAATTCTTATAGAACGTATGAAAGTTACTAATGAGTTGGAGAAAACTCTATATCCTAATGATCAAATTGATCAATCATAACTAGTAGAGAACCTAGAAACCAATCATAAAGATGTTATGCCATCTATAAGTCAGGGGAAGTTGACTACCATTAATGGTAATCAGTTAGTTCTAGTGGATCAGTCTCCACAGACAGCCAACTTGCAATGGAAACATATATCTCTTTTTCCCTCAAAAAATAAAATTATTTAATGTTATAAAGATCCTAGAGACCCATCTATACTACCTTTTATAAGACTATTAGTCATTTATTTTTAATATTTGGTGAAGTATACCATTTTTTAGACTTGGACATAGTTCTACAGACTCAGATGATGAAAATGATTTTCCATCTATTCCACCTATTCAACTTGTTCAACCTGTTCTTCATCCTAATTTAGTGAAAAAATATGATTTGATTTCTTTAAAAAGAAATTTGAATTCGGATTTAGACTCTTCGAGAAAAAACATGATTTTTTATTTTACAAATACCTTGAGATCTCAGCCATCTCCAATAGCCAAAATTAGTGAAGAGATTACCATATATTTGGTTGAGTTTTTTCTTTTTCATATCCATCCTCGAATAAGGTTTCATATTCAGAAACCTTAAAGTGAAAATATGACCTTTGAAGAATAATTAGAAATTTTGAGAAATGAAGTAGAATGTTTGACATCCTCTCTTTTAGAGTCTATGAATTATCTGTTTTAGAAGTTGGAAAACATGACTCCAGCTGCACCTGCATCAACTACCTCTCCAACTGCTCCAGTATCACATGATAGAGATCTGCTACAACAGATAATTAGAGATGAAATCAAGAATTCTATGGGTGATGTGAGAACTCATAAAAAGAAAAATTTGAAGATAAATCTAAATATAAAACACATACTTGATTTTAGAAGAGTCTATGATAGATATATTATACAAGAAAATGAATTTATAAGGAATGTTATCACGTATCACTTGTTTAGAATCTATACTAAACATGAAATGTCTAATAATTTCAAATGACATACTGAGGACTTGAGGATACCAATTGTGAAAAGAACCTTCAATGAATCGTTGAGTCAACTAAAGGTTCTCACACCTTTTCTTTATATATTAATGGATGAGAAAGAATAATTCTTTAATGTGATGGAAAGGGGAGGCTCAATAATTATGGACATCATCAATCTTCTAAAACCCTACCATCATGTACATCAGACCACTGTAATGGATAGAGATGAAATATATGATTCAAAAAAAATCCAACCCCATACACATACATAGTTCACTACATGATTTATATAATCACTCAGTCAGATAGTCTTAGGAACCCAACATATCTGTATCTCAGTTTTTCACCAGTTAAAGAAATCAGAAAACTTGGACTAGTTCTTTTCTGAGAGCCACATCCTCCTACTACTGCACATCCATCCATTACAACCATTTCCCCAACATACACATTTATAATCTCATCACAGGATAGTGAATTAGATAGACAAATATGAAAAGGTAAATAGAAAGATGATCACCACCTTCTTGAACACAATAAATTAGTTTTGATGTTGTTTTTTATAAGTATTTTTTATTTTCCATGTTATGCTTATATTTTTGTTCTCATTTCTTTTTCTCTCATATATAATACAAAATACTTATGTTCTATTATTTTTCTCTCTAATTGTACCAACTATTATAACCTATTGATAATCTAAAAGGGTGAGATAAAATATTCATTTAGTTTTTTATTGAAAAAAATATTGTTTTTAAACTCAAATATGTCACTGATTGTTTATGAATACACATTTAGGACATGATTTAAAAAATTCCATATTGTGTAATCATTAAAAAGGGAATAATTTTGTAACCTACTTGTATGGAGTGTGTTTGACACTCTCTTATTTTAGTGATAGCTATTTATGATTCATTTAGTACTAATGTTTCACATGTTTTATGATAGAATTTTATATGATAAGACTACTTCTACAATATTTCTGTTAAGTATTATGGAATGTCATGATTGGCTAGGGGACACTGTCACCACCAAGACGAGCTACCAATATACAGTATACACTGTTACTTCCAAGATGAGCTACAACCAGATGAGAGTCACCATTACTACCATGATGATCTACCGCCAGACTGAGTCACCATCACCTCTAACTAGTGTTACCACCAGTGGATTCACCACCAGAGTTGAGTCACCTCCAGATTCATGTTATAATTGTTGTATGAGGATGTTGGATTTAAGGGATCAATATCTAAATAAATTCTTTAATAGTTTTTCCAAGTCATGAAGACTTACTAAATATTGATATGTATATTTTAAATCTAATGTTACTATTCAAACATGATGGGTCTCTCTCTCTTGGTATCTAATACATCTGAACATAGCCCAACCAACAAGAATTATACACAAAAAATTGGTTTACTAAAAATTTAGAGAATTGGAAAACTGAATATGTGAACCTTCTGAATCGCATTATATGAATATAAAATGACACAAAATCACAAAATACCATACTGAGATCAAATTAGATTCTGATAGAGATCAAATGAGAATATACCTATAGATTTTCTATGATCCTCTATCTTCTACAAACTTACCAAACGATGTCCAAACTCCACACCAGTGCTGATTTGAGGACTATAAACATAAATAACAAATCAGACTGAGATTTTTCTATTCTTATCTAATCTGTCTATTTTATTTTTGTGCAGTGTGTTATTTTCCTGTTATCCAACAGAAACTGTCTCCAGCACATTCTTATACAATACATTTTATTCTATTCATCTTCAATCTTTTTTCCACTATTATTTTGTATGATTTCCCTATGCAACCTATCGTATTATTATATCCCACGAATAATTGTGGAAGAATATTTTTTTTCTAGAAATCTTTTTGTTTTTGACTATATACCTAATTCAACTTGTGGATATATTTGATTATATTTATAATCTTTTTAGTAGTGGGTGATTACCAATTATAGGGGATTAAGTATCACCATGAGAATGAACCTCTTGTTTAATCAGCTGTGAAACTATGTAAGTTTTTTTACATTCATATTCATGGTAATATTTATTTATAACACAATGTAATTTCATTGATAATTACTCTTAACTAGTGTTGATATTTTTGTTATCTACGTAAATTGATTTCAAAATTTAAGGTATTTATAAACAATATTTTAACTGATACTTAATCATCATTAAGAAATATTTTAAAAGTATAAATATTTTAACGATCTACTATTTTGATTAAATGGACAATTGATTTTTTATTAATGTATTTTTACTTTATCCTAATCTTGAACACAAATATTTATTGGGAACTCAATTCACCACCTCTTCAGTTACTTACTCAGACCAACAATTTGTTATCAAATATCATGATATGAAATGTTGAGGAATGGGTTAATGATTATTTACTTTGTAAAATGTGATATGTGTGATATATTGTTTTAACTGATATTTGGGTGTCAGATACAGACGGGTGCCTCAAAATCCCACCTTTGTGATCAATTTACATATGAATGTTAGACATAGACTTTTACTTCAAAATCCCACAAGGGTGACTAATTGATAAATAATTTTGGGAAAATAATTGCTTCTTCCAAATCCCATATGTGATTGACTGATATATGAGTATGTGACATGGAATACTAATTCAAATGAATATAGTGATAAAGGAGTTGTGGGACACACAGTCATGATTTAAATACCCACATGGTACTAGATATTGTGTTCTAGGCAATATGGTGGCATTGGACTATAGTTATAATTGGTCATAATATAAGTTTAATGGATATTATTATTGATAACCATGGTATTGTGATATTTTATTCACTCTGGGATAGTTTAGAATCTGATCCTGAATGAAGACGGTATTGATATTTCATGTTTTCTCAGTAATCTTGGGGTTTATGTGGTTAATTAAAGAACAAATAAAAATTTGATAACTATTTTCCTATGAATTTTACATTATTATTTATAAAATTCCATATAAAAGTATTCACGGGATAATTTATTATATGGAATTGGTGGTGGCCTACTGAGTTGTACTCACACTATACTCGGATTGCATGATTAGTTCTTGAATAGACTTAAAGTCTACAAAATAGGATATGGGAAAGATCCCCCTAATGGATGGTTGGTCCGGGAGATTGTATGGATGAGGGAACTAGAAATGGTGTCAGGACCTTCTTGGGAGTGTTAGTGTGTCATTCCTTTGTTTTAGAATTTGAGACATGACAAATAGTTAGCCTGACTTGTCTACAATTTAGTTTTGGATTGTATTCATGTTTTTGATCAATATGTGATATTAGTTTGTTGTGTTTATTGGTTATTTAATTTGGATAATTTTTACTCATTTGGTCTATTGTGATATATTTATAGAGTGGGTATTGTCTCCTCATGGTCGATATTATACCATCACTACTAGTTGATAGCCTCTAGCGTACTGGGAGGCACCCTAGAGGTCATGTGATCGATCAGATCGGGGCACTGGTGTGTGACACCCATGATGATATATTTCACACCTTGCATGAATATATATAATTATGTTATTGTGATTGATAATTTTGAATTTATTGAATTATAACCTTATTTCTTATAATGAGTTTTCACTTATAATTATTTTAGGATTTGTTAATTGCTATTTATAAACTAGTTATTTCACTTAATAAACGTAATTTATAGGTATATATATAGTAATGAAATTTCTTCTTCTTATACAGGTCTAAATCAATTCAATGAATTTGTTTTAGATTCCCTTCTAACACAATGATTTAACTCAAAACAATAATCTAATGAGAGAAAATAATTTCTTAACTGAGTGGGAGAATGTATAAAGTAATCGTTCATGTGTGTGAATGTTTTTAAAATAGATTTCTGTTAAAAGTAATTTTTGATAGAGTAGTAATGATAAATTTAGAAAAATAATATTTTCTAAAGGGAGAGAAGATGATTCTGGAAAAATCTAGATTACGTACCCATATTATTTTTCAAAATGGGGGAAATTCAACTACTCCATGTTCTTATATGAGAGAAGTCAATAAATCATAGAGAAGTAAATAAATTCATGTTCTTTTTAGAGTCCTTTTTTATGTTAATAGGGGATAGGAATAAATGCACTTCTTCAAGAATAATAAATCGTTGATTATAAAGAATCATTGATTCATCGATGATTTTTCAATAAAATCCAAAGGGGGTAACGTTTCAACCAACTGGATGTTTGAATTATTAAAAAAAATGGTGTTGTTCAATGATATTTAATTATTTCTAAATATGAAAAAAATCATTAATGATAAAAAAATATATAAGTGTTGAGTATTGAGTATATAGAAAGTTACTCTATATTGGTAGATCTTATATGATATAGATATTCATTATGGAATAAATAGATAGTAGTTATTCATGGAAACTATACATGGTAGAATAATAGAGTGGTTGTCATATAAAAGGTTGGAGATGTTTGAAATAGGATTCAAGGAATTTTTATACACATCACTGAAATTTTGGAGTTTTTATTTTGATAGATAGTATATCATGATATAAATTTACTAGAGTCTTTATAGTGTCTTAGCATGAAAAATAAAAATATAATAGAATTATTTAAATAAATCCTTACTAGAGAACAACCAAGACATAGAATGGATGATTATGGATAGTGATTTAACTATTATAATCTAGTATATTTATTCCTTAGTTGGTGTTTGAAATATTTTAATATGTTTAGTTGAGTTTAGAGATGACATTTTGATGACATCAATAATATCTAAGAAAAAAATAGTCACATCATAATTTATGTTGGTGTATTTTGGAACACAATGATGTAATTAATTCCCCACACCGAAAAATACCAATGAATCAATTATAATTATATGATATTAAAAGGGGATGTATTTTTCATCATTATAAATTATGACCAGAACCTAAAACCATAATCCAATGGTTTAACAAAAATGAAGTTTTTTTCATTGAAGAAATTACACTACAATACCTCATCACCATTTAATTAATTATTTTGGGTTTATTTAGTAGTTTGGTACTATATTTTTCACAAGTGGTCATTCCATAACATATGGAAATAAGGAAAACTGTTTTGGGTTTTGTATTGTGGTTCATACATTATTCATTCAGGTTATAATATACTATTCAATAATAAATTGAAAAATAATATATTTTTTCATGTTGTAGAATTCTTTTTCAAGAAATATTTGGAGTTATATAATATATAATATTTTTTGTTTAAAATTTAAATATACTCAAGATATTTATACTCTATCATAATAGTTTCATCTTATATTGTAATAGAAGGTGTTTCTATATGGTTTATGAGAAATTTTATTATCTTAAAGATTAAGTTTATGTTAAAAATATGAAATATATATCTCAATATTTATATTTATAAATTTAATTTAGTGGAAAATCTTGACTATACTGATTTTTTGGGACACATTGAATGATCATGTAGTACTAGATATTTCCTTCATTGGTCTCAACAATTTCTTAAAGGTCATAATGTTTATTGGTTTATTTATTATATATATGAACAAACAGGAAGTAGAAAGAATGATGTTGATACATTTGGTTATGTGAGGATATGTGAGGATAGTTCCCACTAATATAAAATTTTAATAAGATCCATTTTGTGTGTGAAGGAAGGCTTGTTATTAATAGAGTTTCATTGATTGTATCTAGTTTATATTAAAAAAAAGAGAGCATAGTGATGTTACATCTATCCCTATATAAATATAATCTATTGGAAGTGTTTTTGATGAAGTGATTGTTTAGATTAAAAATATACAACCCACGTAATATGTAGTTAATAAGACAAGGCATATAGTGAATGATAACTATAACGTTGCCATCAATGACCTGTTAAATCTTGAGTGACAAGATTCAAGATACTTCATTTTATTATAATGATTGTGGATATACCAACAAGTATATAAATAAATAATGATTATCAATGAATTAGTGTATGAAGTGGAATATATTTGAGGTACCCTTGGGGGTAGTTCACTATCGTTATACATTCTTTTATGGGAATTTTTCTTTAAAATAGGTGAAATTTTCTTACACATTTTACCCTTAAAATTATTTCATAAATAGTGGATTTTAAAAACATACACACCCCTATGTGAATTCACCTTAGATTTAGATGGGTGTCTGTGAATTGAGTAAAATAATTTTTTCACTACAAGAGAATCGCCATTTAACGACGATTATTTTTTGGTTTAGCGGCGGTTTAACTGCCGCTACATGGTTTGGCGGAGGTTTCCATAAAATGCCGCCTAATACAGCGTCTCCAATATATTATCAGTAGTTATTTTCGTTTCCCAGCGGTTTATGGAAAGTGTCACATCTGCCTCATTTCACGGTGGTTTTACTGAGTTTAGTGGCGGTTTTTACGAGCCATAGACATCAGTTTATTCACGGCTGTTATAAACACCGTGAAAAAACTCAAATCCACCGGCTGTAAAAACGCCGCTGAAGTCACGAGAACCGATGCGGAATGAGCACATACTATGAGACTATGTAGCGGCGGTTAAAATAGCAGTGAAACGTAATTTTTTTTAAATTTCATGGTGGTTATCAATGTTTAGAGGCAGTTTAAACTGATACCAATGTACATTTAGTGGCGGTTTAAACCGCCGCTAAAACCTGACCAGAAAAAATAAATTCTTCTTCCACTACACCACTACCGTGAAAGAAAAATCAAACCAAAATTACCATATTGTACATACCAACAGAAAACAAGAAACATCAACCTAGTAAATCGGTATAGAATAAATTGAAAACAAATAAGTAAATATTGACATGCTATATAGGAATGAGCCATATTGTACATACCAACATACAACAAGAAATATCACCCTAGGAAATCAGTATAGAATAAATTGAAAAAAAATATAATATATACTCAACTATAAAACATAGGTCCATTATTTTACTACTCTCCAAACAAAAATCTAGATGATCCTTCCTGATCCGACATAATATATATCACTAGAAAATGAAACATTAGATCTACATGTGTGTCGGTGTTCCCATATAGATAGTGGGAATAAGACACAGTTAGATTTACCATCTGTGGTCCTCCTACTTGGTTTAATACCCCATATATACCATCACCACACACATATACTATACCAGGTGTCTTAGAGAAGCTCGTGTGTTAGTCTCACTCAATACTTTATTGTGCACTTTTATGTAACACAACTAAACTTCTATTAACTTATTTCTTAGAAAAATCATAATACATAAAAACATTATGTTCAATTTGATCATAATATAAAATAGTTATTGAGATACAATATAGTAATAACCTTATAAACTGGGTAGGATGACTCTAAAATTCATTACACATGTCATTTAAACACAATTTTAATCTACGATGTATCATGTATAATTACCTTAAAATTCATGCCTTCATGTTGTATTGTATTCCTCTTAACTAGGATACAATATATTCCCCTCTAAGGTTCAATCCCAACCTCAATAAACATGTTATTATTCTTATGCTATAAGAATAATATGAATCACTTTTACAAAATACCATAGTTAAAGAATCTAGTATTAGATTCTTTATATAGTCCTAAATTTTAGATACTCGTCCTATTATCACAATATCATATCCACCTTCAAGTTTTATGCCCCAGCCTCTTAAGCATTCATCCATTATCATCATAGCAACATATATGATATTAAAAAAATATGGTCTCTCTAATAGGTGTAATCCACAACCATACCTTCTCCAAATTAGTCATTGAAGACCAAGATGAAACTGAAATGGAAACTCCTTGTAAATTCAAACACAATCTATTTCTACGTACCTTTCACAAAGTGTTATCCTTCACAAGAAGTTATGATTTTTGAAATATTTCTATTTAAATTGAACATAAATGGTATGATATATCCCACTAATCATTAATAAACTATGTGTGTTATGATTCTATTTATAGAGATTCATATGATACTCATCGCATGGGCCTGATCCCAACAATGTAAACACATACGACCTCTTTGTATGGAAAAAAATGAATAAATTCCTAATTATGTGGCCTTAAAAAATGAGACATAAACATGTATTATATGTATGATTAACCTAAAAAACATATATTTTCATATCTACACAGATTCAGAGAGATCATAGGAATAGGGGTAACTCTTTAAACACTAGTATTTTGATATCATTTATTAAAAAATCATAAATATATAAGGGAATTCAATACTTCAAATGATTCCACCCAAATAATATTTGATTATCCCAAAATCTCGCACCTTTTTCCAATACCTATTTTGAAGAAGAGTATATGAATCAATTGTGAACACCATTCATTGTAATGTAGTTCTAAAAGGACATCTATACCAAATATTCATATACGTAGAATCCCATTGGAGGTTCTCACCAAAACATAGATAACCTAATTTGAATTAATTAACATGGAATTGGATTGATAAACTATGAACTCTTACATTTGATGATGTATTGATGGGTTTATTCATTGTGTTTCCTTTTCAATACCTTCATCACATCCTTCGATTAAAATTGAATCACCAAATGCACCAATTATATTCTATAAAAAAACAAGCCGATAGTACCTATAAGGAACACAATGGTGAGGAATGAAAACAATTGTTATGTCATACATAGGACTTGATTTCTATGAATATATGTTCCCCATACCATGACATACATTGTCTCCTACCCTTGTAAAATGAGTGCATGATGATTCACACCTTATTTTAGGAATACCATCTAAATGGATCTATCCTGACATTATATGACACTCATGGTAATATATAGGTAATAATACCCCAAAGGTTGTCCAACTAAAAATATTCTATGGAAAAACCATTGGTCCATAATTTCACATCCATCCTTTTTGTATCCTTTCAATAGATCATGAGAACACGTTAATCTCTTACCATATTGATTTGGACAAATATGTCCACCATAAAGTAGAAATCACCTTAGAACTTCATTATGAGTATCATGTTCACTATAGTAATTTCTATTAACATGTGACCTTAAGTACTCAAGAAGATATGTAGGGTGTTTTTCCCAAGTGTATGTACTCAAACATCTAAAATTTGATCCCACTGTGATATTCAACCAGTTACACTCAAGAGTATATATATAACCCTACAAGTTTAAACACCCTTAAGGCCCGTTATAATATCTAGATAATATACTAGGGATGTTTACAATTCTCTAATATCTAAAAGCATCAGAATCTATCCAAAGTGGCGTTTGTGACTATAAAATTACAATGGAAAACATAACCCACATGGGTGGGGGAATTTTTTTTAACATTTTTCCCTTGTGGTAATCTCCAGTATCATTCATCCTATAGGATCACACTCAAATTAATGATATCCCTCATACAATGTAAATATCTGTTTCCTATTGGTGGTAACACATTAGTATATTTCTTCAATGTTAGCCCAATAAATGTTGGGAAACATGATTCTATTGAGTATGAAGCTGGTGTGGATGAATCCACTACCCCCTCACCCAAAAAAAAGTAAAACCATCTCAACATAAGGGAATATTACTTAGTTCAAATTCAAAATAGTATAACATGTGAAATGACCCAATTTGTTCAACACAGTAACAATTGGTTTAACTCCTAGTCATCCAAAATCTCGACTACCAATTCAAACATAGGCCAAAATGGAATGATGTATACCACACTCGAGAAATCAAGACATAAAAAGAAACATCAGAAATCAATAAAATGCATAAAAGGAAACATGGGAAATCATGGAAATTTTAGGACATGAAAATGTTTGGTGGCAACTATGTTCCACAAATGTTACATATACAAACCAACTGTTCTCATATTTTTTCAAAACATGAACAACACAACTACTCACATTCTGATGATGCATCGTCACCCTTGCCACCTTCATCACCACTTTCTGTTGTCCCCTGTAATAACATTATAATGAAAATTAAATATGATTACATATTTATATTAAAACATGAAACCATTGAATGTTAGTTAACTAAATGATTTTGATTTTCTGTGATTTACCAGCATACCACCAGTCGATGTACTACCACCGGGGGCATATCTTCTCATATGCTGATGTATTTCAATCAAATCTTTCTGAAAAGAAGATATCTGATCCCCCTGCTGGTGAACTGTGTTTCGTAGAGAAACAATCTCTTTTTGAGAATCTCCAGGTATGGGCTGACTAAAGCCATGAGTAGATGCAGCTGCCATCCCCGATGGTCTGTTAAAATCCCCAGAGGGTATGGGTCCCAACCCCATCCCGCGCACTCTACCAGGATTCTCCTTCATATGGACTTTAGCAACCGGGTCATCCTGGGAGACTGAGTAGGACTATGCAGGATTGGAATCCCATAGATCATTAATTTTTACCTATAAATAAACTATCAATATATATTAACATAGTAAAAAATGATAATAAGTTATTATAATAAAAAATTTACTTCATACCCAAACTTCTTTCGCAAGATCATTAAAAAACGTCTATCTGATTTATTATGAACATCCAACCACAATTCAGTTCGGGATGCTTCGTGCCCTAAACTCTGTGACTACATTAGGAAAAGATAAATCAGAAATTAAATATATTAAAAAAATAGTATTGTATTATAAATATTTAAACTAAATAAAAGATTACCAATGTCCTTCGGCTTCTATAAAAGCTTTTTGAGCCCGTAGTGTGAGGGATGACTTGCTTAGCCCGGTATGAAGCATTCTTTCTTGAGAGATACTGAAATAAATAAAATGAAATTGAATAGTATTGTATTAAATGTCATTTCATATTCATATACATGTATAAATGTAAAATGAGGATAATATAATAATATATATTTCAATACCATCTGCTTCTCAACACGATGTCTTTGAACCAAAACATTCCACTGTTCTTTCGGTACCCCACTGGGTAGCTTCTCATACATTTGTTTCACAGTCAACAAGGTATCGTTGTCATCAAACCACAATCTCCATTTGAAATCTTTCCATTTAATACCTAGATTTTTCAAATTCCACTTCAGTGCTATCACATCAGCAACTGTAAGGTGGATGAACATATTTATACAGAAATTCATTTTGAACATATTAGTAACATGACATTCAATTAAACCTTAATGTAATAAATTTAACTTTATTTGAGAATCATAAACATCATTTTTCCATCATGGAGGCATATGTATCCAATAATCATATTAAATAGGATTGGAAATGGGTTCTGCTGCCTGCTGGCCTAGAATCTGGACAAGTAACCCCGCGATGTCATCCGTTGGGACCCCATAAGAATCAAATGGCACGACTATCTTTTCAACAGTCATGTTCCAAACATCTGAAATTTTTATGTTTTTCTACATGGTTTTATTTTTTTCATCTTAAATGAGCAAACAATTAGTATAAACAAAATGCAATAAATTTATTTAAAAAAAATTGTGCCAATCACAGTGACACTCCAGTATGCCCGTGATGATCTGGAATGGGTGTATCGCTGCCCCACTACTGAGGCTCCTGAAAGGGGAGTCGAAGAATCACCCTCTAATGGGACATCCAAATATGGTGTGTGATATGGTGTAGGGGGAGATGGTGCGGGAGTGTAGAAATCTAGTGCCTCAAATTTCATGGGGAGGGATGATCGTGTTGTCAAGCGCGTCAAATTAGTTGTTTAATTTTGACTAGAATTTTTGTGGTATAGCAGAAACCCTAGGTCGTCTCTCGATGGAGCCTTCGACCATTAATTTAAAAAGAGTGTTTGATTATGGAATTATAAGGTGAATTAGGTTTTGTAATACTTGGGTGTTTTTTGGTTAATGATGAAAATAGGAAATGAAAGCGATAAAACAAAGTAGAAATGAAAAATATTGATTAAACGTGATCAACCCGGGGATGTCTTGTGATGCTCAACCTTCATCACTTCAGTGGATGGGGTTGTGATCATTTAATCCCTGGTTTGTAACACCTAGAACCAGAATGTTACTGAGTTTATACTAGGATACCTCCTAGGGTTCAGTCGAAAACACATAACGATTCACCAGACACCGCCGATGATTGGGTGATTTGTGTTCGACATCATAACTGAAACTCACCAAGGCAACACATGAAGAGTTTGATGTGCTGTCCAGGTTTGTATGTTATTTCATTTTGATACCATGATATAAATTTTCATGGCCTTGATAGTGATTATGTGACTTCAATTGACCAATATGAACCACACAAACACCACAATTGGAAGGGGGAAAAGAAAGTGGTGAACGGTGTGTGAACCATCACATGAATGGGTACTCCCAAACATGATCATATGAGTTGAGCATGACATACTAGTACATAACTCAATAAAATAAGAATAAAGGATGATGAAAAACAACATACAACCTGGAATTAAAAATATCATTCAAATTAATACAACTTTGAAGCTCGGGATTACATCACATTCCTCCCAGGGTGATCACAAGGGGTTTAAAAACCCATGGGAGGGGAAGAAGAAGAAGATGTTGAAGTAGTATCTCCCATAGCCTCCAGAAATTCTAGGGATGTTTAGAAGACTCCTTAGGGACTCCAAAATGGCAACTCTTTTCCTCTTGGCCGAACTTACAAATGGGGAGCCCAAGGTGTCATTTTATATGAAAATTGGACGGTGGTTTTAGGCACACAGATTTCGTCAATCCACCTGTATCACGCCTTTTGGCCTTCAGAATGTTCTATCTTGCATTGGAGAAAATAGAAAAGTTTGATCCCTACCACTTGACTGTCTCCGACGAAAGTTTGGCATCATTTGGACAACTACAGTTCAAGATATTCATCAAATACAGAACACCGTATTTGACTTGGTTCAAATTCGGTTGCATGGACAGATCAGTTCGGATGGGCCCAATAGAAGCCGAATCAGGATTGGGTTCCTTAATAGAAAATGTAGCCTATTAAATATTAGAGACGATCACAAAATATCATCCCATTTCAATGCATGTATTTGGTGTGCTATGCAACATAGTGGACATATGTCCATGGATCCATGCAATTTTGGCCCATTTTTCTTCCACTTCTTCAAGGGCCCTCCAAATCACCTCCACCTACATTGAAATAAAAAAAATGTAAAATTTCCCATTCTAATATTGATTAAAATTAATTTATTGATTCAAACATAATGTTAAATTCATTATTATATTTGGAATATTCATTTCAATACTAGTTTAAAACTGCGGTGTAAGGGTGGAATAAAATAGTGAATTGTGGTACGATCACACCCCCACACCTAAACATTTGCACTCCTGGGAAAAGTAACATATCCATATACAAAGATGCATATATATATACATTTCCAACATCCTGAAGATTTAGAATTTGAAAAAAAATTATTTAATGTAAAGTGATCAATGCACGAACCACACCAAGGAGTTCTTCTTAATGAAAATAGAAAAATATGTCTCATAGATCATAACATAGCAAAATTTAAAACGATTCATGATACCAAATTGAGCAAGGAATTCAAAATTCAACCATTAAACTGAATCACCACGTGTGTGTGTGAAAACCATTCCATGACATTCTTTCCATTTTTTATCAAATAAATATAGGTTATTTTAACATTATTCATCTTTAAATGATTTTTCACCGAACATGTCCTACATCCTTTTCAATAATATTTCAAGACCCAATCACTTAAGAATTCCCAGATGTCAAACCATAAGCTCCCGACCAAGATAACCCCATATGTTTCACATTTCATCACTCCCCTCATTTATTATATTTTTTTTGAAGTTGCAATTGGAACAAATCTCACACTCATCTCTCAAACCTTGTTTGATATCCTCACGACACTAATTGCAATAGTTATAAAAAGATAAAAGGTTAAGGAGGGTTGGTTTTTGACCTTCCCAAGACACAACAATTTTTTGAGGGCGTACAACAGTAGGACATTAGGTACACACGCATTGGTCAATCTGGTACAGTAATGAAACAGACCGGATAAGGATCGAACGTATGGAAATATCATTTAAATCTGAAAAATATTAACCCAAGATATTTTTACCTTATATTAAGTAAGAAATAATAACACTTTGTGGTTTGGTGAAAATATTTTTGGAGATATTAGTGACATAGTTTTCCCAAAAAATACTCACATAATGGGCATCAATCATCTCAATGGTTTCACATAGATACGACCATTTATATCATTGACAGAAAACCAGTTCACTAAAAATCACCCCTGATGTAAAATTCATAAAAAATTCTTTTTATCCTTTGTTATAGTATTTTTAGTTTCTCCCCCTTTATGGTCGCCAAATCATGGAACTTCGAAATTGTTGATGGGGAAAAATGAAAATAACATAAAGAAGGCCAAAAAAAGAAAAAAAATGAGAAAACGATGAAAATTCCTATCTAACCCAGGAATGTATCCACCCCCCACACCTAGAGTGTGTAGTGTCCTCACTGAAATAATTGAGAATGTGAGAAGGAAGGATATAACCTGGTGTGTTTTATTGGTATGATACGTCAAGAAGGTGGATTTCCTCCACCGAATTCTTTTGAAAATCCTCATAGAAGTGTGTAAGTCGTTGCCCATTGACGGTAAGACTTCGTCCACTATGCTCATGCAAAACCTGTATTGCACCAAAAGGGTAAACAATAGTAACAGTATAAGGACCGAGCCATCGGGAACGAAGCTTCCCTAGGCGGAGCTTAAGCCTGGAATTGTACATGAGGACCTTCTCACCAATATGGATCTTCTGCTGGTGAATCATGCTCTCATGAAAAGCCTTTGTCTTCTATTTATAGATTCGAAAGTTTTAATATGAATCACATCAAATTTCTTCCAACTCTTGAATCTGCAGCCTTCTTTCCTCATCTGCACCTAAAAGGTTCATATTACATTGTTTAACAGCCCAATATGCATGGTGTTCTACCTCCACTAGGATGTGTCAAGATTTTCCAAACACAATCCTATATGGTGACATTCTGATCGGTGTTTTAAAAGCAGTACGGTACGCCCAAAGTGCATCATCCAAGCGCAAACTCCAATCATTCCTATTAAGTTGTACCGTTTTCTCAAAGATTCTCTTATCTTCTTGATTTGAAATGTCTGCTTTTCCATTAGTTTGGGGAAGATATGAAGTGGAGACATTATGAACAACCCCATACTTACGAAGTAATTTTTTCATGTTACGATTTCAAAAATGTGAACCATGATCACTAATGATGAATCTTGGTAGACCAAACCTACTGAAAATCTGGGACCACACAAAATCAAAAACCACTCGAGAGTCATCTGTCCTGGTGGTCTTTGCTTCAACACATTTAGACACATAGTCAACAACCAATAATATGTACACAATGCCAAATGAATTTGGAAAAGTCCCCATGAAGTCAATGCCCCATGCATCGAAGATTTCACAAAATAACATATGTTTTTGGGGCATTTCATTCCTCTTAGAGATATTCCCTGTAAATTGACATCTAGTACATGATTTAAAAAACCTATGGGCATCTATATACAATATTATCCAATATAATCCAGAGTCAAGGACCTTTAGAGAAGTACGTTGAGAGCCAAAGTGTCCCCCACATGCCAAGGTGTGGCAGAAGGTCAAAACAGAGGTGAACTCATGGTCAGGGACACATCGACGGAATACTTGGTCACTTCAAATTCTCCACAAGTATGGGTCATCCCAAATATACCAACGAGAATCATTATTAAGTATATAGGATTGTGAAATGCTGAAATTAGTCAGGACCCTAGATGTTGCTAGAAAATTCATAATGTCCGCATACCAGGGGTAAGGTCCACAACATCACAAAGGTTCTCATGGGGGAAGAATTCTCCTCTGGGTAGGGGTGAGTCAACATGATGGCCAATGGTGTGGAAATACTACTAATTTCGTCAGCTACCACATTATCCACCCATATCTTATCTCTAATCTCAAGGTCAAACTCTTGGAGGAGGAGCATCTTCCGAATGAGGCATGGTTTGGCTTCAGGTTTCTTTAGGAGGAAACGAAGGGCAGCATGATCAGAGAAGATGATGATTTTTTACCCGAGAAGATATGAACGAAATTTTTCCAAGAAAAACAAAATAGAAAGGGGTCCTTTTTCAGTGGTTGTGTAGGTTACCTGGGTAGGGTCAACGGTACGTGAGGCATACACAATGACATCAGGGGACTTCTTAACCCTTGGTGATAAAACTGCCCCAACTACAAAGTTAGAGGCATCACACATAAGCTTGAAGCAGAGATCCCACCGTGGTGGCCGGATTATGGGAGGTGATGTGAGACTCATTTTTAGTGAATTGAAATCATCCTCATAATTTTTATCAAACACAAACTCAGAATCCTTTTTCAATAATCGAGATAAGGGACGTGGAATCTTACTAATTTCTTTAATGAATCGGTGGTAAAAACCAGCATGACCCAAGAAGATCGCACCTCACGAACAAATTTTGGAAATGGAAGTGTTGAAATTAATCCAATTTTATATTTATCAACTTGAATTCCCTTATTTGATATGACATTCCCAAGAACTATCTCTGGATCAACCATAAAAGGGCATTTCTCATAATTTAAATCAAGATCTTTTTCAATGTAGCGGTGGAGGATAGAACCTAGGTGTTACAAACAATCATCAAAATAAGATCCATATACCGTGAAATCATCCATAAATACTTCCATAAAACTCTCATGGTACTCAGAAAAAATACTCAACATACATCGTTGAAAAGTACCAGGAGCATTACAAAGACCGAATGGCATCCTTCTGTATGCAAATGTTCCAAATGGACAGGTAAATGTGGTCTTTTCTTAATCCTCAGGGGATATATGTATTTGGAAATAACCCGAATAGCCATCAAGGAAACAATAATGGGACTTACCAGCCAATCGTTCTAACATTTGGTCAATGAAAGGTAATGGAAAGTGGTCCTTCCGCGTAGCTTGATTCAATTGACGGCAGTCAATACAGACTCACCAACTGTTTTGCACACGTGTTGGAACCAACTCATTACTTTCATTTGACACAACTGTTATTCCTGTTTTTTTAGGAACAATTTGCACTGGGCTAACCCATTTACTATCAGATATAGGATAAATGACCCACGTAGTAAGTAATTTTCTGACATCCAATTTTACCACTTCAAGGAGAGTGGTATTCAACCGGCGTTGATATTGTCTTACTATATTAGCCTCGTCATCCTAAAGTTTATGGTGCATACAAATAGATGGGCTAATCCCAGGAATATCATTCAATGTCCATCCTATTGCCTTTTTACACTCTCTCAAAAGTTTGAGCAGTTTCGATTCCTGTTGTGGAGAGAGGTTATTGGAAACAATGACGGTAAATTGGTCAATATCCTCAAGATATGCATATTTTAAATTAGAAGGAAGTTGTTTAAGCTCCAACACAGGTGGTTTCTAGATTGAGGGAGGGGATTTAGGGGGAGTGAGGACCATTAAACTGTCTATCTACTCATGTTTATTCTCTAAAGATAGAGAATCTATAGAAATGAGATTTGCCGAATCATCGACGGTCATGTGTACCTTAGAATGAACACACTCATCAATTAAAGAACAAAATTTACAATTTTAAGAACCCACAAAACACTCAAAACATGAATCAAAACTCAAATCATTCAAGGGTGAAGAAAAAAATGAATCATAGTTTGGGTTGAGGAGAGAATTGTGTGTGTGTGCATCGTTTGAGAGCACTTCCATCGAATAGACAGGAAGAGTGGAGTTCTCTTCAACGGGGTGTTTCATAGACTCAAGGATGTTAAAACTTACCTTTTCTCCACAAAATTCCATGGAAAATGTACCATTGTGAACATTGATGATCGTCTTTGATATTTTGAGGAATTGCCTCCCAAGTATGAGAGGAGTGTGTCCTTGGGTTCGAGTATCTTCCATCTAAGAATGTAGAAATAAGAAGGAAAGATGAGATTCTTCACTCTAACAAGGACATCCTCAATCACTCCTTTTGGATGTGTTGTACTCTGGTTGGAAGGTTGCACAACAATTCCTATTGGTTGAAGCTCTCCAACCTGTAGAGAAGTATACATAGAGTGAGGCATTACATTAATGGAAGCACCTAAATCTAGCATAGCATTAGAAAAGAATGTCTCCCCTATGGTACATGGTATCGTGAATGTGCCCGGATCCTTTAATTTGGTTGGCATTGCTGGTTGAATCAAGGCCGATACATTCCTACCCAAGTTGACTCTCTCTTTCCCCTTTAGCCTTCGTCTATGGGTGCAAATTACTTTATGAAATTTGGCATAATAGGGAATTTTCTTGACTGCATCCAATAATGGGATATTTACTTGAACATTTTTAAATGTATCCATTATTTTAATTTCAATCTCATTATCAAAATTTTTCTTAGATTTAGATAGTATTTGAGGGAAAGGAAGAGGAAATTATTGTTCATGGGAATCCTTAATGATAATTTTATTGTCATTTTTTTTTCTTCATTGGAATCTTTCATGGGTAGAGAAAGAGTGTTTTCAAGAGGGGGACATTCCTTTTGAGTAGAATCAGTAGAAGGAGAAGCTTCCTTACCACTACTAAGTGTAATTGCATATACATTACCTTTGTCCTTCGGATTGGCAATGTGTTGGGATGGTAGTTGTCCAGACCCTTTCATCTTCATCTCACCGATGGGGTTTTCCAATTGTCCCACTTGAGTTCGCAAATCTTGAATTGATGATTGTGTATTCTGTTGGAACTGGAGGTTCTGGGTTTCCATTTGTTTCACCATTTCCTTGAGGCTTGGTTCAGATTTGGGAGGAGGAGGATGATTGTTTTGAGAAGTTGAAGGATAAGAAGGTTGCATACCATGTCCTTGTTGATACCAATTCTTCTTGGGGTAGCTTGAGTTTCCTCCTTGTCGGTATTGGGGTTGTACTTGCCACCCTAGATTTGGATTTGGCCTGAATTGTTCTTGCTTGAAGGGAGGTGCTTATTAGAATGGACGCCCTGCGAACACAGCTGCACAAGACTCAGATGAATCTTTAAGTTGTGGGAACTGGTCAGAAAAATGAGTATTATCATAACAAATACCAAAATGTAATGGAACGAGAGGAGAGTGTGAGTTACCTTGTGCTTGAGATAATTTCCTTAGAAGGGTATGAATCTCATCAATTTTAGTATCTAGCTTTTGTTCTAGGTCTGAATGACGTACCTCATGAACTCCTCAGGTTGGCGCAATAGCTCGTGTACCAAATTATTGTGCATTTTGAGCCATGTTGGCTATTAAGTCACGAGCAGCGGAAGGAGTTTTATCAACTAGTGCACCACCAGCTGAAGCATCAATAATTCCATGATCCATGCTGATAATTCCCTCATAGAAGTATTGAATTAAAATTTGTTCACTAATCTGGTGGTGGGGGCATCTTGAGCAAAGTCTTTTGAATCTCTCCCAATATTCATGAAGGGTCTCTCCTTGTGATTCCCTAATTCCACATATTTCTTTCCTAATTGAAGCAGTTCGAGAGGCAGGGAAGAACTTCACTATAAAATGTTTTTTAGGTCACTCCAGCCCCCAATTGTAGTAGGAAAATAGTATAACCAATCTTTGGCTACACCATCAAGGGAGAAAGGGAAGGCCCTAAACTTAATGAGGTCCTCAGAAACATTTTGGGGTTTCATGGTGGAGAACACTATGTAAAACTCTTTTAGATGTTTGTGAGGGTCCTCTCTGAGAAGACCATGGAATTTTGGAAGGAGGTGGATGAGACCTGTTCTCAGCTCAATGTTGGTCACTTCCTCAGGATATTGGATGTACGCAGGTTGGTACTCCACATCCGGGGTCGTCAGTTCTTTTAATGTTTAGTTATTTGCAGCCATGATCTCTGGGGTTTGATTTGGTTCAATTTTTTATTGGTTTAAGACCACATGAGTTTCCCAATGGGGTTCCTTTGTGTTACTTGATTTACCTTCTCTAGATTCCATGATTTGTGTGTGATGTGACTTTTCAATTTCAGGGTCAAATTCAAGTTGTGTTTCTTTACCAGATCCGGTCATTCAAATAAGATGTGAAGATTGTTTTTTAAAATATGGATGAAATAACATAAGGGTAAAAAGAGAATATAATATTATAATACATAATTATAGAGAGGGATATGGAGAAGAAGAAGTAGAGAGATAGAGAGAGTGTGTGTCTGATAACGAACACATTAAAAACAACCAGAAATAAAGACAAAACCCAAAATAAAAACAATCAAATGGGGGTGGGGTATTTAAAGAAGTACTAATTAAGAAGTAAAATAAACAAATAAAAGGAAATAAAAAATGATCTTGGATCCCCAGAAACGGCGCCAAAATTTGATCGCGTTGTCGAGCGCGTCAAATTAGTTGTTTAATTTTGACTAGAATTTCTACAGTATAACAGCAACCCTAGGTCACCTCTCGATGGAGCCTTAGACCATTAATTTAAAAATAGGGTTTTATTATGGAAGTAGAAGGTGAATTAGGTTTTTTAATACTTGGGGGTTTTATGATTAATGATGAAAATAGGAAATGAATGCGATAAAACAAAGTAGAAATGGACAAGATTGATTAAACGTGATCAACCCGGGGAAGTCTCGTGATGCTCATCCGACATCACATCAAGGGATGGGGTTATGCTCTTTTAATCCCTGGTTTGTAACACCTATAACCAGAATGTTAATGAGTTTATACTAGGATACCTATTTGGGTTCAGTCAAAAACACACAACGATTCACCGGACACCGCCGATGATTGGGTGATTTGTGTTCGACATCATAAGTGAAACTCACCAAGGCAACACATGAAGAGTTCGATGTGTTTTCCAGGTTTGTATTTTATTTCATTGTGATAACATGAAATAAATGTGCACGACCTTGATAGTGATTATGTGAGTTCAATTGACCAATATGAACCACAAAAACACCGCAATTGGAAGGGGGAAAAGAAAGTGGTGAACGGTGTGTGAAACATCACATGAATGGGTACCCCCAAACATGACCATATGAATTGAGCATGAAATACTAGTACATAACTCAATAAAATAATAATAGAGGATGAGTAAAACAACATACAACCTTGAATTAAAAAGATCATTCAAATTAATACAACATTGAAGCTCGGGATTACATCACATTCCTCCCAGGGTGATCACAAGGGGTTTAGAAACCCATGGGAGGGGAAGATGATGATGATGTTGAAGTAGCACCTCCCATAGCCTCAAGAACATCTAAGGATGTTTAGAAGACTCCTTGGGGACTCCAAAATGGCATCACCTCTCCTCTTGGCCGAACTTGCAAATGGGGAGCCCAAGGTGTCATTTTATAGGAAAATTGGAACGTGGTTTTAGGCACAAAGATTTCATCAATCCCATTTTATCACATGTTTCTACCTTCAGACGGTCTTATCTCGCTTTGGAGAAAATAGAAAAGTTGTATCCCTACCTCTTGAATGTCTCCACTAAATGTATGGAATCATTTGGACAACAACAGGGCAAGATAATTATAAAATAAAGAACACCTCATTTGACTTGGTCCAAATTCGGTGGCATGGACATATCAGTTCAGATGGGTCCCATAGAAGCCGAATCAGGATTGGGATCCTTAATAGGAAATGTATCCTATTAAGGTTTGGAGAGGCCCACAAAATATAATCCCATTTGGATGCACGGATTTTGTGTTTTATGCAAAACGGTGGACAGATTTCCATGGATCCATGCATTTTTGGCCCATTTTTCTTCCACTTCACCAAGGGCCCTCCAAACCACCTTCACCTACATTGAAATAATAAAAACAAGTAACATTTCCCATTATAATATTTATTAACATTAATTTATTGATTCAAACATAAAGTGAAATTCATTATTATATTTGAAATATTCATTACAAAACTAGTTTAAAACTGTGGTGTAAGGGTGGAATAAATTAGTGAATCTTGGTATGATCAACGGAGCCAGATGGTTCGTCATATATTGCAGAACTAGATGAAATAGTATACCAATTACTCCATGGAATTTATATCATTTAATCAAATAAAATTATGTTCAGAAGACATATTTCAAAAAAATTATGCAGAAAAAAAATTAAAAATGATAATAGATGCCCTGTTGTAATAGACAAAATATATATAACAATGATTATGAATGACATTAGAAATGAAACAAGTGGTTGATGAATAAATTAATAATTGTAAATACAATCATTTTCCCCTTCAATCATATCAGTTTCCTGCTCCATTTCTTCATCCAATTCATTCATCCTTGCTAGACTAATATTTTCAATATCATGATGGACAAATAATTCTGCTTCTTGTTGTTGATTAAATTAAATTTCAAAGGTCAAATTATCCACTTCATCACCCATATCATAAAAATATCATTGTATTATGTGAGAAACTACACTCCACCCTTCAACAAAAACATCATTCACATAATATACCATTTTTTCATGAGATTCTAAGATATATGGATCATGCAGTTCAAGATCACCAACATCCATCAAGTGAGAGAAGTCCATAGAAGTAAATTGAAAGAAATATCTTTTAACACCTCTGATAATATCGACCCATTTGAATTTGAATAAAACAACATAAAAATGTACGTGGTAGTTTAATTGAATAATATCTTGTATATTTCCATAGTATTCCACTTCATATAATGTAACTATACCACTATTATGGGTTTTGAAACCCACTTCTCGATCGATTGTACAAAATCCAAATCCATTCATATTATATGCGTCGAACTTTCTAACATGTTTTAGAGGAAATCTAGCAAGAAACTTCAAATCTTCTGACACGACTGCTTGAGTATCAGTATTCATGATCTGAAAAAAGAAATATACTTTATTAGATTTACAAAATGTATGTGTTAAACTAATATTCATACTTATTTCAATATTTATGAACTTACACGTCATGAAAACCATTCTAAAAGATCCTTATTAACAGATTTCGTTATATCTTTCTCATTTCGAGTTCAGCCTCTCATATTTATTTTTGTTTGTATCATCAATTCTTTAATAAATGGATCTTCAATTTTACGATTCAGTATCACATATCTATGTGCCTGTAATAATTTCTATTCAGTCATTGTCACATTTGAGGTCCTCCCAACTGATCAGCCAACAGCAGGAAATCTGTTGGATTTATGATGTATTTTAGATTGAGTCAATGTGTCTTCAACACATCCAAATAGATTAAATCCTGTCTCAATATGATCCAAGTATCGAGAACAAAAGGTAAGACACTCCTCAGCCAAATAGTCTTCAGCAATAGAGCCTTCCGGTAGAGTTTTATTTCTCACGTATGATTTCAAATTCCAAGATATCTGTGAAATAAAATAAACATAATTATGCTTTTAATGAAGTACAAAAAATTGATTACATAACTAAAAAACATATAAATAAATTACCTCTCAATTGGATACATCCATCGATAATGAATGGGGCCTCCTAATTTAGCTTCCTCAACCAAATTCACAGTTAAATGCATCATTATAGAAAAAAATGACAGAGGAAAGATCATCTCCATTGCACAAAGGGTCAATAAAAAACTCTCATGGAGGTTGTCAAGCTGAAATGGATGTAGACATTTCTCACATAGTTTCCTGAAAAATGCACAGAATAGGAGTACAATAGCAGTATGGTTTTCAGGTAATAATGCACGCAACGCCAATGGTAGTAAATGTTGTAACAAAATATGTGAATCGTGACTTTTCAATCCATGAAACTTATGATTCTTCAAGTCAACACACCTCTAGATGTTACTTGAATACCCATAATATAAGGCCCCGGCCTTAAACCTTACTTAATATTGAATTAAATGAATAATTCACATTGAGGAACTTTTCAGGTTTAGAGTTTTAGAGAATTAGGACATAACTATTACATCACAAAAGATTACATAGTAGACACTTATACAAAGATTCCATAAAATAAAAACTCTTAAAAAGAAACATGTCTAGTTCCATGTTTTAGATAGCATGACTTTTCCTGGATCCCATCCTTGACCCTATTCCACATTAAGTCCTGTGAAAAACATTTCAAAAAATTGGGATGAGAATAAAAAGCTTAGAAAGGGATATCAATGTACAAAATGAAAACATTCATCCATGTATGAAATCATACTTTACTCATAAAACATAATCATTTTAACATACCACATCAAATCCAGAATAAATCATAGAAATCATAAGACATAAAGGTAACTTGAGGCATTCATAACATTCTTACGTAGGGAGTAACCCTCATGGTTACTTTTGGAATACCCATCACAGTATATTCCCTAAATCGCTTCGGAGAAACCTTAACGTTAAACTCCTTCATGTTACCCAATGCATTGGAGAGCTATATCGGGCTCACTCACCCTTAGTTTATCACAGAACCACCCGTCTTCATAACAATTCCCATGAACCATAATATAATCATATCATATAAAACATGCATAAAAGAAAACATAACATTTCCACATTTCAATCACAAGATATCAATACAACACATTGATATAATAAAAACATTATGAAAACCACTTTCAATACCAAAATAAAGGGAAAGTAATACATTGTATTTATTTTTCATTTTAAAAAAAAGTTAGTTTATGGCTTGTAGATGAAGTCAAAACTCAAATAATGGTCACGGAGGTGGAGAAGTCGTTGTCTCCACATATGTACGACAAAACATTCCTCTTGTCGTTTAGTAAAACTCTTCGTATAAAAAACGATTCCTTTTGAATAAATGTAAAAGTCAAATGGGTTTACACACCGTATAAAAGAAAGTTGTGTATAAAACAAAATATGCCTCAATGAATGGAGATTGAGACGAAGTCCCTTACGAAGATAAATTTTAAATATAATAGAACTATTATGTGTATTCCGAATAAGAACACATAAATAATGTACAAATTCAAGATAGGACATAATAATATCATGACATAATTTGAAAGTAGGAGATTAACCCAAAGAACGGAAATTGAGTTAAAAAGTTCCCTTACCTCGTGTCTAGCGTGACTCGATTTCTCTTTAATCTCTTGAATAATAAACTTGAGTTAATTTCTACTTTCTTAAGATCCTTTTTCAAGTTCATTATAACTTTTATATAACTTATTACCATGTCATGAACACTGTGTAATTATTTACGTTAATAAAGGTCGTTTTAACGATCGTTTGTACTTGAGTCAAAAATAAAATCTTTATAATTAAACGTTGTTCATCTATCCATTATATCCAGAGTTATATTAATTATGCAGATATCATATATATCATATATATCCAGTATATAAATGCATTTATAATATTACATAATATTTAGAGGTAAGAAATGAAATGCACCGTTCATGGAGACGGTAAGCTGTATGTACGCATGCACACTACTTTCATTTCTATTTCATATTTTATGGAATGGAATCATAATGACATAAAGGTATATTATAAATCCAGTATAATTTCATATATAATACAATTAAATCTATCCTTTATATGTCCCACATATGGCATTAACGAATCAAATCACTTTGAGGGGGCGGTAGTCCGCACTTCCTAAAATGAAGATATCACGTATATCCCTAATGGAAGCCATAAAGGTATGCCATAAATGTAAAATAAATAATCATGAGAAAAACATAAACATATTTTAAATCATATATAAATATATTGTCATCTTAATGGCCACATTTTAAGGTGTTAGAAGAATATTGAACAATCATCGTTTTGTGAGGCAGAAATTCGTCATCCACGGAAAAAGTATGATCTTAAACCATTAGATGAAGGTGTGTGTAATTATAGCTCTAATAATTCTCATAAAAACATCCCACTATATTGAATATACTGTTTTTGTTTCAAAATAATGGAATAAAAAGAGTTTAGGGGGTTGGAGAAGCAAAATAAAACATAAGAACACAAGGGAAGACACTACCTTTAAAACGGGTAACTCTTTTTTATTTGAGATAAAAAGCTTCCTTGGAAAGACTTCTGACCAAAGTGAGACTTCTAAGAGTAAGAGAGGGATGTGGAGAGACAAAATGAGAAGGTTTTTGGACGATCCAAAGGCTTTATAGTAGTGTGTAATGATGTAGAGGTGGGGGACTTTTATAAGAGGAGAGGAGGGGCACTCTTGGAAAGTTAAAAAAGGTTACTTTATTATAAAATGATTTTCTGTTTTTTAAGGTCCCAAAATTATATATTTCTAGGATAAGGTGATAATAGTTCTAAATACACCCATCCAATAAGTTTTTGAAAAGTTTGGGTCTTATATTTTACATTATCTTTTCATTTTATTTAAATTGTTAAATAATGAGGTAATCGCTGCATCATCATGGTGTCGTAAATAATTTAATTTATTTAATATCTAAAAATTATAAAACAAATATCATGATGTAGGAAATTGTTTTAGCTTTATAATGAATATTTATAGTAAAACATATTTCTTGTATAACCTGAATTAAAAATTGTTTTAGTAAAAAAACACATGTTTGTAACATTTTTATTTTAACATTAAATAAAAAGTTATTAATGTCATTTTCCTAACAAAGTGGCTCCATGGGATCCCCAAGTTGACCAATGGATTTTCTTGGTCGTCCATGACACATCCAATAATGGTAGGACATGTTTCAAGGTCATTTCATATTATTAAAACATTACTTTTACCTTAAATTACACTAATTACCTCTAATCGCGATTAAAAACTTAAAAGTTACAATTCACCAAAAATTATTTTAATCCCATTGAACCAAATTTTACTTCCTAATGACAACCATGTATGTCGGATTTTTGAAATTCAAAACACAGAGGTGGTAAAATTTCATTTAAACGAAAAAGCAGTTTTTTAAGTACCACTTAGTGGTTTCACTATTCATCAAAAATTGATGTTTTTCAGAAAAATACCAAAACTTCACCGTAATCTATATTTGATATTCCGAATTAAAAAATGTTGTCTATTTTACAAAATTAAAAATATATAAGTTACATTAATTAATTTAATAATTAATTCCCACTGTCAGAACCAATAGCGTGTTTTTATGAAACAATATATATCAAAATATTGACACTAGTTTAAGTCCAATTTCAAAGTGAAATTAATTCCAATGACCACTATTGGATTAAATAAAAAATATATATTCAAATTTCACTTTAAACCAATTAAAAATATATTCTAATCATATAAATAAATTATATCAAAAAAGTTGTTTTGAATTAAAATACAACATTTTTCACTATTCATTAAAATGAACTTTATCAGAAAAATACCAAAAATTTGCACAAAGTAAATTTTGATGTCCTGATTCTAAAGAAGAATTTTATTTGGTCCAATGGAATGTATAAGAGTGACCAAAAATATATTTATAGAGGGTTCTCCCTCAAAAGGCGATAGTTCGACCTTTTAGTGAATATTAGAGTATCTATGCCTAAAATTGAATTCTTTTCGTATTTTACGCCTTTATCCTTTATTGGATAAATGTAAAAACATTTAACAAACATATATAATCATATTTTAGTTATTTCTATTCATTCCCACCAATACAACGGCTACGTGTTAAATAACATTTAAAATAATATTATTCTATTACTAGTGTGCAACGTAAGATTTCAAAGAAACTCTTTGTTACGTATCGGGTACGTTATCGAACATAGAAACCCCTTTAAAGTAAAATTAATATTTAATTCACAAATATTAATAATTATGAAAATGTTTTATTCTTTATTTACCTGGGATGTTATACATAAGATACCTTAACATTCCTTAAAATTTGAAGAAATGTATCTTTATCCCTATTTTTCATTGTAAAAAATGTTCGGAGGATACTTTTCATTCTGATCTGGACAAAGATCACATTTTATGTACATTTCATGTAAGTCTTTTTGAGCATTGAGATGATCCTTCGACTTTCCATGCTCATTAAGCAATGTGAAAATCAAATTGTTAGATAAATTCTTCTCAATATGCATCACATCAAGATTATACCGCAACAAATTAAATTCCCAAAACGGAAGTTTGAAGAATATACTTTTTTTCTTCCATTGTTGCATTACGATTTTCCTTGACGATGCACTTCGGACCCATTTTCTGCTATCATTCAAATGATAAACCTTCCCAAATTCTGTTTAAACATTTTCAAGTAGTGTCAATATTTCAGAACCATTTAACAACTTTGGAGGTGGTCTACGATCAATGGAACCATTAAATTTTGATCTGTTCAGCTGAAATCTATGAGATTCATCGAGAAATCTTCGATGACACTAGGATCAATATTTTCTACTATGAGGTAGTTGTTTGGGTTCAAAATCAAAGTTACAAATTGGAAAATCCAAACCCATGTAAGTGTTCCAACCAGATAAATTCCCAAGCCCTGGGAAGTCACCAATGGTCCACATTAAAGAAGCATGCATTTTGAACATTGTTTTAGAAGAAGCATCAAATGTCTCAACACCTTGCCTCCATAACTCCTACAATTTGTCAATCAAAGTCAAAAGTATACATCAATATCATTTCCAGGCTTTTGTTTTCTAGGAATATTTATCGAAAGGAAAACATATGTTTGTTTCATACACATCCACGGAGGTAGATTATAAGGGATCAAAACAACTGGACAAATGCTATAAATGGTACTCAAAGTCCCAAATTGGTTGAATCCATCAGCAGCCAATCCCAATCAAACATTCCTAGGATCAACTGATAAATCTAGATGTAATAAATCAAATGTCCTCCATGATTGGGAATCTCGTGGATGTCTTATTAACCCATCATTGTGATTATCTATAGAATTCCACTTCAGGTATTTAGTGGTTTTCGATGACATGAATAATCTTCACAATCAAGGCTTCAAAGGAATGTAACACAAAATATTTTCAGGTGTGTTCCGCTTCTTCTTCTCCATGAAATTATGTTCATTCAGACTTCCAAATTCACCCTATTCTTGCCATCTAGAAGAAGAAAATTTCTTGAAATTCTGTCTACTTGAATCCTCTCCCCAATAAATCATACAATCATGGGGACACACATGTATTTTTTCTAATTCAAACCAAGCTTTTTAACAACTTCATTCATATCATAAAAAGATTCTTGAATTTTTGATTCAGTAAATGCATCACGAATCAATTCCAATATCATGGACATTGCCTTATTTGTAATTCCACATAGACATTTGATATGGTACAACTTCAGCAGAAATGAAAGATTTGAATATTTCAAACACCCACTATACGACTCTTTATTTCCATCATCAACTAAATAATGAAACACATTTTCCTCTGTGAAGTTTGATCTTACATTTGGCTCCACAGAATCAAGAGAAGGATCCAATGATATGTTACAATCTTGATCTGCCCGTGTTACAGTCTCAATAACATCACTTGTCATGTTGCAATTTGTAGCACCCTCTTCAGGTTGTTCTGAAATGTTTTGATGCTGATAGTGGTGTCTTGCAGTGCCGAATGCATTATTTTTGAGGTTTTTCATTTCATTTTTCATTTTTTATGAATTTGGGGCCTCATTTTGTGGATTAACCTCAGTGATAAATCTTTTTATAACGTTCGATTCTCCATGACAAATACAACACAAATATTGACCAGGGAATTTCTTCAGTATTAAATGTTCATAAACGTATTCTCTCTTCAACCATGTTTTGAATTTACATTTAGAACATGGACATTTTATTCTCCCTTCAACGGATTTATTGTAAATTTCAAAATCTAAAAACTCATTCAGTCCCTTAACATAGTGAGGTGTGTTCCTCAGTAATGTGATCCAACTTTTATCCATGTATATCAAAATGTTCCTACACAATAAAATAAAAATTAAAACACATAGTTACTACTAAATAAAGAAAAATATTCATATATATGATAGTATATGATTATAGAAACATAATATAATAAATATGATCCCCTGAGTTAGATATAAACCCTATAGTGTTTGGGATAGGGGATGTTTCTTAGGTAAATAGAAACAGTGTGCTAACAATGTGGTAGCAACATTACTGTTAAAACCAAAGCACATTGTTAATTTGGAATAACCCCAACCTCCTCCAAATCATTGATGGAGTGGTGAATTCTATGGTCGATATTCGGTTTTCTTTGGTATGAGGGTGCAGCCGCGTGTCTCTTCTGTGTTCTTGGGTGGATCTGCGGGCTCCTAGAGTATTGGTGGCGATGGGTTGTGGTTCTGTTTTTTGCGGCAGTCTTCATCCAGTTTTCATCTGTGATGTGGTGGTGATGATTTATTTTATGCTTTGTGCTTGGTTCTAGTTTTCCTCCTCATTATGTTCTTTCAGTTTTTTCTATGGGGTTCTTGGCGTTGGAGTCGACATAGACGGTGATGACAACGGTGAAGCGACGACAGTTTCTTTGATTCGGTTTGTGATGGTTGAAGTTGATTTTGGTGTCTATGAAGATGTTATTTTTGTGGTCATAGATGCAATGGTTCCGGTGACGAGGTGGATGCTCACCGGCAGTAGTTTCTCAATGGCACAGTCGATGATGATGGGTGGTTGGGTGAGTTAGCGTATAAGGCCTGAGACAATGGTGTATTGATTCTAATAGCTCACGCGGCCCGAGGCTTCGTGTGCCTCTTTTCATTTGAGTTTTGAATTTGGTTTATCCAGGCATGATTTTGACTTTGTTGAATTCTTTCTAGTGATTTTGTGGTGTTTGGATCGATTATTTGAAATTTTGTGTTTCCCACTTGGCCATAAAGTGGTTTTGAAAAATACGAAAAAAATAGTTGGAGGAGGTTTTACGAACCTTGTGTGGATAGAATTCCTAGACCTCTCTATGGTGTATTCACATAGAAAATATTGGTGGTGTGACTTGAGGGTGATTTCGATAATATATGTGTTATTGCTCATGAGTGGAGAATTATGGTTAAATGGGATGATCGAGGATCTGACCACGGAGTTGAACTAAGAGTCAGATTCAGACTTCGGTGTGGGCATTAAACATTTTTTTATTCCTTGAGTTTTAAGGAATTGTGGTCGGGATATGATAGCGCATTGGATGGTGGGATTGATCACCTTTGGTATAATTCATCTAGAGAAGGACTTACTAGTGTTGTTGCATAAAAATCGATGTGGTAAGGTGGAGACCACATCAGAAATGGCATTCAAGATGCGGCTGGTGTGGTTTGGGGATCAAACTAGGGTATTTGAAGAATAGTTGATGTGTTTGGTCTTGGAGATTGGAGTTTCATAGCAGAATCATGTTGGTAATTTGAGATGAAATGTGGGGTGTTGGTACTATCATCCAGGACAACATAATAAGATAATCATAATCACATAAGTGGAAATAGATCCCAGAAGGAATTCTCTCTAAACATTATATTTGGGAACATGGAAGAATTATATTCATCCAAACCACTACGATAGGTTAGAATGAATTCAATACCATTCACTTCAACACACAAAAGAAATTTATGCAAAGTAAAGGGATGTTGTGGTTGAGTAACACATGTTTGATGGACTCCATGATCGAGTATCAAAAGTTTAAGGAACTCCATACCTAAGTGTCATAATTCATTATAGTCAAGTAGGGCTTATAAATAAATATGTTATCCATTTCAAAAAATAATGAAAAATTCAAAGATACATATTCAATGGAAGTGATTACTTTCCTCTAATACTATACATATTAATGAAAATCATCTAGTTTTGATAACATATGGAGAAAGAAAATAAAAATAAAAACATTATATTAAATTATACCAATAATTTCCAAAAATAAAGAAATATGAGGTAGGTATTTGTAACACTCAATCTGGGATATCTCGCATGTAAAGATAACTATGGTTTTTCCCATTAATATAATAGAAAGCTCCTCACTTCGACAATTGATCTTGTAATTTTACATTGACAACCAATATATCCAAAGAATTATATTAAATTATACCATTTCAATGACAACCAGATTAGTGGATAGTTTTCACTCACTAAAGTTAATATAGGAATACCTATATATATATTCTAAGAAAAATGATTATCACACAAAAACATGAACCATATAACATCACATAAAATCCCACTTGATTTCTATATCCCATATACTCAAACATTCTAATATCTATCAACCCTAATAATACATTATGACTAACTTCCACTTCTATGACTCAATTCCATTAACAATTCCTTAATACACCATAAGTAATCATAACTAAGAAATATTATTATACTCAAACCAACTAAAATTTTTATACAATAATATTTTTTTATAAAAAAACACTATATAATTTATCATCGATGATTTAATTAACTTGAGGAATTTTAATTTCCACATTAGTTCACAATCACATACAAGAATACACAATTCATGTGATCCTATGTGCCAACCATGATTAATTTACTCATGTACCCTCACCTCTATAGTTGAGAGAAAATATATAAGCATCAATATCACAACCCATAAATTTCAAAATTTTAGATAAAAGCATACTACTCACCTAATTTCAAACCTTAGGGTTTGTATAGGTCTTCGGGGTCACAGGGGGCCGGGGGAAGCGGTGTCATCGGGGTCGTGGGTCGTCAGGGTTTTCGGGGTCGTGGGTCGTCAGGGTCGTAGGGGGCTGGGTTCTCTGGGGGAAGCGGGGTCGTCGGGTCGCCGGGGTCGCAGGGGGTCGGGTTCGCAGGGGAAGAGGGGTCGTAGGGTGCAATCGGGGTGGGGGGAAGGGTCCGGGTTGTAAAAAAACATGATTCGCAGTGGTTTATTATAAATTACCGGGAAACCATTTTTAAAAAATGTTTAGCGGCGGTTCCCAGAACTTCCGCTAGACTCCATTTTTTTGTAGTGTTTTATTTTTTTCAATTTATATATGTGAGTTTAAAATTTATATTGAATATGATTGACGGAATGATTGATTCAAAATTTTTAAAATTATTATGGAAAATGGGGAAAATGATTCGTATGGTGTATCTATTTTATGAGACAATGTGTTTGAAATGGAACATTCCCTATTTTACCCCCTCTCATAGGGTGATTTGGGGCTTACATATTAATGTCCTCTTCCAAATAATGAAGTTGGGTGGCATGAATAACTGATATACAATGGTTATTATCCACTCAAATATCTAAAAGGGGTTAATATTCCTTATATTTTAATTCCCATTAATTTTGGGCACTATAACTCTCTTCAATGATGATGTGAGAAAGATCACATATTCCAAAAAATGAAAATGTAATACATTCATCATGTTATTAGTTTAACTTTTTTGTATACTTTTTGATGTCTTTAATTGCTTTAGTAATAAATATTGTTTGTGTAATAATTTTATTTTCATAAATATTTATTCTTGTTAAACAATGAAATTTTTAGTTTAATATAGTTTAAGGAAGTAATATAAGTGAGAAATATGGGAAATAATTGAATACTAATGGAAAAGTAAAATAGGTTATCGAGTGTCATAGTAATGTGTACCCGATGATATCTGGTTTAAACTTCTTGAGCCCCTAATCTCATTTAATGGTATTTGGGGGGCATATATCAGGTACCTTAGGGAGTTTAGGTTTCGAGTGGTGCATTACTGGGTACCCAGTTGATGTTATAGTGGTTTTAAAATTATTGGAAAATTTTCATTTTTATCAAAACACATAATATTATCTTTAGTATATTAACCCAAAGCCCATTAAGATCACTCTGTCCTAAAATCAACTCCTCCATTTATTTATCAAAATTTATTTTGTATATAATATTAATGTGATAATTTATTAAGGTAATACAATAATCTCCTTTTTAATATATATCCTTGGATTTCTATTCTTTTTCTCTATATTTATGCTATCATTTTTTACAATAATGAAATAACTAATCCCATTACTTGTATATATCAAGATCCATCGTGGTGGTGGCATGTTATATTCCTCTATCTTCTATATAATGGATCAATAAGTCATTTGGTATGTGATCCATCTTATGTAATATATTATTATAGTCTATTTTATTATAGTAATAGGTGGTAGAGTCAGATGAGATGAAACAATAATCATTATTATAATGTAATATTTTCTTAAACAAAGTTGAAATGATTTTTTATATAATGGTTCAGTTAATATATATTAAACTTCATATAACATTGTGATTATGATGTATTGACACATAACATACATCATGATGTGTAATTTTTATATATGTACCATCATGATGTTCTAAATGGGGTTGTAGAAAGTTGTTGTCATTTTATGTAACTCCATAGGTACATTAGTCATTTAATTTTTCTTTCAACTAGTTGACATGTATACTCTTGGTATAAATGGATATGACTGTGTTTTTGTGTGTGTTTTTGTATATTTATATATAATATATTTTATATAGAGGATATATCAATATATGTATGTTTGATATAAATCATAATTTCTTTATTTATGGTAGATATAGTAAATTTGTTTTTATTTACCAGCATATAGAGGATGTAATATATAAGTTTGTTTTACCTCGTGGGTAAATCATTGATTATGTAGTACTTGATGTTGTATTATGACATGGTTTTAAGCATGAATGGTTGGTAACCATTGTTTCTTAGTTGTCACATTAAATAACCTCCTAGTCGGTTATTATAGTTATTCCCAACACATAATTGTTCTATAACTTTCGGTTATGTTTTGATAACTTAACCAAATTATAATGTCATTTTATTCTCTTCGTATTATTGTAGATAGGTAGGGATTAGTTTGTGACCATATATTAGGTATGTTTTACTCACATCCTATACATATCCCATGGGATTCATGTTGATCCCATTTTCTGTGAGGCAATCAAGGGAAATGATTAAACAAATTTTATTTCCTAGGATATAGTGATGAAAGATATATTGGAATAATTTGTGGTTATTTGGATGATTTCTGTAGAGATTTATTTTTTCATATCTATATTATTTTTTGACTAGGTAAATGTGGTTTTTTTAGTTTTGTTTTATTGATGTGTTATTTATATTATTGGGTTTTGGCATGTATGACATATATAGCTATTTTACTTTTAACTATTTGATTTTGGATTTCAGATTTGGCCCCCATATTCCATTACACAATTTTCTCGGCACAATCTTAGTGGCTTTATATTTTTTTAATCTCTAACATATTTATTGATCACACCTTATTTTTAACAAAACCATGTTATGATTGAACATAAATCCAAAAGAGTGAAAATAACTTCCCATATCATCATAGTTATTTATTGGTGTTCACACCAGTGTATAGTAGAGAAGTATCATGTTTTAGATCTCATGTATATTCAATTAAAATTATAGGATATAAACTTGATCATTGAATATTGATATGGGAGCATATATAAGGTGGTTGTGTCTAGGATATATAAATGATATTACTTTTAATACACCAGTAGTAATCCATATATATTTTATTTCTATATAATTATATTGCAATAATTATTTACTATATTGGTCAATGATTGGTTTTAATTTTCATCCAATTTTTATTATTATTTAAAGTATCATGCATCATGACTCAGCGCCTATATGTAGGTAAATGTAATAAATCCTAACATTGTAAGATTTTTTTCACATCCCATTTTTATTATTATAATATTTTAGAGATTTATATTAATTTAAATGTAAGTAATATATAAATAAATTTTCAACTTATTTTTTTTAATGTTATATCAACATATATTTTAGTAATTCATTTGAGTATTAAACTACTTTTATTAACATTTATAATTATTTATATATATATGACTACATTTAAAATATGTAATATTATAACTATTTATTTCTATTTTAGGTTGTAGAAGAATAGGGAAAAAAATTATAGAAGATAAGGGGTGGTAATTTTTTTAGCCTTTATATATTTTACCAAATTTCATATTTTTTTTGATATATGGATAGTGATTTTATTGTGATTATCAAAAAAAATGATGATTATGGAATCTTTAACACCACATGTTTCCATACTGAAATCATAGAATGAGAAATATCCACCCACTTGGATTTCCATTGATCTATAGTTCCTTAAAAAGCTCATGCAGTTACTACATGCTATAGATTTTTTATTACCCTGAAAATTAGCAACTATTTAATATGTTATGTGGTATAATGGTTTTATAAACCCTAACCTTTAGGGGTAATTTAATACCACAAAAAGTGGCAAAATGGATTGAATGTTCCTATTTATGGATTTTGGGTATAATGGTGGGTTTTGATACTAGTATTTAAAAAAAGTATCTAATATGTATATATTACAACACAATATTAGGTATACCAGTTCTAAAATTTATCATTGGTTTTATCTACTATATTTAGGTATGACACACGTATTTTTTTAAATTACACCATATTTATATTATCTAAAAATATATAATATAAAATATCTCAAAATTATAATAGGGTCATCAAGGATATATTAAATTGTTAATAAAATAAATGAAGTAGTACTTTGTTTTTTTATTGGATATGGTTTATTCATTAATAGGTCATCATTACTCAATGGATATTTGTAGGGAACCCTCGAGACCAATCACATGATCATTAACATTCCATGTTCATCGATCTACATTCTTAATATGATAGAACAAAATAAAATAGTTCCCTTTAATGTTGTTATGATCTCCAAAACCATTGAAACATGATTTGAGACAAATGAATCATATTGTATTTATTATGAGGCTCTTATTATAGTTGGAAAATTTAAAAACATTTTTCATTAAACTTATAATCAATGTAAATTACCATATATAATATATTAAAAATATATATTACTATTGTGTTAATTTAAAATTATGAATATATCATACATTATGCAGTTTTTGTTAAAAAAGAATAATTTTTTATTGGGTATAGGGAATCCACTTTTAGAATATTCTCACATGAACTATAACATACAAATACCATTTCCAAACAATTATCCCCTATATGGAAAATATGATTCTTCTGAGATGTATATTTAGTCTATAGTTAATCGAGACTTCATTATACAAGATTAGATAGATGTGACATCAAACCTTTTACTACAAATCCCTCAAGAAATTATATTTTTATAAAATATACCTCTCTATCTCTTTTGTAATAAGGACTTCACAGAAAACTTATCTTTTTTGAATGTTCCCAAAATATTAATTGTGATAATACATTACATTCATTGGACAAAAATAATATTTTCAAAAATGTTCCATATTTTCTTTTCATTTTAAGCTATATAAAATGCCCCAAAATATTCGGTTTCATATATTTTACATTCACTATATATAATGATTTTATATTCCCTATTTTAATATCGTATCTATGATACATGATTAAATTGATTTATTTAAAGGATTTTTTTCTATTCCCTTTAATAACTATTTATGTTTACTCTCTATGTAATATCGAGACATCCCATACATTGTATTAGGTACATTTGGATACTTATAAATACCGATCAATATAGTTCACCTTTTTTTGATATTTTTCCACCATATATTATTTATAGTAAAAATAAACTCTAGTAATATAGGATATATCACACAAAAAAAAGGATTGTGTTCCACTCGTATTTGTATAATTCTATTTTTATTTAAAAAAAAATTCATTGAGAGGATTAATTTGACATAGGTAACAGTTATCTCAAAAAAAATTTACTTTTATTTTCTTCAAAGACATACCAATTTAATTAGTAGGACTTATTCTAGAAATTGTTTTTACCAATATTAGTAAAGATTGTTCCTTAGAATATCAGTTTCTATATTAAGTCATTTATAGTTAAAATTTTTTAACATATAATTAACTAAATATATTACTAATATCATTTTTATTTGTTTTAAACACATATATATCAAGGAAATATATGGTCACTCTATGGGAATATTTTAGACACAGTAAAAAAAATTCATAAAAATCTATATTTATTTTATTTTTTGTATAAGAACATTTTAAACTCAAAAGGTAGGGAACTCTAACATAGATCATACTTCCACAAAAGAAACATCCTCAATTACCTGTAATATATAATCCAAAGGTCCACGTAGAACTAATAACTAAACTCTAATAACCACTTCATGTATTATGTTGACATCCAACACACAGTGCTGACATTTACTAATTGTGTATTTTCATCTTTTTTGGCATGTTAGGTATTTGGGTGTACTCTGAAATATATTCAATAATTGTCGTGACTAGACATATAAATGATCTTTCCACTTCCTTCATTACTATATATCACAAGCACAAAGCATCACTTCTGGTAGAAGCTACTTCAAATAGCCTAAAGGCCCTCCAATAGAGTATTGAAGGCCTTATCACTGGATGTCTCGTGATGTCGATGTAAAAAAATGGTCTTACACATACCATAATAATTAACAATAAAAATAATATCATTGTTAAATTACACTACTATTTTACTTTTTACAGTGGTAAATTACTGCTGTAGTTCCATGAAAATTCCTCTCTTCTTTGATTTTGAACTCGAGTTTCATGCAGTATTATAGTTGAATTTAACACTGAAGTAATCCCTCAAAAGAATTTTATTTTCTTTTTTACTTTTTTATTTCACCATGAACTTTTACCACTAGTGGGACAACCAGCATGTGGAAATTTCATATTCTCCAACAAGAAACAATGCTCATGACTGAGGAAACTACTATGAAAATATTGGATTCAAAAGGATTTAAACAATTATTTATGTTAGGTTTATAAATTTTCATTATATTCACTTATCCTAATCCATTAACAAATACATTTTCATCATTGGAATTCAATTTACCTTATATATTCTAATTTTTATTAAATGACCATTTGAACCCAATGGATTTTACATCACATGAATGTTCTACTAATATATAAACATGATTTTTTTATAAAGAAACCATTTATGAATTCATAAACACATTACATTTAGAATATAAGTCATTATTTACTATGAATATTTATAAAAATTATTTATTATTCTCAATTAGTAGTATTTCACCTTACATGGGGCTTATAAAAACCATCCCTTGTTGAATTATAACTTTCCTACAACATTTGTGTCTCTAGAACATTTTCATTGTTCATTTCTACGACTTATTTCTATGATCACATCATTTGAATATAAATCCTAAATTTTATTAAAGTATATCTTGATATAACTATCTGAAATGGAAATAATATCTCTTATAATTAAAATATAAATTACTTGACTATTTCATTTCAAACATTGGGAATTATGTGACATTATTTATAACATTAGGGTAATTTAAAAAGGTGAACTTTTTTGTTTCATGATATATTTTTATTATTTCAATTTTCCTTCATAAACACGTTGTATATGACACTTTATTTAGAGACATAATATATATATATATTATAACTCTTATAAGATCCCCTTTCCCATTTTAGTTAGAATATAAAAATGGTTTAATGATTATATTTTTGAATATTGTTTCAAAAGGGATAATTAAAAGCTTGAAAAACTCATAATCTCCCACACCATGAAAATAAAGGTTCAATTACTCCTATTATGACAGAATTACTCTCATATTCATAATGAAATATGATATTCATAATAATATCCACTCTATATAAAAATTAATGAATTTTTGGTTAATATATTCTACAGCTTATCGCGATTAATGATTTTTTTTAGCTTCATAGAAAAAATTTCAATTGAATTTTATATTCTTAATTTATTTTAGGGAATATTTTTTTGATTTATTAATTAGATATGTACCTACTAAGGATATCATTATAAGTTATGATATTTAATAATTTTTCACAAGTTTCTACTTGATATATTCCACATGTATTTTTCTGGAACAAATCTATAATCATTATGGATCTATCACCCTTAATACCAAATGATATCTTCTTAATTAAACATTATAATAAGTATTTTCAAATACTTCATATTTTTTCATAATATTTTAATCACATACGTAAGTATATCTATGACATTTTCTTCTAGTTTTCTGCATCCAACAATTATATTCTATGAATTATATACAATCTGTGTATTATGATTTATAATCAATATTGATTACTGAAATTATATATCTCTTCATTATGTATAATTACACTAAAATTTATTAATTTGTTAACACAAAAAAATTATTAACCTAAATGAATTATTTATAAACATGATATTAATATTATGATTTCGGTAATAGATCACATATAATAGTTATTTTCAAATACAAGAACAATTCAATTGGGAGATGTTTGTGTGTGATATTCATTAGATAATTAATTTTCCAAGTTTCATAAAAAAACATTATGATTCATATTAACATATATAATCATTTGAAACATACATGGTTCATATATTGGAATATAATGGGTTGTTTTATAAATTGTATTTTATACCCAAGAAGTGAAATGAACATAAGATATGTAATGATTAATATATGTAAACTGTTGGTTTATTATTACATCATATACATCAATTCAAGTAAATTGAAATAATATTGGAGTCAAATTCAATATTTAATACAACTTTTCTTCAGTTTAATTTGTTTACTGTTAGTCAATGGATTCTTAAATGGATGTAACAAATATTATTTTTGAATTGTACTTTTATTTCACAAAATATATTTTCGTTTATCCTTTCCCCATGGGAACGTAATATTTATATTCCTTTATAATTTACATAAATTTGAAAACAATATCTAAAATTTATTTATTATATTTCTCAATAATTATCCTATTAAAGTATTAAAAAAATATAAAGTAACTAGTTTATAAGGATGAATGTATGAGATGTGCAGATGGATTACTACTCAACATGAATCATAACACTACAAATTGATCATTTAATCTATCATCTTAAGTACATGAATACAATAAAACATTATATATTAAATGTTTTATATATGATGTGTATTGATAATATAATTTAAATAATGCCATATTTTACCCTAAAATTTTTATTAGAGGTGTGACATCATGGAAGTCCTTCTATGTCAACATTTTGGTTTCAAAACTCAATATAATTTTACAATAACAAGATAATGTATCCATTGAATGAACTATACTTGTGATCCAATAAGAATCCTTTCCACCCCCACCAAATTTATATGGTGTCCTATCTATTATAAGAACCTATCAGAGATAATGTTTTATCTCATTTCATAACTCTATAGTCATATGGCTATACCACTCCATGAAATTTGTACCTCTGAGGAATTTTTCATTTCTTAATATAAATTATAGCGGTTCTAGTATATTAATTAATAATTTAAAAATATATAAAAATATAAAATTTATAATTACATCTTTATATCTCATTACATTTTTATAAAATAATTTTTAGGGTTAAATATCCCCTAATGTGTGATTTAAATCCTTAAATCCCTCAACTTTGGGATTTTGAATATTTTTCCACATGGATATTCTAGGGTAAATGATCTTTAAAACCTATCTCCATAGTGAAATATATGGGAACACCACTTCTAATTTAGTTTAGAAGAATATTATTGATTTTTCAATAAAATTTACATGAACCTCATTGATATGTTATGTGGGATCCCATATTGTAAAAATCATAGTATTTACTCAACCCATTGAATATAAAATTACTCCAATCTAGAAATTGAAATTTATTTGATGATATTTTTTGATATTTCAACTCAACACTATTATTTAAAAAACCTAACAGTAATAAAAAACAAAAACTACGGCTAATGAGTACCCTGAACTATGGATTCAATAATATTTGAATGAGTAAAGAAATTGGATTCATGATATTACTTAGAGGTATTTTAAAATAATTTATTTACTTTGAGAATGAAATAAAATTTTATTTTTCATTACTCTCAATTCAACTATGTGATAAAAAAATAAAAATTAAACACATATAAATATAAAAAATATTAATGTATTTATTCATTTGTACCTTTTAATAATTTTGTACTCTCCAATGTGATCGTATATCATATAAGTAGTCACATGGGGAATAACATATCATGAATGATAAAAATAAATAAATAATGACATGACCATTAGATATATTCTACTGTTTAATACATTGAGCATAAAATGAGTCAACTAAGACCCCAGTGGAAACTCCTTGAGATATCAACACAACTCAATTTATAGAATCCTCATTCTTCATGGTATTCTTACATGTATGGATTTAAACTATATCTCATAATAAACTATAACATCATTAGGATATGTATATTTTGTAGTAATATACTCACACATAATGTTGTGGTATGCAGGATGTTAGAATTATATTTGAAAACTAAATGTCGACATTCATGAAATTTTATGTTATAATAAGTGAGTGTAAATGAATTTATAATTAAAAATTATTATTTAAAAATTAATTTTTATAGATTAAAGTTATTATAAAACTCAATAAAAAATTAAAACATGAATATACAGGATGGCCGTAGCTCATGATCAGTCCACATGGATAAACATTAAATAGAATTAATTAAATAAGCTATGATTCTAATTTTATGATTTTTTAATGAATGAAAATAGATTTTATTCATTTTATTCGGTCAATGATAAGTAATATTATCCTTTAAAGGATGTTATTAAATTTATAATATTTTAAAACATGTTCATGAAATTGTTTCATAGTTTGTTCTCAGTTTTTTGGCCTTAAAATTGTTCAGTGAGATAAATATTAACAACATAGTTCGGGCTAGATTTTCTAGTCAAGAAATATCAAAATCATCCATGGTTAGGTTAAGATGACATGAAAATCAACTTCATTATTCCCAATGACACCTAAAATTTAAAAACATATTCCCAAATCCCATGCATGTCAGAGGTGGGCTAAAATGAGTGCCACCACATGTCAATAGAGATGGATTGGATAAACATATTATTGATTCATAATTGTATTAATCATTTTAGTATTTTTAATTACACATAATGGAGACATGGTTGTGAATGACCCTCTCACATAGGCTACATGTCTCTACCGTATATTTTCCACTTTTTCACATTTTTATATATCATCCATTCAAATTATGATTGACGAACACTTTATGTTCTTGCGACTATATCAATGAACAGAAACGATTTATGAAAATTTTAAATTAAATAATTAAATGATTTTTAATAAGGATTATTTGATATCACATGAAGGAATAATATAACAATAGAAGGTTCAATTAATGTTATTTTAAAAAAATAATTTAGATATATATCACAACACAATATCTAGTTAACAAATATTCCTATTTACCAATAGAACATGTATAAAAAATATATGAGTTTCTAAAATAAATGAGATAATAATTGATTCATGCAAGTGATATGGGTGTAGTCATTTCAATGATGGATCATTTTATCTCAATGTAACCAATGGAAGATCCCAATAGATCATCCAAAAAACATTAAAGTAACATTGTTTTCCAATATATTCTCTTCAGGTCTCAGAATATAAGAAATGACTTATCCTAAATTCTTGTATGATCACAAAAACATGATAACCCTGATTCAGGAAGATAAATTAAGTAATTTTTTATAAAAAATTGTCTCTATAGAACATGAGTTATTTAATATAGGAGGGATAATTAAATAAATTTATTATTATATTTTATTTTGGGTCTTAAATTATTTGTATATACATAGTTTTAATGTTTGTGTTATTTGAATATAGTCCCTAAAGGAACTAAAACCACAATACTAGCCCAAAGTGTCATTAATGACTTAATTAACATTTCATAATTATTACACTCATTTCACCATTCAGAATGTATCCCTATAACATGTAAATTGATGAAATATAAATCACACCTCATCTCATTCTTCCAAAATTTGATTAACAAATCTCGAATGCTTTATATTTTTTGGAGAACTTATTTTATCATGTTTACTTATTTATTCTTTAAAAATTGTTAATATCTTGAGCAATAAATTAATTTATCATTATTTTTAACCAAAATATCAACTAATTAAATTTACTTAATAATTAACATGTGACCATTCACACACATACATTTCCAAAACCCATGTATGTGGGGCTAACATCATATATCTAAACTCAAATTCATTATAATTGGTGGACATTTTTTATACAAATTGAATATGACCCTCTCGAAAATAATTTCAAAATTAGTGAATCCTAATCATAGATATATATATATATATATATATATATATATATATATATCATTGTTCATAAAGAGATGATGGTAATTTATAGTTACAAAAATCACCTATAAATAATTACTATGTAATTTTAACTCATTGTCTCATAATATCGCATAATTATTCCGGAAAATTTTTTTAACTCCCTGACCCTAGTTACCTAGAGTCAATACATTATTAAATAACATTGGCATGATCACAAAAGATCAAGTCTCAAAATACTGATTAGTTTTGTATCCTTGGAAATACTAGATACATTCAAAAGTTTTACATTATTTGTAAAATTAAAACTACAACAACATTGTTTCCATATAGCACACTCATACCCCTTAGACTATCTCTGTAGGTCAGTAATAATATACCACTTCTCATCCTGGGAAAAATAAAACATAGAAAGGGGTGAGCTGAGATTTTTAGTAAAGATTACAATATTGCAGAAGCATTCATAAATAATCATAAATATTTTAAGGAAATGTAGAAGACAAAAACATAATCCTTTTAAACCTAAAATTCTGCATGATATGGAAAATATAAACCAAATAATTCCATTTTCTTATTCACATGGATATTCTAATCGTCGAATAATCACATGCAACATCAATAGCCACTTTCATAATGATGGAATGCATAATTCCATACATTCATAACCACATAGTCGAGGCCCTGTGCCAAGACAACAAATAAGATTTGTCAAGGCCCTGTTCCAAGACACTAGTTTGTCTCATGATACCTACCAATGCATCGAGGAGAAATAACGGTCTCTACCCGTCACATAATAAGTCCAATTCATTCCTCATATTAAAAGGTTTAAACATAACATAAACATTCTAATTAAAACTAGCATATGAAATTTCAATACATTATCCATAAACCCTAAATGGTGTAAAAAATACACATTGATAGTCAAACATATCACAAAACCTTCTATAAAATATTTATGTTTTGTATCATAAGAAATAAAGTTCAAATAAACTTAAAATCCATCAAATGATGTTTTCATAGGTGAAATAAAAACTTTTTTAGAGAAATATAACTTTCTATTTAGAAATCATTTAAAATTAATATAATTATAAAAGAAAACATTTATTTTTAAAATATTCTTATAATCTTGTATGAAAAGCTTCGACGATGTTATAATAGTGGAAAATAACCGCACCCACCATATAAGTTAAAAAGAACCATAATTTTGTCGAAAAGGATATAGAGTACCTTGTTTGGAAAACAACGGAAAGATTCCGTTCAAAACATATAAGGTCAAATAAGAGTATGAATTACATTAACCCATTGTTTAGTAAATAGTGAAAATATTTTTGAAATACATTTTAGAGAAAACCTGGATGTGGATGACCAAGTGGTCCCAATAGATACTTACGTAAAGAACCTCGGATAATAAAAAGATTGTGAAATTAACCCTTACCTTGTACTTTTATTTGGTCGATGGTATTTTAACCTTCTTTATAATGGTTAAATAGTAGTTATTAAATTATACAAGAACTATATACATTAATATGATATCATATATGATCTTCTAATATTACTTTGTTAATGATATTTCAGCAATATCATCATTTCATGTGTTAACTGATTCGTTTTACTTTATATGATAGGATTTATCTAATTCATATTCATAATGATATTAAGTCTTTAAATATTATTTTTTATCATCAAATTAAAATTATTCTTGAATAGAAACGATGGGGAATTAATCTCATCGTGTTCGTGGAGAAGGTAATCTGTACGTACGCATGAGCGACAATATCATTCTTTTGATATTAAAATTGAATATAAATGGATGGTATATCATATATAATGAATCATTAACATGTTATATTTATTATTTAAATCAATTATACATCATTATTATACACATCCTAATAGTGAAGTGTTGAATGACAAACTACACCACAACATGGAGACGGTAAGTCGTACGTACGCATGTATGGTGACATTTTCATTTTTAGGATGGATGGAATAAAAAATATGGTTGTAAAAGTTTTATAATAACAACACATTATATATAAGATACTAGAGTTATTATTTTTTAATGGAAACAACAAATAAAGAGGAACTGGAAGAAGAAAATAACATGAAAGAGGTGATGAAATATTTACCTATTCTTCGGGTTCTTCCTTTTAATTTAATGAAAAGGGCTCCTTGTGTTGGATTTATGACTAAAGGGATGCCTCTAAGATTAAGGTAGGATAGTTGGGAGGATATATGGGCAGGTTTGGCCGAGCCAAATGGCTTTGGAGGTGTGAAATTGTGAGAAGGGTAAGTGCCCTTTATAAGAGGGTTGAGGGGCACCATATGAAAAGATTGAAATAATATTTTATAATAAATTAATATTCACTTTATAATGGCTCAAAAATGATTTATTTCAAGTCCAATGTAAGGATGGGTTGAATTCCTCTCAACCAATGTGTTTTAGATAGGTTTAGGTCACCATATTAACCTTATCATTTAGATTTAACTCTTTGTTAAATAGTTTGACATTTACCATGTCTCACTGTATTTTTATATTATATGGTTAATAAAAATCATATAACCTTCAAAGAGAACCTCAAGTGTTTCATTATTGACATATATAATATTATTTAATCCCTTTGGCCAAAATTTAGATTTTTAGGAATAGAATATCAATTAATAATATAATATTTGTTTTAAAAACTCTTTTAAGTCAATTTTGACACTATTTGGTATTTTTTTGGTAAATTCATAAGAACATTATTACTTCTACCATAATTACATTAATAAACCCCAACAAGTCATATTAACCTATAAAATTAGTTTAATTCATTAAAATAATCAAAGTGCTTTTATTTGGATGTTTATAATATCAATTATTTCAATATTTCATTAATAAGATAATTCCTGCATCATTATGGTGTCATAAATAAATGTAATTATTTAATGTATAAAAATTATAAATAAAATACCATTATATATGAAATATTTATCTTATGTATAACCTTATATTAAAATTGTTTCACTTATTAAGCTTTTAATTTAACACTTTTAGCTCTTCTTTAAATAAAATAATTATAAATGTCCTAATCTAATCCAAGAGGACCTAAAAGATCATATTTTATTCCTAAGGTTGATTTTGGTTGAATTAAACTTATCCAAGAGAATTAGGACATTGTAAGGGTAAAAATAATATCAATTTTACCATTAATTACCCTATTTAATTTTAAATGTGGTAAATAAAAGACAAAAGTTAATATTCACCAAAAATTATTTTCATCTCATTGAACCACATTTTACTTCTTGAGGTTAACTATGTGACTTGGATTTTTGAAATTAAACTTAGATATGTGGTAAAATAATTTTTTATGAAAATTTTCAAAATCTCCTAGGAGGTGGGTAAAAGACAGTAAAATGTTCAATAAAATTTGATATATCTAATTTTATTAAAAAATGACTCCAATTAATTACATTGAACTAATATTGGTATTATGTATCTATTTTGATGTAAAATAAATTTAAATAAAATAAATATTTATTTAAATAAAATGTCGGTTTTAACCAATAACGCATTATTTTTTCACTATTCATCAAAAATTGAATGTTTTTAGAAAATACAAAAATTTCACCCTAATATAATTTCAATATTCAAAATCCAAAAATGAAGTCCACATTGAATGATGAAATTAATAAAATTTTCGAATGTGGTTATTAATATTCATAACGACTAGTTTGATTGGTCGCGGTGTGTTAGAATCTCAAAGTTGTGTACGATGAAATCTATTGAATTATTTAAAAGGAAACTTACCGTGGAAGCTTTGGGTGTTACATTCTCCCCACCTTCAAATAATTTCGACCTCGAAATTTCTAGAATACTACCGCAAAAAATTATTCGGATGGTTATTCATCATAAGTTCCATGGGTTCCCACGTTGCCTTTTCAATCTTATGGTTCCTCTATAGAACCTTTACGAGAGGAGTCATCCGGTTTCTCAGTACATGTTCTCTGGTATCAAGAATCTTGACAGGCTCTTCGCAATAGGACAGAGGGGGTCCAGTTCTAATTCCTCATAGGTGAGTACACGTGTTGGGTTAGGCTTGTATTTTCTCAACAGTGATACATGGAACACGTCATGAACTTTGGAGAGCCTTGGCGGCATTGCAAAATGGTAAGCTACATCCCCAATTCGTTCTAGAATTTTGAAAGGTTCGATGTACCTGGGACCCAATTTACCCTTCTTACTGAATCGTATAACACCCTTCTATGGAGTTACCTTCATAAAAACATGATCTCTTACCTAAAATTTCAAATCCTTTTTTCGATTATCAACATAGCTCTTCGGCCTACTTTGTGCTCCTTTGATGTGGGATTGGATAACCTTCACCTTTACCATCGTTTCCTCAAAAAGTTCTGGTCCAAAGATTTTTCTTTCACCAACATCCTCCCAAGATGTTTGTGTGCGACATTCCTTTTCATATGATGCTTCATATGATTCCATATGAATACCTGAATTGAAGCTATTATTATAGAAAAATTCTACTAGAGGTAAATATTGATCCCACATACCATGAATGTCAACTGAACAAGATATCAACATGTCTTCTAAGGTTTTAATAGTTCGTTATCATTGTCCATCAATTTGATGGTGGTTTGTTATTTTGCAATAATAATCCTTGAGTAGTTCATGCCATCTCCTTTGCCTCATGTTGATTTCTTTCTGTGAGAAAATATACTTCAAACTCTTGTGATTGGTATATATCACACATTTTTCACCATAGAGATAATGTATCCATATATTCAAAGAAAATATTATAGCTGCTATCTCAAGATCGTGAGTAGGATAGTTTTGCTCGTGAATTTTTATATATCATGATGCATAGGCAATAACCCTATCATTCTGCATAATGATGAAACCAAGTCCATTGTTTGAAGCATAAATACAAAAAACCAACCCATATTTCCCTGATGGTAGAGTCAAGATAGGATCATTGACTAATCTGCTCTTCAATTATTCAAAACATTATTCACCATCTTTTTTTAAAACAAATTTAACCCATTTACATGTGATTTGGGTTAATGTGTATTCCAATGGGGAAAAATTGTGGATGAAACATCGATAATAACCTGCTAAACCAATAAAACTGTGTACCTCAGTTATACTTGTCGATGCTGGAAATTCATGGATTTTTATCATCTTAGAAAGATCAATGGAGATTCCATCCATAGAAAAAATATAGCTATGAAAAGAAATCTACAGAAGCCAGAATTAACACATGCTAAACTTCTTGTATAATTCATTTCTTCTAAGGGTTTTTAGAATGGTGCGCAAGTGATTTTCATGATCTTCATAGCTTTTGTAGTATATCAGGATATCATAAATAAATAACACTAAAAGTCATCAAGATATTCCTTAAAAAATATGTTCATTATAACAATAAATACAGATGGTGCATTAGTCAGCAAAAAGGAATTACTGAAACTCATAATTCCCATACCTAGTTCGAGATGTTTTTTTGGAATGTCTTCATTCTTCACACACAAGTGAAGATATCCAGATCGAAGGTCAATCTTTGAAAAATATTGAGCTACATGTTGTTTGTCAAATAAATCATCAATGTGAGGTAGGGGATACTTTTTCTTTATTGTTATAACATTGATTTCCCAGTAGTAAATGCACAACCTCATAGACCCATCTTTCTTCTTAACAAAAAGGATAGGGGATCCCCATGGAGAAACACTAGGGTAAATAAATCCCTTACAACTCATTTCTTCTAGTTGTTTATTCAGTTACACTAATTCTAAAGTGGCCATTCTATAAGGGGTCTTTGATATGGGCCGTGAACCAAGAATTGAGTCAATGGAAAACTCAATTTCTCATTCTGGTGGATGTCCTAGTAAATCCTCTAGAAACACATAAACATATTCTTGCACAATTGGTACATCCACTATTCGAAAATTCTTCTCCTCACCCATAGTTATTTCATTCTCTGCCTCCCCAATAATTGAATTTAGTTGAGAAACTGGGGGTGGATCTAGATAAGAATCTTAGGGTGAGGGTTTTTCTATAACGTTAAGGTACTCATTATCATCATCGAAAATTGTAACCTCCTTCTACTTACAAATTTTTTTTGTATCATTGTTCAAAATCCGATCCATACCGAGGATTATATAAAATTAAATCATGGGTAAGATGATGAGATCAGTAGATAAATAACGTTTATATGCCTTACTGGGAACTGATTCACAAAACGTTGTTGCAATGATACTTCCCTTAGGATTTTTGATTGAAAACTCCCATGTTAAATCAAAATGGAAATATCTAATTTTCATAGAAAACAAGGAAGATATGAAACAATTCGATGATACAGAATCAAATAAATCATTGGCTATGCTTGAGGAAACCATTAAAATACCTGCCACCACGTATTTAGAGGCTTGAACCTCAACAGTAGTGATAGAGTAAGTTGGACCATGATCTTTTGGCCTTTTCTGAGGTATGTTTTCTTGGATCTTGGGAAATTCAATTGCACAATTCCCCATTTCTCTACAATTGTAGCATTAAACATTTAAAACCACTTTCTTCCCCTTTAAATCATGAGTTTGGTGGCCTTTTTCACCACAATTGTAACTGACTCTCATTCCCTTAAATCATATACCGTGGTTTTTCTTCCAACATTTACTGCATGATAGATATTCAACTTTTTTCTTCTTCCCCTTATTTCTATTTCCAGAGTGTTCAGTATATCTCTTATTCTCTTGCTTTTCTTTAAAGTTGTAATACTTAGATAATTAGTTTTATGTATTCATTGCACATGAGACAATATCTTAGTATGATGGGAAGGATTGTGAGACTAAAGCTCGATGGAGAAATGGTTTTAACCCATCAATGAAATGATCAATATTACTCCTCGGGTAATGTATATAATATGCTGCATGCCTTGCTAAACGTGTAATGTTAGATTCATACTTTGCGACATTCTCATTCTCTTATTTCCTCAAACAGAGAATTTTTTTTCCATATCCGCTCGAGGGTTATGAGGAATGAATTTTTCTATGAAAATATCATTAAACTCCCTCCATTACATACATGATACTTCTTTATCTTACTTTGTGTTTTGAATTAATGACCACCATTGATCAGCATCTCTCGTGAGGAGATAATATTCCATGACACTTTTTCGCTTTCTCTACTCCCCAAAGTATGAAATATTTTCAATAAGGAACATATCCGTTTCCCAACTACCAATAGATTTGTACTCCCATTGAATGTTGGTGGTTTTTTCCTCATGAAGTGATATAACATTGATCCTTTATGTTGTGTATCAGGATGCTCTATATGGGTAAGGTTATTATTCATAATGTGAGTGAGTTGTCCTAGTATGGTGGTAAGTTGATCCGCACCAGTTTCTTCACCATATCCACTATAATAATCATGAGTGGGTGGGAAATCCCTACATGAATTATGTGCGTTGATACAGTTTCCATTCCTTCTACTATGCTCCATTTCTATTCAATGATATAAACTAGATTATTTTATGTATTGAAATACATTATTCTATACTTATAAAACACTTAACATTAATTTAATAGTTTATGGATATAATCCATAATCATAAAATTGTTTTATTTGAAGATGTAAATACTCATAAATCCTTCATAATGGTTTGTAAATAAAATGAGAATTATCCTAAGCATATTCCCCGGGAGTGTCGTAACCAAGAGTGCAGCAAGTCTCGTTGTCGTGCACCAGTTCCAGTTCGAGTCATGCTCAAAGTGATGTTTTTTGGGTTTTACCCCTATGTACATCTATGCTAGAGCTTCCTCTACCTTATCGTATCCAGACAGGGATGTATTTCTGGTAAAACTCACATAAGTTCTACATTTCTAAAATTCAAGGAAGTTCTTCTATACTAATCCTCAAAATATATCTTAGTGTAATGTTCTCTAATCAGAGTTCACATAAATCTATTTTCCAATGTTCATAAAAACATTCCTTTGATACCTACTATAATTCCCCAACCCTAGTTACCCAGATTCGGTGCATTATTACATAACATAAGTATGATCACAAAATTTCAAGTCTCAAAACACCTATTTGATTAGTATCCTTTCAAATACTATATAAATTCATATGTTTTACATTACATTGTACAATGAAAAATACAAAAAAAAATCTCCATAGACCACACTCATATCCCTTAGACTATCCTTGCAGGTCAGTCATAATATACCTCTTCAAATCCTGGGATAAATAGAATATAGAAAGGGGAGATCTCAGATGCTAAGTAAGGATAACAATATAGAATAAACATTCATAAATAAGCTTAAACATTTTATGGAAATGTATATGAATAAAACAAAAGCCTTTTAAACATAAACATCAGAATAATATGAAAAATTTAAATCAAATAACTCCATTTACTTATTCTCATGGATATTCTACTAGTCGAATAATCACATGCATCATCAATAGCCACTTTCATAATGATGGGATGCATAATGTCAGACTTTCATAACCACATAGTCATGGCCTTGTGACAAGACTACAAATAAGATTTTTTCAAGGCCTTGTGATAAGACACTATTTTGTCTCATGAGACGTACCGATGCATCAAGGATCTATATTAGGCTTCACCCGTCACATACTAAGTCCAATTCATTCCACATATGAATAGGTTAAAACATAACAAAAACATTCGTATTAAAACTAGCATATGAAATATACCAACTTTATCTATAAACCATGAATGATGTAAAAATAACACATCCACAGTCAAACATATCACAAAACCTTCAATACAATACGGATGTTTTTTATCAAAATAAATCAACTTCAAATAAGTTTAAAATCCATCAATGGATGTTGACATAGATGAAATTAAAATGTTTTTTTAGAGAAATATATCATTCAATTTTGAAATCATTTAAAATTCATATAATTATAAAAGAAAAACTTTATTTCTAAAATATACTTATAATCTTGTAAGGGAATATTTGACTAGGTTATAACAGTGGAAAATAGAGGCACCCACCGTATAAGTTAAAAAAACAATGTTACTCTAATTTTGTCGAAAAGGTCATAGAGTACCTTGTTTGGAAATCAACAGAAAGATTCCTTTAAAAACATATAAGTTCAAATAAGTGTATAAATGACTTAAACCCATTTTTTAGTAAATAGAAAAATGTTTTTAAATACATATTTATGAAAACACTTATGTGGATTATAAAGAGGTCCCAGTAGATACTTAAGTAAAAACATCCTCGGATAATAAAGTGATTGTGAAATTAACCCTTAACTTTTACTTTTCCTTGGTTTAGGGTTGGTTAACCTCCTTTATAATGTTGAAATCATTATTATTAAATTATAAAATAACCATATACATTAATATGATGTCATATATGATATTTTAATATTACTTCGTTAATGATATTTCAGTAGTTTCATCGTTTCGAGTGTAAAATGATTCGTTTTCCTTTATATGAATTGTTACGTAAGTAATGTTTTGTAAGGATAGGATGTATATTATTAATATTCATAATGATTTTAAGTATTTAAACATTATTTTTATTCATCAAATGATAATTTGTCTTGAATGGATACGTTGGGGAATGAATCTCATCACGTTCGTGGAGATGGTAATCCGTACATACGGACGAGCGACGATATCATTTTATGAAATTAAAATATTATATAATTGGATGGTATATAATATATATGGAATAATTAACCTGTTATATTTATTATTTACATCAATTATAAATCATTATTATACCCATCCAAATAGTGAAGCATTGAATCACAAACTACACCACAACGTGGAGACGGTAAGCCGTTAGTATGCACGTATGGTGGCTTTGTCATTTATAGGATGGATAGAATAGAGAATATGGTTGTACCATTTTGAAAAAAACCTCATAGTATATAGAAGATACTGGAGTTATTATTTTATAATGGAAACAAGAAATAAATAGGAATTGGAAGAAGAAAAGAACTTGAAAGAGGTGATGAAATATTTACCTCTTCTTCGAGTTCATCCTATTTATTTGATCAAAAGGGCTATTTATGTTGGCTTTATGACTAAATTAAGGCATATATGATTAACGGAGGATAGTTTGGAGGATATTTGGGAAGGGGTTGGCCGATCCAAATGGCTTTGGGGCTATGAATTTGAGAGAAGGGAAAGTAACCTTTTAGAAGAGGGGTGACGGGCACCTTCGGAAAAGATTGAAATAATAAATTTATATTTGGTTGATAATGGATCCAAAATGATTTATTTAGAGGCTAAGGTGGGTATGAGTAGAAATCTTATAAACCAATGGGTTTAATATAGGTTTAGGTCACTATATTAACCTTATCGTTTTGATTTAACTCTTAGTTAAATAGTTTGACAGTTACCATGACTCTTTGTATTTTAATATAATATGGTTAATAAACATACTATAAACTTCCTAGATAACCTAAAGTTGTTCATTAATGATATATATAATATTATTTAATCACTTTGGCCAAACCATAGATTTCTGAGAATAGAATATCAATTAATAATATACTATTACTTTTAAATACTCGTTTATGTCAATTTTGACACCATTCGTTATTTTGTTTTTTTAAAATTCATAAGAGCATTATTAGTTCAAAAAATATTCATTTAATCAACCCTAACAAGTCTCAGTAACCTATAAAATTTTTGGAATTAATTAAATGTCTCTAATTACATTTATTTGGATATTTATTATATTAATTATTTCAACCATTCATTAATAAGGTAATTACTGCATTATCATTGTGTCATAAATAAATTTAATTATTTAATGTATAAAAATTATAAATAAAATTCCATTATGTAGTAAATCATTGTATATTAATAATGAATATTTATAAACGAATTTATCTTATGTATAACCCTATATTAAAAAAATTTAGTTATTAAACATAGAATTTAACACTTTTAACTCCTCTTTAAATAAAATAATAATAAATGTCCTAATCTAAACCAAGTGGACCTAAAGGATAATATTTTATTCCCAAGGTTGTTTTTTGTCGAATTTCACTTATCTAATAGAATTACGATATGTTTTAAGGTAATAATAATTTCATTTGTAACTTTAATTACCCTATTTACTTTTAACCGTGGTAAATAAAAGTCAAATGTTACTATTTAAAAAAAAATTCATCTCATTGACCCACATTTTACATACTATGGTAACCTGTGTCTTTATAATTTTTTAAATTCAACTCATTGAAGTGGTAAAATTAAGTTTTATGCAAATTTTCAAAAGTTCCTAGGAGGTGGGTAAAAACTGTAAAAAGATCAATAAAATTTTATATATCTAGTTTTATTATAAAAATGACTCCAATGAATTAAATTGAACTAATATTGGTATTATGTATCTATTTTGACATAAAATAAATATAAATAAAATAAATAATTATTTAAATAAAAATTCAGTTTTAACTAACAACACAGTGATTTTCACTATTAATCAAAAATGGAATGTTTTCAGAAAAATATCAAAAAATCACCTTAAGATAATTTCGTTATTTTGAATCAAAAAATGAAGTCCATTTTGAAAGAAAAAATTTATATAAATTTATAAAAGTGTGTATTACTATTCATGAGGGATAGTTTGAATGGTCGTGGTGTGTTAGATCTCGAAGTTTCATACGATGTAAGCTATTGTATTATTCAGAGGGAAACGTACCATGGATGCTTGGGGTGTTATAAATTGTTTTCACCATTTTTCTTGGATTATGTTTCTTTAATTACCTATATTGGAATCACTTTCCCTTATATTCCATGGAAATGAATTTATACAATGATCTATAATCCAAGTCAAGTTGTCAAATATATCATTTCATTATATTTAGAATTTCAAATATAGTATTGGGAATATAATAAATCTATAATTATTTATAATTAAACATATGAAATATATCAATCTAAAAATAAAAATGTTATAATTTTAACAATTAATGAATGTACGTGATATTTTACCTAAATTAATGTAATATCAACTCAAAAAACCCAACTTTATAGATAATAACATCAAATGGGACAGACAAATGGGGCATTCCTATTAGTATGACATTTATAATGATCTCCAATACATTAGATCACAGGTTGCGTACTTCATGAAAATAACTAAAAATTCTTATAAACCCCTCTTGGGTCCCATGAATTCAGTATTTATGTTAAATAAAACTCCATCAAACTCAAAAATAGGGTAGAAATAAAACATATAAGAACATTGAAGAGTGTTTCAAAGTGATGCATCCATGAAGAACAAATCCCCTTGTGGATTGTCGCTCTGCAGAGCGTTTTGCCATTCCGTGAAGCATCTTCAAGCACAAATAGTTCATGGATGGAGTGATTACAACTAATTATTGTGAAAAAAAAATATATTTCATGAGATAAAGTATTTAATTAATCCCCTATGAACAAATTTCCCCTTCCAACTATATATTTCATAGGATGAGGTGGCATCGCCAGTGCCTTTAAAAGATGCTCCCACTAGGTAATTCATCCACAGTTTTTGGAATTTTATATGGTATTCTACCAAAATACGATATGTGTCTCTTTCAATTCATCCATAAAAGAACCCCAATGACGAATGAAAAAGGGTACCACTAAGATGGGTAAAAATGGTTGAGGCATGGATAAAAATATAGAGGGTGTCGGAGAAATCTATCCAGTAGCCGAAGTAGTTTTTGGAATCTATCCCATGTACCATTTGTGGGTAGAAATTCATGAATCTACACCCTAGGAACCATATATATAATACCCTCTAGAAAGGATATTATGCATCGGTAGTGTCGTTCGTGGAATTGAGGCATCATTTTCTTACCCCCCGAATGAATAAAAAAAGGGTTCGTGGATGACCCTTTCATGAAAAATGTCCAAGGTAAATAGTTTGTGGAAGTCCCTTTGCGGAAAGCAACATGCGAATGATCCTATATAGATTCTCCTATATGGACACTCCCAGGAATATGTTCATATGAGGACTCCCCTACACAGATTCTCCTACGCGGATGCTCTTACGTGGCCATCCCTATGAAGGCATATCATATGTAGCTAGCCCTATGTGGAAAATTAATATGCTCCCACTAGTCCATTTTGTAGTGGTTACACCCCTACTCCCCCACTCATAATCATTTCTAAGCTTTAGTCCAGGCCCTCCGGTCTGGTCCTTTCATTACTTTCACTGACTCACATGACAAATAGAGAGTCACACCTTAAAATTTTCATGTGGGGTCCGCGACATTTTTAATTACTCCCTTTTGGTATCTCGACATCCAACCCATAAACACCTTGAGTCTAAATACTCCTCATGTGACTCCTAAAACCCCATTATTGTCCTCTTATACAAGGTTGATCAAGATCTCCATGGACAATTTCTATCTTAATATATCTTACATGCTTGAAACACCATTCTCCACCCATCAAAATCTGTGTGCATGGAGATTTTGGATCTTCCTAAACCTCCGTGACCCTCATAAATGGATTGTCAGTGTCCTATAGACACACATTATTGACTATGGGATCAATTACTTCAGTGGATATTCATATGTTTCCCTTAATGTTCTTGTCAACTAGAGATATATTCCTCCTCGAGAGAGGTATTTCCAACCATCATAAGCCACAGTGGATTCTGTTCCTTATACCATTTCCCCTGATCTAATAATCATGGATTAAACATTTCATCCCTCCCATGTTCAAGGCATGTCAAATCATCCAAGACGAATTATCCTACAGTTAATTGTGGATTTAAAAACAAGTTGTCATTGTCGAATGACCTTAAACTAGAAGACCCTAATTTATATTTTCCACGTGGCATTAAACTATATGGAACATTTCTTGAACACATGACGTAAAACTGTATGATATTAGTCCATGAAAACTGACATTAAAATGTTCTATCATAGTCCTTACAACATGAAATTAAAATATGATTCCATAATCCACGATATAAAACTTTAGACTATAGTATATCCCAGCAACAATATTAGGGCACTCCATCTGAGGTATGCCCTTACCCCTCTTAAGGGAAGTGTCGTATCCTCGGTATCTACCATCATTGTTCTTCTCCATTTCCACAAGTCGAGAGGTGAAATGGTGTGGTTTCCCATATCTACAACTTCCTATTATTCCCCACAACAAGCATGACTCACGTGGGATTAGATATTAGTGGTGATCATGTCATCTGCATGATCCAAATGACATTTGAACTATGAGTACATAGATTCCTGCTCTAACGATGATACATAGGATGCATATATATGGCCCGAGATCAAATGGACCTTCCCTCTAGATTTAAGAAAAAAATCGTGAATCCTTTTTAAGGGTAGATTACTTTCTTAATCCCCAGATTTCAGAACAATGTGGACTTTTATTCCCTATTAGCTAGAATATATAAGAAACCTCACCAAGGTTGAAACCCAGCTTCATCGTATTCACATTGTTTATCATATGTCCTGGTCGTACAATGATAAATTTCATGGTCATGTCATTATCATACAACCATTAAAGGTGACCTGTCTAGTAAAGACACACTGAACTACATGGTTTCTGATTTCTTTCATAAGGATACATAGGAAAACCATCTTGCGGGTTCTATCCCAACATCGAAATGATTCCTGTCCCTCTAGATGATGATTTACTCCAGAGAGCCATCCCATATGACTTAAAACCGACATTTTTATAGTGAACAACTGACGAATTCATTATATGTCCAGTAATATGGTAATGTTATAGAAGAACCTCATGTACATACAAGATATTCTAAACCAATGCATATTTATGGTTGATATTGCGACCTATGAGTAATCAACAAACACATAAGATGGAATGAACCATTTATTTACAAACATATGAACATAGATTAAATCTATAATAGATTCATGGAGTAGGAATTAATTCCCCCCAAAATGGTTCCCTAATCCTGAGTTCCCATCCTTTTAGCCAGTGTGGTTCCTCAAGTGTCATTGTCCATATCATTAAATGAGCATCTCCATTTGGAAAAAAGGTCCATGAATCATTTATAATATTGTTGTTTCATGTTTATAGATCTATGAATAATCAATTTAGAGACCATGTGAAGACATTATACACAATATCATTCAGTTAAAAAAACACTCAACCCCCTTCAATAATCTATCAAGACTGTTTATTGGTGTCACCTTCTTCATAAGATAAAAATGATATACTACCCAGTACTCATTGTACCATATATATATATATAATTATGTAGAATGATGCGATTAAGTATGAAACATCTCCCAACACATGGAATTTGGGCATTATATTAATCACATCATATTTATGTATATATACAATACAAGATTTGATATCGATTACATTCATTGTATCCTTTGGTTTACATTATAGTTCGAAACAATCATATAATTTATATATGAAATATAATCCTAGATAATTTCCATAAATAGTTCATGAAAATGTTATGTAACCATTATGCGATGTAAAAAAGCATGCATATAGCATTCTATATTCATTGAATGTTAATTAAAAAGTAAATGTTTGAGTCATATGTATGGAACTCACCCTCATAAAAACCATTATATATTTTGATGCATTGAAACCCATATGTAATGCATGGTTCATTTATCAACCATTATGATAGAATAATATTCCCAACATAAGTGGCGTATAATGGTGCAAAACATGAAGGATCTAGGGATGAGGTGGGAAGGATTTCAAATTTTTTAATTGAAATTATATCCAAAAAATTTTCAAAGGGCTGTGTCATTAGAAATTATAGTGCATAATAAATGGACATGGAATTGATTGAGTGTGATACCATGTTAATTGATATGATTTTTTTCTTCTTAAATTATTATAGATATAGAATAAATAGATTTAAATTTTTAAATGAGGTAAAATGAGAATGTAAATACCCATGTGTATGTTATTAAACCATTTTTACGTTTTAGGGGTTGGGAAGATGGTTTTTCCAATTGAGAAGGATTCATAGGGTTTCTCTGGAATAGGGGATTTACCTAAGGGGAGAGTCATATCGATGGGATCATATTTTGGATATAAAAAGGGATGAGAATATATGAATCAGGGTATATCATCTTATGATAGTCATTTTGGAATAACTCCACTTCTTCTTAGGTATGTGAGATCTCCAATTCAACAATTCCAATGAAAAATTTTAGGATACATATTCCCTAAATAATCCATTGATGAAAATAATTATCATCTATGTGTATAATATGTAAATATCATCATATTCAATTAGGATTACCATTTATAGAGATTTGGAAAAAAAAATTTGGATCCAAAATACTAGTTACAAATATAGTCAAATTGATGGATTTATCCCTATGTGGTCTGACCAAATCGAGGATGAAGGTAAGGTTTTCAAAATGAACATTAAATTTTACGTTTGTATAGGTAATTCTATCATTTATAGGTTTATTAATAGGGATAATTTATTTTTTTTATACTCAGTGAATTGAATACTAAGAATGGTGATCTTCCTTCATTTTTGATAGGTCTGATTTTAGTGAATTATACTCATATGTTCATAATTTGATATAGGATATAATCACTCCACAATTTGCCTAAAATTATTATCTCTTTTAGGATAGAGCATTGAAGTATATTTTTTAGTTAATGAGCATTAACACTCCTTTGACAAATAATCTAGAAATAAGTCAAAATGTTTCATCTTGTACTATTATAATTGGTATATATAGAAATTTTTATAATTTATCCACCATTTATATCATTATTTTTAATATTAGTTTTAATATTGATTGGTTTATGATATTTTAGATACATATTGACTATAATCTATATAATTTTTCGTTATCCCATATAGTAGGTGTTAATATTAATCGTATAAAAGAGTATATTTTTCAAACCAATCAAACTGGTCTAAATAGAAGAAGGTCAGAGATAGAACCATAGAAATTGAATGTTTGGTACTATATCTAGTTTTATTTGAATGCATGAAGATATTACATCTTCTGATGTCCATCCTTACTGATGTTATATTTATTAATTTCTATAAATTCCATTAAAAATGATTAATTATTAATTGAATAATTCTGTATAATAGTACAACTTTTAGTTCCCCCTAATCATATTTCCCTAACATAGTTGATGGAACAGAATATTCAAGTTGATGATTATTAGGATATGAGGTTCATTTAACCCAACACCACGCAGTTGGACTTCCATTATTCTTTTCATCATGAATATTAACGGACATATTTTTTATGTGACAACTACTATAAAATTAGTCAGGTGAGTATAAAATATAGTTCACTATTACCTAAAATTGAAACTGTGTTTTACTAATTGAATGATGTTAAATTGTTTCAAAATATTGATCAATAATTTGGTTAAAATAATCATTAGATGAGAATTTTGTATAGTTAAAAAATTATTTTCAAAATTGGTATAGTCACATTGAATACTTGGTTATTCTATTGAAATTTACACCGTCACATGTTTTCCAATGCCTAAATAATATGTTTTTTCTTAATTTTTGGATTTTTTGTTATATTTTCAGTTGATCGTGGAATGATAATGACAGGAATATGCATAGTTTATTTGAAACATTATAATAAAACTGTATTTATACAGTGATTTTAAATTTTTTCCTTTTGGATTTACGAATTATAGTTCATTAGGAATCTTGTATCTATGTAACAAATTTCTTAATATCATTATATGGTAGAGGAAACAATGTATTTGTAGGCACCAAAAAACCATTGATATTTAGAGTTTCATGAAACTAAATAGACATAATTATTAATTTATTTTAGTACTTCTGTCATTTAGATACACCTATGATTGCTTAGAAAAATAAGGAAAAAATTTTATTTTCTTGGATTAATGTAAAGGATTTTTGTAAAATTATAAAATATGATTAGTCCAATTCATAACATGAATTTTCAATAAAATTATGAGGTGTTTGAATTCTATTATAAGGACATTGAAGTGTTTCTTGTTCATTTTTTTGTGTAAGAAATTATTTGAATGTATATGGTTTACATTAACTTTAGCTTCTTAAATAACATTCCAACCGATGATCAAGAATTTTATAGTGTATTGAATAACCTAAAATAATATAGGTACCATAATTGGTGATATATTCAAGTTCTACACTAATAAAAAACCTCAGGTATTGTTTCCCATACAATATATGAATTTGAGGCAACAAAAATTGGTTTAATACTAATATTTTTTGATTTTGAAATTCATTGTGCACCTTGGAAGAGAAACATATTTTCAAATGTTCTTATTATACATTTAAAACCATGAATGGTGAAATAGGGAATAATGAAGTAAATATTTTTGACCGTACTTAATGAGAATTATTTTGAGATCTTGGAGGCTTTGAAGTAAATATGTTTACATCATATTTATAGTGAAATGTGATTTATAATGTATGAAGTGGGACCCTATGTTTATGATCATTGTTGTATCATTATTTGAAAGAGAGTTGATGGTGTGAATATGAATGATGGTTGGAATGAACATTATTTTTTTTTTAATGTTCAAGGAACATTTGAAATTATTAATTTCATGAGATGATAATTTATAATGGAATATAATGCATCCTAGTGTGTTGTTCACTCAAGTGAATCTATGTTGTTACTTAATATTCAAAGGCAATTCTAGTGTTTGGGATTGATGTGAGATATAGTTTCTTTTTCAAGATTTATAACAATACATTTCATGAAATATGAACAATAATATCCTTCATGTGAACTAAAGCCACTACCATAACCAATATGAAAATTGGATGAAATAGAAATGGATTTTTTTAGTTTTATTTTAATGATTGGTGAATCGTCTGGTAATAGTAAAGGTTATTATAGACTGTTCATCCATGATAGATCAATTATTTCTTACCATGTAATAATAATCATGGTATTATCAAGGGAAAGGATATATTTGAGAGAAATATAAGCATCATTGGAATTATAGTGAGAACATTATTTGATAGTGAATTCACATTTAAAATTTGGAAAGGGTTATAGTGAGAAATGTTTACCTAGGTAAAGTTGTGTACAATATATCAACCATAGAAAAGTGACCTATCACACTATACAATTAACATATTTGAGGAAATAAATCATTAATTTATCCTTGATATTAGTGGATCATAGGAGTATCATTTATCACTAGTATAGAATTATATAACAATACATGTCGGTGAACTATTTAGATGGATTATTTTTAATCTCATTATAGTATACTGTATCTTTATCCCATATACTGGAAGAAACATATATCTACCGTAATCATTTTACACATTAATAAATTATTTTTACATAATATTACACATAATACAAACTATAATATTGATAACTCTAGTGTCTTTGGGAAATAGGTATGGGAAATAACAACATAAAGCAGGAAGTGCATCATCTTCATTGAAGACTTCCTTAACATACTCGTAATTAAATCCGATTGGGATAACCCGAGGACATAAATAAGAAAGGGTTGATGTATAAAGACTAGTGATGCGATAAAATGGAATTAAATAGGGAAAATAAAACTTTTTGTACAATAGGAATAAATTTTTGATAATAAAAAACATGAACAGTGAGCCATGATATATCATGATTATCATAATGGAAACATGTGAAATGTGGATATATCTTAATAAACTGCCTCATAAACATAGGCCAATGTTAACTTCCATGAAATCAAAATAGAAAAAGGAACATAATGGAATATCGTTCATTCCATGTACCAATATGTTTTCCAATGAGACTAAACATTACCCAATTAATTGGATCACTATATAAATTTGGGTGCACTCGTCACTTTTATTTCATTCTCAAGCATAATTGTTCCACTGAGATCATACAACATGGATGCGTTCAATGTAATATTTTACCCATGATTACAAAGTTTGGAATAAATACATATAAGTCCAAAGTCAATAAATTATAAGTGAGTAGTAGTGAAAAACCATGATATTAAAGGGGTATGGTATTCGCTAAACAATTGTTTGGCATGGGATATCACTGTGAAATTGGGGCATCATAACGATGTCGCTTAAAACATCATAAAATGTTTTTATGAGAGATAAAGGGTTATTTAATAATCTTTAAATTAATTGTTTGGTAAGGTGGATATGGAATAACATATCTCATAATAAGTATATGAAGATTAAATAAATAAGGTAATGAATATATATGAATAAATAAAAGAAATGAAAGGATACCTTACTTGAGTGAATGACTCAAAATTCATGGGAGGAGCTTCTTGAGAGATTAGAGGAACCTATGGAGGAATCTAGAGATTATAGGGAAGAGTATGTACATTATCTGTGAATTTTTAGTTAGAAAAATTGTATCTTGGTAGGGTTTATATAGGAAATGAGTGTTGATTTCATTAATATTTCTCAAACATAGGTTTTGGCCTCTACATAATACAATAACCAAAACCAAAACCCTTACCATGGTTTTTGACTATAGTTTCTTACAAATGGTATTTGTTCTCATTATTTTATAATGAAAAGGGTAGATCATAATAAAATAATTCACTTTTTAATGTGGAGATGAGTAATACTCTTAAATAATTGATTTTAATAACTAAAAAAACTATTAATGGTTTTCGAGGATTCATAATGGCATTATAGATTTAATAAAATAAACATAAAATAGAATTATATTAAATTGAGAACATTAATTGTTCATGAATACCCCTTATAGTATTTATTACATCACTTTTGGGTCATTATTATGTCATAATACCCAATGTATATTTATACAGTATTTAATTTTTACCTAAAATTTGATTGTCTCATAAAATAATGAAAAATTCACCATTGGATAACAAAAATGATTTGATTAAAAAAATAATATTTATTTAATGTAAATAATTTTCTAAATATATTAATTTTAACTTTTAAAATACAATCAACATTTTTTGAGAAATTTTGGGTTTTTTGAATATTTTTGTTTTTAAACCATTATTAAAATTACATTTGATGTTGTAAAAATTATATGACAATTAATATTCAATAAAAATTATTAAATTATAATATTTTATTTACATATTATTTCTTTCAAAATTCAATTAATTTATGAAAAAAAATTCCTTATTTGAATTTGAATGTTACCGAATAATTCAATTTGTGTTTTATTGTATCAAAATTAAAATTAATTATAAAGTTGTGATAATTTGATAAAAATAATGAATGTAATCATATAGTTAGGGTCATGAAACATATCCCATTAATACATTGTATATTCCCTTAGGTTGAGGTGGGAATCAATGATAAATTCAATGGGTATTTTAGCCAACATGGTTTGGGTGGTGATCTAGATGAGCTTGAAATTACCCTGTAAACCGTTTCACTCATGCTTATGTTTTTTGATACAAACATGGACTTGGTCATGGAAAAATCATAGAGATTATATCTCCCTTTTATGTTCTGATAAATGTGATTCATTGGGTATGATCCTATTTGTTGAGTCCATCAGATTCTTTGTCTATGTCAATTGGATTTGTTAAAATCGTAGATCCATAGAAATCTGGTGATCACTATTCAATAGCTATATAATCAACGAAAATTATTATTAATGGTCTTTTAAATATGATAGAATATAATAAAACCTAATATGTTCTTGTGTTTTCTATAACTATATTACATAATAATAAATTTAATTAATTCGAAATGGGAACTTTTATTTATAACAGTTTAGCTCATTAAAATCATCCCCCTATAGAAATTTATCCTGTGAAATATTCTTTCCCAACACTAAACCAGATGAGGGTAACTCTATTTCATCACATAAACATGTCTCTTTTTCAAACTCTTGGTTTCTCCATATCACTTTGACAATGTGAGTTTTCTAATTTTTTAGGAATTTTTATCTACGATCTAAGAGCATCACTATGTGTGCTTCATGGGAAATATCATTCTCAAGTGGTTCTACCTCTCAATTGAGTACATTTGAGGGGTTTGATTTGTAATTTATCAAGAGGGATACATGGAATACATCATGTAGTTGATATGGGTTAGGTGAGAGTACAAGTTAGTAGGCCACCGATCCGGTGTGATCAAGGATATCAAAGGAGATGATGTGTCTTAGACTAAGAATTCCTCTCTTCCAAAATATATTCAAATTCATTCATGGAGATATGCGGAGTAATAATATGTCTCCAAGATCAAACAATAGGCATCATTGATGATGGATATCATAGCTCTTCTGTTAACTTTGAGAAGCCTTAATTTGTTTCATAATTCTCTTAATCATTTCCACCACTTTCTTGACCATTTTAGGACGTACACGTATTTGTTCCCTAACTCCACCCCCACATACAAATGTTCCACACCTCTTCCCATAACGGGATTTATAGTGACCCATTTGGATGCTTGATTGGAAACTATTGTTGTAAGAGAACTCGATCAGAGGTATTTTTATATCCCAACATCCATTGAAGTCAAATGATCATTCTCTAAACATTTAATCATGTGTTGGGATAGTCCACTCATATTGGACATCAATTTTGGGATGATAAGTGGTGGTGAAGTTCAACTCTATGTTTAGAGAATTTTAGATAATTTTCATTAACTTAGAGGTGAATCTCAGATCTCGATCGGATGAAATTGATAGTGGTACACCATGAAACCATACCACTTCTATGATGTATATCCTCACATGTTAATCTAGTGAGAAATCCTATTGAATTTTAATAATTTTAGCTAATTTATAACACGAATCACAACAAACCATATAGAATTATTTCCTCTGGATGTCTTCGGAACTCTGGTGATGAATTCCAGGGTGAAATCTTTCCATTTCCATGTGGGTATGGGTAATAGTTGCATCAAACACTTAGTATTTTCTCTTTCAACCATCACTTGCTACCATACCAGGTATTTTAATGAATATTATGTGATCTCTTTCTTCATATTTACCCATAAATAGTGACATTGGAGATCTAGATACATATTTGTGCTTTTTGGGTGGATGGATAAAGTCTAACTATGTGCATAATCTAAAAACACCTTCATTGGCTCGGGATTTTATGGTATACATAGTTGTGAACCAAGTCTTACAAAACCATCATAATTAAAATTAAACTGTGAGGATTTCAATTATTATAGTTTAAATTTTATTTTTGAAATACCACATAAACTCTTTAAGAATATTTTATACATTCTAAAATAGACAGTTGAGGAATAATTTGTGAAAGGATTGATGATATTCCTTTTATTATTCTTAAGAAAATCCTTTTCAAATCTACTAAGATATAATCACTCTCAATACACATCAGTGATAGAATTATTATATCCTTTATAATTATAGCATCATATAGTTTATTAACCTTATCAATATGGTAGTGGATTGAGTATTTATAGTCCTCGATCAGCTTTAACCATCTTCATTAGTACATATTCATCTCTTTCTATCTGAATATATACTTAAATTTTATTGTGATATGTATATTTTTCACACATCTTCCATCAAGATAATACTGCAATATTTTTTATGTTAAAGTCACTGAATCCAAATATATATCATGTGTTGGGTAGTTCTATTCCTGAAATTTCAACTACCATAAAGCATATGCAATCAATTTTTCATTCTCCATAAACACACTACTCAATCCCTTCTTCTAATCATCGCTGAATACTATGAAAATTTCTCTACTAGTGGGTAGTGTGAATACCAGTGTAGTGATAATCCTAATTTTCAACTCCATGATTATCTCTTAACATTCATCATTATAAGAAAACCTTATTCCCTTTCGAGTTACCTTGGAGAATGTATTTGAAAATCCCGATAAATTTCTCACAAATCGATGATAATACCCAGCTCACCCAATGAAACTATCAATATATGTCATAGATATTGACCTCGGACACCCTTAAATTTTATATCCCTTTGAAGGGTCTGTATATGTCAAATTTCTTATTATGATATTCCCCAACAATAAGACTTCCTCAATAATAATTCACATATCTTTTACATTCCGTAAATCTTATCCTTTCGTAAGGTATTTGGCACCGTAATCAAATTCTCATCATGATCCTCCTTACTTTTGGGATTTTATTAGAATGTCAGTTATAAATACTACCATATATTTTTTTGAGGTAATATCTAAATATAATTTTCATCATGTTCATTAATATTTCTGTAGTGTTAGTGAGTTTGAATAGAATTACTATGAACTCATAGTGCTTGTGTCTTGTGTGAAGAAAAATCTTGGGGAGATCTTCCTTATTTACCCTTACTTGATAATATACCAACCAAATATACTTCTTGGAGAAGTATTTTTTCCATGAATATTTTTTAACAACTCATCAATATTTAGAAGAGGATAATTTTTCTTTATCATGATCTTGTAGATCTCACATTAATCGATGAAAAATTACATCAACCCATCATTATTCTTGATGAAGAGGACTAGTTCACCTCCATGTGAAGAATATGGGTGTATGAAAACTGTATCCAAATTATACTGTAGTTGTTTCTTCAACTCCTAATGTTCCACACCATTTATTTTGTATGTATTCTTGGATAATGGCAATACCCCATATATAATCTTGATTGAAAATTGAACCTATCGACAAGGATGTGGACTATGAAATTCCTCTATAAAAACAACATCATATTCCCTCACAATGGTTATGTATTGAAGGACTATTCTTCCATTAAAGTCAATGATTTGAGATATATAGACATGATCATAGGGAATTAATATCTAATCTTAAGATATTTAATCTAAATAAGATTCATCTTTATCCTTGAACATGTACATAACAGGAGGAAGATTCGTGATGTGGAGAGTTATTTCCACCTCACCGTAATTTTTGTTGGCTCTTTATGGTGAAAGATAATATATTCAATTAATTACATAAAATTCCACAAAATAGAGTTTGAAAAAGTTCTCTAGGTAGATCATCCCACAAACACTGATAGTGGAGGAGTTATAAAATTAGGATGCAATAATTTCCCCACTTTCTATTTTCACCGACATATCTACTTCCATGAATTGTGGTAGTGAATGATTAGATCTACTAAACCATCATGATATAAAGGAATGTGTGAACAATAATAAAAATGTATATTACCTATTCTTGAATTAATATCTAGTGTAATTGTCCCCACCTCATTTTTGAGAGCCACAACAACTGTTATGATGAAAACATCTTTCCCTTACTACCATAGAGGTTTTTGGTTGTCTCCAAAAACCCATGTCATGGTTCATTGGTTTGCAAAGTGTCATGGTTCGATGCTATTGATGAAATGAAGAATGCATCGAGTGTTGACTATATAATTACTTTCCGCTATCGAAATAGTGTGTTTCAACTATCAGTAATCACTAGCTAGGTGTCCTTCCTTCCCACACCAAAATCATTTCATCATCCACATTAGGAAATTTCATGGGTTGCTCTTTCTCAAATTTGAGACGCGGGATTTCTAAATTTCATATCACCATTGTATATCTCCATTGGAATTCTAGAATTAATCTCCACTTTACGCTTTTTATCCCCATGATACTCTTGAGATTCTCTGACCACCATCTCGACTTTGAGAGCACATCATACTATTTACTATCAAAGACACATATCAGCTAGGATTTTTTAGACTAGGTTTTATCCCATCAAAGAACAATTCAACATTGAATTCTAGGGTAATGAAACTTCCGAAGGAATATCATGAAATTATTGTGATGTTTTTCTCATAATACTCGATAGATTCATTATATATTTTCTTAAGGGCTTGTATATCCCTTTCTATTTTAGGATGGAGAGTGAAAGGAAAATAGTTATCAAAACACATTTTCTAAAATTTCTTCCCACCATCATGTTGTTCACTTCCTCAAGAATATGTTTTTTGATAAATTTCTATAACTATTTATATTCTCCCTCCATATGATAAAAATATTCTAGAATGTAAGATTTTTGGTAACATTGAAGTACGGATAAGATCATATCAATTGAGTTGATCCATTGTTCCTCGATTAAGGGATTGGATGATCCATTAAAATTCATATGATTTTTTTACATAAATCTCTCAATAGTATATTTTTCTCCATTTGGGGGATTTAGATTCTCCTCCTAGTCCATGTTTCTATTAAAAACTTGAGACATATGAGTTATTATCATTATAAAGAATTTTATTCCCACTCCCATTGTATTGGGAATCTCATTGGGGAAGTCATCACATCTCCCATCGCATAGGTTATTTACCTGATTCCCCATATTTTCATCCATTGGATAGAATAAATGTAAAATTATGGTTGAATGTTTTTAAACTATTAAATTCATAAAGTGGATTCCAATGACAATAAATGGATAAATTATAAATTACATTTATTTATTAACTTGAATTTATAGGCTTCAATATATGTTATCCATTATCTATTTCTAACATATAATATTATAGTAATGTTTCCCATAAAAAATGATTCAAAATGATATTATGAATTTACCAAAGATTATCCACTTGGATTGTCAAACTAGGTGCGTAGTAGGTCCCATTATCATGTACCAAGTTACAGTAAGTCAGCCCTGACACACCTTGTTGGAGTTGTTACCCCTTGGAATATCTATTGAAAAACCAAGTCCACTTGTAGTATACATATAGGGATGTATTTTTATTATAAACCACTTCAGATATTTTAACCAAATATATGGATGTCTTCATATACTCATTCATATCCCTAATGCCTTCTATATTGTTTTCTAATCCAAATCCCAAAAAAAACAAAATTTTTCCTCTGATACCAAATATAACAAACCATATCTTTATTACACATTAATACATGATTTATTACATAAGAATAAACATAATAAAACCTATAATATTTAATTATTGTTTAATTTGGAATTAGGTACATGATCTGCCAACGAAAAGTACTAAATGCATCATATTTATTGAAAACCTCTTTAACATGCTCACACTTAAAACTGTATGGGATAACCTCGGGACAAACATAAGAAAGGGGTGAGATATAGAGCTTAGTAATGGAATAAAAAAGGCATCACATGATGAAATTAATACTTGTTAGAAAATAGGAATAAAGTAGTGACAATAATAATCATGAACAATGAGACTTGATATCGAATGATAATCTTAATGGAAACATCGGAAAGGTGGAAACGTCTCAAAACAACATATCATATACATTGGTCAAGGATAAAATCTATGACAACATAAGTTAAATAGTCCCATAAAGTAATTAGTTTCACTCTCTATCCCAACATTATTTCTAAACATTACCCAATGAATTGGAGTTCTATATAATTCCAGGCCCACCTATCACTTTCATTTCATTCTCATACTTAAGTGTGCCACACATATCATACAACATGGGTTCATTCATAATCATATATTATTCCATGATAAATCAATGTGGAATACATAAGAGTAAGAAAAAATTCAATTAATTATATATATATAAATTTTATTATCCTTTATAATAAATTTGTATTGTATTCACTACACAAATGTTTTGGTATTGAAAATCGTGATGAAATTTTATCAACAAAACGATGTCACCTAAAAATTCAAAAAATGGGTTGATGAGAGAGAAATGGGTATTTAATAAATTTTTAATGAATTTTAAAGTAATTAAAATATAGAATAACATATCCCATCATAAGGAATTAATTATAACGGTTATATGGAAGAGAAGATACTTGAATAAAGAAGAGAATGTGAAACATACCCTACTTGAGTGAGTGACTCCAAATGCTTTGTCGGAGCTTCATGGTATCTTGGGGAACAATGGTAGGACACTAGATATGGATGGAAGATTATGTTCATGCTAAAATAATTTTGAGTGAATAGAAATTGGGGCTTTGGTGGGTTTATATAGAAAATGAGTGGGGATTTCCTTAATATTTTTCAAACATAGGTTTCGACTCTATATAATAAACTTGTCAAAACCGCAAACCATATCATTGTTTCTTACAAAATTGTTGTGGTTAAAATTATTTTATATGTAAAAGGGAAAACATTAATAAAATAATTCTCCACCTTAGATGAAGTTGATTCATACTCTTATAAAAATGATTTTACAATTATCAAATATGTATTTTGTTATTTATGATTCATAATGGAATTATAAAACTAATAGAATAAACATAAAATCACACTATTTTAAATGGAAAATATGTATTTTGAATTGGATTTCGTTTATATTATTTATTACATTACTTTTGGGTCATTATGATGTCATAATACACCAAGTATATTCATATGGTATTTAATTTTTACTTGAAAATACAGATCTTGAAGAATTATTAAAAATTCACTGTTGGAAAAATTTCAACGCTCTAATTAGAAAAATAATATTCATTTAATATAAATAGTTTTACAAATATATGACTTTTCACTTTTAATATAAAATCTACATTTATTGATAAATGTTGGTTGTTTTCTTATAAAAATAGTTATCGAACAGTTATAAAATTTATTTTTGACTTTATAAAAATTATATGATCATTTATATTTAATATGAATTATTTAATAATAAAAATTTATTAAAAATTTATTATTTTTTAAAATCCATTTACTTATGAAAATATATGCCTTTATTTAATTTTAATAATAATTCAAAATACATTTTGTGTTTTGTTGTATCAAAATAAAAATCAATTATAATGTACAATAATATAATGAAAATAATGTAAATACTCATATTGTTTGGATAATGATACATATACCTTTAATAAACCAAAAACTCCCTAAGGGTAAGGTTGGTGATGGTGAGACTTTCATGGGGTGATTCAATAAACATGGTTTGGGCCGTGATCTTGACAATCTTGAACTTCTCCAATATAGGGTTTCATTGAGGCTTATGTTTTTGGATCTCAGGTTTGACTTGGTCAAGGGAAAATACTAATGATTCTATCTCCATATATAGCATCAATCATATTCATAGGGTATGATCCTATAGTTTATGGAGGTCCCTTCCTTTGTCTATGTCAACTGGAATTTTTAAAATAGCATATTTATACTAATCAAGTGATTATTGTTCAACATGCATATTGTCAATAATAATGATGCTTAAATGTATTTTAAATATGATTGAATATAATAAAACAAATGATGTTAATGGGTTTTCTATAACCATATATCAAAATAACACATTTAATTAAATAAAAATGGGATATCTTATTTATAATAGTTTGGGTCATTACAAAATTGGTAAATAATTCTTTATTAGATTAAGTGTAGTTCAATAGATGAATGAGCTGGTAAAATTGATTTGAAAAAAAATATTACTATTAAATGAATTTTGAAATAAAATAATGATATTACTAAATAAAAACTATAATTATAGATTATTGATTATATATATACATATTATTTTATGGGTATATATTCACATATGAATTGGGAAGAAAGAAGAATAAGTGGTAATTGTTACAATGACCCACTCTACATTTGGAGTGGGGATGAATGGTGCCATGGGGGTTCAAGAATTGGATGCCCATGTGGTCACCCACAACCAGTTTGATATGCTTCGAGGAGAAAATCTACCATAGAGGAAGGAAAAAGTTCGTGGGAAGGAAAGAGAGTTGTTCAACCTGGGTGTTTCCCCAATGGTCATTGGCAAACAAGAGGTGGTTGGCATGCTTGGTAGGATGCATACACACTATATTAGCCGTCAATCTGGTATCATATCTGAGGATTCATTTCTTTACTTGGATAGTTAACATGATGGTTTTCAAGATATGTGTGAGGATGATTTCTGGGTTTTACTTTTGTCTCACAGGTTTTCATTTACATGGGCGTGCCCATTGGTTTCTCACTTTTCCGGAAAAGTGTTTCTAAAATAAAAAAGATAATTTTTTGTTCAGTATAATAAATTCCATCTATCCCAATTAAGTAGACACTTACCAAATCCAACTCATTCAATTATCTTTTTTGATATAGAATCAAAAGATGATTGTTTCGATAGAGAGACACATATTTTTATTCTTCGTAATAGGGATACAGTCATGTGGTGGGAATTCATTCCCTTAGTATGTTTATGATGGTATCATGTCCAAATTATGTGTAAAACATAAAGGTAAAAATCATTTCTATGATATTAATGACCTAAGTTATTTCCTTTGGATACTCAATAAACATTCTAATGGGTTAGAAGCTTGATGTATTAGAGTTTTTAATAACCTATATTTTTTAGGTCTGAATTTTATTATATTTATTAGTTTTTTAACTATTAAACTAGCCATTTGTAGTTTAAATTGGATGGAATGGGTATTTAAGGAAGTAAATGTGGATAATAATTATGTTTTGGGGTAGAATTTTGGAAGATTTATTAGTGGATTAGTAACTCCAACACATCAGTATATTGTGTAAATTTTAAAATATATTGGTTTTATTAATTGGTATATAGAGATTGTTTAATTTCAATGAAATGTACAACAGGTGGTTATTGGTCTTCTATTAGGTACCTAGTAGGTGTTGGATTTATTTTTTTAATTGTGGGTTAATAATCCAGTCAAATTAAAATCCTTAAATCTATTAAAGTGGATTTTACCCAAAATACATACAAATATCTCTTCTCTGTTCTATCCTACTAAATAAAATTTCTTGTAAAAGATGATTCTATTTAAAAATTGTTTTAATCCATGGTTATGGTTCTTTATGACACATATTTTATGATTCTATGGTTGGAAATCCTTACTTTCTCGTTGAATTTATACCTTTATTTTTAATATAAATAAATTATTTATTTTCTTTCCATTTTTATTTCTAAATAACTAATGGAGGTGGAATATTCACTTCCTTTGTAATTTTGATTAGTGTTAAATAATACATTTTATTGTTCACCCTTCCCCCCTTAGATAACATTTCTGTGTATTGGTCGGAAAAAAAATGGGTTAGAGTGAGAAAATATTAAAAAATAAATATCATTCAAAAAAAAATTAAAAATAGTTTCTCAGAAACATAAATGATTTTTTTTATTTTGTAGACTTATTATTATACTTTTTTGTTATTAAATATTGAGATATACCCTTTTGGTTGATTTGTTAAATGCCATGTATCTGTTATCCTAATGTTATGAAGGGTTTATAACATGATTTTTTCATTATGGATCCCTTCTATAGGTACATTAGGCCATTGATGATGGTGATAATGGGTTGCATGTAAACACCAACTATACCTGGATTTATATATATATATATATATTTATGTGTGTGTGTGTATTTTATGGAATATATTATATATGTGAATTTAAGATATAATTTATATTTTAGTTTCAAATAGAGGATATAGTAAGTTTAATGTCAATTAGATATATATAATTTGTGTAATATATAAGTTTATTTTCAATATTTTCACACTCAGTGACGATATATTTATTCCTCTTTAACTAAAATAATGGTATGAAGTATATTTATATGGATTCTACCATTTCTCAGCTTCTTTGTAGAAAAAAAACCAACTTAAATTATTTTAAATGTTTAGAACATAATAAATTTATTATTGTTTTATATTTTTAATTCTCATTACATGCCATATTTATTATATATGATAGGTTTGAGTTAGTTGGTGACCACATACTACATATATTGCACTCACACCTTACTCATGTGCCATGGGATTCATATTGATTATATTACTGATGATGTAGGTAGTGGATTGACCATAGATGTTTTGATATTATAGGAGATGTTTATATGAGATGTGAAATAATTTTTGGATTTCATATTGGATGACAGAAGTGGAGTCGTATAATTCCACTTTTAATTTCTTCTTTGACCATGTATTTATGGTTGTGTTGTCAACACATTATTTATATGTCTATTATATATTTATACTATTTTTTGGTTTTAGTTCATCATTATAATGATATATTTTTCTAATTTTATCTAATGATTTTTGGGTTTTCACAACTACATCCTGGATTTATTTTCATAGATTTATCTCATTTTTTTGTAGGATTCTTAATTTTGGAATGTTTAACATATGGATCGGTCATGCCTTATTTTTATTATAATAATTTAATAATGTATATTAACACTAATATGTTGCAAATTTCATACTAGATCATATAATTTATCCTCAAAAAAATTTAAGCCTATGGTTATCAGGAAACACGCCTTTGACATTATGGAAATTGTGGTCATGCCGTGGGATTCTGACAATATTGTTATTGTGTTTAATTTTTCTTTATATGAAATTTCCTTATGTATAGGAGCTGACCCCTAAGAGGGGTGACTCTAGTTTTATCTTGATTTACCATTTACCAAATCTTCTTTTAATTTATTACCTTGTTGTTTTATGATCCTATATTGGGATTTAACATAGTATGGTCTATTCTATACATGACTAGGAAATCATAAAGTATGAAATTAAGGTAAAAAGTGGTAATTAAGAATTTTTATAAGGTTTTTATTGAATGAATCAATATTGTTGTGATTGGTTTTTCAAAAAAATCATTAATTCTCTTATATAATAAATTAATAACTATAATTGTTTGTGTTTCTCACATCTATATAGATTTACATTATACATTAACATTTCTTCTTCTCATAAAAAATCCACAAAATTAGATTCACACAAAAATATTCTATATTCACTATGTTATCCTTATATAACATGGGTCTTATAGGTTCTACTTCTTCTCACCGTGTATACAAAATTTTAGTCTATCAACTGCACCATAAATCAAAAAAAACAAATCATATTGGGATTATTTGGAATCAAGGATTCAAATCTCCTTCCTCTAAAATGTGGATTCTTCTATGACAACTGGTTCATCAAGGATCCCATCTTATAAAATAGTTTCTATTTTATCCCAAATCCAAATCTATTTTATATATTTTATCACTTCTCCTCCACAACTCACTAATCTTCTATGGTCTTTTATAATCTTTTAGTTCTTTATTGGATAAATGAATTGAAACTAATTAATATAAATATTAATTTTATTTCCATCAATCCAAAATTTCTTATTTTGGTCACTAATCATGTTAGTTGATCTGTTTCTATAATGATTGTCAGATTAGTCTCCATCTGTTAGCTTATATACACATGTAATCATTATTTTTGCTAAGTATCAAATCCTTCTTCATGGCCATTGAATGATCATAGATCTTCTTCTTAACTCACAATACTTTGTTTTAACATCTCAAACATAAATATCCCATTTAAATTTTTATTTTTATATATGTCACCAAAAATATTATTCACAATATATATAATCATTAAAGTCTCATATCAAATCATTTACTTTAATCTAAATTTTGTATTACATTTCATTTTCATGGGAGTTCTTTCATGTTCTCTATTTTTTCAACTCAATGGTTCTCTCCTTCAAATTTAACAGCGAAATCAAGATTTTATTTTCTTTAAATTTTTCTTAACAAATAGTTCTTCTATACCCTTTTTCCATCAATATAGAGTTCCTCTATATCTTATTTTGAGAATATATTTATATAAACTTCACAGAACATCCATTTTAATAGAATAATTTAAAAATATAAATATATTTTAATTCCATAAATAATTCTATTCGTATCACTAAACTAGTTTGAGTTATTCATCCTTTTTTTCTAAAATCATAAAATAACACATCCCTTCTCAACATATCATCTTAAATCATAAATTACTGTTGATAATTTAAAAATTGAAATATCGGTCTTGCATATTCATATTAATATCATAATTGATCTTATATTGATTACTTTAAAATATTCCATTTGAAAATAATTGAATAAATAAAAAATTTATCCTACTCTCTATGATATTCCATTTATCCTATCTATCATAGGCAATCAACTTTAATTATGAAAATCATAATATATTTACATTATTTATAAATATCTCATGCATCTTTTTCATTAGTCATCTTCATATATTGGAACATAAAATTAAATCAACAATTAAATTATTTCAAAATTTCATCTTCCATTTACCCTCTTGTATAAGATTGAGGATGAGTTTCCCTTGGCATTATAACTTTAATCAGACAACCAGATGAGCAATTTTGATGTATTTATCCTTTAATAATCAGTCCATAGATCATTGAATTTTAAATTTATAGAAAATTTGATTTCTAGAAACATAGATTTTATCAATCAAGAATCCTCATTTTTTTATATTTAATGATGTTTATGAGTATCTTAATGCTTACATCAATCATACTTATGTGGTATTTATGCTAACATGGTATTCATTCATATTTACTAAATTGATTCTTATTCAGAGATGATCTATCCTTATGTGAATTGGATACTCTTTATGGGTGTTGAGGATAGTGATTAGAGGATGATTTTTATGAAAAAAATCACTATTTTGTAAATGAGTCATCAGAAAATGATTCTTACATAGATATAGGTGATGTTTGAGAAGACAAAAAATCCTGTTTACAGAGAGGGTAGATGATTATCACACATATATTTAATATGTTCAAATGATTTATATTATCATTCATAAAAAACTCCCAAAATAATTTTTCCATAGGCACTTTTACAAATTTATATCCAAATATAAATTTTCTAGACTGATTCATGTCTAGAGTAGAATACTTATATATTATCTACATCAATTTCATAAAACTTATGAACACCACTAAACTCATTTGATAATTTTTAAAACATTTTAAAATTATCCATCATCCCTCCCAAGAACATGCATCATGTTAAATACCTAATCATTGAGTATTATCAAACTTTATGTACCCATATATTCCACATTAATCATAATCCTAAATAAACCATCATCAATGTAGTATTCTCACTGATTTTAGAATTCAATATTAACATCACACATTAACGGAATCCTCGAAAAAAAATCATCTATAATTTTCTTCCTTAATTTAACCTTTCCAAAATATCTATACACTTCATCCATCCCATCACTTTTTATTGATGTTGTATATTACACTTTCATACTCCTAGTACCAATCATGGAATCGAATAATAGTTTAAAAATAATATTTTTTATAGGGGTTTTACACATGGAAAGAATATTTTCCAAACTCCATTGAAAAAATAATAAACTTTCTTCCATTTCATGTATAATGTAATCCTACAATTTTACATGATTGATTGAAAATAAATACAGTCACTCACCAAAGAATGCTTCAATCTCCAATAACGAAATTTTATTAAATAATTTTAACTTCCATATACAATTTATTCATGTAAACATTCCCTAAAAATTTAATTTTTACTCTCCGCATTAATGAGAATAAAAATCAAGGGGAATATGTTTCACTACCTTAGTGTAGGGACATATTGGGGGGGGGGATTTCACCCCCTTGACTCAATAAAACTTCTTATCCCCTTTGATCTAACAATTTCATTAGTGAAGAAATCCACAATATGATTTATTTACAATGATACTTGTTTAATTCATATTAAAATATACATGGGATTGGTCGGTGTAAACAAATATTGAGTATTAAAATGTAGAAAATTAATCCACTGATATTATTCAATGTGGTATCCAAGTAAAATTAATTTCTTTGGGGATGTTTAAAGTGATTTCAAAAAACGTTATATGATCATACACTCAACTATACAATTCATATAAAAATGTATAATTTCATGGTTTGTAAAATTCCCATAATATTACAGTGCCTATCCCCCTTGATAATGTTTCAAACTTAAACTGATAAAAATTTTGGATATTGAAAACCATACCTCAATTATTAACTTTTGATAGGTTTTCCTAATTTGCAAATTCAAAAGAAATTAATAAATCACTTGAAGCTCCACTATATTTTTTATCTCCCACTAAATATATGATTTCAATTATTTACCATGGTTTATTATTATTCAAAACATATTCTCTGCACACCTTTGATAGTAGAATAAACACAATAAAAATATAAATAAGTCCAATGTCGTTATGCAATTAGATATCCCGATTCCAAATAAAATATTCTATATTATATAGATTTATGATAAAAACAAAAACAACCCATCATTAATAATCTATTTTAATTCCTCACATTCAATTCCTTTTATAAAGAATAACAAAAATGAAAATTGAAAAAGGTGGGTCTACCATTGATCTCCAGTTTTAGAAATAGGCCTACAATTTTATTCTCAACCTAGAATCTCCCTTCTATGAAGTAATAAAATTCCTAAACCTATTTAATAATTGCATCACTTTATATCTCAAGCTCTAAACCTCTTTAGGAAGAAAGTGTATATCTTTATTTTCGTCTTCTTTATTAAGTGGGACATTCTTCTTGGATTAATTTTGCATAGAAAATTCAAACACTCTAAATTAAATTAATTTTCTAGACTCTTCTAGTTGATTTAGCCTTATGATAAATATTTCTTTAGTAACACTATATTTTTGCCTTTTCTGTGTGTACTTAATCTTTGTTTCTATAGTTTTTGAAATTGATACAACTACTTATCTCATTTTTTTAATAACTCCATATTACTAGGTATTACTATTATGTAATTATTTAGAGTGTGTCATGATAGATTTCATATTATACCCACCACTGCAATAAAATTTGGTAGACCCTTTCTGGAAGTTTTATTAACTTTTAAAGGACTTTAAAACAATAATAAAATCCTCTAATTTATCTCTGGGATAGATTCTATCCTTATTGATTCAAACATACTCCCTTCTTTGTTGACGTTCATGGAAGACCAATAATGATTTCTGAGGTCGCATATCCTAAAAAATAGATAAAAATTCACCGTATTAAAAATCCCTGATCATTGTACCTATATAAGCTATTCTTTTAAAAATTGTGTTATGTATAATTCTTCTTTGATTTGGAACCTAATGAATACTTTCTATCAGTTCAGTATTTCAATCACATCTATTATTGGGAAATTATATTCACATCAGTAGAATAATTATGAATTTTTGGAAAATGTCAACACTCACCATATGATAGGAAATATATATTTTAATGCTTATATAAATAGAAAATGCTTTAAAATCTATTTCTTATATGAATATTATTTCATTTATGTGACTTCAACCCATTATGTTGTTTATACTTCAACTATGCACCCCCATTCGTCTGTAATTCTATAACATATATAATATTATATATTATTCCAATAGTTTTTATTTGTAATCAAAAACCTCCAATGGTACTAAAAAATGAAAATAAATACGTTCCTTTTCAATTTCGCTGTAGGTTTTAAATATTTTCTTGATCTTTAACATTGTTGATTTTTGGGAAGAAATCACATATATTTTTCTCTAACTTGGGGCTTAATATTATTTGACTTTCTTGGATCCACCCTTGATTATTGGTAAGTTTATTCGAATATATCTACAATTAAATGTTTCCTTATATTAACTTTAATCTTTCAAAAGTCAATAATATATATTTGGTGTGTGGGAATTTATGATGCCTTTGGGATTATTTTCACCTTGATCATGAATTATATTTTTATCCACATGTTATCCCCCCGACTCTACCACTTGTATGAGTCCCTTTCGAGGAAAAATCATATACATTTAATTATTAGAAATACTTATCTTCACTTCAATTTGGTAGGGTCCAGTTTGGGTTGATATAAGACTTTTATACATGACTTTATGCTCTAGACACATCATGTTAAGAATATTTCTTTCATCTAAAATTGATATCAAATTCTCATCCCATTTTGTGTTTTTCGTCATAATTTTCACATCATGAAATTTTATTCCATCTAATGTTGATATTTACAAAACTAATACCATATTTTCTATCACTTCAAGAAGCACCTTCGAATAATTCATGGATTACTTCAGTAACTCTATATTTAAATGCATCATTCTCCAAAATAGATCTTTTTTTTCATTCAAAATATTTAAAGTTAATTTCATTATAAAGTGAGTTAGTTTAATTTTTTTATCAATAGGAAATTCCATATGATAATATTTTTAGTTAATACCTCTTCAATAAAATCAACATCATTTCGAAGAAATAATTTTTCACTATATCATTCATTGATAAAATTCAATATGTAAGAAAAAACATCAGTTAGAAACTTATTTAAATAGTTTAAAATATATGAATAGATATATACAACTAGTTTTATATCTTAAAATTTTCCCCATCTTTTAAATTATTCATCATGTGGAAAATAATAAAAAAAATTAGATAAGAAAATACTTTTCAGGTTGCCTTTAGAAAATGGTGATTCTATATTCTACTTTCATACTACTCTTAGTTTCATTCCATAATTTATCTTAAAATTTTTCATTGAATTGGATTGAACTTCAGATTTCGGGAAATGTGAATATTGATTTGTTCTTTCATGTTATTTAATACATCAAATAGATTAAATAAATAATTCATTGTTATCTAATGAAGATAAATAGTAAATTATAAATTTAGATCAAACCAAACATGAACCAATGATCTGATAGTGCTTGAAAGTCCACAAAATATGGGTACAAACAACTGGGAGAGGGGGTGAATCAAGTGTTATCAAATTTTTATCAATTAAAAAATAATCCAAAACCATTAAACGATTTTTTTTGTAAATTTATATTTCTATTTATCATATTTGGAACTATTTTATGTTTAACTAAGTAATCTTATAATATAAAAAACAAATAAATCAAATAAATATTGTAAAAACTATTTGATAAATTGATTGTATCTTTTTTATAATCCTTATTCTGATTGGTTTTTCATCCTAATCATAGATTCTCCAATATAATCAATTATTTACTACTATGGTTTGGTACTTACCACACTTGCATACAGAATCACTATGAATACACATTATTACCTCTTATAGGACATCCTTAAACTCAACATCACATTGAAATCCTTGATTTAAACTATTATTTCCCTACAAACCTAAATTCCTACTAGTTCCATAGATTCTATATATTATATACCCATGTATTTTCTTTCAAATTTTTCTTAAACTAGATAAAAAAATATTTTAATGCTACTACATCATTAAAAAAATTATAAATTTTTACCTAATATAGAGACATTAGCTGTTACTTGTACTACAATAATACCTACCTTTAGTTTGATATCTGGTTTATCTCACCATCATTGCACTTTAATTTATTTTATCACTATATGTCTAAAGTCTATAAGCTCTACTGATCTAATCAAATTTAAAATCTCCTTAATATATAAAATATTCAAAACTAATGATGTACAACAAAAACAGTTGGCCAATATATCCTCAAATTTTTTATTCTTATCACTGATTTCCCTCACTAGATATGATTACATGTTGATGGTTGGACTCATATTTATCAATTATATTTGATAACCATGTTATCAAACCATTAATTAAGTATTTGATCCTTCTTATCGACCTTGGTGATATATTTCTTTTTCTTCTTGACTCATATATCTATGTAATTACCTCTCTATTATATACCCTCTTTCACCTTTTTATTTTTTATTAATAAGTAAAAAATTTATACTTTTTATGTTTATGATATATAAAATATCCCATAAACTCTATGCTGAAAATATTATTTTAATTTTTATCATCATTTTCACTATGTGACAGTTCTCTCATGATCATTATTTTTTATTTGTCTCAGTATAATCTTTCTCCTATAAAATTATAGGAGTTCACATACATATATTTTCTTATCATTTGTATCAACAAATTTTTCTTATATTTTTTTATTATAGTAGGATAAAATTCCTCATCATATTGTTATTAAAATATCATTATCGAATATACATGAAAATTTGACCATAAAGTAATTATACATAAATATAGATATTTATGAATTCCAAAAATACCCATCATCTTCCTCTATCAGGCTAGTTTGAGGTCATCATATTCTTATATTATAATTATACTACACAACGTCATTAATAAACATAGAATCATAAATTATTACTTATTTATGATACTTTTTTCACTGAAATATATCAATTTCATCTTCATGTTAATTTAATCATTGATCCGATATAGACGCTATTTTAATATTCCATTTGGAAATCCTTGAATTAATAGATCAGTGATTCTCTATAATCTCATATTTTATTGATTTTCTATTTTAATGAAAACCATCAAAAATAAGAACATTATTGTGATATTTAAATCATTGAAAAATAAACTATGAATCTTTTTAGTTATTCTCCTTCATTTTTTGAGATTTCTCAATAAATTGGCATCTGAATTATTTAATAATTTCATCTTCCTTTGATCACATTCTCCATGATTTAGGATTATCTTATCTTTATTTTCTGCCATGAATCATGCACCCATACGAGCGTTTTTTCTTCTTGAATTTATTTGAAATAACAAAAAAATCATTGGGTCCTAACTATATATAAAAGTAAATTTTATGAAAATTTGATGTCAATAATCTAAATTCCCAAAATTATTCTATTTTATAATGATTACATGATCTCCATTCTTATGAGAGATCAGGGATAAATATTATTCATCCCTAAATGTGTTTCATTCTAATAAACCAAATTGATGCTTATATATAGAGGATTAATTCTTATATATGTTGTATGACCCTTACATGTGTGGAGAATGATTCTTATTGGAGGATTATTATATGAAAATCATGCTTATGAAAATAAGACATATGTATATAATGCTTATTTGAAATTTCATATTCATTATGCTAACACAAATACGTTTTATGTAGAGGATACATGATGCTTACACATGGATAAAATCATCTTTTATGATGTCATTTGATCACTATTAAATCCATACAAAAACACACAACATGATGTTTATAAAGGCATATAGAAAAATTCATCTTTAAATATGTAATTTTAAAAAATCCATCATGTCTGTACAAGAGTATGTCTATCTCAACTATATCAATATTAAACCTCTTAAAATGTATTTTTAACACCTTTGGTAATTTCTTTTACCATCTCCAATTATGAAGACTTATCCCCAAGGACATATAGAAAATTTAATACCTAAAAATGGAATACTATTGACCCTTAAATGAAAAAAATATTACATATTCATATTCAACATAAATAAATGACAATCCTAGTTGATTTATATCTAATTTAACCATCTAATTTCAATAGCGCACTATGGGAGAATCCTTTACAAGAAATAAAATACAATTTTTTTATTAATTACATCTTTTAACATTCTATATATAAAGAAGATATATTGTCACTTTTATTGATATTGTATATAGTAATTTACCACTCCAAACACTTTTCATGGATATAAAGAAAAATAATAAAATGATTTATATAGGCTTCAATTTAAATAATGATATGTTCTAAACTACAATTCCAACATTAGTGTAATGTCCCCCATCTGTGACCACTCAACAAGTGCGCATATTGAATAATTATAGGACCTCAACTTCATAACCTTATATGATAGAAGCCACAAACTAGTATCAATGGTCTAGGATGTTACCATGGGAATATTATAACCTCAAAAATTAGAAAAAAGTAATTCTAAAATAAATAATCATGTCCAAAAGAAAATAATCAAATAACACAGTGTAATAAATGATGCATAATATTTTTATTGATTGTGGATGAGTATAATTATAAAGACCCATGAAAAGGAAAAAAACAATTGATCACCCCTAGGGCTAACCACATATAAATAATATATAATATACACATAATAAAAATGAGGCTCTACTATTATCCATAATCCTCACATTATCCCAATCTCTAATATTGTTCGAACTATCTTAGTCTATATATCTATTATGGGCCTATGCCTATCCAAAATCTATTATCAATGAAGACTACCAAGGTACCCATGTTACTTGGTGTATCATGTAAAGTATGAGTAGAAATAAATAGAGAACCACCAATAGGGTCTCGTACATAACTAGTAAATGTAGTGTATGAGCATGTGGAATGCATAATTGAATAAAAATGTATATTTGAATAATAAAAATATTACCATTTAAAATCCATTGGATCCATCATGACTACTAATATCAGTTAAATACACTTTATCCAGTCCCATAGTGTCTCTAATAATTTCATATAACTATTAAATCCAATAATACTCTCAATGACCATATAGTAATAAATCACCAGAAACATGAAATTATCTAAAGGATTTCCCAATAGTATCCAGAAAAAAAGACCAAATCCAGAAAACTGATTATGTGTCTTCCTCATTTAGTAATAATTTAATTGATTCTATGTGTCATGACCTTGATAAATACAGTATAAGTATCAGGAATTCTTTTAACATCCCACCTCGGGTTCCAATAAACTGGTGCATCGAGCTAATTCAATACATGACCTCATGTGCACCTTCCCATATGCTAGAGGCTATAGACTAGTTATGAGGGATTAAAAAAACATGGGGATACTATACACACTTTAAGAGAGTATAAAATTAGTAAAATAAATATAATAAATAATAAATGAAATAAGAGTCAATGATCATGCATCCTATAACAAATTCCCAAAACAGAGTAACTTCCTAAAACTATTTACAATAATCATGTCATGTTCTTCTAGAATATTTTTTCAAGAAAAACCTAAATAAAAATAATATAACAATCCCCAAAATGGTCCCTGACATTAGTCTATTTCCCTCATCCTTGACATTTACCCCAATCCCATCTCATCCTTTTATTTTAGGGCCTTTTCTATTGTACTAACATTTAACCCACAAATCTACTTGGGTACCAAAAGTGGCCCGATATGGGTGTGATTAAAACAATGTAAGCCCCTACCAATGGTTTCTAATGAAATATCCAGTTTTACAACATTTCAAGTAGTAGTGTAAATGAATAATAGAAAATAATAAAAATAAAATGGTTATTAATTAAATAGTTCTCACAAAGTCCCATCATCCCCTCAGTTCCATAATAACTCATGTCTTACCAAACATACTTTCACCCATATAGGATGTTTGAATCATATACAATGAGGGGTTAAACACCATAATTCAAATATGTATTTATTAATAAATCCTATATATATCATTACCTCATGGAGCATCAGTCCAGGTACCCAAACCATATAAATCATAATACATTATAACCTTAACTCAGGTATCCAAACCATATAAACCATCAATCCTTAGATCCTCCGTCCAGGAACATATACCATCAGATCACAGAGAATCATTAAACTAACCAAAATCATGAAATGAATAAGTGGGTATTAGAGCATTAGTTTATATTCCAAAACCATGAAATTCATTGGAGGTACCGAGAGCATCAGTCTAGCCCACCATAATGATGAAGAGATTCATTCCAACATCCAACAATTTCATTTGTTCACATTTTCCATGGTTCATCATCATTGAACATTTTATTATATAATAGAAAAAATGTACACTATTTCATTCAACATCATACATAAGGATCATTCTATTTGATACCATCAAAAAACTCTCTAACTAATTCATTTTAATAGATATTCATATTCAAACTGCTTAAACATTCTTCAAACCATTTCAAAATATGTACATACCCATTAAAACATTTAACACATTTTCCTTCATTCGTCCCATAACCAATTTAACTGTTTCATGTTATTCCAAATAACCCCATTTACAATATTAACATTCCAAACACACGTAAAAATGGTTTAATCCCATAAAACCTCTAATTTTCAATTTCAAAAATCTATTCCCTATTTCTCAGGGATGAGGAGCACCCCACGAATGACTATAAGTATGATATTGTAATCATAAATGAAATCTACGGGGTCTATGATGGGTCTTACACAAAAATTTAAGGCTAAATTTGTTTTCCATATTCAATAAGAGAAATTCACAACATGTCTATAGAATGGATTAATCAAATAAATATGAATAACATCACGATTATGGGAGAAATATTGGTAACTACCAACCTGCATCTCATAAACAAGAAATCTCATAACCATTTCCCTTGTAGTGAATTAAATAAACTATAACCCTGATTTTAATTAATACCTTTAAAATATAGGGTATAATATATTCATAAGAAGAGGTAAAAATACAAAATGATTCATTAAAAATAGATGAAAATGAAATCCTGTAAGTACCCAGAGCGTCGATTCACACTAAACGGAGCCACAAATTCCTATTAATAAATGGAAACTCTCCCTTGAGGGAGGAGGGAGCCCTAAAGTCATAAAAACTACTTATAATGAATAATATTAGAAAACGTTTTTGAAAAAAATAAAAATTTCTAGAGGAAAAATCATCAATTCCTTAATTTTTAGGGGACACACTTTTTGGTCAGATGTTTTAATAAACAGTGCACCAACTATATGGTTCCCTTTATTCTAGTGGAAACTAAGATGTAATGGTTTTGTAGACACAAACAAGGGTTGAAAAACATTTCATGGATGTGTGGTTACCTCTATCTAAAAGGATCAAAAAATATGATTTTATAGGACCTCCTTGCATGGTTTCCTTGAAATTCACCACCCTCCACCATATAGCATGGTCATGGTTCATAGTTAGCACTTATTGTACACCAACTATGAACTATGAATAGAATTAAAGCGTTTCACCCATTATCACATCCCAAATCCTTATTACACTCCAAGATCCTTCCCAAATACTACAATTCATTTTGGTTTTTAGTGTTCAGGGAGTTGAACCATAACAAAAATATATATAACTCATCATAAGTTCAAGAACGTACAACCTCCCCACAATAAAATAGTTTGTCTTCAAGACTCACTATAACCCCCTGACCCTAGTTACGAAGAGTTGGTACATTATTACATAACATTGGCATGATACAAGGAATCATGTCCCAAAAGACCGATCAGTTTAGTAGCCTTGTAAGTACTAGTTACACTCATAAGTTTTACATTACAACATGAAATAAAAACATCAACAACATTTTATCCCCTTTTAAAACAAACTAATATCCTTATCCTATCCCTGAAGGTCAAAAATAAAAAAATTCTTTACATCCTGGGAAAAATAAAACATAGAAATGGGTGAGCTCAGATGCTCAGTATGGATAACAATATAGTGGAAACATTCTTAAATAAGCATAAACATTTATGGAAATGTATAAGACTAAACAAAGGGATTTTAAACATGAACTTCAGCATAATATGAAAAAGATAAAAAAAATACCATTTACTTATTCACATGGATATTATACTAGTAAAATAATAACATGAAAAATCAATAGCCACTTTCAAAATAATGGAATGTATAATGCCAGAATTCATAACCACATAGTCATGCCCTTGTTCCAAGACTACAAATAATATTTTCTCAAGACCTTATGCCAAGACACTACTTTGTCTCATGAGACCTACTAATGCATAGAGGAGCTATAGCAGGCTCAACCGGTAACTTACTAAGTCCAATTCATTCCTCATATGAAAAGGTTTAAACCTAACATACACATTCATATTAAAACTAGCATACGAAATGTTAATACTTTATCCATAAACCATGATTGGTATAAAAATAACACATCCATATTCAATCATATCACAAAACCGTAGATACATTATAAAATATTTGTATCATAATGAATCAACTTAGATCAAGAATAATATTCTATAAAGTATGTTGATGTAGTTGAAAATGATCAGTAAGAATCTTTGAGATAAATATCCCATTTTCATGAAAACATTTAAAAGTCCCACTATTTATCAAGAACCTATTTAAAATATATTTTTGAATAAAAGTGTCCCATAACACATTGAAACATTTTAAAGGAAGTTCAGTTTTAAAACAATAGATTCCATATAAATAAAACCTTAAAAGAATTTTTAAAACATGGACATTAATGAGAAATATTTAGAATAATAAATTTTTAAAACATTTAAATTGATATTTTAGTTATAATTCTTAACCAAATGAGAGATGGTTGAATAAAAATAATTGAGGTAATTAAAAAATTATAATATCATGATAATAATGGGATTCATGATATATTATGTTAATGTTTAGTATATACACCAAACAAAAGTGAGTTGACACATAACTACAAAGAAGACTTAATGGAATGTTAGTTAAGACGAAATCCCTTATAAAGATATATCATTAGGTTAAGGATAAATAAATGACATAATTATGTGTGAAAAATATAATACACTAAATATGATTTGATATTCATTGTAAATCAATTAGTACATATTCACCCATATTCTTGTAAAAACAGAACCAATGAATTGGATGTGTAACTCAATGAATGGGGATTGAGTTAAAATTACTTTTATTATGTTCATATTGATTACTTGAGAATTTCTCAATGGAGTGATTATGTGTATAAAAATTATGTCCACAGAAGTGGCAGTGGAAATTACTATAGAAATAATAAATAGTGCTTGCACAAAAATCATAGAGTAAAATAATCGATGAAGTATGCATAAAGCTCAATAAGTGGAAATTGAAATTCGAAATTCCCTTAGATATTTGGTAAAGTATGAAACATAAACCCCATAAAAAAGTATCATACAATGAAGATTAAAATACCCAGAAATTAAATAATGTTACACAAAGAATACAAACATGGGTAGTATATACACAATACAAAATTAGAAAGTGGCAATATAACATTAATCTCACGGGAATAAGAAGTGAGATGAAAACCCCTTACATTGTACTTTTCCTTGGTTGATGGTATGTTATCCTACAGTATAAAAGTTAAATCATTGTTATTAAATTATACAAGAACTATATACATAAATATGATATCATATATGATCCTCTAATATTGTTTTGTTAAAAATATTTTAGAAGTATCATCGTTTCGGGTGTTAACTAATCGATTTTCCATTATATACTCAGTAACGTAAGCCATGTTTCTTATGGATAGGATGTATTTGATTCATATAGAGAATGATATTATGTTCATAAAAATTATTTTTAATCATTAAATGAAAATTATTCTTGAATGATTACGATGGGGAATGAATCACATCGTGTTCGTGGAGACGGAAATCCATACGTACGCACAAGCGACAATATCATTATATTGATGGTGAAATCGTATATAATTGGATGTTATATCATATATATATTATCATTAAAATTTTATATTTATTATTTACATCATTTGTACTCATTATTATACCTATCCATATAATGATGTGTTTGAATAAAAAACTACACCATGACATGGAGACTGTAATCCGTACGTACACAAGTATGGTGACTTTTTCATTTACAGGATGGGTAGAATAATGAATATGGTTGTATTATTTTTATAATAAAATCACAGTATATATAGGATTTTGGATTTATTATTTTTCAATAGAAAAAACAATGAAAGAAGAAGTGGAAGAAAAAAATAACTTGAAAGATGTGAGGAAATATTTACCTCTTCTCTAGGTTTTACCTTTTGATTTGATCAAAAGGGATCTTTAGTTAGGAGTTATGACCAATTTAAGGCATATAGGATTAAGGGAGGAATGTTGGGAGGGTGTTTGGGTTGGGTTTGGCTGGGGAAAAAGGAATTGGAGGTGTGAAATTAAGAGAATGGGAAGTGGCCTTTTATATGTGAGGTGAGGGTCACTTTAGGAAAAGTATGAAATATTATTTTATAATAAAATCATTTTCGCATTCTAATATCTCCAAAATGAATTATTTAAATGATAAGGTGGGTATGGGTCTAAAATACCTCCATAAATAGTTTTTATTGAGGTTTAGGTCATCATATTAACATTATCTTTTTTATTAAACTCTGTGTCAAATAGTTTGACCTTTTCCATGTCTCCTTGTATTTTTATATTACATGGTTAATGAACATACTATAACAATCTAATAGAATCCCATGTGGTTAATTATTAATTTATATAAACTTATTTTCATCCTTTGGTTGAACCATAGATTTGTAGAAATATTATATAAATTAATAGTATAATATTTTTTTTAAAAACTCAATTATGCCAATTTTGACACTATTTATTATATGATTTTTTTGAAAGTCATAAAAATTTTATCACGCAGAGTAAAATTTATTTAAAAAAACCTAAAATTTCATATTAAACTATGAAATAAGTGTAATTCATCAAAGTCTCAATTTAAATTTATTTAGATATTTATAATATAAATTATTTTAATATTTCATTAATAAGGTAATTACTGCATCATCATTGTGTCATAAATAATTTAAATTATATAATTTCTAAAAATTATAAATACAATAAAATTATGTATGAAATAATTTTATATTTATAATGAATATTTATAGTCAAATTTATATTGTGTCTAACACTATTTTAAAAATGGTTTAGTTAATGAACATTGAAATTAACTCTTTTAACTCTTCTTTAAATAAAATAATATTAAATGTCCTAATCTAATCCATGTTGACCAAAGTGGTTCATATTTTATTCCTAAGGTTTATTTTGGTTGAATTATACTCATCCAATATAATTAGGACATGTGTTATGGTAATTATGATATCATTTTTAATCTTAATTACCCTATTTACTTTTAACAGTGGAATATAAAAGTCAACAGATACTATTCATGAAAAATTAGTTTCATATTATTGAACTTCATTTTACTCACTCATATTAACTATTTCTCTCATATTTTTTAAATTAAACTCACAAATGTTGTAAAATTATGTTTTATGCAAATTGCCAAATGCTCCTAGGTGGTGGGTAAAAGACGGTAAAAAGGTCAATAAAATTTTATACATCTAATTTTATTATAAAATGACTCTAATGAAATAAATTAAACTTATATAGGTATTATATATCTATTTTGACTTAAAATAAATTTAAATAGAATAATTTATTTTTAAATTAAACATTCGGGTATGAACTACAACGTAGTATTTTTCAGTATTCATCAAAAATTAAATGTTTTCATAAAAATAACAAAACATTACCCTAGGATAGTTTTGATATTCAGAATTCAAAAATGAATTCTATTTTACCAAATTCAATACATAGCCATTAAATTATTTAATTTGAAATTAATTCACGTTGTCAAAACCGAAAAGTGGGTTTTTTAAAATTAAAAACTATCAAAAGATAGACATTTTTTTAGTTCAAATTTAAATTTAAAAATATATATAATGACCTAAATTCTATTAAATGGTAAAAATATAATACTGTATTACTTGAAAACCATTCTAATACACAATTTAACTCTATAAAGTATTTCGATTAAAAAAGTTTTTTTCAATTAAAATTTAGTATTATTTTGTATTCATCAAAATATGATAGTTATCAGAAAAGTACCAAACATTTATCCAAAATAAATTTTTAGGTCCTGATTCTAAAGAAGAATTTAATTAAATTGAATTGAATATATAAAAGTGTCGAATATTGGTTATAAAAGGGGTTTTCCATTTAATGGTGGTAAAATTACATTTTTTTTAAATACTTAATTTGTCTGAAAAAAAGAATTTGTTCTTATATTATGTCTAAGATACACATTATATGTATTCTAAAATTATATGGAGTATATAAAATTCAAAATTCAGTTAATAATATTCCTAACTGCTTTTGAACGACTAGTTTGGTAAGTCGTGGTGCGCTCAAACTCGGTGTTGTGTGTAGCACAAGTTATTTAATTACTTTAAAGATAATAAATAACAATGGAATATTTGGGGTGTTACATTCTTCCCCCCTTTTGTAAGTTTTGTCCTGGAAATTTTAAAATTGGGCTTTGGAACTTCATTGAATGTCCCAAATCGGAAAAATAGACAATAAAACTATCTCTTTAAAAGAAATAAAGAGAAGTACAAAGGTCACCTGAGATAAACCATACTAGGATTCCATGAAGGAAAATATCGATATGAAAGATAAACTAAGTGTAAATCTCTGGTGGATAGGGATAGAAAACATGATCAGGATACAGTTAACAACAAGAAAACCACAAACTTGTGATGGGATAAACATTCATTAGTTTTCTAGTAGTAAAATTATGGAGATTAAATTTTTTTTAACTTCCATTTCATTAAGTTGAGAAATTTATTTTCTAGATTTACTAATAATATAAAGAGATATACTTACATTCTAAGTAGAGTTTCATCATTTAATAAATGTCTACCACCAACTCATCTATATTTTTTTCCAAACGAGAGGTATTCAAGATGACTTGGTCACACTTGAAGTGTTTGAATCAACTTATATATAATCACATAATCCACAAAGGATAAACTATATATATATACCTTGTCTTTAGAGATTAACCAAAACTAAAATGGTTTGTAGAAGATCAGATGATCCCTTAAAAAAGAGAATCCTTTAGTGAAATAAACACTAATCTTAATTTCTAAAATAAAACCAACAATACCCAATGTTCAATAAACCCCATTCAATAAAAAATTTTCCTTAAAATCCTTCAATATAATCCAAAATAATATTGAAACCCAAAAGATTGAAGAAATTTATTACACAGTCTTCCACGTTAAATTGTATCTCCTAATAACATCGACTACTCTTCAAGTCACATGATTAAAAGTAATAAACCTAATAAAAAATTCTTTATGATAGGTTAATCATTTCCATAAATAACCCAAATAGCTATAAAACCACAATAAAAACATAGATAATAATCCATCATTACTCTCCAAATAAAATCTCATAGTATTCTATTTTCCTTAGGTAAATAGTGTTCCCAACAGTGCGAACGTCTTCTCAAATAACATTTATCACTTAATCACCAAATCATTTTTCTATACTAAGGATATCAATTTGATAAGACATAAGATCCCAAATAAACATATTATTGATCAATAAAATCATTTAAATAAACAGAATTAGTCACACTAACAAGGGACATCACGTTGTCTAGTGGTAGGCGATAAATCCCAATCCCACTCTAGTTGTGTGTTTGATTCCCACAGTATTGTCTGATGTGGTGGGTTGTCACATGGTCTGTATGTTGTCCTTTTTTCAAAAAGGATATTTTATAATATTCCCAAAATGAGATAAATTATTCAAAAAAATATAACATATTTTAATCACAAATTTTATCTCATAACTCGCATTTTTCATCCTAAAAATTAATAACCTGTAATTTCCTCAAATTCAAGGATCATATAAACTCAAATGGTTCTTTATAACTATATCCCTAAAAGAAAAGATAATTCTCTCTCAAATATCATTTTCACATGACATACTACAAGCTTTCACATAGAAGAGAATAGTCTAACAAAGTAATCACATACTTTTAATCATTTCTCCATCCATTTATTTCCAAATAGGATTTTCCTTGACTTATAGGTTATCCTATAAAATATAGAATTGACTTAGGTAATTCCAAGGTCCCTTACATTTGCAGAAAAATATTGTAATTTGATTCATAGGATCATTTTTATTTTCTTCTATAGTACTCTTCATTTTTTCTCGACATTTATTTACTTTATGTCTTTCTTTCCCAAACATAAAGCCTTTCTTTGTTCTATTGAGACACTTTCCTAGGTGTATCCTTACACATTTCGTACATGATATAAATTGCGCTTTCTTTTCTCCATAGTCTCCACTTCCAAAGCTCTTATCATTCACCGCCTTTCTGTTCTATGTTGAGTCTAGGAGTTTGTTAAAATATATGATGTTGGTAATATTTTTGGAAAACTGATTCAGAATGAACAGGTTATCTTTTACTCCTATAAAAATTCTGTTTCGTTTCTCATTTCCACAGTCGTTCGCACCTTTTACATCATGTTCAATGTTACTATGATGTCCTTGTAATCTAGCCATTGACTAACACAAGAAAGAATAGAGTGTGTCATAAAATATTCTAGAGAACATCATAACACCTTATTTTCAATATAAAATACCTTAGGATTAAGTATGGTTATTTATTCACATATTATATTAAAATCCTTCAAATCAGTTTCTAAATAAAATGTGAATTATACTAAGAATATCCCACTGGAGTTTCATAACCAAGAGTTCAGCAAGGATTGTTGTTATGCACCATTTCTTGTTTGAGTCCAGCTCAAAGTAGGGTTTTCGGGTTTTACCCCTTGGTACATCTTTTCCAGAGTCGTCTCTACCTGCTCATATCCAGACAGGAAAGTATAGCTTGGAAAACTGACAAAATCTCTATATTACCAAAATTATAGGATGTTCTTCTATACTAATAATCAAAGTCTATCTTAGGGTAATGTTCTCTAATCAGAGTTTTTATAAATCTAGCTTCCAAGGTTTGTACTAAAATTCTTTTGATACCAAATATAATTCCCTGACACTAATTACCTATAGTCAGTGAATTATTACATAAAATTCGCATGATATGAGGAATCATGTACCAATAGTCTGATTAGTTTAGTATCCTTGGATGTACTAGATACACTCATATGTTTTAAATTACATCATGAAATAAAAACATCAAGAAAATTTTGTCCCATTTTAAATACACTTATATCCTTAGCCAATACCTACAGGTTAACCATAATATACATATTCACATCCTGGAAAAAATAAAACATAGAAATGGGTGAGCTCAAAAGCTCAGTAAGGTAACAATATAGTGGAAACTTTCATAAATAAACATAAACATTTAAGGCAATGTATAAGACTAAACAAAATCCTTTTAAACATGATCTTTAGCATAATATTGAAAATATAAAAAGAAATAATTCCATTTACATATTCACATGGATATTCTACTAGTCTAATAATCACATGCAATATCAATAGCCACTTTTATAATGACGGAATGCATAATGCCAGACATCATGACCACATAGTCAAGGCCTTGTGCCTAGACTTCAAATAATATTTTGTCAAGACCTTGTGCCAAGACACTAGTTTGTCTCATGAGATCTACTGATGCATCATGGAGCTATAGTGGGATCCACCCATCACATACTATGTCCAATGCATTCCTCATATTAAAAGTATTAAACATAAAATAAACATTCATATTAAAACTATCATATAAAATGTCAATACATTATCCATAAACCATGAATGGTATAAAAATAACACATCCATACCCAAATATATCAGAAAAAATTCGATACAGTATTAAAGATATGTATAATAATAAATCAAACTCTATCAAAAATAATATCCTGTAAAGGATGTTGACATAGTTGAAAATGATCGGTAAAAATCTTTGAGAGAAATTCCCATTTTTCATGAAAACATTTAAATGTCTCACTATTTATCAAGAAGATGTTTAAATTTTTTTAATAAAAGTTTCCCATAACACATTGAAACATTTAAAAAGAATTTAAATTTTAAAACATTAGTGTCCAAATAAAGAGAACCTTAAAACCATTTTTAAAACAAGGGCAATAATGAGAAATATTTAGAAGAATAAAATATTAAATCATTTAAAATGATATTTTAGTTAGAGTTACTAACCAAATGATAGATACTTGAATAAAAATATTTGAGGTAATGAAAATTTTATAAAATCCGGAGAATAAAGGTAATAATGATATACTATATTAAAGTACAATATAAACACCAAACAAAAGTGAGTTGGCGCATAACAACGAAGAAGACTCATTGGAATGTAAGTTGCGATGGAATCCTGTATAAAGATATTATACTTAGGTTAAGGATAAATAAATGACATAATTATGTTTGAAAAATATAATACACTCAATATTATTGGATATTCATTGTAAATAAATCAGAGGACAGTCACACATATTCATCTAAAAACAACACCAATGAATTGGATGTTTAACTCAATGAATGGAGATTGAGTTAAACTTTCTCTTATCAATTTCATATAGATTACTTGAGAATTTATCAATGGAGTGATTGTGTGTATCAAAATTATATCCATAGAAATGGGAGTGGAAATTATTTCACAAGTAATAAATATTGATTCAACACATAATTAGGGAGTAAAATAATCAATGATGTAAGCATAAAGCCTAATGAGTCGAAATTAAAAATTGAAATTACCTTTCCGATTTGGTAACTTACGAAACATACACCCCGTGAAAGTAGTATCATACAATGAATATGTAAATAACCATAAATTAAATTATATTACACAAAGATTACAATCATGGGTAGTACATACACCACACAAAAGGAAATAGTTGCAGTATATCATGAATCTCACGGGAATAAGAAGTGAGATGAAAACCCGTTACCTTGGAAATTTCCTTTAATAATGGTATGTTAACATAATGTATAATAGTTAAATAATTGTTATTAAATTCAAAAAGAACTATATACATAAATATGATATCATATATGATCCTCTAATATTGCTTTGTTAATAATATTTTAGTAGTATCGTCGTTTTGGGTGTTAACTGGTTTGTTTTCCTTTATATACTGGGTTACGTATGACATTTTTGTCATGGATAAGATCTATTAGATTAATATATAGAATGATATTATGTCCATAAACATTATTTTCAATCCTAAAACAGAAATTATTCTGGAATGATTAAGATGGGGAATGAATCTCAACACATTTGTGGAGACGATAATCCGTACGTACGAACGAGAGACAATATCATTATACGGATGGAGAAATCGTATGTAATTGGATGTTATATCATATATATAAATAATGATTAACATGTTATATTTATTATTTAAATTATTTATACTCATTATTATACCCATACAAATAATTAAGTGTTTGAATAATGAATTACACCATGACGTGGACACTGTAATCTGTACGTACGCACATATGGTGACTTTTCCATTTATAAGATGGATATAATAACGAATATGGTTGTACCATTTTAATAATAACATCATAGTATATATAATATACTAGAGTTATTATTTTATAATGTAAACAAAAAAGAAATATAAAGTGGAAGAAGAAAATAATTTGAAAGATGTGATAAAATATTTACCTCTTCTTCAGGTTCTTCTTTTTGATTTGATCAAATGTGGTCCATTGGTTGGATTTATGTCCAAAGGAAGGCATCAAGGATGAATGGAGGAATGTTGGGAGGATATTTTTCTAGGGTTTGGACGAGTCAAAATGCTTTGGAGGTGTGAAATTAAGAGAAGGGGAAGTGCTCTTTTATTAGAGAGGTGAGGGTCACTGTAGGAAAAGCTTGAAATATTATTTTATAATAACATCATTTTCAGTTTATAATGGCTCAAAAATGAATTACATAAACAATAAGGTGTTTATGGGTCTAAAACATCTCAACCAAAAGGATTTTGACAGGATTAGGTCATCATATTAACCTTTTCTTTTAGATTTAACTCTTAGTTAAATAGTTTGCCATTTACCATGTCTCTTTGTATTTTTGTATTATATGGTTAATAAACATAGTATACCAATCCAAGAGAACCACATATGGTTCATTGTTAATATATATAACCTTATATAAGTCTGTTGGAAGAACCATATATTTTTAGGAATATTATATCAATTAATAATATAATATTTGTTTTAAAAACTCAATTATGTCAATTTGGACACTATTTGTTATTTTATTTTTTTGAAAGAAATAAAAACTATATAACTTAAAATAGAATTTAATTAAACAAACCTAACATTTCATATTAACATATAAAAGTAGTTTAATTCATTATATGTATCAATTAACATTTTTTTGGATATTTATATAATCAAATATTTTAAAATTTCATTAATAACGTAATTACTACATCATCATTGTGTCATAAATAAATTAAATTATATACTGTCTAAAAATTATAAATTAAATACCATTATGTAAGAAACCTTGTTATCTTTATAATTAATAATTATTGTTGAATTTATATTGTGCGTAGCCCAATATTAAAAATGGTTTATTTATTACACGTTGAATTTAAATCTTTTAACTCTTCTTTAAATAAAATTATAATAAATGTCCTAATCTAATCCATGTGGATGAAAGTGGTTCATATTTTATTCCTAGGGTTTATTTTTTTCATTTTATACTTATCGAATGGAATTGGGACATGTGTTAGGGAAATTATGATATCATTTTTACCCTTAATTACCATATTTACTTTTAACAGTGGCAAATAAAAGCCAAAAGTTACTATTCACCAAAAATTATATTCATCTTATTGAACCACATTTTAATTACTGATATTATCCATGTCTCTCAAAATTTTGAAATTAAACTCACAAAATCAGTAAAAGTTTGTTTTATGAAAATTTGCAAATGCTCATTAGAGGTGGGTAAAAGATGGTAAAACGTTAAATAAAATTTTATACAACTAAATTTATTATAAAATGACTCCAATAAATTACATTGAACTTATATAAGTCTTATATACCTATTTTTAATTAAAATAAATTTTAATAAAATGTATAATTTTTTAAATAAATTGGCGGTTTTAAACTTTAACGTAGTGTTTTTCGATATTAATAAAAAATTGAATGTTTTCGGAAAAATACCAAAATTTACCATCACATAATATTTATATTCCGAATTCAAAAATTAATTCTATTTTACAAAATTCAAAAGATATAAGTTTCATTAATTAATTTAAAATTAATTCCCATTGTCAAACCCGAAAAGATGGGTTTTATAAAGTAAAAAATATCAGAATATTGACATGTGTTTATGTCAAATTTAAATGAGAAATTACTAATAATGACCTACATTATATTAAATGATAAAAATATAATCCAATTATACATGAAAACCATTAAAATTCATAATTTAACACTCGATTAAAAAAGTTGTTTTCAATTTAAATTTAGTATTTTTCAGTATTCATCAAAATATGAAAGTTCTCAGAAAAGTAACAAAAATTTATCCAAACAACATTTTAGGTCCCGATTATAAATATTAATTTAATTTAATTATATTAAATATATAAAAGTCTAAAATATTGGTTTTAAAAAGGGGTTTCCAATAAGAGGTGGTAAAATTTCATTTTTTAAAAAATACTTCTTTTATCTGAAAAAAATGAATTTGTTCTTATATTATGTCTAAGAAACACATAATATGTATTATAAGACTATATAGAGTATATAAAATTCAAATTTTAGTTAATACTATTCATAATCGCTTCTCAACGGGTAGTTTAGTAAGTTTTGGTGCACTCGAATTCAGTATTGTGTGTATCGCAAACTATTGAATTACATTAAAGAAAATAACATACTATGAAATCTTGGGGTGTTAAACTCACTCCCAATATTCAATGAGTTTCAATGGTAAATTATTTGGGAAAATTGGATGACATATCGACATACCTCTATAATGATTTTTTCTAATCCTGGCCGTGATTCCAAAACTCTCAGACCAATGACATATTCTTTCCACTAATAAGTTTTATCACTATGATCCAAAATATTAATTTGAGCCTACTCAAAGGATGAATCATCCTTATGATCAAAATCATCAACTCTATATCCCATGTAAACCCTCAAAGGGGAGGGTTGAATCAGTATGGTAACATTATCTAAAAAATTGAAGAATCTTATTCCCACAATGGTTGGAATATGTTAATATCATCTGATGTAAATATGAAGAAATTAAAAAATCAAAAGCAATATTAAAACAATGAAATTTTACTCAGTTCCTCACAAATGGATAGCATAATGATTATACACATACAATGATTCTGTCTTGCTAAAATATACTAATAATTACTAGTTGTAGAATACATAAGTTTTGAAATTGTCAATATTTTCAAAGAACACTAGCTTTACATGATTTTAGGGATTTCCCACTACCTCCCTCAGAATATATCTATCAACTCCCCCTAGAACAGTACTTTGGATGAAGTCTCACTCAGTTAAATGACATTATGTTCACCACAGTAGATAGGAATTTCAGTCATTTCCACTCACTATTACAAGACAATGCTTTCCTCAAAGTCTCGAGTTGATGCATTTGAAATCATTACTCACATAAACATGTTGTTCAAAACTATTATTTAGAAAGATATTTTGAAAATATCAAGACCATCATAATGAAAATGAATTTTCTATGTGAACTAAGTAATCCCATAATACCTAGTCATCACAGAACTTTAATCTCTCAAAATCATTAAAATCTGTCAAGAGTTAACTACCCATTCCACAATGCTCAGCCTTACACAAAACGCTGGATTCATTAAAATCCTAAAATTAAAAAAATCATACCAATTCATATTTTTCTCTAATTATTTTCAGGTAGAATTAAGTGCTGGAAACCTCTAATTTATAGGCTCTGCCTTTAGTGATGCTCAAACACCTCTTGAAGATTATTTTTGAAACTCTTAAATACTATCAGTGAAGATCCTTCGATCGTGAAGTTTTAGTGAAATATAACATACTCAAAAAGATTCACATAGTAATTGATATTGTTGTCAACACTTAGCGTGTTTCATAATGTTCCACTTCTCTTAGTCTTAATGATTACCATCAACCCATTGATCCATTTTCAATGCTCAAAATCATTCCGAAACACAGCCTTTAAAAACCCCCAAGATTCATGAAACCCATTAAGGTACCATATTTATAAATAATCAATCCCATAAAACTATCCTTCATGATTCATTACTCTTACTATTAATTATGTGCCCTAAAATTTTGTATACACTGGAAAATGATGGCACCTTGAACACTGTGTTTTGCATGTAATATAAGATAACTTTCCATGAAAACTCCTTGATCAACCTAGTGTGTACTGATAAAAAACACAAACCAAACTCAATTTATCAAAATGAACAATTGTGGTACAACTATTAATATATTTCTCAATATAATGTTCAGGAGATACATCTGATGTTGGGACTTATGAAGAAAAACATTTATACCACCATACCACTTTAGAAGAGTCAATCAATATGCTTCCAAATCAATCCTATAAATGATAAAAAATATCCCACATAACTGGGTGAAAACATACCCTATTTTTGAATCTAATGGTGATCCAATCTTATCCACACCAAATAAAGCACCAGGTCACCCACTACACACACAAGAGTTCAAAATGTAAATAAATGTAGGAATTCAATCTACTATGGTTTGTAGCCACATGCTATAATAAAAACTGAGCATGCTCTTATGTTTCCTGCAAAAGGAACAGTCCTAACAACACTAATTATCACTCTTTCATCAAAAAAATGATGATCTACATAGAATACAATAGATATCCTTGTATGGTTCCATGTGAGTAGTCTCATGATAACTATTGTTATATCTGAAATCCTTAAGAGATATGGTATTTTCCAAAGATCAACTAAAATATAGATCACATAACTTTTATAGATAATCTAATACATATCAAATATGGGATTTTCCATCCATAATCTTTTGATAATATATACTCAAAATAACTTGATTAAAAAGTTCCTTCTGTAACCCTTTCTATAATAATGATGTAATATGTGGATCTCAATCTGGAATGATGCTCTAAAGTATGACCTGAAAGAATACCATCACTAAGACATAAAACAAACCAAACTTTCCAATTTTCATAGTCTCCCATTTCAAAAATAAATGTTCTTCATTTGTAAACTGATCCACAATCACCCCTATTGTGTTATTCTTCTAGGGTTTCCTTAACAGGCCACTTTAAAATTGAGTGTAACATAATCCCATTTCCACCCTAGAATGTACAATAATTGTAATAGACCAGTTTTTATTTGATGATCATACTTCACCTACCGTAATGTATATAAAAACATTATAAAACCTATGATTTCTTTTTTATTCTTGACCACTAGTACTGTACACAAATTTGATGGTACATTTTTGTAAAAGTCGTGTGTAATTCCCACTTCAATTTGTTAAACTCTCACACCAGCCCCACACACATACAATGAGAATCAATAACATGGAAATGAACATGGAAAATCACATTATCATTAATAGTCCTCTTTGGAGGCCACTCTACCCTTTCATGTCTTTCATTTAATTCATAGCACATTGTTTCCTCGTACTACCCCCACTTTACCCAGTTCTCAAGATATGGTTTGATAGACAAGGACATAAGTTCTATATATATCACCTCCTACTCAAAACCCATATGTGTCTCAAAAAATAATCCCATTGCATTCCAATTAGAACTAGAATCATGTACTATCTATTTATATTCATTCTAACCCAATGCTTAAGTAACATTGATTCCCCTTACCAAGCGTATAATGTATCTCAATGTAAAAATATTTCATATACATAAACCTTATCCACTTATAAAGATTTAAATTACACTAAAATATATATATTCTAGGATCTTATGATCGGTAAAAACAAAAATCCCCTCTCAAAGAAGATAATGAAACAAACGATTTAGGGAGTGAATATCTATAGCTAATTTGAAAGGGTTTATTGGATAGTTCCATTCACATGGCCTCAATTATCATGATCTATATGCCAAAACTAAAACTCACCACATCAATGTAACTGAAAGCCCAATTCCTGATAAATCAATGTACAATGTATACTACACACCATACTCATGTACGATTAGAATCAGTTTAGAGGAAAAATCCCTCTTCAATGCCTCAAATGTATTCTCACATTATTCATTCCACACCAACATTATATCCTTCTTGGTTAGGCATAAGAGTGTTTCCCCCATGTGAGAAAATTATTTCGCATTCAATAATAACCCAGCAAACCCCAAAAAATAAAATATCAAAAAAAATTATAGAGAATCATTCTTTTCATGTAAAACATTGAAATATATTATGTAAAATTATGGGATCTGGGAATTGAGATGGTGCACGATTTTTTGGGCTAGTTAGCACGAATTTAATTTTATTGATAAATGAAATACATTTACAATAAACAAATATAGTTTTTCAGAAATAATTCAATATCTCCTTAATGATTACTCGGATAAAAAATCTAAAGTCATAGTTTTATTTAGATCACAGGGTTTACCGTAGGCACGACCTATGGTTTTTTTGGTGTCAACCATCTGATTGATTCAGTTGTTAGTGGGTACATTTATTGAAAATAAATGAGTTAATTATTTATTTGTTTTCTTAAATTACCTTACTAAATATTATATATATATATATATATATAATTTTTTATAAAAAAAAATCTATTGTTAGCTACATAAACCCTCGTATAATTGAGATGAGATGTGATGGCCATCATTTTCTTATCGACCTCGAACAACAATAGGTGACCGAATCGAAGTGGATTGAAAGTCAAGGAAAATAATGGATCAAAATCCCTTCAAGAAAATAGGTTATTCAACAAAAATCAATACATAATTGATGAAATTATTTTCAAAAAAATAATTCTTGATTAAATAATTGAGCATTAATTTTATTAATATGCTTCTGATATGTGATTTATCTACCATTCACATAAGAAAAATTTTGTTAAATTAATTAATTTCTATAATTTTATATTATATGTCATTTAATCACCCCACATAATCACTAATTATATGATATTTTTTCAAGAACATGTTTTCAATGAAAATATCACCATTATCATTGTGCCTTTACCCATGTCATTCTTCATGTTCTTCATCATTGGACTACAGGGTCACAATTTGATCATTTTTGGGTGGATTCAAGCACGATTGAACGCTCGAAGTTATAGTGGGTATGTATATATTGATCAGATTAGAATTTTGAGGATGAAGAACAGAGGATTGTCAGTAGTAGTGATAGATTAGGGGATCTATGAACTGAAGCAGCTACGGAAGAAATATAGGATCTAATGGAAGATGTTTTGAGTGGTTCATATGGACAAAAGCATTCAATCATTGATAGATCAGAAACATGTGGCCCAAGATCTAATACCCCTTCCACAATTGAATCATGTAATGGTTCTATGTGAAAAACTATGTTGAAATATGACGCTTTCCCTATGTTCTATGAAAATACTAACTAAAAGATGTGTGCTGAGATGAAAAAATGATATATAGTAAACCATCTATAGTAGCTAGGTTTTCAGGAAAAATACGAGGATCATATGTTGTGTGGATTTTCCACACACTATGTGGCCCCGGGTAGCTAGGATACATGCAAGCTATTCATTCCCATGACCCCATCCAGGAAGACACATCATGTACTCTGGGAGTACATAGGAATTTTCTGGTACCCAATAATGGCTATGTATATGACTATGTACACCGCACGACCTAATGGACATGGTCATAAATAAGAGAAAATGGGAAATTCATGGGTGTATGAGACACACTGTGTGAGAACTGTACATGTTGTGTATGTTGACATGTCCACCTGGCTATCTCTAGAGGATAGAATGGTTAGGAAAGAGAATGGGGCACACGTCGTGTAGACCCTATACACACCGTGTACCCCCTTTTTTAGGAACTTCTACCACTCGTATCTCCCTAATTGTTTTATTTTATTATTTTCTATGAGTATCCTATCAAGAGTTTTTTTCTTGGAAAAAAATTCAATCCTTAGTTTCAGAAAATAAGATACTATGTGTGATTTTTAGTGAGTGATGATTCCTTAGGTGACTCTTGACTATAGAAGGGGTTGGGCATGATCATAAAATATTTCAAATAGAGATTGCAATCCCCTAATGTACCATGGAATGGGTCCTCTATCCATCAATACAGTAGTCCCTTATTGCACCAGGGTGTGGTTATTCTATACTAGATGTCCAGATATGGACAACATTTCTCTGTTACACCTTGGTACAAGTCCTATATACATAGATATGGTCCTCCCCTATTGTATCAGGGCATAGGTCTTCAATACTCAATGTCTATATAGATATTGTACTCCCATTTTGCACTGGAGAATAAGTCCTTTATCCATAGACGTTGCACCTCCCATCCACACCAAGGTGTGTTTCCTCTATCCTCATTAATCCAGGTAGATACAGTACACCCCTATCACATTATGGAATAGTTTCTCTATACTCATTATTCTAGGTTGATAATGTAATTGCCTATCACACTTGGGTATGGGTCCTTCATACTCATTATTCTATGTTGAGATGATACTCCCATACATGGTTGGGTGTCCTCTATCTATAGAGATGGTACTCATATGTCTCACAAGTGCATTATTCTATAATAGTCTATACATATATATAGAGAAATTACTCCCCTACATAGGTGTGGGTCCTCTATTTATATATTATAATTCACTTATTTTACAGGGTCACAGGGCCTATAACCTTAAGAGATTGCTCTCCCCCAGGCAGTGCATAAGTGGAAAGGTGAAGGACCTCTTCCTTACTTTTTTAAAAATACTTATGATATGTAAGGAATTGATGATAGAACTTTGGATCTACATGCTTACTAATAAACCTAGGCTTGGCCATGAGATTGATATACAATTTCTCCCTCAATTGGGTTTCTTATATGAGCATAAATATCTATGGTGTTGGGTTTCTTTTACCTCTTGATTTCTGTTGAGATTACTAATTCTATTGTGTATTATATTTCTCATTAAACTGTTATTGGGTCATCCTAATTTGTATTTATATATTCAATCCTTCATGGGGTTTTTCCACATGTTTGGTGTCTTATATAGACTACTGATATATCAGCGATGATTTTTTGTGGATCATGGACCATGTACAGTGGCCAAGCATAGAGAACCTGAGTTGGTCTCACTCATATATTTTATTTTCAAGTTGATTTTATGTTGGGACTTTTTTTCTGGGTGGGAATGTGTTTTCCCATTTATATTTTTAATTTCACTATAACACTCTATTGTATTCCTTAGAGGTTATTATATACTGTTATTTACTCTAGATGATACTATCTTTTATTATCAATCCTCTACATTAAAGCTTGGATATTGTTGGATGTGTGAGAAAAATTACTTTAGGAAATGTCAAGGAATTTTATTTATTCATTATCAGTTCTTTTCCCCATCCCATATCCTATGGAGGGGGGGATCGGGGTTGTGGTAGCATAGTCTTCTACTGGTTAGGCAAGAATTGGTGGGTCAGGTCATTATACAGTAGTATCTAAGGTGGTTCGACCTCGGGATGGTTTTTTGAGTTTTTACTTTTTTTGAGGTTTGGTTTGGAATTTAGGGAAACAATGTCAATGTTTTTGAGTGAGGAATTTAGGAAAAATAACCTAGTGTTTGTGTGTTCCCCTACGTATCCAAGCACCATAACTCTGAAAATCTATTTTTCAAACCAATATAATGAGACATTGGTTGCAGGGAAAATTAGTACATGAATCATATAAGATAGAGTGATTTGAATTTATTTCATGAGTTTTATCGCCACATATATATATATTATACCCAAAACATGGTACGTATTTAATATATTCAGGATATATTCACCAAAGTAACAATCTATGTGAATAATTTATGATTGTGATGAGATTTGATGAGTAATGAGGCATCAGTTTAACGGAAAACGTGGGTGATATTTACTCTAGTATGGAATGTAGGAGAACAACCATCCTTATATAACTATATTTTACCATAAAAGGAGTATTTGGATGGGTGTAGTCTTATCTCACTCCATGATTTTCAATTCCATAGGTCATTGAGGTTTCGTGGTGAGACATATCCCCTAGCCGCAGAAGATTGCCATGAGTTATTGAAAAGATTTTTTAGACTTCATTGGACCCATAATAAGAATATTATTTTTATTGTAGCTAGTATGTTTCACAAATATGTTAGGTGCTGGTGGATTTTAGTCTAATAGATGCATGATTTGTCAACACTATCACGGTCTGACTTCCAACTATTGTTTTGTGTGGTCTAATAACTTTTTCCTTGTGATTATATTATATTCAAAATCTATTAAATCTATAATGTGGAGTTATGATATTATCTCATTATGTTGCTATTTTTATTGACCTTACGTGTTACTCCCTTGAAATTATATAGGATATTAACTTTTGGATTTGGACTTTCAAACAAGTCCTCTATTGAGAAATGTGTGCCAATGTGGTACCATTGTGGATTCCTATATATGATGGTGTGAAGGAGAGGTTTTTGGTTAGGAATAGTTTCTTATCTAATCTATTAAATACATATTGATTCATCTATGGGAATTCTAGCGATGTGTTATCTATAGTGGCTGGTAGACATCTTGTGTTGATGGATATGAGGAATAATCATGCTTATAATTAGGCTTGTGGTCATGTGGATAAGGGATCACATAGAGGATAAGGAAGACTATAGAGGGGAAATTCCATTCATGTTATGGGAAATGTCACATATAATGTTATTTCTTGCCCTGACAAGTGGAGGGGGACTAATAGATAAAATATGGACCACCAAGGTATAGGTAGAATCATGATTATGATTATACCACGAAAGGGAAGGGCATCCCCGAGGGAGTAAGTGATGTAAGTGGATAAGGTGGGGCTCCTATATGAGGATGTTTTTCTGTTTGATGATATTTTGATCTACATGCACCACCACCACCATGAGGCCCATTGTGGTTTTAGGGGGGCTGGTGGTTGGGGCCATGAAAAGCTAGAGGTCATAGAAGATTGAAATATGGAAGCTCACAATATGATCATATGTATTAGATCTATTTATTATACTCATTATTATGTGTTAGTAAATAGGGGATCAATTCATTCATTCATCTCTTTAATATTGATCCAATTACTGGATCTCCAAGATGATACTTTAGTCCACTAACTTTTCTATAAGGTTCCTACTACTAATGCTTATTCGATATCACTTATATGATATTAGTGAAAGATATATCTTGGTTGAGATAGATAATAATGGGTCTTCATGGTCATCATAATGATACCTTATAACAACATCTTGGGTATGGACAAGTTTTCCATGGTTAGAGACCAGATTAATAGTCAGCATAGATGAGTTCTATGCCTTCACACAGGTGGAACAAGATTCCACTTTTTGGGCGAGAAAGATCTGATAGAGTAGTGAGTTGGCCTTTCTAATAGGAAACATCATCCCATGACCAATATTTGGTGATTTTATCAAATGTAGTGGAGGTATATTGATTAATTTGTCTTCATTTAGTCATAGATAATTATATGTACATCTTCCTTGAGCATGTTCTGAGACTACCTCTAAGGAAGGAGATGGATTGTTGCATTGAGTTACACCCTTATAAAACACTAATATATTATGTGGAATAATATAGTAACCCTACTATGATATGTTAGATAATGGTGTTTTTTGAGGACTTTAGATATGAGGTTATATCAGATCTAGTGTGTCCCCCTAGGAAGCTTCAGTTTTGTTCATGAAAATGGACAATGTGAGCTTGAGGCTATTTGTTATTTAACATTTCATATATCAAGCCATGATATATAAAAAGTTACAATTCCCATGGATTTACACCCTCTTTGATCAGTTGTGAGTCCTGTGATGGTTCTCTAATATCAATCTCAGGTCTGGCTACCAACAGTTGAGTGTTCATAGCGATTTTATTCTGAATCTTGTATTTCAATGATTCTATAGAAACTGGGAGGTCCTGGTGATTCCATTGTATGTGAAAAATTCCCACAGTATGTTTACTTCATTTATGAATTAGATATCCCAACTAGACTAATTTTTTGTTATCTTCCTTGACAATATAGTCATATACTCTATGTTTGAGGAGGAGCATGAGAGCCATTGGTGATGGTTCAGGACCATCCTTGGGAGAACCATCATTATAGTGATATCTAATAGTTCTAGTTTTGGATTTTTGAGGTTAAAATTCTAGGGAATTAAATCTTTATGAATGGATTAGTGTTGTACCTAATGAATACTGATGTATTTCTTTATTGGGATCCACCCAAGAAAGTGTTAGAGGTGAGAAGTTTTCATTTCTAGGAATGGTACTACAAAGGTTTTTTGGTGGAATTATCTAGGTTGCATCTCCTATGAACTTCCAAACATGGAATAAAATTTTTTTTACCTGGTAAGATAAGTTTCAATGATCTTTTATGCAGTTGAGGCTAAGTCTAAATAGTGCTCCTATTATGAGACTACTTGAGGAGGGTGTCGATTAAACTATTTTTTGTGATTCCTTTGGATATGGTCTCAACTATATATTGATGAAGAGGAAGGAGATGATTTCATATGAGTCATGGTAATTGTAAAATCATGATAAAAACAATCCAACTCATGTCATGGATTCGGTATTGTTAGACATTTCTCTGAGAATTTTGGAGGCACTTTCTTATGTGAGGGTTCTTTTTCTTACTCAGACCATCAAAGAATTACAAATTTCTTTAAATATAGATATATGAACCTAAAACAAATGACATAGTTGAAGTCACTACAGGGCGATTGCATTTAGATATTCTATACTCCTAGTAAGTTAAACATGTTAAAATATTTCCTTAATCAAAAGTCCCATTCCCATCTAGTGGAGGAGGTTCTTATGAATTTGGATTCTTTATAGCTAACAGTGGTGGAGAAGAGTTGTGTATCATATCTTTAGTCATTGATGTTGACTCATATACTTTATAAATGTATGATTGAGTCTTGGATAGGTGAAATTTATTATGAGGTCCTACATGACCATATATCCTTAGTATAACCCCCACATCGATTCTCTGAAGGGGGAAGAATAAATTATCATTATCATGGAATGGGTGGTGGTTTCGGTCTTTTTCTAAGAGGAGGTTATGAGGTAATTTATCAGTTATCCTTTGGATGTACATCCTTTTGAAGGGAATATGTAAAGTAAAAATAATTGGTAGTTTTGGTGGTATGAAAGGATGTCGAGCATGGTTGTATTCATCTCTTGGTGTATCACATGTCAGCAGGTGATGGATGAGCACCATGTTTGAGATTGATTATTGCAGCCTCTTGATATCCATGAGTGGAAATGGTATAGAATATCCTTGGTAAATATGAAAAATATTAGATAGATAGTGATAGTACATCATTCCATCTAGGTGTATATTGATTGAAGCCATGATTCTATCATCACACTTCCTTACTATCTGTGATCAGTGTTTGGTGGATAGTTTAGAGAAGTTGTATATTTAGGAGATTATATTCCTCAATGGGTTTCCCTTGGTGGTTTTTTTCAACTATGATGTGTGGGTCACATCGTGGTTATATAGTGGACTACAAAAGTAATTAATTACCCAGTTTAAGAGGAGTATAGATTTTAATCTAAAGAAGTATAGTAAAACTGAGTGTACTATCCCTATGTCAGGGGATATTCTAAAGGACTATGGGTTAAAATTTTACAAGTTCTAGAATCACAACTTACCTTTGGTCGATTTTTCCTATAATAATAGCTATCACTCTATTATTAGAATTTAACATTTAGTTGTATTTTTTGGGAAACCCTAAATGTCAACCTTATGTTGGAGTTTGATTTTTTATGAATCTCTTATTGGACCATAATTCATACATGCGATAACAGAGAAGGTCCATGTGATCAGCAAGTGGATTCTGACTACACATAGCTAACAGAAATCTTATGTAGATCGATGTCATAGGGCCTTGGAATTCAGGTTGGGATACCATGTTTTTAGAGTCTCCCCATGATAATGGGGATATTTGGTTGTAGATAATAGCTATCCTAGAATATTATTGTCTCATCTAATGTAGTATCAATATTTGGTGAGTTTTCCTACAACATAGTATTATGCCCATAGATGGAACATGTGCATGATGTATTACATATGTCGTAGATAAGAATTTATGTGCATGATCAAATGCATATAAATTATTGGGTGACCTAAACATTGAGTATGGAAAAACATTCTTGGAGTACCCAAATGAAATTATGGATCAGCAAGATATGATCTTGTGATGATGGACCATTCTTTTAGTTCATGTGATGTGGCATCATGGGAGAATAGAGGAGAGATCACTAGTGCGGGAGAGCCAAATGCAAGCTCATTATCCCCACCATTTTGGTTTAGTTTGTGATTTTCATGGATGAAATTATTTGAAGGAAATATTAATGTTGAGAATCTACATTTCCATTTAAGAAATTGAAATATTTTTAAGAATTTTTTTGAAGCTGGGAACTGAGATGGTGTGAGATTCTAAGGCCTGGTGAGTCAAATATTTAAATTAAAAAAAATATTAAATAAATAAATATATATCATGAAATTGATGTTTTTAAAAAATGATGGACTATATACTGAATAGGGTCTCAGATTGAAAATTTGAGGCCATAGTGGAATCTGGAGTTCAGGGTTTACCCTAGGCACGACCTAATTGTGGTCAACATTGGACATCTGATTGAGAAAATTGTTGGGGGTACATTTAATTAAATTAAATAAATAAAATATTAATTTGTTTTATTAAATTATAAGAATAAATTCTATTTAAATACATTGTTATAAAAATTCCCTAGGGTTATCTATTCAAATCCTACAAGACTTGATAGGATCTATGATGCCCTTCATCAGTGAATCTACATCGAACAATGATTGGTGATCGAATCAAGGTGAATTGACATACAATAAACACATCAGATCATACTAATTGATGGAAAATGTGTTCATAACCAAATATTGGTCAATAACCACGTTAGGCCTGGTCAATTTTAATTTCTTCCTTGATATAATGATTGAGAATTTATTTTATTAATCTTATTTACATAAATAATTTATCTACAGTTTTCATGATCCCAATTCATGTAAAAATAAATTTTTTAATTTATGGAATCTTATATTCTATTTAATTAGCCCTACTAACAAAAAATTATGTTATAGGTATTAAATAACATGCGTACAATAATGATATCACCTTTTTGTGTGTTCCTATTCCACACCCATTAACTGTGTTCTTCATCATTGGACAATGAGCTCACGATTTGAATATTTCTTGGTGGATTCGAATGTGGAGGAACCCCTAGATTCATGGTGTAATGTGAAAATTTACTAGATAAGAGATTTGTAGATGAATCATATAGAACTGTGGGTAATGGTGATAGTTTCATGGATCTTATAAATGATGGGGTGATGGAAGTGTCAAGGGTGGTGACAAGAGATGTCATGATGGGTTATGATGGCGGGAATCAATCAATTGATCATAGATTGGGAATGGGAGGCCTTGAATCTGAGACCCCTGGTGATATAACAGTGGTAAATGGAACCATTAGCAACGTGATGATGATGTGTGAATATCTCCTCAGGTATTGTGACAATACCAAATACACAAAATATCATAGGATGAACACACGCTATGTAGTCACCCAACTAGCATGGCTAGGGTTTCAAGAAAAAGATTTGGATCAGATTTCATATGGTGGTGCCACATATTGTGTGAACCTCCCTGGGGAGCTATGCCATGTTACAATTTCACACGCCTTGGAGCACATGTGGGAGGACACACAATTTACTCTAGAATTGAATGGTTATGTGTCAGTACCCTGGAATGGAGAGGTACATAGCCAAGAAAACAACACATCCTAATAGACATGAGCATGTCTAGGAGAAGATGGGTAGGGCAAGGATGGCTGATCGAAGTCGTGTGGGAGTCGTACATGTCGTGTAAGGTGACATGGAAACTGATTCATGTCCATAAGAGAACCCGAAAGGTAGTAGAGTGAGGCCAAAGTTTTTTAGGACCTTAAAAATTTCATGCACCTCCTTATTAATGAACTTCTAACACTAATATATCCTTCATTTTCAAATTTATTTTCTACCATGAGTAACCTATTCAAAGTGTTTTTTTGAGTAGGTTATGATTATAGCCTTTATATTGAAAAATGAGATACGATGGGAGATGATCCAAATGGGATGATTACTTAGGAGATTTTGGATGATGAAATGACTTGGAGGGATAATCATTGAGTTCAAATAGACATGGTACCCCATGTTGTAAAAGGGTGCATGTCCTCTATCCATGGAGGGATTACTCCATTATCGCACCAGGGTGTTGGTCCTCCATAATCATTATTCTGGGTAGTGATGGTACTTCCCTATCAAATCAAGGCATGGTTCCTCTATATTCATTTTTACAACTAAATATGATACTATTCTATCAAACCATGGTCCAGGTTCTCCATATTCATTATTCTAGATAAAGACGGTACTCCCCTATAGGTGAGAAAGTCCACTTTCATTTGGGATGGTACTCACCTATCATAGAAGGAGGTGAGTCCCCTATATTTGTTATACATATGTAGATATGGTACTCCCCTATAAGGCATGGGTACTATATCTATTGGGTTTCATTACACAATTGTATAATGCCATGGGTCCTGTAAATGTGGGAGATTGTACTCCATTGGCCATTGGAGAGATGGAGGGGTGTGGTCCTTCCTCAGGACATCTTTATAAATACATGCGAGATGTTGGGAATTGAATATAGAAATTTAGAGCTGCATGTCAACTCATTAACCAAAGTTGGTTTATGAGAAGTATATCCCCTTTGTCTCTCATCTGGGGTTCTTATATGATAATATATATTTGTGATGTTGGGTTTCATTTCCCTATTTATTTGGGTTGAACTAACTACATTTATCATGTCTTCTTTAACTCAATTTTAATTTTTTAAGGTTTCTTACTTGGTATGTATATACTCAACACTGCATGGGATTTTCCTACATTGGTTGTGTCTTATTATGATGATAGACAGATTGGTACTGATTTCATAAGATTATAGTGATACTTGGTAGCATATACCATGTACAGTGGTCATGATTGTAGATGATGAGTCGTTATCTCTCATATATTTTATTTTATGTTCTTTTTAAAAGGAGAAATATTTTATTTATGGGTTTATATTTTTCCCATTTACATTTCTGAATGAAATTTCAAATTTTTATGTATTCGCTAGAGGTAATTCCATGCATGGTTTTTAATCTAGATGTTACTGTATTTTATAATTATTTTTGTATGCTTATGCATTGAGATGGTTGGGTGTGTGAGTATAGGTACTTCATGAATGTTTATCCCATTTTAGATATCTAATATTGGTGCTTGTCACCGGCCCCTAGCCTATAGTGGCAGTCTTAGGGTTGTATTTTCACAGCCTTCTAAAGGCCTAGAAGGCGCTAAGGGTTTTGGTCTTTACATTATTGGATTACTCCATAGAAACCAATGTATGAACCATATCAAGGTCCACCAATACACCTTCTTCCAAGATTATGTGGCCAAATAAATATAACTTTTTTTCTAGAAATGTTTCTTAGATATCTTGGAATATAGTTTCTGCTCTCTAGCGTACTTTGGATAATGTCAAGATGTTTGGCTTCATCAACATGTGTCTTTGAGTAAACCTGGATTTCATAAAAAAAGGAAACATAAACTAGTCTAGATATTGGTGTAATCTCAATTAATCATCTCCATATATAGAGATATGGAATTTGTTATCCCAAATGACATCACTATGATATCCTACATAACATACCTTCTTGTAAAAGTAGTGTGTTATATATCAGAAGATCTCACCCTCAAATAATGTGAACCTGATGTGAAATCAATATTGTAGAATACAGAAGAACCACTTTATAATCAAAGAGATCTTTGATATGTTGATGTGGGTACCAGTTCTTAAACATCACCATAATAAAATTACCATAATCGATACAAAAATGTAATGTTTTATCAGCCTTCTTGGTGAAAGAAAATGGTGACCTCCAAGGAGATGTACTCATATGGATAAATCCCTTGTCATCCAACTCTTCTAATTATGTATTATTATCCTGTTGTTGTACTTTTTATAGTCTATGATGAGGGATAGAAAATGGTTCATCGTCAAAACATCAACTCAATCACGAACTCAACCGCTCTCTAATGTGGTAGTCCTGATAACTCCAAAGGACACACATCCTAAAACTGGAGCACTACTAGGGAAATATACCATGCTCCACTCCATCATAATCTATAAATATAATTTAAAATAGGTATGTGATATCACCTAGTTGTTGTAGAACTATCCATTCTTGTCCATCCCAAATATCTCATTCTCCATGATGAACATAGGCGTTACTCTCAAGAGAAGTAAATTCCACTATCCTATGGTAACAAATAATTTTATATTGATTCAATGAAAAATATTTAATTACGATTATCTAGTAAATACCTTACATCTCAAACATATACACATCCCAATGGAAGCGGTACGCACAAACATCAATGGTACACCCTATAAAAAATACAAATTCCCTCTAATATCATCCCCAACGGCGTGTCAATAGACATGATACTATAAAATAACTCCATATCTTAACTGAAAACAATTTCCAATCAGTAATATATAAGTTAATTAGAGGATAAAATATCAAATAAATTACTAGAAATCATGGAAGATTAATGAATCATACATCATAATTTATATAGTCCAGACTTGCTACCATTTGGTGTAGGAAGAACAACCTGAAGTAGACATATCGATTAACCTTGAACTCATGTGTCTATCCCTTGGGATACACTACCCTAATTTTATAAAGACTAATATCTTAATGGAACGCATCCACAACCATAACAGGTATAGAAAGTATATTTATAACTACTAGACTAATACAGTGTAGCAGATCCCATTCTAGTTGTCTATATTGTACATGGTTCCATCACTTCCCATAGGTTGACAGTTATTAAAAAACCAATGTATACAACTCATCCTTATATAAGATCTTTACTCCACTGGTGGAAAATTAAATTGACCATGGATTTCAACTAGAATTTCACACAGATATCAGAACACTCAATATTTACATAGAGAGGCTGATCCTCTCTCATGTCTACACAATCTGACACTACACAAGTGGAAGTTATCTTAATGGACCATCCTACTATCAGAATGCAGACTACTAGATCACGAACATAATTTGGTTTCCTCACCACTAAAACCCAACTTCATTTTACCTTCTAAAATGAGTGTTTGATATACTCCATCATCGATCTTAATCAAACAAATGATATTCATTTGGGACTTTATTTCACCTAAAATTATATCCCAAAACCATATTTTCCTTACTACCTCATATCCTACCTATTATAGAGAAAAACAATACAAATCATTTAATCAAGAAACATAAACCATCCCTAATGTACATCATAGGGTTAAACACATAAACTCTACATATTGCACTTTCCTCAAAGTTTTTTTCATAACAATATGCAATGAACATCACCGATAAGTCATTCCATATCATTCCCATTAGCTTATCATCCAGAACCTCAATATATAACCAACATATCACCAGTCCGCATAAAATTTAATTTTCTAACTTTAACCTCGTCTCTATTGAAATATATATGTGATCTATTTTTTTAGATAGATTCAATAATTAAATAAACTGCATTTGTTTCACCCTTTCCAGTAAATGTCGGTGGGTGGTGTATCTAGAACTCCTACATCAAGCCAACCATAATTAGCATAGCCCTCCCTGAATCCCTTTCCATAAATGGTATAATTAAATTTATGTTCTCACGGAATTAATATTATTACATATCCCCTAGAATCAACAGGGGTTCTATCCTCACAACCAGAGGCACTTTCTCTGTAATATTTTTTTGTCACTCTATCAATAACCATCATCTCGTCGGAATCTATATATAGTGACAAAAAAACATATTAGGATGAATAAAATAGAGTTTTAATAGATTACACAATAGAGGTCTCACAACTATCGATCAATAATTCACCTCATATTCACTATCTGTACATCCAAAACTATAACACTATCACTACACTCAACCATCCTTATCTCAAGACATGATTATCTCTGGGTAAACCGAAAATTCAAATTCAAATATTTTTTATTAACACCATTTTCATATATTTTATCATTCATAACAATTAAAGCATACCAATTAGAAATATTTTTAACTGTATTGTTTTATATATTTTATTTTAAACAATTGGTACTTATTTTTTGGACACCTTCCTTTAAAACTATGATGAAATAGAAAACCATTTTTTATTATTCACATCCCATCCATAACATAATTTCCCATGTTTTCCAAACTTGATTAATATCACATAAATCCCTCACATATTAAAAGGATTCATACATATATGATCCTCATTCCATATCATCTGATCAGTAAAATATTATAATAACAATATCATCATGCCACATGTCTATCACCCATGACTAAATAAAAACTAACTATAACATAATAACATAAATAAAAACAATACCACCCTAGGATCTTGAATTTTCCCTAACACATGGGATAGTTACTCCCATTCGTGAACTAATTTTGAAGGTCCAACACATCCTAGTATTCTGTCTAACTTTCCCAATTAGTAATATGTGATAAATGGAAATAGATTTGATACCACATTGTAATATCCCTACTCCAGTTCCACTAAATGTTTTCCCTGATACAATTCAATACCTGACCTTAGGAATGACTCTCCATAAACTAGATGCCTTAGACTATCTAGGATGATCTAAAATAGATATTGAGATACTATTACCTCTTTAACTAAGTAGGACAATAATAAAATTAAATTTAAGAAATAATAAATGAAATAAAAATCAATAAACGTGCATGAAGTAATCAATTCACAAATATAGGTAAATTCCCACAACTAGATTGGATAAACATGTCATGTCTTGTTTGTGTAATGTGCTAAGGAACCCCAAAATGAAAACATGATGACAATCCTTAAATAGATCCTGACATAATTCTTGTTTCTCCATTCACATTTCATCACCAAATAATTACTCATTCATTTTTCATATGGCCTTCACCCTTGTCCTATCCTAAAAATATGAAATTTTCAAAAACATGAATGAAAAACTAAAAGGGGTGCGTGTACCACTTAGTAGGCCAACACTGATGGTGTCTAATGAATTATCTAATCTAGAAATAGTGTATGAATAATTATAAATGAATAATTTAATACCAGTAAAATAAAAAGGGTTTCTAAATTAAATAGTTTTTAACTATATCTAGGTCCCCTCAGACCTGTTATGGATCATGCCTGAAGTTTAAACGATATACCATGTCGGGTTAAACACATTAAGTCACAAGGGAATTTATTAATTAATCCCTTATAAATAATTATAAATTGGATCATTATTCTATAAACCCATAACATATAAATCATCATACCATGGTTCCAAACTCTAGGTACCCATACCATGTAATTAATCAAAATATAGAGCCTTAGTCCAGGTTCCCATACAATCAGAGCTAAGAGAAACACTCTAGAATCCCAAACCATGAAATGAATTAGAGGGGGATTATATAATGAGTCTTCCCCCCAAGTCATTTAGTGCATAGGTTGTATCTATAACATCATTCTCTCCCACCTCATGGATAATGAGCCTCATAACAATCTCTAACTATACCATTTATTTAATATTTCTAGGGTTCATCATCATTGAAATGTTTATTAGAAAATATACAACAAATTACACAATTTCATTCATCAATAATCCCACAGTTCGTTGCATTTTAAACCATTAACTCAAAAAAATTAATTATCCATTTTAACATTATTTAAAGAAAATACCTTAGAAATTCATCAAAATTTTTAATAATATGGACATACACCTTTAACCATTTAACACATTTACCCTCAATCATATCATAACCCATATAGTTGTTCCTTGTTAAGATACAAAACCCCTTATACCATGTTAACTTATTGAATACATGTGAATATGGATTAATCTCATAAACCATATATTTTTGTTTATCCAAGATCATTTCACTACATTTAATGTGAGTTTTACACCCCATGGTTGACCATAGATCCGGTATTGTAAACATCAGTCGACCTAAACAGAACTGTGAAGTGTTTCACATATCAATTTGAGGATAACTTTTTCTCCCTAGTTAATAACATGAATGTGAAACATGTCATCACAAAGGCTCAACCACGTACTAATGAATAACATCCCAGCTATAGGAGAAATATTTTAAACCACCATCATCATGCTTATAGAAAAGCAATTTCCCAAAAATGGATTTGGTTTGAACTAAAACAAAATTTAACACTAATGTTAATGATTCCCTTGAAAAAGTAGCGTTTTTTTAGATTTAGATGTAGTTGAATAACCACACAAATATTATGCCATAAAAATAGAAGAATGTGGACTCAAATACATATGTAGAGCTTTGATTCTCAGTAAACAACACCAAAAATTCATAATAATTAGGTTGGAATTTCCCTTGGGGAGGAGAGATCTATCATTTCATAACCCTTACCATCGGATAAGAAATTGTGTAGAAATTTGATGAAAATAATATAATGGTTAGAAGGTAAATTTTTTTAATTCCTCGCCTAATAAGAGATTTATGATATTTTAAACCATGAGAAACCATGAAATTCCCACTATCCAAGAGGAAATTGTGCCACATGGTTATTCTCAGCATCCAAAAAATTTTACAAATAGTATTCTTTCCTCTATATGAGGGGCTCAAGCCATATTATTTTATAGGCCCTCATAACATGGTTTCATAACCATGCACCACGCTCCACCTAGACATACTGTTATGGTGCATGGTTTAAACTAACCATTTACCAACAATTCACTATGCACTAGATGTCCACGTTTCCTCCATTTTCAGGTCCCAAGCCCCTTAGACACACATTTTGTATTTCCAATTCTGGGGAGGCATTTCATTATCAAATTTGGAGGGGGTTTCACTAAAATTATGAAAAAGTTACCTTTTCAAATGTTCGGGATATTATAATATTGTTGATCACTATGTGTATAACTATAGGAAATAAAATAGAATCACTAGTTACAGAACCAATTAAAAGGGGGTTACCTTAGGAAATACATAAAGACTACAGAGACTTAATACTAACATATTGGGGATTCCATAGTCCTCAAGATACATAGTAAAATACTAGGTGATCCCTTCAGAATTATATAACCATTAGGGATAAGATGATTCCTATTTGGTAATCCTATCAAATAAATATAGTAGTAGGCTTAGGATGGGATCATTAGTAATATCCCAAGAATGAAAATAGTTTCAGTCTCATCAAATATTTGAGTTCTATAGTGACAAATACAACCATCACTAACCATCACCAGATATAGACTCTTAAGGTTAAACACATAATTAGGGAACTTCATGGGTACCATGGGTCACATCACACATAAACACCCTTTATGGGCTCCTCGATACTAAACATACCTCATAGGTAATCACTTATCACTCATAGGTAATCATAACCCTTTTTATAGTCATAAACATCTCAAGGCCTCATTGAATTCCTAGAAAGAGCGGTACTATTAGATATATAGAGAGATGGCTTAAAATGAAACTCAATACCCAAAACATTCAAGGTTAGAATACTCACCCAACCTATCACAATCTACAACGGGTATTCCCCCTCAGGTAATCACAATCCTAGTAGAAAAAATATCACCATAATTTGATTTCATTCATCATGGAAGCATTAAGGCATCTCAAAGATCTAATAAGGGATAGTGGGGATATTAACTTATATTTACCACATCCCTATACAAGGAGGATTGATGGAACTTATATTAACATATTATAAAACTCATTCATCTTAATTAATATACAATCCTCATGGGGTTAATTTATCCCAAAGCACATATTTACACTTAAACTCTTGTCCATCGGTGGCTAAGATATTCAGCTAGTGCATAAGGGTCCATCATACCACTAGGAACTTCTTTCACCTCCTTCATAATCATTTCTATTTTCATGAAACAATTATATATATTATAAAACATAAATCTCTCTTGGTAGATATATAGGATATACCAAATGATACATAAAAAAGCATAATAAAATAGAGGTGTCTACATGGGCCACCTCTATCAACACAAATTTACCATTCCTTAAAGTAGTTTGAGAATCCACACCAAAGATCATACAATAATCAATAATAATACAAGATTATATCCTAATCCAAAAGAACCAAAAAACATATTATAATTAGTTATTAAATTCAATACAATTAATTATATAAATTATAATTAACTAAAAAAATTTAAAAATAATTTTACAATATAACATAAAAAAGAATAAATTCCAAATTTATCATTGAGGAGACTCATCGCAATGAAACTGACATTAGCAACTCATGGAAGGTTCACAACATACTATTGGAACCATCTTAAGAAAAATCCCTAACAAGTGATATCATTTCATCTTCCATTTTATATTTAGTTTGTTGAAAACTGAAAATCTATTAATACAGGGACTTTCCTTAACCAAAATGGCATGAAATAGTGTTAATTCAACATATGAGAGACTACTCTATCAATTATGACAAAAATAACCATCATATAAGTGAGACTCCACCACACTACAATAGATTCATCAATGAAACACTATGAATGATTCCCCATGATTAGAGGGATAAATGGGAGGATAATAAAGGTGAAAAAAAGTAGAGTTTTTCACCGTTAATCACTGAAGAAATCAACCAATATTGAGAAATGTAGAGATTAGGAGATTGAATCACTGATGAAATCACTCAAAGAACACCCTTTATCATTACAGAATCTAGTGGACAAATGGATTTTTCATGCTTGGCTCAGTCATGTTTTTAAGAGAGAAAGAGAAGAGAAAGGGGTATTTTAAATAGGAATGGGGAGTCAGTTTTCACCCATATTAAGAAAACTAATACATGCCGTAGAATTAAATATGGAATTCACTACATCATGTTACAACTCTATGAATCCCATGATATCCTCTTACACATGAGACACGAAGGGGATGTCCCATACCTATTTTACAATCAAAATGGTCTACCCTAACATCAACTATATTAATGTTCTTATTATGGTCCACCAAAACACCAAATGAAAATGAACTAGAAAATAGTATCCAATCAAATTTTGTCCCATAGATAATAACCCAATGAACAACAGATCCATATCCACGTGACCACTCTATAGTGACCTTTATTTTTTCTCATAGGTGTCACCCCTCTAGAACCACACTCAAAAAACATTATACATGGAAAATTCACCCTTGTTGATTCACATAATGCGGTTCTCATCCCTTGAACTTGGAATAATTCCTACTAAAATTCCCAACATAGTAGTTCACTCCCCCTGTTTTAGATAGAAACATCCTACTAATAACCACAAAATACGTACATATCACAGAATTCTTGGGAACTATAGTATTTCCTCGAGCCCCTAGCCATTTTCCACTATGTCATGCCTGTAAAAAAAGATTTTTTTCCATAACCATTTCCAAGGGGGTCAGAAAGTAGGCTCTATTGTCTCTTGGGTATTTAATCCCCTAACATGGTAATTCCTTACTTCAATATGGTGTTCACTATAGTGTGGTCCTCCCGGTGGTTGGGAACATGTTTTGAAATTTCACTATATATTCACTCATTTCAATCCTTTCAACCATTTGAGTGCCTAAATAACATTATGGGAATTTCACCAGGTATAAAAACATCTTTTTGAGCTTTTATAACACTCTTAATTCTTATCCAAAGACTACTTCTCAAAAAAAATTATCTCACAAAAAATAAAAAATCAAATTCTCTATAGAATTTACAACATATAAAATTTCATGGGTTTTACAACCTCCCCATAAGAACACTTCTCATCCATTAGATAACTAATGGTCCTTAAACCCTTATCCTAAACCAATAGTATTTTATAAATAATAACCATCTCATCATGTCATACTCTAAAAAATTAGATCTTCTTTTGTTTAACTCTAAAGATGTGGTGCGCTATTCATCAAAACCCAAGCCACCAGATTGACACATTCAATGAAAACCTGAGATAAAACATACCCATGCTTGTCTATCCTGAGATACCATAGTGTTATCATCAAATATATCCCTAATATTATTTTTATCCCCAAGATAATACATGTCTCATAAGGGTAAATTTTGATCCACAATTCCTTCAACTATTGGAACAACTAATAGAAGCATAGTCTCAATAGTCTAATGACATGGTCAGTGTGGTTTCCATATCGCCACACCCAATTACACATAATATCATCAATAAAACATCCCCTCATAGACTATTTCAAAAAAACTGAAGCACACTTTCATACATGATATAATATTTCACAATATAAATGAATTAACTCCTGAAGGCGTCCTATATTATTTAAAATACTCACACCATACCTTAAATCTGAAATTATGTATATTTCTAGGTTTGGTTCCTCATCCAAGCATGGTAGTTACCGTTCACTCATATCAATAACTGATACACCTTTTTTTAACCCATCCAATGTTTACATCAAAACCCTCTTGGTCCCAATTCTGAATTAGAGTCCACATCTCATGTCATTTCCAATACACAAATCTTATATTCACCACGGAACCATGTAAAATTAAATTCTCCTACTCATAAAAATGCTAGTTCCATATAACCCATAGGATAATAGGTTTCATTATATCCCTGACCCCTCCAACATGGGGTTCAACCTCTATATTCCACACTTTTTATAATATTATATATAATGATTGGAAATTTTGACCCCACTAATAATTGAGTTCCAACAACAACCATCACTCACATCGATCTCCCTGATTATAAGGTACATCATCCTTGACAACATATAAAATTCCATTCATGAGTTTCATAGTCCCCATTACCAGTTGTGAACTCCCAACCATATATATTCCTTCATATAAATCCTCAATATTAAACTCAATATATTCCATCATCATAAGAATATATCTCATCCTGATACATTCACATTCAAACATAGAAATACATTTTTATGTTCAACATGTGGATCTACCATGAAACTATGCCTAATCTATTTCCAATGTCATGACTCACCATAGAGGGACATTTCATATTTCATAGACTCTCAAGAAACCATTACAACAGGAATTACATAGTAACCTTGGTTCTCATCAGGTATATAGAATCACACTAATATTTAAATAGTGGTCACCATGCATAAAAAATATACATTCTACCTTGGTCTTATATAAAATCAATTTGTGTACGCTTATGAAAAACAAAATCTTAGAATCTAAATCATGACCCCATTAGTTTCACATCCCAAACTATGTTTATAAACCTAGACCATTGACCATATTATATATATATATCAGTCTCATATAGATAGATTCACCCTAAATTTCTCATATTAAAATTATGGCATTCCACTCATTCCAATGTCTAACATGAGATCACACACCAAAAGATGACATCACTAGATCATAAGTGTATATCTTCACTATATAAATATTATATCCAACCATTTAGGTTCATAGTATTCTATCTAACAGGTAATAACACTAGAAAAAATTAATTTCGGTCTTCCTACAGATCCTGACCATAAAAACGAAACCATGATATGAAATCACTCAATGTTTTTTTCATAAAAAAAATCTCTAATAATATATATTCCTTTACCATATACCTGGATTCACCATTGTTTCATAAATCTAAAAACCAGATGATTTTATCAATGATTTTTCCTCTACCGAAATGAATTTTTTTATAACCCCTAACGAAGATAAAACATATAAATCTCATTTCAAACATAGTACTCAATTCTCAAAAATAAGGATAAACATCTCAAAGTACTAGGATCTACCAACAAACTAATTTGTTAAATCACATATAAATTACTTCTCATGGGTAGCACCATTATATTCCCTTCTTTAATATTTCACAACAACTCAAATACCAAACAATTACTCTATAGACTCACATATACACATATCAGGAACCGTATTCCATGTCATCCTCCCACTAGGGCCCTAATACTAATCTAACATTTAATTTGAGACTATCCTCTTGAGGACTATGATATCAACCATGAAAATAGACACACACACACACACATAAAGTTCCATCATTTCATAAAAACATATAATTATTATACCATGGTCATACATTTTTGTAAAGTATAACACCAGGAATAAGCTATATGGGGAGACATTATATAGGTTATTTCTAACACATAAAATTATTGAACTTTTTTCCTTTTTTGTACTAATATAAAAATAAAAAGAAATAGGTCCACCGATAGTGCTTCAAATGCTTATATCATCCTACTAAGATTCTCTATACATACCTTATAATAGGACTACATAGTATTAATCAATATAATTAATATATAAAATCATGATAACCTATTATTAGAATAGAAATACTCTATGTTCCAACTGCGTATAAATAACCAAAAAAATTAAATGAAAACAACATATAAGTTATTTTTTGTCACATTGAAAAACAAAACCCTCATCATAAGTGATATCAATCACACCCATGCCTAAAAATTACACATGAATATAACATGGAAAATATTATGTATGCACACTAGCCTATTAATAATGGGATAACGAAAAAAAAACCATAACTCATAAATCCATGAAAAAAAGTACAACACACAAGGTGAAACAATATAAATATAAAATAGTTCAACTATAATAGAAATATCATTTCCTAGGAAACCAAGTCTTCCTTTTGGAAAATGTTTTTGTGAAAAAAGAAAATGAGGTCTATCATAATATAAAACACACACCAATGTCACCAATCTCAAATCCTTTAAAATAGTAAGGTATATAAAATCTGGGATTCTACTTCTTAAAACCCCCCATTCATAATTTCTCTATATTTGCTAAGAACTCATAGTTACTAGACCTCATTTGCTCATCCCCTTACACAAGATGATGTCAACTTTTAATGAAGTTCTATGGTGTTAAAATGGTGAGTCAATACACTCTTATAAGAGTAAAAATATAATTATAAATAATCTTTCATCACCCATAAACAATAATAAAATTTAAAAATAGAAATAAACAACACATTGTATATCGAATGAATGAAGAAGAATAAAATCATATAGAATCATCATCATTCCAGAAAACAATAATAAATTACCCACCATACTGATTACATATACAGGATAAATAAAATACAAAAATTCAAAAAATGAGGTTCAACCTCCATCAATGACAATCACATTATCCTTGTCTCCAATATATTCCAAGCTATCAAACTCAATCGAGATACTTAGTCCTTTTACCCATCCTATACCTACAGTAACTGATGACACCGTAGGTACCCAAGTTCCATTACCTCCTAAGAAATGTTTGAGTACAACTCAGTCAGGAATCACTATTGGTGTCAGGTGCATAACCATAATATACATTGTTTTTCCATGTGACATTCCTAGATGAATAAATAATTATAGTTTTTATGACTAAATAAATGACCGTACTCAATTTAATGGCTCTAAAATGACACCTAGGACCAACTATACATACTTCAGTAAAATTCATAATGACTTTGAGCATGTCATGTAACTGCAAAAACCAATACCAATACGATAGATCATATAGTAGTAGGTACATCCATCATATCCTTGAATATATCCTAATTCATACTGACATTATCTTGAACATGTAGATAAATCCATTATAGTTAATCCTATTATTTTCTCATGTACTGATCATATAGGTGATTCATATGGGCATGGTTCTCAGAAATACGATAAAAGTATTAGTCATACATCTAATTATTAAGGGATGACCATAGAAATTCTAGTAGTAGAACTAGACATATAGTCAATTACTATGGGAATAACCCTAGAAAATACATATAGACAAAAACGATAAATCGTAGTGCCACTATCATTACATAGTCATCAGGCTCTATGGCTGAATCTCATGTAATCCTCTTGGAATTACATAACCATTAGGAATAAACCGTTTCTAATGAGGTAATCTTAGTAAATCCATGTAGTAGCAGGTACAATGCTAGATCCTAAGGGGTATCCCAAACATCCAAATAGAATCAATCCCACTGACGTTTTTTGATCTACGGTGACATTTGAAATCATCAAAACTCATTTACACACACATTCTTTTAGTTCATTACTTTTTTAATGAACGCACCCTAGTCCCCTAGTGCACATCATACACGAAAACCCCTTATGGGATCCTCGTCCTTAGTCTTTCCCCTCACCTCATCCACCAACACAAAAAGGGAGCATGTGCATTGAAATATTATTAAGCATATTAAGGCCCCATTGGACCTATAGTAAATGCCACATTAGTACCTCACTTTAAAGAGTTATTAAATCACATCTCAAGAGCCAAATCATCATAGGTGGTTACTCTATCCCATCCTTATATAATATACCTTGGGCATGCCCACCTGAGTACTATCAAACCATGGGTAGACGACACAATCCCCCATAGTAATATCAATCATCTTGAAGGCCTAAATGCATATTAAGGGTCTAATAATGCGTACAAGGGTTATTCACATCTATTTATCACTTCCACATATATGGAGGTGTTACGTAAAAAATACAAAGGGCCACAACATCTCATTAATATTATTTAATTTCCTTCCCTCAAGGGGATCATGAAACTCATGGAACAAATTTATACTTATAAACTTGAACATCAATACTTGAAACACCCATTTAATATATAAGTACATCATAGCCCATGGAAAACTGTTCACCAAATTCATAAAAATTTACAATTTTTTTAAAACATATTTATTTATAATGGACAATCACTAAAAGTATCCACCACACATAAAAAATTTCATATAAATATATCATAATACCATATGGTTTTTTACATGGTAGAACCTTCCTCAAAATGGATTTATCATTCCTTTAAGTAGCTATACCATCCTCATTAAGGACTACCCAAGCCTTAATACTGACCCAAGAATATATCCCAATCCCCAAAAGAAAAAATATCTAATTATAATAAACCATAATTAATTGTGAAATTCAATTCAATTAATTATAAATATTATAATTAACTGATGAAATTTATCATTTATTCAACAATTTAATTTAGATAGGTATAAAAATATAATAACTCACTGATGGATAATGAATAACACAATCATAATCTTTCAGAAATTATCACTATCTTTTTTTCATTATGTTAATAAATATACATTAAAATTCAATATTTTACATTCATAGTATGTATCAAACTCTATCCAAAGAGATAGTGTCCAAATATATTTAATATAATAATTAACTATAACGAATACATGCCATTATTTTAATAATTTTTATCCTAAGAATATATATGTTATAACAAGAAAGCTACATCCTGTTCATTTTCTATTTGGATCTATCAATGTCCATTTCTCGATATGTCACTATGGATGAAAAAGAATCCAATCATAGTCAGAAGGGTAATCAATAGTGCATTTAAAAATATCTTCGTCAAACTTTGATAAAATTATTATAATTCCTTTATCAATTTTAATTTCCCTGCCATATATGTTATCTTGTTTACTAAACACACTAATTAAGATTTCTGTTAATAATATATTGATAATAACCTTAAAAGTTGATGAAGTTATGAATTTCTATTATATTAATGGTTCTTCGATATTCTTTGAGTACCTTTATCTTTGATAGTTAAATATATATGCTATCATTATTGATAACATGTATATAAAAAGATTCCATTTAATGAAAACATTAATAATAAATGAATTTCTTAAATAAACCCATTTCCCTCATGGTTTCAAGAAAATTTTAGAGGTTTTTATATGGGTAAAATTGATGAATATAAATATACATTTATCTATATAATCCTAAAAAACACTATTGAATCATTCTATAAAAATAGATTCTGTATTTGGTAAACAAAAAAATATAAATATCAACAAATAATAGATATACCATTTATAGAAATTCATCCATGTTATATTCTACACCATTAACCGTCTTTGAGTTGTTAAATTTAGTTATGAAAAATAGTTTATAGGTACTTTTTTATAGTAATGTTATTGTTCTCATTTTATTTAATGAAAAACCACAATGACATGTACTTAATGTTAAGAAAAAAATATCACTTTACATGGTAAAAAACATAAGTTAAAAAAGTCTCTTATCAAATTTTCTTATTTCTATTATAATCTTAAATAACTCGGTAAAATCTTTTTGGTATGGAATCTAGAGTATCGATTTTTTTCAAAGTGGTTGATAAAAATTTTTCTTCTCAATTTGGTTAAAATCGTAATGGTTTTTTTGAAATGAATCAATTCATTACTCTTTAATGTGTAAACCATCTAATTTTATTAACTCATTTTTATAAATATTTTCACCATCATATAATTTTTGAAGAATATCCTATTTATGATGTGCCACATGGGTTGATTCCTAATATGTTTCATGTGAATATATTTCTCACATTAAAAATTTATTTTATGGATTCCTAAAAAATTATAAATTTCATTTCACTATGATGATTTAATGAATGATAATATATGATTAATTCCATCATAGATAATTTATAATGGGTTTTTTATGGTGAAGTAATATTCACACAATCAAATTTAATAAAAAAATGTATTTATTATTACATTTAAGTATGTAATTTTAATTCTAGTAGACAAATCCGTCCTTAAACAAAATAGGTTTTTTAATATTCGGCATATATTTACTGTAAAAAAAATCATTGTTGGATCAAAAAATAAATATTCTAGGGGATAATTTTAAGATTATTTCCTACTATCACACTATATTTAAATTTTATCTTTCTTATGTAATAATAAAACATTAATTCCCTCAATTTTACTCTATTCATATTGAATTCAATTATATTTAGGAGATTGATTGGAAAAATATCCTCTATCTTTATATTCAAATCATTCAATGTTTATTATTACCAACTCTACCTTAACTAATGCTCTTGGTGTAAAATTTCTACACACTTAAATCATACACAATATCATTTTAATAAATCTCTATCATTATTCTTCTATAAATATATAAATACTATATACTTCACTCTCCCATTATTTTATCTTCCTACCACTATGTTTTCATTCTACCCCAATATAATCTTAATATATGACATTTAGGAATTTATTATATTTTTTTATACATTTATATATGAAATTTTCTTCTAAATATATATGTGTTTATATATTTAGTTATATGTTATAGATAAAAAGACATGAATTTTCTAATGAAAATTTAAAAATAATTTATTTCATAAATATATAATGTTACATATAGAGAATAAATATATAACCGAAATTCGAAATAAGTAAAATTGGGAAATAATAAACAAAATGACAACACTATAATAGGAAAATCCGGATCTTAAATTCCCCATAGAAATATCACTTTTTTTAAAACTTTTAAATAACAAACTATTTGTTAAGAAATGACTGGAATATTTTATATGATAGAAAGAACATTTATAGAAAACTAATTTAATGATGAATTAAGAAGGTATCACATATTTATAGGAATTGAAAAATAAAAAATAAAAGTTTGAATAGTATAATGAACATTAAGAATTCTAACATGATTGTTGGTATTAGAAACATAGCTACCAGGAACAGAAAAGTGACTGTTATAATAGTCAAATGACTTGTAAATAATATTTATTATGAAAAAATCATCCAATATCAATGATGGAGTTCTATAAAGTAGATATTCAAATTTAAAAACTCAAATAAAGTGTAACTGAATATATTAATAGTGTATTTTAACATATTTTTGACCCACAGTATGTTTTTTATTAAATATTAAAAGTATTTCACATGGAAAATTATTTAGAAAAAATTAATGTATTGTTTTAAATAAAAATATTTATATTAAATAAAAGATGTTTTCTTAGAGATTACTACTGAAATTAATTTTGTGTGAAGAGTGGACACATACTATATTTAAAAATACTAACTTTTTATGATGTAATATTTATATCATAATTATTTAATTTATAAAAATATGAAAATATATACCAAAAATATAGTTATTAAGATAAATAATTACTTCAAAAAAATAATATAAATTTTAAAACCTAAAATGTAATTTCTAAAGTCAAAAAATATAAAGTAAACTATAAAAAATTAATTACTTTTTATATTTATATAATAAAATAAATTCAGTTTTGGAATTGTCTAAAATTCATAAAATCAGGAATATTTATTAAAACATGATTTATAATTTCAAATATGGAAACTAGTTTCAATTTTACTTTGGAAGTAATTTTTTTTTTCAATATTTTAATCCAAAAAATCCTGCCACCTCAAGTATAAATACTTACTCACCCATCCCATAGAAAACCACATCTAAAATATTTTTCATTTTCAAATCTATACCTAATTACATCTTAATAAGTCTTATTAAATACGAAGGAATATTGTGGTGTCATAAAACTCCAATGTCCCCAGGAATTAAGGCATTAGAATATGAGAGACTTCAAAGTCAAGGTAACCATTTCCTCTCTTTTTTTGTTTATCATTCTTCATTATATTTCTTGATTATCTAAATTATCTCTAAAACAATCCCTTGTGAATTATTTAATTAGTAAAGAAATCCTAATATTAATGATATTTGGAAAATAAAAAAATATATTGAATATTTACACTATATATATATATATATATCCCTCGTCGAGATGTTCGGTTAATGGTCGATTTTATCCACCAATGACGAATTTAGCAGTTTTTAATTATCACCACCACAATTTCTTGTTATAAGACGATATTGAATAATTTAAAGTATATATTGACTTATAATTATAATTTAAATATTTAATAATAAATATTTTTTCAAAAAATGAAACTGAAACAGATCAGGCTAATTCAAAGAAACATGCCACCAAACCATCTAATTTTTAGAAAAAACGTATCAAATAAATACAAATGATTATAATTATAAAATAAAAAAACAAATAAATATGACTATAACTATCAAATAAATTGGTTAGGAATGAGGTGTAAGTGTAGAGATGAAAAATAATCCTAATATAAATAGATTCATGTTAGGACCCCCATCACTGCTACCCCTCAAGGTTTAATAGTGAGGATTGGACGGACCCCCAAATCCCTCCTCCAATAGGCCACCTATCGGTGAAAAACATAGAGGGTATAAAAATATACAAAATGGGAGGAATTGGACTCAATATATCCTAGTAAATTATAGATATACACCAATAAACTATATAAAATAATAAATAGTCAATAATAGTACATGAAATGTCATAAAATAAAAAATAGAAATTCAAATAGAAATAAAAATGCCTTGGAAACAATAATGAATAATATTAGATCATTCTAAACCAAAATGATGATATAATTCCTTAATCAATGCTTAGAAATATCATGTAAACCAATGACTTTGATTTATATATATTAAGGATATGATATGGATATACTCAATATGATCATCCTTCAAATTACTAATGAAAATATGAAAAGAGCATACAAAATCCTAACAAAAAATCATAAAAACCAAATTATTACCTAAATCATATGAATTATATCCTGACCTCACCAAGGAACTCTAAATAATTAACAAAAAAATTTCATATCATAATGTCATATTCATATATATATATAAGGAAGATATAAATCATTCACCTTCCTGATAAAATAGTCTTCCTCACGACAACATCTTATCTCCTAGTGATATTATCCCCTATATAAGTCATCTTACCCATCTAGAAAAAAATATTATAACCACATAATCACCATATCATATACCTCATGTATCCCATTCTGACCAAATTATCATCATGTCTCATTACTATATGGTGATACAAAAAGACATCAAACTCATGTATTTATAAACAATATCTTTTTCTATTATATCCCATGAATTATTATAATTGTTATAACCTAATATAATATAGACTGGATACATTTTCATGTGGTATTCGTAAGTCACCATAGACCATGTATACATGTATGGTAATATTGGGATCCAACATAAGCTATATGAGAACATACCTTAAACATTAGTCCATTTTAGATTAGATATTCCTACATACTATGCTATGTTTGGAAGAGAGAATGATGTAGGATATTGGTTTTCCTTTTGTACCCTCAAAATTCCAGATTTTGGGGAAACCATAGAACCACTAGAAAATATTGGTATTGTATTAATTTCTAACTCTGGTGGTGGATACTGAGAAATATTATAGCATATATATTTTAGAACACGCCACAAATATATGGCTAGTTATCTTAACAAAGACTCAAACTATGGATAACAACCCTCGTGAAACCGTCATTATCATCTATATGACTAGAATTCTAATACTTTATTAAGAATGAAAACATTAGAGTTAAAATTCCTGAATAATAAATTAATTTATCTATTACCATTTTATTTTTATAATCCCTTTATCAATTATTATTTAACTATTTACATGAACCATCAATTGATAAGGTGATTTATTAATTGACATTTTAATTCTAGATTTCCAACAGAATGTTATCGAGAATATATCAAAACCAATCAATGTTTTCAATAATATAATTAAAAATATCATTGACACCAATTATAATTAATTTAGTTATAGTTCAATAACCCTTAATATGCTATGAAAAATATCCAATATTAAAAAAGAGATTGATTCTCAAATATAATAAAAACTCTATAACAAGAATAAAAGTAATAAAACACAACCAAAAAACATAAAAATTATCATGTACAACTCAAAACTAATTCCATGTATCCCAACATCAAATGCATTAAAATGAAATGGAAATAGGAAATCTCAACTCTCAACCTATGAAAATAATCACATCAATATTAAAATTAATACACTTCCAAATTCATGGAAATATATGCCACCCCTCACCAAATAGCTAACCATTATAGTTCCACTAATCGAATCCTTGTTAGGGATTTCTCATCATTAAATATATAGATGGAAGAAAAAAAATATTTCCCGAACAAAATATCAAGTGATAAAATTTACCATTTCAATTGTATATACTTATAGAGAACAATCCTTGGATTTAAATAAGGCCCCGTAATATAATTTGAGTAAATAAAATTTTCATTTTCCATCTTGAATTAATATACTCATTGTGATATGGTTTTAGAAAAAGGAAACCGAATAAAAATATTATAATAGTACATAAAATCATCTCAATACAAGATAAAATATTGACCTTTCTTCTTTAGGTACTCTAAAAAGAATAATAAAATTTATTCATGTGCCTAATTCATTATTTTTTTTATCACTACCTATAAATTTTCATATATATATTAATAATGTAAAATAATATAAGGTAAATGATTATAGTGTGATTAAATTTATAGGAAATCTAATCTATATCATGATTCATCCATCAAAAGTATATTAAATTTTATGTAAAATCATAACACCCTTCTCAATATATTTCCAATTCCACATTTTGTATTCTTTTATTCCATAGGAAAATTAAAATATTTATTTACAAATTATTAAGCATAAAAATCACACAATGACACATTAAATAAGAAATATATTATTATAGCCAAACTTTTCATGGATAGTTTTCGAATACCACATAACAATGAAGGGACAAATATTTAATCAAAAAAACTCGAAGTAAACTACCATAAATCCCAACTACAATGAACCATCATTATCAATAAATGTGTGATAAAAAACTCTATAAGTCACCAATGGTCATATCCACTATATAGGAAGAGAATAAGATGTAATGGTCAAATGGAAAAATGTGAAAACATTTATTGATAGAAAATATATACCAGAATCTAAAGAATATATCATTGATGGAATTATTGGAAGGAAGACAATGCATCTGGGGGTAACAAGGGTTTAAAAGAAGGAATTAAAATACTAATCAAGGGAAATATAGTTCAATAATTATAGAGAATAAATTATTGTCCTCAAAAATGTCTTGGAGGATTCAACAGTGGCCATGGTTCCTATGGTCAAAACCAGTTCTAAAACTCTTGAACTCAAAAATAGAATATCTTCCCACTCCTATTAGGGGTCATTTTTACATTTATAATAGGAAAAACTATCACCACAACATGTTGGTGTTCATCTTGATTATGGAACCCTAGACCTAAATTTCCATAAAATACCACCACAAAATAGAGATTTTATATAAGGCCCCAGCCTTAAAACTTACTTAATCTTGAGTTATTACAAGATTACACATTGAGGATCTTTTCAGGTTTAGAGTTTTAGAGAATTAGATCATGAAACTTGCATTACATTCCACATTTAAACAAAGTGGTTACATAAAAGATAGTATCCATTCTTCCCATCAACAGAAACATATTGAAAATAAAACATGGAATCTTTCTTAACACATCCTTGACTCTATCATCTTATCATGTACCTTTCCCTTGACCTGAAAAAAACATTTCAAAAACTTGGGATGAGCATAAAAAGCTCAGTAAGGGATATAAAAATATGGAAAGGAAACATGAGTTCATATATACACAAGAATGAAATCATAATTTACCCATAAAACATAGGCACTTTAACCTACCTCATCAAATCATGAATAAATCATAGAAATCATAAGACATAAAGGTAACTTGAGGCATTCATAACATTCTTACGTAGGGAGTAACCCTCTTGGTTACGTTTGGAATACCCATCACAGTATATTCCCTAAATCGCTTTGTAGAAACCTTAACGTTTCACTCCTTCGCGTTACCCAATGCATTGGAGAGCTATAACGGGCTCACCCTCCCTTAGTTTATCACGGAACCACCCGTCTTCATAATAATGCCCAAGAACCATAACATAATTGTATCACATAAAACATGCATAAAAGAAAACATAACATTTCCACATTTCAATCACAAGATATCAATACAACACAAAAACATTGTGAAAACCATTTTCAATACCAAAATAAAAGAAAAGTAAAACATGGTATTTATTTTTCTTTTAAAAAGAAGGTATGGCTTGTAGAGGAAGCCGAAACTCAAATAACGGTCACGACGGTGGAGAAGTCGTTGTCGCCGCATACGTACGACAAAAACATTCCCTTTTGTCATTTAGTAAACGCTTCGTATAAAAAAGATTCCTTTTGAATAAACGTAAAAGTCAAAGGGTTTTATACACCGTATAAAAGAAAGTTGTGTATAAAATAAAATATCCTCAATGAAAGGAGATTGAGACGAAGTCCCATACCACCTTGAAGATTAAAATTTTAAACCATTAATATCCATATAAATAAATCCTTAAAACCATTTTGAAAACATGGATATTAATAAGAACAAATAATTAAAACATTTAAAACAATATTTTGGTTAAAGGGGTTTTACCAAAATTAGAGACACTTGAATACAATAATTGAGGAATAACATTTAGTCAGAACTTTATAATATCATGAGAATAAATGGATTCATGATATAATACTCCAACGGACAGTATATACACCATATAAGAGTGAATTGGTGCATAACAACAATGAACCCTCAATAGAAATGTCAAATGTGATGAAATCCCTTATAAAGAAGGTATCCTTAAATTAAGGACAAATCAATCTCAAAAATATGTGTGACAAATATAAATACACCCAATATAAGTGGATATTAAGTGTAAAACAATAAAAGGTCATTCACACATATTCAATGGATGACATATTCAATGACTACATGTTGAACCCAAAGAAATCGAAATTGGGTTAAAAAGTTCCCTTGACAGCCTAACGGCATCACATCAAAATGAGTTGATGAGAGATAAAAAGTGCATCTCATCACTTGGACATAAAATTTACATCAATAAGGATATATGAGAACATGTCCCAACATAACAATATGTAAATTAAAAGACCCAACAAAAGAAGTCTTTTTAAAAAAAAAGAGGAGGGTGAAAGGTCCCCTTACCGACTTGGGTATCTTTCAAAACATACACCCCATGAAAGAAGGGAAATAGATCATTGATGTAAATACTCATAAACGAAAGTATATTACACAAAGAGTAGAATAATGGGCAGTACATACACCACTCAATGGAATTTGTGGCAAATGTAGCATAAATCTCACGGGAATAAAAGTGAGATGAAAAATCCCTTACGAAAACTCGGCAGCCTAACGGCAACACATAAAACTCCCGAATATGGATTGATGAGAGTGAATAGGGTCTCTCATCACATGAACATAAAAATTACAGTAGGATTAATATAAAATAACATCCCATTCATAATAAAGATGAGCTTAAAAGAAATTACATAAAAGAGTGTACTTAAAAAGAAAGAGAGTTGTAGGATCCCTTACCTCGAGTCCGACTTGACTCGATCGTTCTTTAATCTCCTGAATAATAAACTTGAGTTAATTTATACTTCATTAAGAACCCTTTTCAAGTTCATTATTCCTTTTATATCACTTATTACCATGTCATAAACATTATGTAATCATTTAAGTCAATAATATTTGTTTTGCCGATATTTGGTTCTTAAGTCAAAAATAGACTTATTATACTTACATGTTGTTAATTTGGTCAAAGGTTCATTATGTCCAGAATGGTATTCATGATGTAGATATCATATATTTCATATATATTCATTTATAATATTACATCACATTTAGAGTTAAGAAATGAAATGCACCGTTCATGGAGACGGTAAGCCGTACGTATGCATGAACGCTACTTCCATTTCTATTTCATATTTTCTGGAATGGAATCATAATGATATAAGATTATATTATAATTCCAGTATAATAACATATATAATATCATTAACTTTATCCTTTACACATCCCACATATGGTATTAACGAATCAAATCACTTTTAGGGGGCGGTAGTCCGCACTTCCTAAAATGAAGATATCGTGTTTTACCCCTAATGGAAACCATAAAGGTATGCCCAAAATGAAAAAAAACAGAAGCTTAAGGAAAACATAAACATATTATATATCATATATAAAAATAGTGACATCATAATGGCCACCTTTGAAGGTGTTAAATGAGTGTTGAACAATCATCGTTTCGGGAGGCAGAATTTCGCCATCCACGAAAACCTTATGTTCTTTAACCATTTGATGTAGTTGTGTGAGAGTGTAGCTCAAATAAATCTTATAACAACATACTAGTATATTGAAGATACTGGTGTTGTTACAAAATAAGTAAATAAAAAGAGTTTAGGGGTTGGAGAAGCAAAATAAACCAAATGAACATGAGAGAATGAATTACCTTTAAAAGTGTAACTCCTTTTGATTTAAGCTTAAAGGCTTCCTTTGTAAGTATTCTGCCCAAAGGGAAACCTCTAGGATGAGGAGAGGGATGTGGAGAGAGTAAATGGGCAGGGGTTGGCCGAGCCAAAGGCTTGAAGAGTGTGTGAAATGAGGTAGAGGTGGGGGCCTTTTATAAGAGGAGAGGAGGGTCACTTTTGGAAAGTAAGAAATATTACTTTATTTGAAAATGTGTTTCGGTTTCAAAAGGTCCCACATTGATATAATTCTTGGATAAGGTGATAAGGCATCGAAATCCACTCATCCAATTGGTTTTGGCCTTGTGTAGGTGGTAGATTTTTCATTATCTTTCCATTTTAATTAAATCGTCAAATAATGATGTCATCGCTGCATCATTATTATGTCATAAATAATTTAATTTCTTTAATGTCTAAAAATTATAAAAAAAATACTATGATATAGGAAATCTTTTTATCTTTCCAATGAATATTTATAATCAAAATTTGTACTTGTATAACCCCACTTAAAAATTGTTTTCGTAAAACATATTATGTTTGTGTCATTTTCACTTTAACATTAAATAAAAAGTAATTTATGTCATTTCCCAACAAAAGTGGATCCATGGGGTCCCCAAGTTGACCAATGGCTTTTCATGGTCGGCCATGACACAACCAATGAGGTTGGGACATGTGTCATGTTCATTTCATTTTATTAAAGCATTATTTTTACCTTAAACTACACTAATTACCACTAATCGCGATTAAGAACTTAATGGGTTACTATTCACCAAAAAATTATTATAATCTCATTGAACCACATTTTACATCTTAATGACAACCATGTATGTCGGATTTTCAAAATTCAATACACATTAGTGGTAAAATTTCATTTAACTGAAAAATCAGTTTGCTTGATTACCACTTAGTGGTTTCACTATTCATCAAAAATTGGAGTTTTTCAGAAAATTACCAAAAATTCACCCTAAGCTATATTTGATATTCTGAATTCAAAAATGAAGTCCATTTTACAAAATTCAAATCATATAAGTCACATTAATTAATTCAATAATTAATTCCTGCTGTCAGAGCAAATAGCGTGTTTTTATAAAACAATAAGTATCAAAAGATTGACACTAGTTTAAGTCCGATTTCAAAGTGAAATTGATTCCAACGACCACTATTGGATTTAATGGTAAAAATATTTTCTAATTTCACTTTAAAACCAATTAAAAAGATAATCTAATCATATAAATAAATTATATTAAAAAGAGGTTTTGAATTAAAATACAACATTTTACACTATTCATTAAAAAATGAACTTTATCAGAAAAAAAACCAAAATTTTACACAAAGTAAAATTTGATGTCCCGATTCTTAATAAGAGTTTTATTTGGTCCAAAAGAATGTATAAGAGTGATAAAAACTATATTTAATGACGGTTCTCCATCAAAAGGTGATAAGTGAACCTTTAGTGAAAACTAGGGCATATACGCCTAAAATTGAATTCTTTCCGTATTTTAAGCCATTATCTTTTAGTGGATAAATGTAAAAACATTTAAAAACATATATAATCATATTTTAGTTATTTATATCCATTCCCGCCATTACAACGGCTACATGTTAACTACCATTTAAAATAATATTATTTTATTATTAGAGTGCAATGTAAGATTCCCAAGAAACTCGTTGTTGCGTGTTGGGTACGCCATCGAGCATAGCGTCCCCTTTAAAGTTATTTAAATATTTTATTCACAAATATGGATAAATATGAAAATTTCTATTCTTTATTTACCTGGGGTGTTACATCCTTCCCCCCTTTTGGGAATTGTGTCCTCGCAATTTTAAAATTGCGCTTGGAAACATCCTTGAAAGTCCCACATCGGAACAAAAGTCGGTAAAACAAACACTATAAAATAAAGAAAGATAAGTACAAAGGTCACCCGAGTTAACCCATACTAGGATTCCAAGTATGAAAATATGGACATGGAGGAAAAAACAAAGGGTCATGTTCTGATGGAGAGTGATAGAAAACACGTTTAGGAGAAAGTTAACCACGAGAAAATCACAAACTTGTGATGGGTTAAACGGTATTCGATTCCCCAGTAGGAAAAGTTAATAGACAACATTTTTGTTTTAAGTTACTTTTTATTGAGGAATTTATTCATAAGGAAACATAATCACTTATCATGTTGACTTTCAACTTTTACTAGATTCCTTAATCAAACTCATATTTTTTTCCCAAAAGACGAGTATTTAGGGAGACTTGTTTGCATTAAGAGTACTATAATAAACTTCTAAAGGATCACATAATCCACAAAAGTGAACTATGTACATCCTATGTCTTTAGGCTTTAACCAGAACCAAAACCAAAAAAGGTTAGTACAAGATCAGATAATCCAGAAAAGGATAACCCCTTATAAAAAGAAAATCTATTCTTAATCTCCAAAATTTGTCCAACAAAACCCAAAGTTCAACGAGGACCATCCGATAAACAATTTGTCCATAAAATTCTTCAAAGTAAACCAATATAAGATTGAAACCCAAATATTTGAAAGATTTAGTCACATAGTCTTCCAAGTTAAATCGTAACATTTATCTCCAAACAAAATCAGTTGCTCTTAAAGTCTCGCATTGAAAGTAATTAACCTAATCACATATCCTCCATGATAGGTTAATCATTTTCATTAATAACCCAAAATCAACTTACTCTTAATTCATAAAATCATATAACTGAAAAGAATCAGTCAAACTAACCAGGGACTTCACGTAGTCCAGTGGTAGGCGATAAATAACAGTCGCACTTTGGTTGTGGGTTTGATTCCCGCAGCTTTGTCCGATGCGACGGGTAGTCACACGGTCTGCGTGTTGTCCTTTTTCCAAAACTATATAATTCTTAAAACATTCCCCAAAATGAGATAAAATCTTCAAAGATGATCATAACATATTTTAACCTCAAGTTTATCTCATGACTTTCATTTTCCATCAGAACATATAATAACCCATAATTACCTCAAAAGTAAGGATCATATAAACCCTAATGGTTCTTTATAACTATGTCCACAAAAGAAAAGATAACTATTCCTTGGATAAAATTTGCCTATATTAAATATCAGGGTTACACATAATATAAAAAGTCTTCTAATGTAACCCCATCATCAAAAGAGACTTAACACTCTTAAGAATTTCACCCTAACTCTTGAAGCCCTTATATGTTGACATCTTACTCATTCAACATTCTTCATGATCCATTATCCATTCCTTTCCAACTTATTCCGAAATACCTCTTTCCTACAAACAAAATCATGAATCATATCCTAAGATTCCAAAATAAGAAAACAATAGTCACGAAATAGTACATACCTTTGATTGGTCATTGTCAGTTTCTTCATCCTCAATAGGAATGGCATTAGGTATTGGTAAAAGAACATTTGTACGATCTTGGTGACCCCATTCACGAAACTTCTTCATAGAACATGTGTTTGCATAATGACCATGCACACCACATTTAAAACATTCAATTGATCCCTCAGAAAGAACTTCTTTCCCTTTCCTCGAGTCAACTGGATGCTTCCTTTTTCCATGGCAGGTTCTTGCTTTATGACCTTCATTTCCACATCTATAGCATATTTCTGTCCCTTTGAAACATTTTCCTAGGTGTTTCTTTCCACATCTTTGACACACAGGTTTTTGAACACACATACCTTTATGATTATTACCTGTACTTCCGTAGGGATTTGTTTCTTGCATATATGATGCCTTAGAGAAAACTCCAAGGTTTAGGTGGTCAATCATGACTCCAGATAGTTGGTTGAGGATAATCAGAAGAGTTCTCATCGCAGCTCCCATATCATTCAGTTGCTTGCTCAAAAAACTGTCAGAGTTTCCTTCACATCCACTGTTACTTTGGTGCCTGCTAGATCCAGCCATTTACTAAAACCAAAAAGGTCTGTGTGAGTATATCAACAAAACCATCATGTACTAATGAGGAAGATAAACACTATGATACACTTACTCATTCACTTTATCTAAAACTAGGACTCTTTCTGAAATCCTAACCATTATGGTAATGTCACTTATGCTTAAAGAGTACCCTAACCTCTAAAGTTATCTAAACCGACCTTTGATACCAACTATAAGGCCCCAGCCTTAAAACTTACTTAATCTTGAGTTATTACAAGATTACACATTGAGGATCTTTTCAGGTTTAGAGTTTTAGAGAATTAGATCATGAAACATGCATTACATTCCACATTTAAACAAAGTGGTTACATAAAAGATAGTATCCATTCTTCCCATCAACAGAAACATATTGAAAATAAAACATGGAATCTTTCTTAACACATCCTTGACTCTATCAACTTATCATGTACCTTTCCCTTGACCTGAAAAAAACATTTCAAAAACTTGGGATGAGCATAAAAAGCTCAGTAAGGGATATAAAAATATGGAAAGGAAACATGAGTTCATATATACACAAGAATGAAATCATAATTTACCCATAAAACATAGGCACTTTAACCTACCTCATCAAATCATGAATAAATCATAGAAATCATAAGACATAAAGGTAACTTGAGGCATTCATAACATTCTTACGTAGGGAGTAACCCTCTTGGTTACGTTTGGAATACCCATCACAGTATATTCCCTAAATCTCTTCGGAGAAACCTTAACGTTTCACTCCTTCGCGTTACCCAATGCATTGGAGAGCTATAACGGGCTCACCCTCCCTTAGTTTATCACGGAACCACCCGTCTTCATAATAATGCCCAAGAACCATAACATAATTGTATCAAATAAAACATGCATAAAGGAAACATAACATTTCCACATTTCAATCACAAGATATCAATACAACACAAAAACATTGTGAAAACCATTTTCAATACCAAAATAAAAGAAAAGTAAAACATGGTATTTATTTTTCATTTAAAAAGAAGGTATGGCTTGTAGAGGAAGCCGAAACTCAAATAACGGTCACGTCGGTGGAGAAGTCGTTGTCGCCGCATACGTACGACAAAAACATTCCCTTTTGTCATTTAGTAAACGCTTCGTATAAAAAAGATTCCTTTTGAATAAACGTAAAAGTCAAAGGGTTTTATACACCGTATAAAAGAAAGTTGTGTGTAAAATAAAATATGCCTCAATGAAAGGAGATTGAGACGAAGTCCCATACCACCTTGAAGCTTAAAATTTTAAACCATTAATATCCATATAAATAAATCCTTAAAACCATTTTGAAAACATGGATATTAATAAGAACAAATAATTAAAACATTTAAAACGATATTTTGGTTAAAGGGGTTTTACCAAAATTAGAGACACTTGAATACAATAATTGAGGAATAACATTTAGTCAGAACTTTATAATATCATGAGAATAAATGGATTCATGATATAATACTCCAACGGACAGTATATACACCATATAAGAGTGAATTGGTGCATAACAACAATGAACCCTCAATAGAAATGTCAAATGTGATGAAATCCCTTATAAAGAAGGTATCCTTAAATTAAGGACAAATAAATCTCAAAAATATGTGTGACAAATATAAATACACCCAATATAAGTGGATATTAAGTGTAAAACAATAAAAGGTCATTCACACATATTCAATGGATGACATATTCAATGACTACATGTTGAACACAAAGAAATCGAAATTGGGTTAAAAAGTTCCCTTGACAGCCTAACGGCATCACATCAAAATGAGTTGATGAGAGATAAAAAGTGCATCTCATCACTTGGACATAAAATTTACATCAATAAGGATATATGAGAACATGTCCCAACATAACAATATGTAAATTAAACGACCCAACAAAAGAAGTCTTTTTAAAAAAAAGAGGAGGGTGAAAGGTCCCCTTACCGACTTGGGTATCTTTCAAAACATACACCCCATGAAAGAAGGGCAATAGATCATTGATGTAAATACTCATAAACGAAATTATATTACACAAAGAGTAGAATAATGGGCAGTACATACACCACTCAATGGAATTTGTGGCAAATGTAGCATAAATCTCACGGGAATAAAAGTGAGATGAAAAATCCCTTACGAAAACTCGGCAGCCTAACGGCAACACATAAAACTCCCGAATATGGATTGATGAGAGTGAATAGGGTCTCTCATCACATGAACATAAAAATTACAGTAGTATTAATATAAAATAACATCCCATTCATAATAAAGATGAGCTTAAAAGAAATTACATAAAAGAGTGTACTTAAAAAGAAAGAGAGTTGTAGGATCCCTTACCTCGAGTCCGACTTGACTCGATCGTTCTTTAATCTCCGGAATAATAAACTTGAGTTAATTTATACTTCATTAAGAACCCTTTTCAAGTTCATTATTCCTTTTATATAACTTATTACCATGTTATAAACATTATGTAATCATTTAAGTCAATAATATTTCTTTTGCCGATATTTGGTTCTTAAGTCAAAAATAGACTTCTTATACTTACATGTTGTTAATTTGGTCAAAGGTTCATTATGTCCAGAATGGTATTCATGATGTAGATATCATATATGTCATATATATTCATTTATAATATTACATCACATTTAGAGGTAAGAAATGAAATGCACCGTTCATGGAGACGGTAAGCCGTACGTACGCATGAACGCTACTTCCATTTCTATTTCATATTTTCTGGAATGGAATCATAATGATATAAGATTATATTATAATTCCAGTATAATAACATATATAATATCATTAACTTTATCCTTTACACATCCCACATATGGTATTAACGAATCAAATCACTTTTAGGGGGCGGTAGTCCGCACTTCCTAAAATGAAGATATCGTGTTTTACCCATAATGGAAACCATAAAGGTATGCCCAAAATGAAAAAAAACAGAAGCTTAAGGAAAACATAAACACATTATATATCATATATAAAAATAGTGACACCATAATGGCCACCTTTGAAGGTGTTAAATGAGTGTTGAACAATCATCGTTTCGGGAGGCAGAATTTCGCCATCCACGGAAACCTTATGTTCTTTAACCATTTGATGTAGTTGTGTGAAAGTTTAGCTCAAATAAATCTTATAACAACATACTAGTATATTGAAGATACTGGTGTTGTTACAAAAGAAGTAAATAAAAAGAGTTTAGGGGGTTGGAGAAGCAAAATAAACCAAATGAACATGAGAGAATGAATTACCTTTAAAAGTGTAACTCCTTTTGATTTAAGCCTAAAGGCTTCCTTTGTAAGTATTCTGCCCAAAGGGAAACCTCTAGGATGAGGAGAGGGATGTGGAGAGAGTAAATGGGCAGGGGTTGGCCGAGCCAAAGGCTTGAAGAGTGTGTGAAATGAGGTAGAGGTGGGGGTCTTTTATAAGAGGAGAGGAGGGTCACTTTTGGAAAGTAAGAAATATTACTTTATTTGAAAATGTGTTTCGGTTTCAAAAGGTCCCACATTGATATAATTCTTGGATACGGTGATAAGGCATCGAAATCCACTCATCCAATTGGTTTTGGCCTTGTGTAGGTTGTAGATATTTCATTATCTTTCCATTTTAATTAAATCGTCAAATAATGATGTCATCGCTGCATCATTATTATGTCATAAATAATTTAATTTCTTTAATGTCTAAAAATTCTAAAAAAAATACTATGATATAGTAAATCTTTTTATCTTTCCAATGAATATTTATAATCAAAATTTGGACTTGTATAACCCCACTTAAGCATTGTTTTCGTAAAACATATTATGTTTGTGTCATTTTCACTTTAACATTAAATAAAAAGTAATTTATGTCATTTCCCAACAAAAGTGGATCCATGGGGTCCCCAAGTTGACCCATGGCTTGTCATGGTCGGCCATGACACAACCAATGAGTTTGGGACATGTGTCATGTTCATTTCATTTTATTAAAGCATTATTTTTACCTTAAACTACACTAATTACCACTAATCGCGATTAAGAACTTAATGGGTTACTATTCACCAAAAAATTATTATAATCTCATTGAACCACATTTTACTTCTTAATGACAACCATGTATGTCGGATTTTCAAAATTCAATACACATTAGTGGTAAAATTTCATTTAACTGAAAAATCAGTTTGCTTGATTACCACTTAGTGGTTTCACTATTCATCAAAAATTGGAGTTTTTCAGAAAATTACCAAAAATTCACCCTAAGATATATTTGATATTCTGAATTCAAAAATGAAGTCCATTTTACAAAATTCAAATCATATAAGTCACATTAATTAATTCAATAATTAATTCCCGCTGTCAGAGCAAATAGCGTGTTTTTATAAAACAATAAGTATCAAAAGATTGACACTAGTTTAAGTCTGATTTCAAAGTGAAATTGATTCCAACGACCACTATTGGATTTAATGGTAAAAATATTTTCTAATTTAACTTTAAAACCAATTAAAAAGATAATCTAATCATATAAATAAATTATATTAAAAAGAGGTTTTGAATTAAAATACAACATTTTACACTATTCATTAAAAAATGATCTTTATCAGAAAAAAACCAAAATTTTACACAAAGTAAAATTTGATGTCCCGATTCTTAATAAGAGTTTTATTTGGTCCAAAAGAATGTATAAGAGTGATAAAAACTATATTTAATGACGGTTCGCCATCAAAAGGTGATAAGTGAACCTTTAGTGAAAACTAGGGCATATACGCCTAAAATTGAATTCTTTCCGTATTTTAAGCCATTATCTTTTAGTGGATAAATGTAAAAACATTTAAAAACATATATAATCATATTTTAGTTATTTATATCCATTCCCGCCATTACAACGGCTACATGTTAACTACCATTTAAAATAATATTATTTTATTATTAGAGTGCAATGTAAGATTCCCAAGAAACTCGTTGTTGCGTGTTGGGTACGCCATCGAGCATAGCGTCCCCTTTAAAGTTATTTAAATATTTTATTCACAAATATGGATAAATATGAAAATTTCTATTCTTTATTTACCTGGGGTGTTACATCCTTCCCCCCTTTTGGGAATTGCGTCCTCGCAATTTTAAAATTGCGCTTGGAAACATCCTTGAAAGTCCCACATCGGAACAAAAGTCGGTAAAACAAACACTTTAAAATAAAGAAAGATAAGTACAAAGGTCACCCGAGTTAACCCATACTAGGATTCCAAGTATGAAAATATGGACATGGAGGAAAAAACAAAGGGTCATGTTCTGATGGAGAGTGATAGAAAACACGTTTAGGAGAAAGTTAACCACGAGAAAATCACAAACTTGTGATGGGTTAAACGGTATTCGATTCCCCAGTAGGAAAAGTTAATAGACAACATTTTTGTTTTAAGTTACTTTTTATTGAGGAATTTATTCATAAGGAAACATAATCACTTATCATGTTGACTTTCAACTTTTACTAGATTCCTTAATCAAACTCATATTTTTTTTCCAAAAGACGAGTATTTAGGGAGACTTGTTTGCATTAAGAGTACTATAATAAACTTCTAAAGGATCAAATAATCCACAAAAGTGAACTATGTACATCCTATGTCTTTAGGCTTTAACCAGAACCAAAACCAAAAAGGTTAGTACAAGATCAGATAATCCAGAAAAGGATAACCCCTTATAAAAAGAAAATCTATTCTTAATCTCCAAAATTTGTCCAACAAAACCCAAAGTTCAACGAGGACCATCCGATAAACAATTTGTACATAAAATTCTTCAAAGTAAACCAATATAAGATTGAAACCCAAATATTTGAAGGATTTAGTCACATAGTCTTCCAAGTTAAATCGTAACATTTATCTCCAAACAAAATCAGTTGCTCTTAAAGTCTCGCATTGAAAGTAATTAACTTAATCACATATCCTCCATGATAGGTTAATCATTTTCATTAATAACCCAAAATCAACTTACTCTTAATTCATAAAATCATATAACTGAAAAGAATCAGTCAAACTAACCAGGGACTTCACGTAGTCCAGTGGTAGGCGATAAATAACAGTCGCACTTTGGTTGTGGGTTCGATTCCCGCAGCTTTGTCCGATGCGACGGGTAGTCACACGGTCTGCGTGTTGTCCTTTTTCCAAAACTATATAATTCTTAAAACATTCCCCAAAATGAGATAAAATCTTCAAAGATGATCATAACATATTTTAACCTCAAGTTTATCTCATGCCTTTCATTTTCCATCAGAACATATAATAACCCATAATTACCTCAAAAGTAAGGATCATATAAACCCTAATGGTTCTTTATAACTATGTCCACAAAAGAAAAGATAACTATTCCTTGGATAAAATTTGCCTATATTAAATATCAGGGTTACACATAATATAAAAAGTCTTCTAATGTAACCCCATCATCAAAAGAGACTTAACACTCTTAAGAATTTCACCCTAACTCTTGAAGCCCTTATATGTTGACATCTTACTCATTCAACATTCTTCATGATCCATTATCCATTCCTTTCCAACTTATTCCGAAATACCTCTTTCCTACAAACAAAATCATGAATCATATCCTAAGATTCCAAAATAAGAAAACAATAGTCACGAAATAGTACATACCTTTGATTGGTCATTGTCAGTTTCTTCATCCTCAATAGGAATGGCATTAGGTATTGGTAAACGAACATTTGTACGCTCTTGGTGACCCCATTCACGAAACTTCTTCATAGAACATGTGTTTGCATAATGACCATGCACACCACATTTAAAACATTCAATTGATCCCTCAGAAAGAACTTCTTTCCCTTTCCTCAAGTCAACTGGATGCTTCCTTTTTCCATGGCAGGTTCTTGCTTTATGACCTTCATTTCCACATCTATAGCATATTTCTGTCCCTTTGAAACATTTTCCTAGGTGTTTCTTTCCACATCTTTGACACACAGGTTTTTGAACACACATACCTTTATGATTATTACCTGTACTTCCGTAGGGATTTGTTTCTTGCATATATGATGCCTTAGAGAAAACTCCAAGGTTTAGGTGGTCAATCATGACTCCAGATAGTTGGTTGAGGATAATCAGAAGAGTTCTCATCGTAGCTCCCATATCATTCAGTTGCTTGCTCAAAAAACTGTCACAGTTTCCTTCACATCCACTGTTACTTTGGTGCCTGCTAGATCCAGCCATTTACTAAAACCAAAAAGGTCAGTGTGAGTATATCAACAAAACCATCATGTACTAATGAGGAAGATAAACACTATGATACACTTACTCATTCACTTTATATAAAACTAGGACTCTTTCTGAAATCCTAACCATTATGGTAATGTCACTTATGCTTAAAGAGTACCCTAACCTCTAAAGTTATCTAAACCGACCTTTGATACCAACTATAAGGCCCCAGCCTTAAAACTTACTTAATCTTGAGTTATTACAAGATTACACATTGAGGATATTTTCAGGTTTAGAGTTTTAGAGAATTAGATCATGAAACTTGCATTACATTCCACATTTAAACAAAGTGGTTACATAAAAGATAGTATCCATTCTTCCCATCAACAGAAACATATTGAAAATAAAACATGGAATCTTTCTTAACACATCCTTGACTCTATCATCTTATCATGTACCTTTCCCTTGACCTGAAAAAAACATTTCAAAAACTTGGGATGAGCATAAAAAGCTCAGTAAGGGATATAAAAATATGGAAAGGAAACATGAGTTCATATATACACAAGAATGAAATCATAATTTACCCATAAAACATAGGCACTTTAACCTACCTCATCAAATCATGAATAAATCATAGAAATCATAAGACATAAAGGTAACTTGAGGCATTCATAACATTCTTACGTAGGGAGTAACCCTCTTGGTTACGTTTGGAATACCCATCACAGTATATTCCCTAAATCTCTTCAGATAAACCTTAACGTTTCACTCCTTCGCGTTACCCAATGCATTGGAGAGCTATAACGGGCTCACCCTCCCTTAGTTTATCACGGAACCACCCGTCTTCATAATAATGCCCAAGAACCATAACATAATTGTATCACATAAAACATGCATAAAGGAAACATAACATTTCCACATTTCAATCACAAGATATCAATACAACACAAAAACATTGTGAAAACCATTTTCAATACCAAAATAAAAGAAAAGTAAAACATGGTATTTATTTTTCTTTTAAAAAGAAGGTATGGCTTGTAGAGGAAGCCGAAACTCAAATAACGGTCACGACGGTGGAGAAGTCGTTGTCGCCGCATACGTATGACAAAAACATTCCCTTTTGTCATTTAGTAAACGCTTCGTATAAAAAAGATTCCTTTTGAATAAACGTAAAAGTCAAAGGGTTTTATACACCGTATAAAAGAAAGTTGTGTGTAAAATAAAATATGCCTCAATGAAAGGAGATTGAGACGAAGTCCCATACCACCTTGAAGCTTAAAATTTTAAACCATTAATATCCATATAAATAAATCCTTAAAACCATTTTGAAAACATGGATATTAATAAGAACAAATAATTAAAACATTTAAAACGATATTTTGGTTAAAGGGGTTTTACCAAAATTAGAGACACTTGAATACAATAATTGAGGAATAACATTTAGTCAGAACTTTATAATATCATGAGAATAAATGGATTCATGATATAATACTCCAACGGACAGTATATACACCATATAAGAGTGAATTGGTGCATAACAACAATGAACCCTCAATAGAAATGTCAAATGTGATGAAATCCCTTATAAAGAAGGTATCCTTAAATTAAGGACAAATCAATCTCAAAAATATGTGTGACAAATATAAATACACCCAATATAAGTGGATATTAAGTGTAAAACAATAAAAGGTCATTCACACATATTCAATGGATGACATATTCAATGACTACATGTTGAACCCAAAGAAATCGAAATTGGGTTAAAAAGTTCCCTTGACAGCCTAACGGCATCACATCAAAATGAGTTGATGAGAGATAAAAAGTGCATCTCATCACTTGGACATAAAATTTACATCAATAAGGATATATGAGAACATGTCCCAACATAACAATATGTAAATTAAAAGACCCAACAAAAGAAGTCTTTTTAAAAAAAAGAGGAGGGTGAAAGGTCCCCTTACCGACTTGGGTATCTTTCAAAACATACACCCCATGAAAGAAGGGCAATAGATCATTGATGTAAATACTCATAAACGAAAGTATATTACACAAAGAGTAGAATAAGGGGCAGTACATACACCACTCAATGGAATTTGTGGCAAATGTAGCATAAATCTCACGGGAATAAAAGTGAGATGAAAAATCCCTTACGAAAACACGGCAGCCTAACGGCAACACATAAAACTCCCGAATATGGATTGATGAGAGTGAATAGGGTCTCTCATCACATGAACATAAAAATTACAGTAGGATTAATATAAAATAACATCCCATTCATAATAAAGATGAGCTTAAAAGAAATTACATAAAAGAGTGTACTTAAAAAGAAAGAGAGTTGTAGGATCCCTTACCTCGAGTCTGACTTGACTCGATCGTTCTTTAATATCCTGAATAATAAACTTGAGTTAATTTATACTTCATTAAGAACCCTTTTCAAGTTCATTATTCCTTTTATATCACTTATTACCATGTCATAAACATTATGTAATCATTTAAGTCAATAATATTTGTTTTGCCGATATTTGGTTCTTAAGTCAAAAATAGACTTCTTATACTTACATGTTGTTAATTTGGTCAAAGGTTCATTATGTCCAGAATGGTATTCATGATGTTGATATCATATATGTCATATATATTCATTTATAATATTACATCACATTTAGAGGTAAGAAATGAAATGCACCGTTCATGGAGACGGTAAGCCGTACGTACGCATGAACGCTACTTCCATTTCTATTTCATATTTTCTGGAATGGAATCATAATGATATAAGATTATATTATAATTCCAGTATAATAACATATATAATATCATTAACTTTATCCTTTACACATCCCACATATGGTATTAACGAATCAAATCACTTTTAGGGAGCGGTAGTCCGCACTTCCTAAAATGAAGATATCGTGTTTTACCCATAATGGAAACCATAAAGGTATGCCCAAAATGAAAAAAAACAGAAGCTTAAGGAAAACATAAACATATTATATATCATATATAAAAATAGTGACATCATAATGGCCACCTTTGAAGGTGTTAAATGAGTGTTGAACAATCATCGTTTCGGGAGGCAGAATTTCGCCATCCACGGAAACCTTATGTTCTTTAACCATTTGATGTAGTTGTGTGAGAGTGTAGCTCAAATAAATATTATAACAACATACTAGTATATTGAAGATACTGGTGTTGTTACAAAAAAAGTAAATAAAAAGAGTTTAGGGGGTTGGAGAAGCAAAATAAACCAAATGAACATGAGAGAATGAATTACCTTTAAAAGTGTAACTCCTTTTGATTTAAGCCTAAAGGCTTCCTTTGTAAGTATTCTGCCCAAAGGGAAACCTCTAGGATGAGGATAGGGATGTGGAGAGAGTAACTGGGCAGGTTTTGGCCGAGCCAAAGGCTTGAAGAGTGTGTGAAATGAGGTAGAGGTGGGGGCATTTTATAAGAGGAGAGGAGGGTCACTTTTGGAAAGTAAGAAATATTACTTTATTTGAAAATGTGTTTCGGTTTAAAAAGGTCCCACATTGATATAATTCTTGGATAAGGTGATAAGGCATCGAAATCCACTCATCCAATTGGTTTTGTCCTTGTGTAGGTTGTAGATATTTCATTATCTTTCCATTTTAATTAAATCGTCAAATAATGATGTCATCGCTGCATCATTATTATGTCATACATAATTTAATTTCTTTAAGGTCTAAAAATTATAAAAAAAATACTATGATATAGGAAATCTTTTTATCTTTCCAATGAATATTTATAATCAAAATTTGGACTTGTATAACCCCACTTAAAAATTGTTTTCGTAAAACATATTATGTTTGTGTCATTTTCACTTTAACATTAAATAAAACGTAATTTATGTCATTTCCCATCAAAAGTGGATCCATGGGGTCCCCAAGTTGACCCATGGCTTGTCATGGTCGGACATGACACAACCAATGAGGTTGGGACATGTGTCATGTTCATTTCATTTTATTAAAGCATTATTTTTACCTTAAACTACACTAATTACCACTAATCGCGATTAAGAACTTAATGGGTTACTATTCACCAAAAAATTATTATAATCTCATTGAACAACATTTTACTTCTTAATGACAACCATGTATGTCGGATTTTCAAAATTCAATACACATTAGTGGTAAAATTTCATTTAACTGAAAAATCAGTTTGCTTGATTACCACTTAGTGGTTTCACTATTCATCAAAAATTGGAGTTTTTCAGAAAATTACCAAAAATTCACCCTAAGCTATATTTGATATTCCGAATTCAAAAATGAAGTCCATTTTACAAAATTCAAATCATATAAGCCACATTAATTAATTCAATAATTAATTCCTGCTGTCAGAGCAAATAGCGTGTTTTTATAAAACAATAAGTATCAAAAGATTGACACTAGTTTAAGTCCGATTTCAAAGTGAAATTGATTCCAACGACCACTATTGGATTTAATGGTAAAAATATTTTCTAATTTCACTTTAAAACCAATTAAAAAGATAATCTAATCATATAAATAAATTATATTAAAAAGAGGTTTTGAATTAAAATACAACATTTTACACTATTCATTAAAAAATGAACTTTATCAGAAAAAAAACCAAAATTTTACACAAAGTAAAATTTGATGTCCCGATTCTTAATAAGAGTTTTATTTGGTCCAAAAGAATGTATAAGAGTGATAAAAACTATATTTAATGACGGTTCGCCATCAAAAGGTGATAAGTGAACCTTTAGTGAAAACTAGGGCATATACGCCTAAAATTGAATTCTTTCCGTATTTTAAGCCATTATCTTTTAGTGGATAAATGTAAAAACATTTAAAAACATATATAATAATATTTTAGTTATTTATATCCATTCCCGCCATTACAACGGCTACATGTTAACTACCATTTAAAATAATATTATTTTATTATTAGAGTGCAATGTAAGATTCCCAAGAAACTCGTTGTTGCGTGTTGGGTACGCCATCGAGCATAGCGTCCCCTTTAAAGTTATTTAAATATTTTATTCACAAATATGGATAAATATGAAAATTTCTATTCTTTATTTACCTGGGGTGTTACATTTTACCCGTCACATTTCCATCCCACCATGTTCTGGAAAACCGACTCTCTCTATTTCCACTATTCCCACACAACTAGACTTTACAATGATAAAAAAACAAAATGACCAATAACATTTACCATTGACCTTTTATGATTCCCAGAGGGAAATTCTATAAGAATTAAACACAAAAAATAGATACCCCCATGGATGTGTTTATCCACATATTGAAATGTCAAAATGGAATAAGACTAACGATGATTCCACACAATAAACCATGGTAATTTCACTCCCCCAGATCATCAAACACCACTATGGCTAGTTCCCATGGCTAAAGATTCAAGAAAGAAGGATCGAGACATCCAAATTGACTACCACTATAGTTTTTTTAACAACATAGTACCAAAAATCCACTCTACTCCTTTGTAAGACCACCTAACAATCTCTTTCTCTCTCTCCCTCTCTCTCGATACATCTAAATTCCATCAACCCCCAAGGAAAATACTTTGAAAAACCATACCCTCATATTAGGTACCTATCAAATGGATCACATCCTCTAGAATAAAAACAATATTTGAAAGAAAATTAAGGAATATCAAATGACCACCTCATGAGATACCTCTTATGAATAAATAAATAATATAATATTACATAAAATTTAAAACCCTGATATTTTAAAATAACATTGTGTTAGATTGTGTATACGATAAGAAAAAATGATCCTAAATGACTCATAAAATATATTACATAAAAATGAAAATTATAACCCAAAAATTATATTATAGGATATTAATTGAATTAACATGATTAGGAAATAAATATAATTTTACTATTCAATACAAATTAGTTGATAAAAATTACACAATTTTTTGTAAATTCAATATATTCTTAAAAAAAATATATTTTCATAAAAACTAATTTATAATTATATTTATGAACCACAATAAAATTATTTTATTCCACATTTAAATAATTTATATGATATTATGAAATTCATTTTTTAAATCACTATAAAAAATTTTAGGGTAATATTTTTTGATTTTTCTAAAAGGAGTCTTTTTTAGTGAATAATGAAAATAGTACGTTTTTTTTAAATAGTAATTTATTTATAATAAATTACGTAATCTTAATGTAACGTTAGGATTTAAATTATATTTTTAGTTAATATAAGTATTATCTTGTTATATTTAATATAATTAATTAAATTTTAATCTTTTTTATACCGGATCATGGAATAAGTTTATTTTTGGGATTAAAAACATATTTCACTTTAAAATGATTTCAAGGGAATAATGTTTCTCCATTTTATTTAATAAAATAATTATTTAATTATGAATTATTTGAATTAAATTTTTTTATATTTTATTTACATATAGAAATTAAAATATTTCACATTATTTTTACTAGTCATATAGTTGATATTAGTTCATTTTATTCTAAAAATATTTATTTGTTGGAAACCAATCTCCATCACAATTTCTGGGTTTGTCATTAAATTAAAATTTTCCACTTATTTGAATTTAATTTTATAATATCTATTCAATATTTTTATTTTTTATAAATAATATTAGGTTATAAGTTAAAATTATTTTTTAATCATCATGAATAGTGACAATGGTAAATAAAATTACCACAATTAAGGATAAAATGGGATTACTAAGGGTCAAATAAAAAATAAGGGTATTTTTCCCTATTAAATTTTAAAAAAATTATATTTTTTTGAAATATGTTAAATTATATTAACTTAGAATCAATTATAATAACACATTGAATCATTTTTCTTTGGAATAACTTTATCATTTTGTATTATTATGGGAAATTTCCTATTTGTTTCCATGAAAGTATTCTCCCACACTGATAAAAGGGAACATCCTCTCTTAACTTCTTCAAACCTCTCAAGTGATTTATCTCAAAAAAAACATACCCAAATTGATAAAAAATCCTTAGCTACATTCCCAATGTAATTTTCTTCCCAAAATTCAAACCAGATGTTCCTTAACAAGGGATCCATGGGAGGACCTGTGATGTGATGGTAATTGTCTTCACTGAGCTTTTTATTTTTTACTTATTCTTTTACAATATTAAATTAGCTCTTAAAACATAAAATATAAAGTCACCATTGTCCCCCATATACTGATATTTTATTATGTTTATGGAATAATATTAATCCATTTTCTCCTCCATCAAATGAGAAAGCAAGTTACCGTTCATGTGTACAGCATACTACCACCCCATGAATCGATGTAATTTTTTTTAAATAACCTAATCACATGGATAGTAGTAATGGTTGTTAAAATAAAAATATATGATAAATATGATATTTTATTTTATCTATAAATTTAATATACCATCAACTTCATTATCCTATCACCCATGAGGGGCATTATATTGTCACTCGTGTGTATGTATAACCTATTGTCTCTAAAAAATGATGTGATTCGTATTCCTTATAGAGCGTTCAAGAATTTTTATAAATGTATTTAGTGAATAAATTTGATATTAATTAAAATAATATCATTTTGGATGCAGTGGAACTATGTTATATTAATAAGAACCAGAACATCTGTGAAAACATATGCATGAGAAAACAAATTAGTTAACACATAAAACAATAGTAATATTGAAATATTACTTATGAAATGGTGGTAAGATGTTATAAGGTATCCTAGATGAAACTATAAATATTAATATAGTTTTTTATAAATTATTAAAATGTTTAAAATGATTATACGTTATTTAAAGCACGTCCCCCTAAATGGAAATGTCAGGTAATGGGTTTTGTATCACATTCCTTTTATTAATTAATACCTAATTGTTATGCACCTTTATTCATTTATATGGCGTATTTAATACCAGTTTTTTATTTTATATAATTATTTCCTAATAATTCATTTTATTTTATGTTTTAATTCAAACTCATTCATCAATGATTATTTACCAATAATATTACCATGTAGTAACTGTTTCATTACTTAATTTCTTCTCATTGGGTAATATAATATCTACATTGCCATTAATATTCAATAATTATGTAAGTAATTTATTTCGATTAGTTTTTTTGTATACAATTTTTTATGTGGAATTAAATTTTACAAATGTAATATATTTATTGATTAATTCTCACTTCAACAGTGTAATCATTGTATGAGATTTCATCTCAATATCTACTCAATTGAGATATATTTGGTAATACACACCAACTTATTTTTATGATGTGAATATAATTCCACTTTAATAAGATATATCATGAATATCCTTATATTAATGGTATTTAATGTATCATTATACTTTTATTATTTATTTTTTGTTATTATTTAAATGTTTCCAAAGAGGTAAGGGTTTATGCTTGAATTTTATTTTAATCACGATTTTTTATGTTTGAAATTTGCTTGAAAGAATTTTTTTTATTTGTCTAATAAAACCATCTAATTTTCATATCCTATTTTTATTCAAGATCTTTTAGAGAAAAATACCTATTTACCTCTATTTGGTACATAAAATTATTAACAATTTGTTTAAAATAAAATAAAACTTTAATTATTGTTTTAATCGAGTTCTTTATCTTCTATATCTATGTTTTCTAAAAAAACCAAGAATCTTTTTTAAATTTTCCATTTTTTTTAAAAACTTTTATAAATGATTTTCTTTTTATAAAATGTATTAATTGGAACTGTCCTATCTTTTCTTGTGCAACTTACCTTTTTAAGTTTCATTCACAAATGTGAATTATTATTGTTTTTAATGTAATCATCATGAACATAACTTTACTGACATCATGAGAACAAATTGTTTTGAAGAACCCTTTTCATGTTTACAATTGTGATTAAATATTCCTAATGATCTCAACATATTTAGTTTTTATGTGATTTTCAATGTGAAATTTTTACATTCCTTATGAATTTTTTAGTGGTCTTCTTATGGTATTTGAATTCAACAATGACAAAAAACCCTTTATTTTTATTATAATCTAAAGAGGATATTGTGTAATAATACATTCATTTTTCATTCCTAGTATTTTTTATGATCATTTTTACTATGGAATGTATTGACATTAAATTTCTAGATTAGTTTAGTTATTTTTATCCATTTCATGAAACATTCACTTTCTTGTAATCATTTATCATTCTACATTATGTATATCTTAAATAGTAATGTTATTTGTATAATGGATATGATTATTTCCTAAACCATAATCCATTGTTATATTTAGTGTTCTACTCTTGATGTTATTGGATTGGATGGGGAAATTATTGATAAATTCATATTCATTATCTAATATTGATGTTTATTAATAATTTATATTGTTCAAAAGTTAAATATGTCATTTATTATATGAGGAATTAATTGGACATGATTTGATGGGTGGGTCCTCAAATTAAAAATCCCTTTGATACATCAACGGATCTCATGAGAAAATTTAGTAATCTAGAATAAATGGGTATCTATTGTAAAATTTCTGATCAATTAAAATAACTTGGTCAGAGTTCTTAATGGTATAGATATCGTGATTTCTTAGATCCTTATGCCCAATATTAAGCATTTCCATCATTGATAATTTTATTTTTATTATCCATGAGATTTAAGCATTAATATTATCCATGGGTTGGATGCCAGATCATATTATTATTTATATGTAATTATTTGATATTCCTTTATTTATGCCATATTATTATTTATTATAAATTTACAGACTAAATGGTACTCATTTTAACCTATATACAATGAAAATTTGATTATTATTTATTAATTTATGATACATCCACTCTATGTAACCCTTACAGAGCATTTGGGATCACCCTAATTTTGTTTCTCTTCCCCAAGAAACGATTGAGGAATCTTTGGTATGAGTTCATGGATGTAGAATATTTACTTTCACTATGTTGTAATATATGTTCTCAAATGTGTTTTGATATTCAATTATATATCAATATTACCATGAATACTAAACTATTCGGTCCTTGGGGATGTTGTCACTTATTTCTAGCACCAATTGAATAAGGTAACCACCATCTATAGGCTACAAGGGTGTGGTATTTACAGTTTTTATTAGCGCAAGTTTAGCTTAAAACATTAAAACTATATTAATTGAAACATAAATTAGAGAACATAACACTATTATAGAAATTAAGGATATGTTTAATTGTTTAATAATATCCTATATATTTTTTATGTAAAGGATCTTGTGGTTTTTCCTTACAATATATCCCTATCTATATATTCCAAGTTGAAATGTTTCTTGTACCATTGTACCCAGCTATAATAACTCTGAAAAGGATGCATTCGGTATTGACCCAATTTTCACCTGGTACACAACAAAAGGACTTAATATATACCTAGATTGAAACTCCCAAGGGATATAATGTAGATATTTCGCATTTTCATATCAAACCATCATGTAGGATTTCAATAGATTATGGAAAAAATGAAGTATATTAAACTTAACGAATCTTATATTTAAAAGAAGTTTTTATTTTTTAGACAACATATAAATTATTTTTCCAAATAATTGTCTCTCACACCATGGTTATCTGTATTTTACAATGGCATTAACCAAGAGGAATAAATTTAACAATTAATATGATGAAAAATTAGTCATTCAGAGAAACCGTATTGGACGATGACTACAGAGAAAGATATTATGGTTATTCCAAATAAGTTTTCCTGATATTTGATCACAAACGGATACCCTAACCAACTCTCTAAATCAATAAACAAGAGAAGGATGGATTACTATAATAGATCATGTGTTGGAGACCATGGAAAAAAGAATGATTAATTTCAGTGATATTAGAAATTTTAAAATAGACACCTAGGAGAATATCTCAAAGTAACAATGAATTGTTTTTTGTCTTGAATAAAAGTGCATAGAGAAAATAATTTTTACGTAAAAATGATGTGTTTAAGGGAGGAAAATAAATTTCATACTTGATCCAATTTTTTAAATTTGGGGAACCTAGGAATTATCAATGATAATTCTCCCTGGTAAAGTTTATATCCAGGAACATTAAAGGACATATAATATACCAATCATTGGAGTAAAATGCTAAAACATATATATATTAGGATTCAAGAACTATGTTGTAGATGTATTTTCAGAAATGGTGTTTTTGTTATAATAAAAATGAAACATATAAATATTGTGTTAATTTTGTAATCAGTATGAATTCCTATATTACTGACATTAGAGTTATGGATACCAACATGGGTTTATTATTTTAAATCTCATCATAAGATCAATGTAATAAATTCCCCTTTTAAGGTTTTATGTGATATGAGTTTATCATGGATAAGGATATTTGTGATAAATTTATGGAAATAAAACTGATTGGTTTAGTATATGTTTTAGTGAAAATTTTATTTAAGGAAATATTACTTGAATTGTTTTGACATAAGATTTCAAGCATTGGTAACCATAAATTATTATCTTATCTTTGATGTTGTAGTGAAAATGGTTCATTGTAATTTGGTAAAATTAAAGGAATTCTATTAATATATTTTATGGGAAAATGAATACTCACATTTAGGGTGACAACCCTTCACATACAGAAATGCCACAATGCATCAACCCACAAACAAATGGTGACAATGGTGCAATTGATACCACTATCCCATGTTATGTTCAAGTTAATATGAAATTTTTTATTTAAATTATTATGGTAAATATTCTTTGTTACTCTTTTTATTTATATATTAATACATTATATTGGATAAATTATGATAACCATTTTAGTTTTGGTAGAAATTTAGAGACATACTGAAAGACATGTCACTCTTTCTTAGATCATATGATCTATTAAAAGATAATTTTACTTCTTTGGGAAAAAAAATCATCTTGGGAATACATTTCATAGAGTAAGAAATGAAGTGGGTATTTATTTAGTCATAGCTAAAGGATGAATTTATACCTATGATGTTAATAGAAATAAATTTAGTAAATTTTTTATCTTCACAATCTTTATAATAAAACAGTCCCTAAACTGTATGAAAATGATATTCAAATAAAAATGATAACATATTACCTTCATATATGATGAATTAGTGGTCTTTTAATCAATTATAGAAATATAATTTTGTTTTCATTAACATTATCTTTATCAATCACTTTATTCTTATCAATTATTTCTATCACTTTCCGTAATTATTTTCAATTTTATTTCATGACCATATTTTCACCTCAAAAATGTTTTCCCCATCTTGGAAACCTTGTTATATGTCATTGAAAATAACTTTCATATTTCCCTTTAACTCTTTTATGGTGATGTTTTATTAACCATTTTTACGATGTGGGTTGTTCACAAACGAATCATCAAATTTAAAAGCCTTGATTTTTGAAAAAAACATCAAATTTATACGACATAATTTTTTTTTGGTGCAGAGAATGTAACGACCTGATATTTTAAAAGGAGAATATTATATTCAGTATCATATATTCCATACAACACCATGCCAAAATGAAACGTGAAATATATTTTCTAAATATTATCATTATAAACATTATATCGAATTTATGGTATGAATAAAATTTAAAAAATTTATCAAATTTATAAATAAGTCATACTAAATATAACAAATTAAATAATAATCCCCCAATTTTTAGTAATATCAAATTTTTCTTAGAAAATATATTTTTGTCAAAACGAATATTTTATCAAAAAACATTTACTACACTTTGAGTGAAATTAATAAAATTAATTTTTTTTATCATATTTAGAATTTATTTAACAAAATTGAAAACAATATTTTTAATAACAATATCATAACTATCTTAGGATGAAATTCTGGTATTTTTCTTCAATTTTTGATTTTTAGGGAATAGTGAAAAATACTGATTTTTGTAAAAATATAATTTCTTTTCAAAAAATTAAGTAATTTAAATGTACAATTATGATTTGAATTTTATATACAAGTAACATACATATTAGTTAGTTTTATTTAATCTAATTAATTAATTTTTATCATTTTTATACTTGATTTTGGTGAAAGTGTATTTTTATGTTAAAAACACGTTTTTATTAGAACTGTTTTTCATTGCATAAAGTTTCTCAATTTTAATTAATTAAAATAATTTTTTATTATGAATGATTTTAATGAAATTGATATTTTATATTATTAAAAAATTATTTTTAATCAATAATATTGTTATTTCTAGTCATGTGGAGAATATATGTTAATCTTATGCTTTAAAAAATCCATTTCTTGAAAAATAATTTGTCGACAGGATTTGTGCGTTCATTATTAAATTAAATCATGCAACTTATATGAATTGAATTTGGTAAAATATATTCAATATTTGGAATCATAATAATAATTATTAGTTAAGAATGTAAGGTTGTTTTTTTAATGAATAGTGAAAACATTATGAAAATAATTCCCTAGGTTTATGATAAACTAAGTTTACCATGGGTTAAACCAAAATATAATGGTATTTTTTAAAATTAAATATACATAAATACAATTTTAAAGTCATATTTAAACCATATATCATCATAATATCTGATATATGTTCCTTTGGAATCATTTTCCTTGGTACTTACTTTATCATTTTGTATTATTTTGGGAAATTTCTTTGTGGTTTTTACGAAGGTCCCCTCTCTCACTAATAAAAGGTTACATCTTCCCTTCACTGAACTAAACCTATCAATTGAAATTACTCTCAAATAGAACCTAAAACCATATCTCCCCAATATACATATCCTAATTATAGAGGTTACGGTCTTCCAAAAAGACCCACCCATTGGTCCTTAATAAAATATTCAAAGAAGGATCAACTAAGCTAAGGTAATTGTATTCACTATGATCTATATTTTTACATGTACTTTTTCCACCTTTAGTTGTGTATTAATAGTTCCAACATAAAAAACATTATCTACCATATAATTATATGTTATTATTTTAATTTAATAATATGTATTCATATCCTCCTCCATCAAATGTGAATCAAATCCATCAATTTTGAATATGGTGTACTACCACATTACAAGTCGATGTACAATATTTTCCATCACCAGCTCACACAGATTGTAATAATTGTATAAATATATAGTATATATTATACATGTGACATTATATTAATTATTTGAAATTGATATACCATAAAATTCCTTACCCTATCACCCAATAAGGTAATTATTTCAGTGCTTGTGCATATGCACTACCTACCGCCTCCATGAATCAATGTGATTCATTTTACATGTCCAACAATCATGAATGTCTCTAAAAATTAATTTAATGAATAAAATGGATATTTATAACATTAATATTATAATATTGTGTATAACTATATCATATTTACAAGAAATAGAAAATATGGGACAAAACATGCATGATAAAAAAAGAAGTTAACAACTGAAAGAATTATAATAATGAAGTATTATTTAAAGACAGGTGGTATGATTTTATATTAGGATCATATTTGACGTCGTAAATAACAATATTGTACTTTTATAATTTAATCTAACATTTAGATCCATTTTAAATTATTTGAAACACATTCAACTAATGGGAAAATTGAGGTAAGGTATTTTTCCCCAATTTCCTTTCATTAAGGCATAATGTAATGTTATGCACCATATTTATTTAATATGGTGCATGTACAACCCATTTTAAATTTTATATTATGAATCTATCATACATCATTGTATTTTAGGTTTCAATATTTATTTTATTATAGAGGATTTGACTTGAATTTTGAAAAGTATTAAGTGCTTAATAACTCAATATATTCTCATTGGGTTATATTACTTCTCAATTGTAATTGATATTATAATATTATGTCTGTAATTTCATTTGAAATTTTTTATTTTTTATTTCCGCATTTTTCTATGTATATAAACATTATACACCTAATAAATCAAATTATTCGATCGATAATTTATTTTTTATTAAAAATATGGGATCCACCCCTATCAAACCGTAAAATCTATGGTGGTATAAAATGGTGAAGTCTAATGGAATCCCCTTGAACAAAATTAATATAATCCACAAGCATGGAGCCAAGAATGGAATAAACAATAATGATATCTTGAGAGTTACACCATCTTGAGAGGGCATCCTCAGCCTATTTTGCCTCTCTTTTGACATGTCACACCGAACAACCCTGATTGATCTCCACAGAGATTCTACGAATCATATACGTCAGCTGCCAAGGATTAGTTGAATTGACATGAATCACCCGAACCAATGTTTTGCAGTCCGATTCAACCTCTGAGAATATGAACCCACATATTATTATGTTTTTTATATACTTAAAATTTGAAATTTCATAGAATGAATCTATTTATATTCATGGTACCTAATGTTTCATTTGATGTCATCTCATTCATGGGGGTTATGATTCAAATATAACGAAATAGGAAAGGGTTAATACATCAATATAATTTTAATCATGATTGGCTATTTTTGAATTTACATTGAATGTTGTTATTTTAACATTTTATAATAATACCATTTCATTTTATTATCCTCTATTTATTCATTAAATTCTCAAATAATATTACGATTTCCTCTCCTTCGTACTTAAAATGATTGAGAAAAATGTTTTTAAGAAAATATAACTTTTTATTTCTTTTAGGATGAAATAACGTTTTCTTCCATATTAGTGGTTTTAAATGTATTTTGAAAAATGTTTTCAATTTTATCACATGATTATTTTATAAATATTCCACCCATTATTGTATTTTTATAAAAAATCATAAAGGGAATCATCCTGTTATTTTCCAAACAAGGTACCTTTTGAATTTTATTACAAAAATGTGAAATAAATAGTTATTTTAACATACATAGAAAGAATGGATGTCTCCTATAATAATGATTACTAATTTCATTAATTAATACATTACATGTTTAAAATAATTTTTTCTAATAATTATTCTTGAAAAAAACTATGATATTTTCCATGTGAAAAGGGTATTTTTCTCAATTTTTTGACGATATTCTTATTGTATTTCAACTCATCAAAAACAATAACCCTTTATTTTATATATACGAATTTCAGAATGTTTTGAAATAATACCCTACTTGTTCCTTCCTTATGTGGTTTATGATTAGTTTGAAATAATAATTTATTAACTTTCACTTTCTTAATTAATTTTGTGATTTTTAACCCTCCATTTAAATATTCACTTTCTTGTGGTCATTTTTTATTGGAAATTACATATATCTTAGATAATAATATTCCTGATATCTTGGATGTGATTATTTATTAAACCTTTTATCAATTTTACATATTATGTTTTAATATGGACGTTATTTGATTGAATATAAAATATATTGATAAAAATGTATTCTTTATTTGATTCAGACAGTTATGAATAAAGATTATTTTTTATTAATTGAATAAATAATTCAATATGTGAGCATTTATTTAGAAATATAATGATTGGTTGGGCGTAGAATTATATTGAACCTCTATATATTGATGGGTCTGATGAGAAATATTAGTAATATATCATTAAATAGTTCTCTTGAGGATATATACCCATTGATTAAACTATCCGAGAACAAGGTCTTGATGGTATATATATATTGATGTTTTAAATCATGATCTCAAATGTTATGCATTTATATTATTTTGATTTTTATTATTATTAACCATGAGATTACATAAATTATATTATTAATAGATTTTCTTCAACATCATGTGATTATTTACATGGAATTATTTGATCCTCATTTATTCATTCAATATTATTATTCATGCTTAATTTATTGATTAAATTAAAATTGTTTTTAGTTTATAAAATTTCCATATTTATGAAACCTTGTTGATCCCTGATATATTTTATTATACCTAACCCTTACTGAGGATTTGAGATCTCTATTGTTTCATTTCTCTTCCCCATGATATGAAGGAGGAATAATTTTATGAGTTAAAGGCTGAAACATGCTTTCTTTCACTAAATTGTAAACAATTTATTCTAATGTAATGAATGAGTAAAGTATGTTTCTATTTTTACTAATACTATTATACTATTCATTTAATTATGATGTAATCTATTATTTTCAGTACTAATGCAATAAAGTGACTACCAACTCAGGAATCCTAGGGTTAGAGTCTTAACAAAAAGTATCCAAGGGGAGACAGAATATGAAACATATCATCATTAGTCATATCATATACTAATATAGACCACAAATATCATCTCTATAATATATAACATTAATATTTCATGGATATATAGTGTGGATATGTGACTTACATTCATAATTACACCCCTCCAAGCCACTGAGCCACATTGTGAAATGAGAAAAAGAAATAGCACATCCATGAGTCACCACCTCCTGATAGTCCTAAACCTGAACAAGATGTTACTCAAACATTGTATCGACATCAATTTGAAGAAAACCACACTAAATTTCATAGTAATCACTATGAATATATTAATGTTGTTTGGATACATGGAAGATGTTATAGATTCGGTTCATCTATGGAATAATTGTTAACCAATACAAAACCTTTCTAACATGAATTAACAACTCCATGAACCTAATAAACTACAGATAAAATTTATAGTACTAAACTATATTATACACTAAAAGAGGTTGACTTAGTAGTTTACTTTTATTATTCATTTTTCAATTAATTAAACCCCTTAAACATGTAATGCTTATCAATACTATTAATAATATCTCACAGTGTCACCTAGTTTGTAGAAATAATAATAGAGAGAAAAAACACTATATTTTTTTATTTTTATACTATGACATACTCATTGAGATTTTGGTTAGGTTCCCCAAAATAGATTATATACTACGTCCAAAATTTATTATAGTTTTGATTGGTTAGACACCCTGACTACAATTTCCTAGATATTAGTTGCACACCCCAACTGAACTCTCGTCTTCATAGGCTGGTTAGACACCATGGTCATAGATTCCATTTACATCTCTGGATAGAATGATATTAAGATCTATGACATCTCCTTGTTTCTCTAACTAAAGTATATCATTCACCATGAGATTACTAGATCAACTCAAAAACTCATATAAACATATTAAAAAACATCAATAATGTTTGATCACGTTCGTTAGTATTTCTCAAAAACATTTTATATTCATAGAATTTTTAATTGATCCCCAATACTATGAAATAATTATGAAGGTTCTCTTTATATTAATTAACTTACCTACATTATTTAATTGATGATATTATTTTATACATGACAGAACATGAAAAAATTCATTGGAATGTGTTCCTAAATTCAAAATGAAAGTATTTATAACCATAAGTTTACGTTATTCAAGTACACTACATGAATGTATGATTTAATTCATCGTTCGTTATATCTAAATAAACACTTCCACATAACCATTTTATTACTGTATTATTTTATGTACATTTCTACTTTTTCTCAGAAGTTCTCAAGCTTCCCCATATTCTTATATAAGTATCAACAGTTATTAATTTTTAAGAATTACAATACCCCAATTCATAACTAAGAACTTTCTAGTGGCTCATCCAAAACAGTTTACATAACAATGAGTTTATACAAATATTTTATCTTATAATTGCATGCCTTTATGGTGACTTGAGCCTCAAAAAACTAGTTATCTTTGGTTTTAATTTCTTATATAGAATGGATTGGAAATCATATTCTTTTTTAATATTTAATATATAGTGTATTCTCAATACCTTTATGGTATCTAGAAGTGATTCGCTATATTTTATTACTTAATGATGCATATTTCCTTTAAATAAACAAGAAAAGTGGTCTATGTATTCTTTATGCATGCCCTTGCGCAAGTTGCCTCAAATTTCACGCAAGTGTGTACAAGCATAGCATACATTTTTCATCTTCATGTAGTTGTATAGGATCGTTGTGTTCTTCTCCAATAGTTGAAAAAAAAATCATGTTCGAGGTTTTCTTCAACATGTGGTTTATTTCATGACATCTACTTCACATGCCAAACAGAAACATATTGATTCATTTCTCTAATAGAAAACATGGATTTTCTGAATAAATGAATGGAAGTAACCATAATATTGGCCTCAGTCCCTCAGTATTTATATATGTGTACTCTCCCATAGCATTGATTTTCATAATGCCTCTAATATCCTCCTCCAAATATAAGTCAATTTATATTTCTAATGGTTATTAGACCTTGGATAGTTCTCTTATTATTCCAATGGTGAATATTAATGTATTATTTTATCACATATGAAGAACCTTACCTTGGGGTAAATCTCATGTTTCTAATAGAGTAAACATGTGTCTCATTATATTAGAAAAGTGACCTTGTTCATGCTTTGAAAATAATATTTTCAAAATGTAACTCCCTTTGAAAACTAATTGTATCATCAGATTTGATTTGATTAATGAAATAACTCATTTAGTGCATTAATAATGGTTTATTGTATCATCATATAAAAATATAAACCAATTGAGAATGAATTGATGGTGAAAGTCAAAAATTTTAAAAAAATGTTCTAAAAAACCATTGATTGGTCAAGGAAAAATAATATCATCCACCATAATCAAATAGATTTTGTAAAATGGAAGGAACATATTATATTCTCCATGAAATTTTTTAACAAATGAGTAATGTAGAAAATAATGAAATTATACCCCATAAAACATTCTTGCATCATCCCCCACTTCATAAGTGATCCTACTCCTTTAGGGGCTAAGTTGAGAATATATGAGTTTTCTCTAAGTCTCTACTGGAACCACCCCATCCTCATAGCTCCTCCAAATTTCCACCCTACAAAACTACACCATGTGGTCGTGAACTCCATCATTCATATCCTTGGACCTCCTATAATAATTTTCTCCCAATCTATGGTTTTCTCTCATGTGGTCAAGCTTTCTGCCACATGAATTTGGGTTGGTTCCCCTTAGGATGTTGTGGTTGAACATATTTTTTTTGATTAATTGAAAATGAAAAATACATAGAATAATCAAAGTAAATTAAATGAAACATAATGTTATTAGAAAGTAATATTCTTAATAATTCATATTCAAAAATAGTATTTTGTATGGTCATTACAATTCTTTTATAAACAATGTGTCTTCTAATTACACAAGCATGTTGTAATAAAATCATCTTCAGAATTAGTGACACATGTTCTTGGAATTATGAACAGTGAAACAATCATGATAATTAATTTTTTGATACTTTATGAATCATGAAATCCAATGCCACATCATCTCATATTTTTTGAACACGAATACTTAAACCCAGTAGCCTCAATTTGTGCCTATTGCATTAATCATGAAATGAGATCAGTCAATTTATACACTTACATGGATCCATACTAAACATATAAGAATTAAAAAATACCCATTTAAAAAACCTTATACATTGAAATTATAATATAATGAAAAAAATAGGATATTCATTATTCTTTTAACATGGGTGGCTCTTCAACCTCCCTTATTAAAGTTTTTTCCAGTAATGGTTCTCTTTATGAAGTAAATGTTCTAAAATCCCTTATTGATAATAAATGAAAAGGCACAATAGTGGTCTTCACACCACATCAATCATCGTAACATGTTAATGTGGAATCCTCTTATCCTATATTTATTTAAATCCTTATCCATATCCACTTTTGGGATAAGGATGGAAACATGTGTTATTCATTTTAAATGTCATCAATCTAGAAAACTCTATGTATATGAGGGGAAATACTTTTTAGTGAAAAAAGAGTACATAACCAAGTTGATAATTGTTTTCGAAAAAGTTTTCTACATGTGATTCCAAACTCAGATAACCTACTACTTCATGTTTTGGGGTTTATTGAGAGATATATATCAAGAAATATATTGTATCCTACACATTTCTTAACAAGTATATCAAAAATATCATCACAAAAAATATATATCTCCCCCTTTAAAGCTTTATATAAACTCCCCATTTATAATAACTGTCAATTTATTTAGAGTATAGATGTGGGGGTGACATCATACATCATCTTCCAATTTTACAAATGTATTTATAAGATCTATATACATTTTTAGTGGATATTTAACAGTTCTATCTAATCAATACTCCTCATCAATGGATACACATATCTCCTTTAATTCAATGAATGTTAGTACAATCGCATATATACATATGAATAATGGGAGACCATTTTTTTCTTAATAAGTGGAACTTGACCTCAAATTTTCCACTCCCCCTTATCAATTCATTTTTAATATTCATTTTATATTATGAAGTATGTTTCTTCTAGTTCCCACACTTCACAACATTCATGCTAACATCCATATTATGAACAACTTCCTCATGTGGATAATTGTTGTCCATATCAGATGTCAAAGCGGTTTATTTTCCATTTTCATCCATCACACTTTGGATACTCTCATCTTGTGCTTGTAATATAGATATAAAATTCCTCATCTGATGCCCTGATTTTCCAAATCGTTCACATAGGCTATTTTGAATCTATATGTCACAACATATTGAAGATTCTTTGTGAAATTTAATATAATTATTTATGGAAAAATCACATGAAATATAGATTTTTTAATTGTAATAACTGGTTTTCATTATCATTAGTATCAATTTCATATTCCTATAATCTATTGTTCATACAAACTAGTGTGTCTAGATATCTATTAATTATTTCTTGACATACTTTAGTTCATTTTGATTCTTATATATCCTTATAAAAGTATTAATAATTCCTTACACATCATTTTATCTTTCTGAATTTTATTCCCTTTAATATTGTAGGGAATCTCCCCTGGAAGTCTAGTCCTGAATTTCATAACTTTTGTACCCTTCAATTCATATTCACCACAAATTTCATAAAAGTATTCTCACATGTTTTCTGTTGATAGATTTGGGGGAATTTTGGTTACTAGATTCTTTATTTTGGAACATATTCTCATATTATCACCATATTTCCCCTTGATCCATGGATTAATTTTAGTAATTATATGATATAATAGTATGAGTAGTATTTTGGAACACACCTTCCACAGAACGAATCAAAAAATTTGATCCTAGATCTACCACCTGGATAAGTAATCTATCAAAACTCTTATTGATTATATAATTATTCAAATTATGCGTTCTTTTTCATAGGGGAATAGATTTTATTAGAATATTTCTATCTCATTTTTGTGTATGATAATCCCTTATATATATTTTTTTCAATGTAAGTTCAAATATATTTTTTCACCTACCATATTAAAAATAAAAATTTACTTTCCAAAAAATCCAATCCGTATTTAGAATTCTTTGTTAGACCCTTCATCTCACTAACATTGTATGATTATTCTTTAACCTCGATAGAGTTATTAAAGTCTTCTATGAATTTCTTTTGATAATTTTGAACAGTTAAAAAAATTGATTATGTCTCAACTAGTTCTAATTCCCTTCAACTACCTTCTCCATAAGACCACTAATAATTCATTCTTATACAGATTCATTAATATTATTATTCTAGATCATATCAACATAATATTATACATTCATGATAACTTCTTTATTTTCATATATATCATTATTATAATCCTTCAATTATGTCTTATTTAGTTTCAAAGTTATATATTCTTTTCAATAAATGCTTTGAACTCACCTTTCATGTAATATTCCAGCTCTTTCATTTATTTTCCATCACAATAACTTCTTGATGAATCATATCCTTCTTCAAAATCAGAAATAATTTTAACCTCACAATCAGAATTGATACAGGATTTTCAATATAATTTTTCATGTTTTCTCCTTAAATTTATTCTGATGTTATTGGAATAATTCATTTTTAACTTTTCATTTCCCTTTATTCTAAATTTCTCATCTTATTCATCATATTTAGATTCTATGTAAATATTATTATATAATTTATAGAAATTATTTCAAATCCATCATAATTCCATAAATTTTATAATTTTTACCTTTTCCTCCCCAATTATCCTTTTTGAATTCTCTTGATATAAGGGAAATGATTCCACTAAGATCATAATGTCCTTTATAAACTGAGTCAATTGATTCAATAACCTTTTATCCCATGATTTTATATTTTCTCATAGATTCAATGGAAATTTCATTCTTTTTCATCTTCATGAATTTTGTTCCTTTACCCATATCATAAAAAATAACAACATTATGTTACTAGTATATTCTACATTATTTTGTTTATTCCAGGGAAGATAATTTTGGATCAAACCAATATTAAAAATTCCACATCATTTTTTAATAGTTATAGAGTCATCCAGCATGTCACTGAGTCCCCAAATATAACTGACTATCACATTACCCTGGTTTAATAGTCATCAATATTTTCTTCTCCTAGCATTTTTATGTTCTAAAAATAGCTCCTCCAAACATGTAGTTTTGCTTCGTTGACTTTGACTATACCTTTATATCTATATCTCAATCTATCAAAGACCTCCTTGGATGAATAGGGACCCAAGACCTTTTTGTAATAATATCTTTATAGTGAAATAAGATTATATTTTCTTTATTTCCACCAAATTAATATTTATCTTATCAGATTAGCCATAGAAGAATCTTCGATAATGCCTAGAAACCTGAATATTGTAGTATCTCTCACAACTTGAGCAATATATAAAATGTATTGTTGAATCTTATTTATCTAACTAGTATAATTCTTCCCATAAATGTAGGAACACCTAGACTCTTTATTATGTTAATATTATCCATTTCATATAATTATTCAAGGATATTTTCAAGGTAACTTGGCTCCAATACATCCTTTTTAGACCTAGGATGGATTGCCCACTAATATGGTGTTGAATTATTATTTTTTATTTATGAATTATTTTCGTTTTATTCAACCCCTCGAACATGTTTTGGATTTTGATATTCTAAATCTTGTTTCACATGCACACCTAATATATAAAAATTAAAAGAGAGAGAACACCACATGATATTTTTAATGTTTAGTACTAAGTCTCACACTTTCCATGTTAGTTAGGAACCCCAAATTGTGTTCTCTACTATATCCATAGGTGATTACATCAGTATTTATTTAGACACCCCAACTATAATTCCTCAAAAAATGGATCAACACCCCAATTGAAATATATATTTAAGTGGCTAGTTAAAAAAAACCATCAAAAAATCATTTCTCGTGTTTTCATCCAACGAAATTATGATAAAATTATAATAAGATTTTATTTTACGCCACTTGAAGTAGATATTCCATTATGATATTTCATGATCAATTGGCTTTCTCATTTATACATACCCGTGATTGTAAACTGTTATTGATCTAGTCTTCTAGTCTTCCGAAAAAATTATTTATATTTATTGAATGATTAGTTTTTTTTAATAGTTTCAACTACTCGAGAATATATGTTCTTATTATATTAATGAATCTCTTAACCTTGGAATATTCATGATATTAATTTGTACAATATTGAACTTTTATAAACTAAGTGAATATTTTTTTATTTATCTATTAAATCAATTATTATCCAAAATTCAATTTATTCAAATTCACTTTAGTCATGCATGATGTAATTCATGGTTCATGATATATGAATAAACCCTTCCACGTAACCATTTTATTACCATTGTTATTTTATATGTATTACAAGTTATATCTAACAAGTTTTTAATATTCATCATATTAATTTTTGAGTATCAAAACTTGTTCCTTATAAGGAATCACAATGTCTAAAGGAATTAAAAATATTATTTTTATAAAATTATATATTATAGTGTTTCATTCAATAGGTGTTTACAAGTGCGAGTTTTTACAATGTTTTACTCCAGTGTGATTCCTAACTTCACTCTAATTTCTAACAATGAAAAAAAAATCTATTACATTCTATTTCTTCATGTAGATGGATTAAAAAACCTATTTTTTTAGACTATTGAGTACTTATCATATCATTACTGCCTTTTTTAATTCAAAAATTTTATTACATAACCTCAGTACTTTGATATTCCTATTTACATTACACAAACGGGGAAAGTGTGTTTCTTATTAATTAATAAATTCATGGAATGAGATCCCTCATGGTTTATGAAAGTGTTTAAATGGATGGGATATCTCTACTTATTCTTATACCTTGGAAGTATTGTGGGTTTCTTATCATTCATGTGAACAAAGAACATGGGTGATCTTCTGCGTTTATGAATGGTTTCATGAAGAATCATTTCCATTCCATATAAAAAAATACAGATTCTCTATTTCAAGATAAAGAAGAGCTTACAGAAAAAAATAATTAAATGAAATGAACCATCTTCTTTGCTTCAGTCCCAAAATATTTATAAAAGTTTCCTCTCTTATAGATTGGATTTTCATGCCCCCTAAAATATCTGGTTTAAATGTTGAGTTATTGTATATTTTTAAAGAACAAATGATCCCTGGTTATTCTCACATTATTCAAACTCTAAATATTAGGTCTTTTATTAAACACATATAAATAACATTATTTTTTTATTAAACTAATGTACATGTGAAAATAATAACGTGGTTCATAATTTTTGAAATTATTACGTTATCATTCTTTGAAATCATGAATATAACATTATAACTCAAATTTTATATTGATTGTATCACCTTTTTTGTTAAGAGAAATTCATAAAATAATTAAAAACAGGCATGAAGGTGTTTGGACTCATCATCTCAAAATCATGACCATTTGATATTGGATTAATGATAGTATTCATAGAACGGAAAACATCCATTATACAGAAAACATGTGATAGGATAAGGAAGAAGATGATCACATTAAACTATTGAATGGATTAGATCAAATGGATTGAATTTTAGATGATATATGTGTAACATTTAAACACATGAACTGTGTAGATTGAAAAGAAACCATCCCACATTAAACTTCTCTATAGACACCCATCAATTTAAAATCAATTTTACCCATTTAGGGGGATCCTTTTTTGAGTATCTAATCCCACTCTAGGATTCTTCTAGAAACACACTATACCAGAACATCCTTTTCACTACCACCGTGAGACGTGACCCCATTTTCTCATATGATCCTTATTTCATTCCCATAAGCCTCCTACCACCATGACCTCATATGCTTAGGTTTTCTACCATGTAGTTAACTATTATACCACCTACAATTGAAATATATCTCCATGTGTGGTTTTGAATGGACATTTTTTTAAACAAATAAACGAAAACTCAAATATACTTAGTAAAAAATAACTAAATTACTAGAAACTTAAGGTTATTACCATGTAATATAATCAATAATTTATCATAAAAGATAGTATTATTCATGGTCTTAAAAATTATTCCACAAAAATTGTCTCTTATAACTTCTCAATATTATTGTAAACACTGTTCCTACATCAAAATATGTGAGAAATGTTCTCGGAATTAATAACGGTCCTACAATAATCTAAATTAAAATAGATATACCTTTTCAATAATGACATCCAATTCCACATTTTCTTGAAAGTTCCAAACATGAATACTTAAAGCTAGTTGTCTCATGTTTTACCTTTTCTTAATCCTAGAAGCACCTTAATAAATTTATAGAATTTCAATAATCTATAAAAATACTATATTTTTCAAAAATTCATCATTTAAGATATCTTCAATCATTATATGTTTGATATAATGATAATGAATAAAACTATAATTCTTATTTTCACATGGGGGCTTAACAGAATGTTTCCTCCCACATCCGAACCTCCTGTAACCCGAATGAGAATATACTATGAAGAATATATGTTCCAAAATAGGATACACTTGAGTCCTCCTCAAAATGATTTTCATGGGACATATAGAAATCCTAAGAAGCCTTAATTTTCTCATGAATCACATACACCTTTTCTTTTTTTCATTGCACCAATTATGAAATGATAATTGTTGTTTCCCCAATCATAGTGAAACATAATGGATATATGAAAGGTTACTAATACAATAATTCAAAAAATGTTATTAAAATGATTGGGTGATAGCTTATTTTATAAGAAAAAAAATTCCAAAGTTATGTGCCTCACCCACAAACCTATAATGTCTATAAGACGAACATGCAATTTTAATTCTATGTTCTGGATAGTCGAATCTATCTAACTATCATTAAATGGATGTAAAAAAATGTCTTAAAATAGATAATATCCAACTTCACATTTGATAACTCTACATATAGGGTAATTGGACTGGATATCACAATTTAAAGTATTCATTTTCAATACCCTATGGATCCCCACCACCTAATCCTAATATTACCTTCATTAAACATCATCTATTCTTGTCACCTTCATCACCAAGAAGTGACCTAAAATTTTCCAATTGGATATAATAAAAAAATAAAATCATACCCCTATGATATTATAGGAAACATCAGATGAAACACATCAAGATTTCATCCCACTTCTACGGAGTAACAAAAATAAGTTGGAGAAAACCACTAGCAACATGACTCTCTGTTCTCAACTTTTGGAAGACACCACGTAGAGATACAATCATAAAAAATTGATATTTTAATCCCTGTACACCAAAACTAACCTATGAAGGCACGATACATCCTATCACAACTTCATCTTACCTTTGAGGTTGAATAGTGGAACTCATAGATAAGGACTTTACACATTTGCAAAGAAACAAATGCATCTTAAGGAACAACATAATAATCTAATCATCCTTCGACCATACCATAAAGAAACCACCACAAAATTCAATCCCTAAAATCCTCAACCATAGAATCTACTAACTACGATTTCTCTACCCACATCTCCAAATACATTAACACAATCTTCTAATAGAGACACATTCTACCATCAAATTCTTCCACATCTATATATATCATAGAGATATCCTATATCACTATCCAGGAATCACCAAACACACACACAACAACCCAAAATGACTTCCTACTCAGCGCACCAACAACAAAATTCCATTTACTCAGTGTATAATAAATATAAAATTCATGATCCTATAAAAACTCAATCCAAAATAACTATTGAAATTTAAAATTGTAATAGAAAACAATATACCACAAAACCTCCTGTTTTTAAAGACCACTAACCATTCACTAATGAGGTAATTCCACCAATAAATCATATAAAAACTATAGAGAGATCTAGATCATGTGTAGTATAGTAAAATTTATGAGGTTGTAACTGAAATGGACCATAAGAGATGAATAATAAATTATATATTACATTAAAACCCAATCCAATATGGGAGGCCTCCCAAAAAACCCCAAAAAAGAAATACCTCCTATGGAAAATGAATAACCATAGTACTAAACAATTTATTCTACAAATACTCAAAAATATAATGGGACTTATCAGTCCACACAGAATATTCATTCTTCTAGAATAACTATATTCAAGAAGGAATAATCAGAGAATGAATAGGAATGAACCTCCTGTAATAGTTTTTAAACCCAAAAAACTCTTCACCTCTACAACACTCTTGGGGGATACCCAGCAAATAAACACCTCAATTTTTTAAGATGCACTACTAATAAATTATTATACAGAACATGTAAAAAAAATATACATCATGATCTATAAAAAACAATTTAAGAACATCCCAAATATATGAAGACACTAAAGAATCCCCAAATCATCTCTTAGATTCTATGAATGATCCTTATTTAACTAAGAAAATAGAAAAATGAAATATTTAAAATCTAACAATAATTGATCAAGAAATTTATTGAAAACTTATTCTTAATGGCCTTGGAATATAGTGTCAGAATTCATTACACCAAATTACATAACTATGGACATAGAATTCCGATAACATAATCTGATCATAGACTTCTAGATATCTTCATCCTTCAGAAACATCTAATGATATCTAGGGAATAAATCGATATTCAAGAACCATATAGATCCCCTTAGTTGACCAAATCCATCATCAATATATAGAATATTGTAAAATTTACACACTATCACCTATTTAATGGGATGATAATTGATACATAGTCATAGGTTGTTATCCCCCTTTAAAAATACAACAAGAGCACCACAAGATGAAACAATGTGGTAAATAAAACCTCTCTTTATAAGGTATTTAATCTGAATCCATTTCCCCCTAACAAAACAAGATCTATAATATATAGGTAAATAATTACCATATTGAAATTAAAATTAATATTATTCTCAAACTCGATCTCATACTGATGGGTTAATGAAAAATACTCTTCAATAAATAAATTAGAGATCTCTTCTATAACCCTTGGAAACACCACAAGATGAGGTTACACTAAGCCCATCATTTTCATGACTATCATAGAAGATAAATAATACACATTTCTTTGACTCATATAATTATGTTTCTCACCAATAAACATGAAACAATCCCTATTCACATCATAGAATATTACCCTCCTCCAAAATCAATAAATAATATCTTATACCGAAATCATATATTCCATGATTTGGATTATGGAATACAGTTATACTCATAAACATATAAAATCACTCAAAGAGTGATACTACCCCAGTATCAACTCACAATATCAATAAAAATAATATAAGATAATTTTAATTTATCTATCACAATCGATTACAAGGGAATTGGAATCCTCAATAACTCATTTTCAAGAGCCTGAACTATAGTGGATGAAGTAAAGAATCATGTTCCTCCTAAATGAATAAAACATATACCATTAGGTAGAATATAAGAAGATAATACCATGTGTGATGTGAATATATCCTAGTATAGGAAATGATAGGGCATGAATATGATAATTTCAAAAACCAAAGCCAATCTTTACCAAATAGAGAACACCTTTATAGGGTTGTAATAATATTTTTTCTTGAGGAAGAGGGGAAACATAGGGTTTTCCTCTAAAAATATTTTCCCATATATGTCAGTCGTATCTTGGAGAACCCTGTTATTACTACTACCATAAAGAATAATACTATAATGAATAAACTAGGATAGGGATTATAGTTCTATTTTTATTACTAGTAAAGTTTTTGAACTATTGTTTTAAGGTCTATTACCGCTAAATGAATAAAAACACATGATCTCCTACAATGAATTTTATAAAAATATGCACCATTTAAATTCGATAAAGAATGCTATAACTCACATCCTAATATCCATTAAATCATATAAATAGAATATTTAGAACCACTATCCATGCATTGACTTCAAAAATATAACATAACACTCCCCTGCCACAATGCTTTGGTCTTAGGTACCATCCACAAAATGACCTCTACCCAAAATATAAAGACATGATATGTTAGTTGCATGAATTAGATGAATGGTTGTTGGATATTTTTTCATTAAAAATCCTTGAAATACTTTTCTTGATCCTTCTTCAAACAATTCACCATTTTAGTAAATGAAATAATCTCATCCTAAAATTGAATTCAGTACATTTCCCACACAACATTTGACTCATCATTCATCTATAGGAATAAAAACTAACACTATTTAGAATCACCACATGTCATACTGACTATAAAAACAATCTATTATTCCATTTTATAATGGATCAATCTTATAAAAATCTACAAATCCTCTAAATAATCCACGACCTCTTGATCTAGAACTCATAATTTATAATTCTATTGACAATGGTGTAGAAACACTTGATGTGACTTCCTATAAGAATCATTATTTCCTTCTTCGAAACTAGAGTGATATTCATGTATATCTTTTTAGACAAGATATTTCATCCTAGATTCACAGCCATAAACAATAAAATATCCAGTAATCTATAAAACAATAAAATAGAATACTTAAAATTAAATCATTTAGATTCATGTTATTTACCATCATCTATCCAATTAAATCATAGAAGAAAAAAATCATTATAAATGGCCATCACCAAGGTCTCTTCCATACAACCATGATTACCACACATAGTACATTTAGTGAACATATGGTTCATGAATCGGATAATAAGATTCCTTGAAATCCCATTTTCTAGATATTTTCCCTTATTACATCATGTACTGAGATAAACTGATAATGTTTCTCTACCAATTCATGATGTCCTCACCAATACCTACTTATAAACATCATAATATATCTCAACTAAATGATCTGATACGAATATTTCTAGACCCATTTACATTCACCACTCATGTACTAGAAGTGAAAATTAGAGTGACCCCTAAGGCCAACCTGTAATAGGATGTGGGTAGTCATAAATCAGCAAGGGTATAAAAATAAATGAACTAGGAGGAATTACCCTAAATATATCCTCTTAAATTTTGAATATCCCATAAAAAATCCATAACATTAATTGATAAATAAAAATACAACCCAAAATTTAATTCAATGTTGAAATAAAAGAGATAACCAAGAAAAACACTTTGGAAGCAACCGTGACAACTATTAGCTTCTGAATAACCATTGTAAGATAGTTATTCCAATAACAATTATCGACGATATTCTATTAACATGGAACAAAATTTTACAAGTGTGTGTGAGTTTCAAAATTTATGTGTACTCGGTACAATCCTACTAAAAACCTATCGTGTAAATATAGAAACACATTACTAAATCCTAGTGAATAAATATAGAAATCAACTCGTTTTCTAATTCTAGTGAACTATATTCCAACAACAAAAGGTATCCCTTGACAAGTAACACATTAAAATAGGAAACATAATATCAAATTCCTGTGTATAAATAATATATCATGTATCCACCTTCCCACTATACTAGTCCCCCTCACACCAACATCTTATGTCTTGGTTCCTAAATACCCTTTATAGGTTATCCTACCAATCCTGGAAACCATTCATAGCCAAATCATCGTAATGTATTATTCCCTTTTCTACCCATAAAAATAAAAATTCTATCACAACCTAAGACCATGTATTAAAATCAAAATCATTCACACCCAATGTAATAATAAAATATAAAACAATCCATTATAACATGTGCATATCTACTATTGTAATTACCATAGCCATTATAATGAAGATACCTGAATATTATACACCCATAATCTAAAACAACACATTTATAAATTTATGGTAAAAATGATTGCCATCAAATCCTCTTTGAGAATATACCCTAGGAAAAAATCCATCACATCTTGGAATTCCATATATACTTTATTTCCTATAGCAGAGAGATTTCATATAGAGTGTATTCATCCATCTAAATTTTTTATATCATATATAGTGAAAACATTATCCTATACCCAAGGACTATATAGGAATTATATTCCACGCTAATTTTGGTGGTGGATGGTAAGAAGGAATATAACATAGTGATAGCATAACACGAAACTATTCTAAGTGAGATAATCTTACCCAAGACTTGAACTATAACTAACATCCCCCATGATAACCATATTACCACCACTTAGACTAGAAATCTACTACCATTCTAAGAATATTAACATCAAATTTCATATTTTTCAATTATTTAGTAATTTAATAAATTAAATTTACATTACGAAATCTCTTTAGTCATTTTAATTTATCCATTTAAAATAACAAAAGAAATACTAATCACTTTCATATTTCAGATTTTAATTCTAGATGTCCAACCCAAGTGGTTTGATCATCCATTCTGATCAATCCATTATTTAAAATTATTGTTACCTTACCATAATCAATACTTAGTCCCAATAATTAATAGATAATTAATATACCATTACATAATCATAATTATTCTGTGATAAAACCAAATACAATCTTGAGAGAGAGAGAGAGATAATGAGGGAGACCCAAAGTTAACAATCATTCCACAATAAGGGGAATTGTAAACACTGTAACCAATTACAACCAAAATAGGTAGTATTATCTCTTATACTATTCCAAATATTCCAACATCAATTCATCATAGTGATCAAGTGATACCTAAGACAGCTCTCTACATGTTCCAACCATCTGATCATCAGTTTCATCAATCCACTTCCACATCCACATAAAAAACACCCATAGTTAAATATCCAATCCAATAAGTTATATTAATTGAATCACAGTAAACTATTTTTCATCAATATATATACACATATGGAATCTAATCATATTTTCAATACAAAAAAGTCAAGTGTAAAACAATTTCATACCATTTAAATAATAAAATATTATATCAACCAAAGATAAGCTTTAAAAAACCCCAAAAATTTAATTCCAGAAAAAAAAATCCCTTTATCATATTGATTTAATAGATTCATTATGAGAATGTTTTAGTAGCAAGAGAACTAATAACCATTTGAAATAGCATCCAAAATCTACCATAGACATTCTCAAAGAAACACTTTTCAAGTTTAGAAGTTTTTAGAAGAATTAAAAACTCCATTCATGTGTATAATTGTTTATTATCTTCAAATTTAAATCATTACATAGTTATATTGGGTTTAATCATGTCAAATTAGCCAAGGAAAAATAATGATCATATTATTAAATTTTGAAGTATTTATAGAATAAAATTATTCATCTATCAAAATTACATTAAAATTATTATGTGATCAGATTTACCTTTTCAACATCTTTCTACTTATATATATCATTTTATTATCATCATTTGTAAAATTGCCCAATTTATTTGTATAATATTAGGTATGATAATCCCACATCAACACAAACAATAATTATGTGTCGCTAATAACATTCCTCGAAACAATAATTGTGGAATATTATATAATATTAGAGGAACAAGAAACCAATAACCTTAAAAATTCATGGAAACTATAATTAAACCTAACCCCAATAATCCAGAAACATCCATGCACAAACACTAACCAAAAATCAAGAAAAAACACACTAACATAACTTCTATAATGTAATTTAGTAACAAAAAAATACCAAATTGATGAATTATCCACCTTTTATTATGAGACACTATATCCCACAAATAAAGTGTTAAATATCTGTGGAGAACTGGATGGAAGGAACAAAATGTGTTTATGGGTAGGCCAGGGTTTATATGAAAGAATAAAGGAAAAACAATGGGGAACTAGAACATCTATTTATAGAGAATTTATATTGGGTATTTACTAAAATAGGGGGCCTCAACCAAAATCATTACTTATCTGGTAAAATATTGATTGAAACAACAAATCCTCAAAAAAAATATCCTCCCTCCTCCCATTGTGGATTTAAAATATTTAAATCAAACATAACCAACACCACAATGTGTTGTTATTTAATATGGTCATAGATCCATGAACCATGACTCCCTTCAAAAGACAACCTTCACATGTGGGAATTAATCTCACTATATAAAACATACCATTTCAATTAATATGGTGTGCATAACACATGATTATTATTTATATCAATCAATAATAACAAGACTCCACTATATATTAGCGTAGCCATATCCACAATAAAAACTATTTTCCCATCCCAATTTCCCATAAGTACATTATATAAGTACCATTCCCAAAAATTAGCTACCCCCATAGTCATTTTCTATCATATACGGAAATATAATAGGATACCCCTACTCCACATGACACAATTCCCTCAGTCACCCGATATGTTATCCTAGGGTATCCAAGAACCATTATGGTTAGCTCCTATAGTCACTTCTCCAAAAAAACTTTATGAAAGCCTATACTACAACAACTCTCATAGGCATTTTAGACCCCAAAGGATAAAAAATAATCTATAAACCATTAAAATACATCCAAAATATCCCTCAATTCCTTAAATACAAAAAAAATACAATGAAATAAATTCATAAAAACTAGGACCTCACAATTATTATCACAAATCTTTCGTCTTTGGGTTCTCTAACATCTTTTTTATCAAAATATATTTATTAATAATGTTTCATTCCTTTTAATGAATCATATTTAACATATTCAAATTTATTTATATATAATCACACGTATAATTTACTTTTACATGTTGATTGATCAACTCATATAACATTACTATGATTTTAGGGGTATCTTCTCTCAACCATTAGCATTTGGATTTTATCTATTTATCTGAGCTTCACTCAAATCTTTTTTATATATTTTATAAAAAATTGAAATATTCATTTTCATAATTATATTTTTTTTGGGATTTACATAGCCTATATTTTTAATCTCAAAGATTTATTCCTACGTGAATCCTTATAATGTTAGTAGGGGTACTTTGAAACCCAAAAATTTTATTTGGGTTTATCATATCTACATTTATCGCTTTCCAATTATTCTTTTTAAAATACATTCAAATAATTATATAGTATTATTTACCTTTATTAATTAATTGTATATTTGTGTTTATAACATTTTTTAATTAATTCTTTGTCATTTATATGAATATTTGTAACAATTTTATTCATTAAATATCTCTTTGATTTTTATTATTTTTATTCTTATGCTCTTCCAGTACAAAGATTTTTTTTAAAATATCACCATTTTATATCCACGATATTTATTTCCCTTACTCATTTATAAACCCATATGTTTATTATTTATCAAATCTCTTTATTAAATCACTATCAAACCTATTATTTTATCCTGGGTTTATGTTGAAAATTTATTCAAATTTTTTATTCTATGTGGAATACATGATCTTGATCATATTAAAATGTCAGAGGAAGGAATGAAATTATATAACCATCCAAATCATTAGTTAAACTATTGTATCTCATGATATCACAATTCATGAATAAGATTATTGATTTTTTTCAAATTATATTCAATAATATGTGTTCATATTTGTCATTCATGAACTTTCTAGTAGCTTTCTTTGCATTCTGTTTTTTCAGATTTTCTCATAATGTTATGGTATTTAAATTTTATCCATGTTCCATATTTGATGTATCCTTTAATTTATTTCCTTATGATTATGATAATTATCTTATTCTTATGTTATGATGATAATTATTACTCTCACCCATGTGATATATTAATTAAGGTATCATGTTCGTTCCCAATTCTACAATAAAAAATTGTAATTTTAACACACCCATTCTATTATATATATCCTTTTATTCTTACATGTTCAATGAATATATTCAAATAATATTAGAAGAAACTGAATAGTAATTTATATAATTTTTAATGATATAAATGTATTGTGGTTGTATAATCCTAATTTTACCAATACTGTAAGATTATTAATTTTTAGCATCATACGTTTATGTTTGTTTATCATATAAGATTTAATAATCACATATGAATGATTTGGGATAGTACAATAGATATTAGAGAAAGGTTTACTTGATTTGGAAATTATTTTTCATAAAATATAATCATGGTTAAAATTAGATAACTCGTAATTTGATACATGATAATTGATTTTTATATTTGAATAAGTTATTTAGCCATTATTTATTAATTTATATTTTGTTCAAAAAAAATATTCTATAGAAAACGATGAGAACAAACAACAATAAAAATTAAAATTACATTTTATATTTACTACATATTATGGAAATTTTAACTTAAATTCATTTCAAAACATTCCTTTAAATATTGTTTTGTTTCCATAACTATTGAATCACCTCACTAATATCAATAAGTAGAGATATTAGTGAAAACGCCTACTAGTTCAATCATTGCAACCCTTGTGTTAGACTCTTCCCTAATTAGTGTATAAGGTATTATTAGTCCTACAAGTCTCATAATCCTTCAGTTGGTAGAATTATATTCTCTACTGATCATGGATTTGATCATGTATATATCTCACATCAATTTTTCAGAAGTGAAATTTTCTTTTTATATCATTAAACATCACATAATCTTATAAAAATGAAATTAATGAAATAAATATATTTTATAAAATCCATCAAAATTATCTGCGTTGATACCCAATTAAGAATTATATATTTACAAAATGGTTGAGATAATGTAAATAATCGACCTTGTGGACATCTCTTTAGTAAGTGAATAAACCGGTGTATTCCCCTGAAGAATTTCCTAGTATTCCCCATGATCATATGGTATATTTGTCAAAAAACCTGATATCAACATTGAAACTATTATCCATTATTTTCTATAGGATAAAGAAAATATGAGTAGAAATGATACATAATAATATAATACAGATTTTCAATAATGGGTTCATAATTAACACTCCTCTCATTGGATGTTACAAAATCAGTTATTTATTTTTCTATTATAGAAAATTTTCTGACCTAGATCATCTCATTGGGGGATCTTTATAGTTATTCACTCACTAATTCAAATTCGCATATTATAATTCTTTAACTTATTTTATGAAAATAGTGTAAATATATAGGATAGAGAAAATCAAATTAATATCCTAACATGTAATGAAAAATAGAATGAGTTTATATAAAAACTGTTTTTTCCTTTTATTTGTTTCTTGGGTCCCATCATTATTAATTTCGGTTTTTTATATTCAATTTTATAATTCAATTATTAAATATCATTATTGAATTATTATCCTTTAATTATATTCTGTGAAATATTTCATGATTAAGAGAATTACTTTTCACACTAAACTCCACTGCATCCTATAATCAAGGTTATGACACACCTCAATCAGAAGAGTGTCATCTTCAAAGACCCATATCTCTCATATGTAATATTGAACAAGTAACCTAAATCATGTAATGAGTTCATATTAAATGTATTGGATAGATAGATATAAATTAAATAATGAAGATAAATTTTAGATTCATTTCATGGTGTACAATATTCAAAATCATACACTTGTATCTAATTTAACATAAAAATATTTGAATTATATAGAAATAAAGAACTGAATTAAAGAACACCACATATTTCCCCCAAGTCAAAGACTCTGGTCATTTACTCATTATTGAGTTTAAGAGATCACAATGGAAAAATTAGAATGAAATTAAAAGAGGTATAGAGAGATATAGTGTGTTTGTTTGTGTGTGTGTGAAAGGTAATCTGTAGTGAATCGCATTAAAAAATTTCTACGAATTACATAGAATAAGGAAAAATAATCAATCATCCCTTTTCCTAGTTGATAGATCACTCTAGTCTATCATAGAACCCAATAATTTATATGAAAATTATTTATCCCATGATACTTCATCCATTCAATCTAATGTATCTTCTTTTATCATTAGTCAACATTTACCTCTTTAAAATTATAGTTGGATGTGGGAGTTGTTAAATCTCTTAAGATATAGAGTATGTTGATAACCATGTATACTAAACCATTATCTGTCATAGAGAGATTACATATGGGGTAGCTCACCCTTCTCTGACCAGCTCCTATATAGTTGTCACTTAGCATATACCCATGGTTCTAGCCTCTATACCCTTATTTATTTCATCAAAAAGTATTCACTATGAATTTTTAGACCACCATTGTGCCATGAATATCCCTATAACGTATCCCCCAACTAATGTTTCTTCTTCATCAAGGCTATGGAATAGCCAGTAATATCATAGTCATATCTTTCCTCACCTACATTTTCATCTTTACTGTAATATATTTCAATATCCATTGTGAAACTCCCTCTCCATGATGTAGAAAAATTCACCATTGAGATCCTATGGATTAGTGGGGGTGGAAATGAGTATGGATTCTCATCAATTTATATATCCATCACATTGGATAGATCGAGGGCATATTATCAGGAATTGATTTATTCTAATTGATGTGGGTATCACCCAAATCACCAAAGGTTCTAAATTCCATCTACATCAATCTAAATTCTTGGAAGTGGTTCTTATCTTGATCTCAATATTTTCCGTCATAATTCATGGAGGTTCCCATTGAGTACATGAAGTGGTTCAATGATGAAAAATCCATCAGGCGATCGTGATGGAATTAAGGAAATATCTGAGCGGTATGGTGCTTGACTTCAACATGGAATGATAGTTTTTTCTTAAGATAGGAATATCATCCATGTAATTACATACTAAAAAGTAGTATGGCTTAGTTAATCACTTGAAAATAATAAATTACATGGAATTTTAGTCATTGAAGTGTGTTGTGGGGATGTGATACTTCTTACAAACACAGACAAAAACTTTATACACCCGTGATGACATGCCTGGTCCTGGTGAACATTGTCCCATCCTATGTACATGAAATGTGTGAGGATTCATCTTCATTCCATCATATTTTCATTCCTTTATCTTTTTAATTCTTTCTCGTATGGTACTTCTTGATAAATATAAGTGTCTTTTTGTCTGTATAATTAGTTCTAGGTGATTTGGCCACTTTTTTACATAATATGCTTAGTAAAATTTACTCCAACAAGTCATAAATAAAATATAATATAAAATTCAAAAATCTTATTTCAGTTAATCCATCTTAATTATTCAAAATCAATTTCCCATATTTAACAAAATCATTTAATTTCATGGTGATATTGAATAAATACATTTAAGTAATTTAAAAAAAATTATAAACAAATCAGGAAAAATGGGTGCATAAAATATACTCAAACATGACCTATTCTTTTCCTCGAGTATTAAATATAAATATGTCACGACCCTCCTTCACCCGAAAAAGGGAAAGGGTCAGAAAATTTCTAATCCCTTCTTTATTTAAGTTGAAGGAGAGATAATGACCCCCGAAACCCACCTTCTATAGGTCCCGGAGTGGCGACTAGCACCAAGGGTATGGAAATCACACACAAAGGGAAGGCATTAACCTTTTTGTTTGAATAGGATCAGGAGATTAGATGATAAAACCCAAAAACCCCAAAACTGAAAGAAAAGTAAGGCCAAAAGTAAACCATTCCCACATGAAAGTTCAAAATTAATAGATACATGGTACATGAAATCCAAAGTTAAAGTACCAAATGAAAGAAAAACGACAACATAAACTACCCCAAAGGTCCGCGCTAGTATGGTCCCACACGATCCCCGATGTCCTCCTAGAAACCTGAAAGCAGTTTTATATACATAGGGTGAGTATAAAAGTATACTCAGTAAGGAAAAACCAAAGACTCTCATGTACAAGTGGGGAGATGTACTAAAGTCTTGTGAGAAAGAGACGACCAAACACCTAACAAGAAAACTAACCACCCAGGCCCCGATAACGCACACTCCCCAAATAACGCAAGTCAAGTAATATATAATAAAATCACATCGATGTTTGGGTACCCCGCGCCACTTTCCTACTAGTTATTGAATTCATCCAACGCATCGAACCAATCCCACCATTCCCACCACAGTCCCACTGCGAAACCCGCGCGCACACACCTGGGCCTTATCCTCATGTAGTCCCACTACCAAACCCTGCCCGCAAACACCTGGTCCACAGCTGTCACACGAAACCACGCCTGAAACCACCTAGGCTAGAACAACCACTTCCACGCCCGAAGACACCTGGTCTAGAAGAACTACTTCCACACCCGAGGAAACCTGGGCCTCATCCCGAAGATACTTGGGAACCACCTGCCCGCACACACCTGGGCCAACCACCACACGACCCTACCTGAAGATTCTTGGGCTAAAAATGGACTTCCGACCATCACAGCCTGCCCGAAGATACTTGGGCTATCTGGGAAAGGGAGAAGAAAGGATCTAATAACCAGCCACTAATATAAGTGTTGGAAAAAACACCCTCCCCCGTGAAATTGGGGTCTTCGGCACTAAGTTCTCAACTAGGGTGGGCGCGAATAAGAAACACAAAAACTACAAGTATATGTATAGGTAGAAAGCACTCGCCCAGTTTAGGTTTTTTCTTCAGCCAGCTTAAGAACAAAAACCATACCATTTCCAAGTCACACCTCACACAAAACCAAAACCCATTTGTCCCATCCTTGTTTACGTTTTTAGTAATAATGTTTAAATAAAAAGGTTTCTGCACCTACCTGGGAAACTAGCAAGCATAAGCACAAGCCAAGGAAAGAGTGCAGTCAACATCATCATAAACATTCACACACAGTTCTCTTGTAAAGTCACAACCACAAAAGGGATAAGTGAGATCCCTCAGAGTAATGGAACCAAGGTAAACCCCAAGATACTACCCCATGTTCCCAAAATTCCAGGAGACGACGATTTCTCAACAACAAAGGATCCCACCCCAATTCGTGATATAGACAAAGTAACCACACGGCCTCAAATTCACAACTGAAAGCATAACCACAGGGGATCCCATCACCACCCACAATACCCAACAATTGGCTCGTGAAAGGAAACAACCAAACCACTACCACCAACAAAAATCAGGCCCATGACGATATTTTTAGATTTAAAATATTTAACACACCTTATGATTCCAATTCCGCTGTATTTTAACCAGGGTTATCACAGAAAGGGTTGATCCTGGTGCTTTCAATTTATCTAGCCACATATACATAATTAACCAATTTCTTTTACATGACCAACACAAGGAGTAAGGGTTTTTTAGTGCACACAGAAAGGCAACCAATAACCATTATTTTCAGTAGGAGAAAGATCATAAAAAAAACTAGCATCATCGATCACAACCCTCCCCCTTAAATCTTTAGAATCCATTTATTATCTTCATTAAGGTTTGGTTCATCCAAATCTACAGAATCAAAATCATACCCCCCCCCCCCCGCATGATACACAGAATGGAGAGACGAAGGTAAAACCCTACTTGATTGATCAACGGTCGAAGTTTATCCTCACGCACCACGAACAACGGATGCGCAAACTGTAGGGGATGGGCCTCAGGAACTCAAGGATGAGCATACGATTTGATCGAAGGATGATCGAGATGAAGGAAACCCAGGGATATCCCATTATTTTTATAAAGTCCAGAAACTGTTGAGATAAGAATGCGAAACCGCATAAGGAGCAGGGTCGTGGGTTGACCACGCAGCCCACACATCAAAAAGGTCCCCTCCATTAGGGGCAGTTTAAACCGACGCACACCTTGTCGAACATTTAATTAAACATCTTTAATGGGTGTTACTGGGATTTAAAACAATCTAAAGGGGTCAAAATCGGGTTTAAAACCCAATTTGGTATGAGACGCTACTGGAAAACCTGTGGGGGCTAGGTCCACCAGTTATCCGAGCTACCGGTAGACTGAGATACTGGTAGCCTGTAGCTACAGGTAGACCAAGCTACCAGTAGGCAGAGCTACCGGAAAGCTGCAGATACCGGTAGACAGAGCTACTGGAAGGCTGCAGCTACCGGTAGACAGATCTACCGGTATATCGAGCTACCAGTTGGCTCCAGCTACCGGTAGATCGAACTACCGATAGACAGAGCTACCGGTAGACCGAGCTACCGGTAGGATGCAGATACCAGTAGACCAAGCTACCGGTAGACAGAGCTACCGATAGGTGGAGCTACCGGTAGGCTGTAGCTACCGGTAGACTGAGATATCGGTAGGCAGAGCTACTGGTAGACTATGGCTACCGGTAGACCGAGCTACCGGTAGGCCTACTACCGGTAGGCTAAGGCTACCGGTAGGCCTACCGTTAGGGGTCAAAACTTCACAGAGAAGCCTTGATAACTTTCCCAGACTACCCAGAACACCCAACATCAGATTTTTACAAATTAATGGATCCCCAAAAACCCGTTCCATTACATCAGATACATCTCAAACTATTCTCATCCTCGATAATCAAAACAACCAGAAGGGAAGAGAGGGTCCGAACAAACACTTCGAAAGATACCTCTCACGATCGAACCCCTTGCTAACTAAAAACACCTCCCTCTTAAGAACCAAGTAACATACCATGTCAAACTGCCCAGTCATGTGGGTTGGGGATTCTCTTCCCCCATGTCAAGGGCGGCACCGACTCACCTGCACGGGTTTAATCGCATCCACCTTAATGCGTCTTGATTAGATGTCGGATCTTCTCCCCCATCGCCAGTACATTTCACACATTAAGAGAGGAATTAAAACCCACATATTTCATAGCCAAAATGGTAAAACGCTCCACTACAACAAGTATAAACAGAACAGAACAAAGCTCAAAACAACTCTGGGTATTGGTCACGCATCTGTGCTTCCCTTTCCCACGTACTCTCCTCAATCCCACCATGTCTCCATAACACATGAACCAAGGGAATGGTTCTCCCATGAAGCACCTTCTCCTTGTGATCCTCGATCATCACTAGTCTTTCCACAAAGGTCACGTCATCCTTGATGTCTAGAGCTCTCCAGTCGAGGACGTGTGAATCGTCTTGCAGATACCAAAGGAGCTGGGACACATGGAAGATGTCATGTATCCACAGTAGCGGCTATGGTAACTCTAGCTGATAATCCACTTCACCGACCCACCGTAACACTTCGAAGGGTCCGATGAACCTGGAAAGAAGCTTACTCCCCTTGCCAAACCATCATTGTCCAGGCCGAGGGGAGACCTTCAAGAACATGTGGTCTCCAGCCTCAAACTCCAAGGGCCTTATCCTGGTATCAGCTTATGACTTTTGTCGGTCCTGGGTCGCCTTCATCCTTTCCCGTATAAGTTGAACCTTCTCCGTCATTCTTTGCACCACCTTCGGGATAAGGATGCCAGCCTCTCCGACTTTGGTCCAACACACAGGTGAGCGGCATGGCCTCCCGTACAAGGATTCAAAGATAGCCATTCCAATTATAGAGTGATAGCTATTATTGTAATAAAACTCTACCAGAGGAAAGTGCCGCACCCATGATCCTCCTGAGTCTAGAACGCATGCCCGCAACATATCCTCCATGTTCTGGATGGTGCGCTCTATCTGTCCATCTTTTTATGGATGAAAAGCAGTGCTAATATGTAGTTGGGTGCCAAAATAATGATTCAATCCTCTCCAGACACGTGAAGTAAACTGTTCATCCCTATCCGATATTATGGACCTCAGAACTCCATGCAACCGCACCACCTCATCCACGTACCTTTTTTCCAAAGCATCCACTGCACTTGACTCCTTAATCACCCGAAAGTGAGCTGATTTCGTCAACCGGTCCACTACTACCCAGATGGAATCATATTCCCCTTTAACATTTGTTATCCCCGTGACGAAATCCATCAAGATGTACTCCCAATTCCACTCGGGGACATTTAGAGACTACATCAGACCACCAAGAACTCGATGTTCAGCCTTCACCTGCTGACACACTAGGCACTTGGCCACAAATTCTGCCGCTGATCGCTTTACTCCGGGCCACTACAACTATCTCTTTAGACCCTGGTAGATCTTGGAAACCCTCGGGTTCACTGCTAGGGGAGATTTTTGGAACTCACTAAGAACCTTGTCGCGCATCGCCTCTGGAACAAACAGCTTGCATCGGAAAAACATCAGGTTCTGACCATCCTCCATCCATCCTTCCGGAGCATTGTTGTGGTCAACTCGGTCACGCATCACTTCGCACTCTAGGTCACCCCACTGAGACTCCTCCACTTTTTGTAATAGAGAAGAATGCACTTTCATCTAATACAGGTAACCTATACCACCATCCGCCCTCGCATCCAGGTGCAAGGCAGCTAACTCCTCCATCGCCTTCCAGGCATCTGCTGACTCTCGGACTAGATCCGTCTGCAACCTCCTGCTCAAAGAATCGGCCACTTCATTCCCCTTCCATGAAGAGTAGGAAATATCAAAGTCGTAATCCTGTAGGAACTCCACCCACCATCGCTGCTGCAAGTTTAGGTCCCTCTAGGAGAAGATATACCTCAAACGGTTATGATCCGTGAAGACCACAAAGTGTTCTCCGATGAGGTAATGCCGCCATAATATTAGCGAAAAAACAACCACTGCAAGCTCTAGGTCATGGGTAAAATAATTACTCTCATGAGGGAGTAGCTTCCTAGACCCAAAAGAGATCACCCCTTGTCACTGCATCAACACACATTGAGGCCTTGACCTGAAGAATCAAAGAACACCTCATATGCCTCCCCTTCATCTGGTAGTCTCAGCACTGGGGCACTAACTAGCTTCTCCTTCAGGTAGCCGAAGGCTGCCTCACACTCCTCACTCCACAGGAATACCTAGTCCTTCTTGTTCAAGGTTGTCAAAGGGACTACAAATTGAGAGAAGTTGGGTACGAACATCCGATAGTAACACGCCAGCCCGAGGAAAGTACGATCCTCTATCACATTCTCAGGCGATTCCCAAGAAAAAACTGCCTCAACCTTTGATGGGTCCACAGCTACCCCCTGGTCGGACATTATGTGCCCAAGGAAGTGCACTTCTCGCATCCAGAACATTCATTTCGACAACTTCCCATAGAGCTGGTTTTGTCGGAGGTCCTCTGAAACCATCCTCAGGTGCTCCGCGTGGTCCTCCTCGGATCTTGAATAGATCAGGATATCATCGATGAACAGAACTAAGAACCGATCCCAGTACTCCCAGAAGATGGAGTTCATAAGCCCTATGGACACAGTTGGGGCTTTCGTAACTCCAAAAGGCATGACTACGAACTCGAAGTGTCCATATCTGCAGCTAAAGGCCATCTTTAGGATGTCGCCATCTTCTACTCTCAACTGTTGATACCCAGATAGCAGGTAAATCTTCGAGAACCACCCTCCCCTTTCAGATGGTCGAAAAGAACGTCTATCCTCGGAAGAGGGTAGAGATTCTTGATCGTTAGCTGATTCAGCCTCCTGTAGTCTATGCACAATATAAGGCCACCATCTGCCTTCTTTGCAAACAAGACCAGAGCACCCCACGGTGACGCACTTGGTAGAACATAACCCATCTTCATTAGATCGTCAATCTGAATCTGCAGCTCCCACAACTCTAAAGGTTCCATCCGATAAGAATCCATCGAAATCGGGTGAGCACCAGGCTCCAAGTCTATCCCAAACTCGATATCACGTCGAGGGGGTAGAGTCGTTACCTCCTCTGGAAAGACGTCCATAAACTCACTGACAATTCCGGGCACCTCCACCAACTCAGCAACTACTGACTCTACTGACAGCTCTGCTAACAAGGAGAGGAGGGGTTCCTCTCGCCTCTTTCCCTTCTAACAACTCCGCTCACCAGTGAAAGTAACACGTCGTCCGCCCATGTCTGAGAACACAACCCTTCCTCGGAAGCAGCCAATGACGGCACACACAAAGAACAGCCAGTCGATGCCTAGGATGATACCGTATGGCTGTATCTATAGTAGAAGTAGATCCCTGACTGACTAATGTGGCCCTACCATCAGTCTGCATCCTCGACAAACATATAACAAGTTGGTCATACCTCCGACTGGTGTGCTCAGCACCAGGGGAACTGGAAGTCTCTTGGAATCTAGGCCCAAAACATGGGCTAGAATAGGTGTAACGAATGAGTATGAAGCCCAGGTATCAATCAAGGCATAAGAAAGGGTACTAAACAAACTGATCGTACCTCGAACGACCTCTGGTCCTGCTGGAACTGCTACCTCTGTGGTGTGCAACTTCCCACGCCCAACTCCTCTCCCTCTCGGTTGTCGTCCACCTCCCCGACCATGCCCTGGCCGAGGTCCCTGAGGAGTGCCCTGAGGTCGGCCTCCTCCTGCAACGTTTTCCCTCGGAGGAGCAGGAGCTCGCTTCCCCTGCTGCTACTGCTGGAAGGGACTATCTGGAAGCTGCTACTAGGGCGGGTGCTGGTCATGTCTGTCGCCGCCGTACTGCACTCGGTCCGGGCACGAATTCCAAAGATGTCCATGGCTCCCATAGATGAAGCACCTCGGTCCTGGGCCCGAAGGGAAAGGGCGAGGACCAGGGGAACGGAACTGGAACTGCTGTGGCCTACTCCCTGTGGGTCGGAACCAAGAGGGTCCCGATGCTGGAGGTCTAGTGCTGATAGTCGTTCCCTTTGACGGGGCCAACTGAATCCCCTCTCTCGACACACCGCCCAGCTTGTACATCATCTCCACCACTTCGGCCTTCTTCTGTACCTCCATGTACGTCGGCAGGGTGAAAGGGGTAACAAAAAACTGGAGGGAGGGTCGGAGCGCCTCCTCTAAACATTCGTCCCGAGACTCCTCGTCTAGAAAGAGGTCCGAAGCAAAACGTAGGAGGTCCTTGAAATTGATCCCCATCTCCATTACCGACATGTTCCCCTGCTGGAGGGAGTGTAGCTACTACCTCTTCTCTGCTTTCATCATAAAAGAGAGGAATTATGCCCGGAACTCCTTCTCGAAATCTGCCCATGACACCTCAGCCTCTCTCCTCTCCCCCAGGAAAAGTGTCCACCACTAACGCGCCGCTCCCCGCATCTGGAAGATAGCTAGAGGAACCTAGTACTCGGTCGGAGCCCGGATCAGGCCTAAAGCTATCACCATATCCTCTAGCCAGCTCTCTATCTTCACGTCAGAGGTATTTCCCTCATACTTCTCGAGGGTCTATCGCTGGAAGGCCTGAAGTGTCTTCTGCCACTGGTCGTCCTCCTCCGCTCGATCAGATCTCTATCGATCGGCCAAGGTAGTCCCCTGGGACTCGATCCGCCACACCACACGTGGTCACCTCCCAGGTTCCATAGCTGCAAGGTAAAAAAGGAATGCCTAAGCCCAAGTAGTGAAAAATATTGTCCTTTAAAATTTCTTAAACATCTTATTGATTTAGATTTCGAAAACACCCATGAAACATGATAAGACAAGTCATTGTGATGCATGTACCTTTCCTAGGGTCTCTACCCAGCAATCAGTGTGGCCTCACTTGGTCGTTCGGTAGGTCAAAATTCCTTGCATCGGATCACGGGGGGGGGGGGGGGGGGGGCTAAAATCCCGTGTCCTAGCCGGTCTTCCCTGGCCTAATTCACCCACCAAAGTCACCCAACATTGTTTCCCTACCATCCCATGCAACCCCCATTGTACCTAACTCCAGACTCCATCCTATCTCTCAACCTCCCTCTGATACCATTCTGTCACGACCTGCCTTCACCATAAGGAGGGAAAGGGTCAGCAGACTACCAATCCCTTCCTTATTTAAGTTGAAGGAGAGATAATGACCCCTGAAACCCGCCTTCTATAGGTCCCAGAGTGGATACAGCCATGAATGAAGACACCTGGGCCTCATCCCGATGATACTTGGGAACCACCTGCCCGCACACACTTGGGCCAACCACCACACTACCCTGCCTGAAGATTCTTGTGCTAAAAATGGACTTCAGGCCATCACAGCCTGCCTGAATATACTTGGGCTATCCGAGAAAGGGAGCAGAAAGGAGATAATAACCTGGCACTAATAGAAGTGTTGGGAAAAACACCATCCCCCGTGAAATGGTGGTGTTCGACACTAAGTGCTCAAATTGGGTGGGGCGCGAATAAGAAACACAAAAACTACAAGTATATGTATAGGTAGCAAGAACTCACCTAGTTTAGGGTTTTTCTTCAGCCAGCTTAAGAACAAAAATTGTACCATGTCCAGGTCACAATCACACCAAAACAAAACCCATTTGTCCCATCCTTGTTTACATGTTCAGTAATAATGTTTAAAGAAAATCGTTTCTGCACCTACTTGGGCAACTAGCAAGCATAAGCACAAGCCAAGGAAAGAGTGCAGTCAACATCAACTAAAACATTCAGAACCAGTTCTCTTGTAATGTCACAACCACAAAAGGGATAAGTGAGATCCCTCAAAGTTCTGCAACCAAGGTAAACCTTAAGATACTACCACATGTTCCCAAAATTCCAGGAGCCAATGATTTCTCAACAACAGAGGATCCCACCCCAATTCGTGATATAGAAAAAGTAACCACACAGCCTCAAATTCACAACTGAATGCATAACCACAGGGGATCTCATCCCTACCCACAATACCCAATAATCGGCCCGTGAAAGGAAACAACCAAACCACTACCTCCAACACAAATCAGGCCCATGCCGGTATTTTCAGATTTAAAATATTTAACACACTCCATGATTCCAATTCCGCTATATTTTAACCGGGGTTATCATAGAAAGGTTTGATCCTGGTGCTTTCAATTTATCTAGCCGCATATACTTAATTAACCAATTTCTTCTACACGGCCAACACAAGTAGTAAGGGTTTATTAGTGCACACAGAAAGACCAACAACAGCCATGATTTTCATTATGAGAAAGATCATAAAAACAAACCATCATCATCGATCACACCCCTCCCCCTTCATTCTTTAGAATCCATTTGTTATCTTTGTTAAGGTTTGGTTCGTCAAAATCTTTAAAATAAAAAACATACCCCCTACATGATACACAGAATGGAGAGACGAAGGTAAAACCCTACTTGATTGATCAACGATCGAAGTTTATCCTCACGCGCCACGAACAGCAGATGCGCAAACTACAGGGGTTGGGCCTCGGGAACTCAAGGATGAGCAGACGATTTGATCGGAGGTTGATCGAGAGAAAGGAAACCCATGGATATCCCAGTAGTTTTATAAAGGCTGGAAACTGTTGAGATAAGAACGCAAAACCACTTAAGGAGCGGGGTCATGGGTTGACCACGCAACCCACACGTCAAAAAGGTCCCCGCCTTTAGGGGTGGTTTAAACCGACGCACACCTTGTCGAACATTTAATTAAACATCACTAATGGGCATTACTGGGTTTTAAAAGAAGCTAAAGGGGTCAAAATAGGGTTTAAAACCCAATTTGCGAGGAGACACTATTGGAAAACCCATGGGGGCTAGGTCCACCGGTTAGCCAAGCTACCGGTAGATAGAGCGACCGGTAGACCAAGCTACCGGTAGGCTGTAGCTACTAGTAGACCGAGCTACTGGTAGACAGAGCTACCGGTAGGCGGAGCTACTAGTAGGCCCCAACTACTTATAGACCGACCTACCGGTAGGTAGAGCTACTGGTAGGCTACTGCTACCAGTAGACCGAGCTACCGGTAGGCCTGTTACCGGTACGCTAAGGCTACCAGTAGGCCTACCGTTAGGGGTCAAAACTTCACCGAGAAGCCTTGATAACTTTCCCAGACTACCCAAAACAGCCAACATCAGATTTTTACAAAGTAATGGACCCCCAAAAACCCAGGCCATTACAAAATATTAAATTAAATGGGTCTCCAATGAAACCAATATTTATTTCACAAATAAATTAATAAATTATTTTCATGATTAAAAAAATTCTTGTTCCATAAAAAACATCTCTTTAAATTCACATTTTTCAGATAAAAAATTAACTTAATTATTTTACATTCCCCATTAGATAATGATATATCTTCCCATTTAATTCCATACAATCATATAAATTAATTATTCATAAAAAATTAAATTCCTGGTCTTTCTCACTTTGATTCATGTTCTATCATTAGTCAAGGTAGTTATTAAATTTTACTTATGCTCATACCATGAATACATGAACCTTTCCAGAATCTGGAAAGGGCCAAATTTCTCCACTTTGTAATGAAAAAGATGACATAAAATCATGAGGCCTTTTCAGAAAATGTTATACTATAATTGAGGTCGTTGATTGTTAGGTATTGATGTGAAACACTTTAAGGCTCTAATAAGAGGTCCATCTATGAAGAGTAGTGTATGATATTAAAAGATAAATATCATTAGTAATATCTCCATCAAAGGGGAAAATCATACTTCTGAAAACTCAATGTAACATAATTATTATTTTAATCGTAATAAATGAAAAGGGACTATTATATTTATGTGAAAAATATATAATTTATTTTAATTGTGTAGAATAGTGGCCGAACTAGATCATCTGATTTAGGGGCTTTGTAATTACTCAATATTATTTCATAATTCACCAATTCTATATTTTTTTGTTTTTATTATTTTAAAAAAATTAATAATTTTTTTTATAAAATTATTTAATGTTTTAAAATAAAATATATAGATGAATATGTGAAAAAAATGAATTCAAAAATGAAAGGTCATGGGCCTAGGGTCTGGTTTGTCAGGTTCCTTAATTATTCATTATTTTTATTTCTATTAAATTCGTCAATCCATACCATCATACTTTGATTCGTATACTCTACTTTGTGTATGAAATATTAAAAAACTAGGAAAATAATTTAGAATAAAAAATCACACCTCCTCTAATATCCAATTCAGAAATAAAAAGTCCTTGATTGATAGTGTAATACCCTACCAGAACTAGATCCATCATATAGCTTTTCATCCCTCAAACTCCATTAACAACATTGTATGAATGTTGTACATGATATAATGGATAAAATGATGATTTTTTAGATAATATGGATTTTGTTAATAGCATTTCGTGGGAAATTACTTTTTCACAAGTAAACATCACTCTATTTCCCAGTAAATGGAATTAAAATAATAAATTTTGTAGAAATAGAATTTGGGAATACTATGAAATATCTCCTACATCCAACACTCATGTCAATATCTTACCATCATAAGTGTAATAGATCATTGTGGAATAAATGGATAGAGAGATTGAATTTGAAGAATAATCCCTTCAATAAATAAATATTAATATGTGTTGCATGGGAAAGAAATAAAAAAAATATCATAATCAGTGGCCTACTCACAGTGTAGTGGTAGATTGCTAGATGCTCTGAAGATTTTATAATCCCCATGTCCCTCTATTTATTGGGCCAAAATGTATCTATCGGGCATCATAAATCTTTCAATTAATGGGTATAATTGTTTTTAGGGAATCCAAGGAAATTTAATGGTGGTTATCATCTTAATTGTGGAAAAATAATCCTTGTATATGTCCTATCAAGGTGTTCCACATAGTGAATTATTATTTCATGATGTAATTTTTCATGGCCAAAAAACAAGGTCATTTTTTGCATAGCTTCATTCAGATTCTGTTTTTTTTTCTGTCTCATAGTATGAAAAATATGTTTCATGTCATGATAGTTGGAATTACAATTTATATTTCCTTTTTTCCACATATCTTCATAATTTCATGTCTTTCCAAATTAGTTCATGCAGTGAATACATGATTTATGAAATAAATTGTTTTCCAAATAGTTTTGATCATTTTATTCATATATTTTCAATAATTTTCCCCATACTCATGCCTTCACATTCCATTTCTCTAGGGTCATTATTTTCCTGTTAAATTCATCAAAAAGTTTCATGATTTTCACTATTTTTCATCCTTCCAAAAATTTAAATGAAAAACTGAAATACTAGCTATATTTATCATTTAATATGTAAAAACTATGTATTTAATATTAAAATATGTATAAAAACTATTATTCAGTTAGTTACTTCAATGATAGAACTTTATTTCCCTAAAAAATATAGTCTCAAAAACATTATAATGGAATTTAATTCTTTTTTTTTAATTTTAATATAAATAAAAGAAAATGTACTTCACTGGAAAATAAACTTTGGAATTTAATACAAAAAATAATTCCTCCAAATCCTCACTCGTTAAATAAATAATTCCAATCATTTATTTTAATTTTTAGCTTTTTAAATAATAATGTTCATTCTTTGATATGTTTAAATTTCTTAATTCAACATTAATATGCCTCCCACATTCAATTTACTGTATTTCTAAATTCTATTCACTCAACTCACATGTTGATAAATAAAATACAGTTATTCCCATACCACAAGTACATGTCACTAACATAGGATTAATAAGCGCATGACATATCTACCATGTAAAGTTAGAGATTAAATTTGATCATAATGATATTTCATTAATTTTTAAATGTTTATGAAGATTACGGTTGGTAGAAAGTGAGTCAAATAATTCTCAAAATGGGGGTTTGACTCTTAATATTACTAAATGATATCAAAACATATTTCCAATGAAATACTTCTATAATGTTGAATATGTCAACTCCCCATTACCCAAATCTCAAAGTAGTAAAATGGTATGAGAAACCATACAGAGTAGATCACCCTCCATTGATTTTTCCTTTTTTCTTTTTTTTTCAAATTTTGTGTTAAAATTAATATCACATAAACCAGAAAATCTCATATGATCCCTATATCATTAGTCTAGAAAGGGTAATTTCTCTCCTCGGATGACACAATCAATTTTTTCATTTTTTCATTTTTTATTGTAATGTATTTTAATTATAATGTATATTAAATTATTACATATCCACTACAAAAATCCCATGAAACCCCATGGAAGTCACCTCAATGAAATACATCACAATCCACCGTGGACAACCTCCCGCCCACCCTTAGTAATATTTATATCATGTAATACACTGAGTGAAGTATAACGAGTCATATAATATTTTGGAAATGTGGCTCTATTTCTATCAAGTTCATTCATTGCTTCTAGTTTAAATAGTAAGATTCATTGATAGGGTGGGTCTAAGGATAATGGGATGAAAAACGAAATGAATCAATCATATTAAAATGTATTCTGTTCTGTCATAACTTTGATAAATGGATATTAAAGTCCCAGAAGATAAATATTCTCATGTATCTCAAGGAATATACTATATAAATAATGGGAAATATTCATTTGAAAATACTATTTTGAATGGGAACATGTAATTTTGATAGTTACCCATAGAAAAGATAAAAAACAATAATTCAATAATTTTCAATTTGAAAAATTAAAAACATTCCAAATCATAGATTAATTTCACCTAAAACAATCAATAGATTCCCAATAATCATTATTTTTTGAATTAATCCACTCATTTTTAATGTTAATCTTTCATTTTTCCCTTTCATTCATCTAATCATGTCAATCGTGAAAATTAAAACATTCCACAATGATTACCCTATATAGGTTATGTGTCCCATATCAGTACTAGTATACAATGGTTCAATGTAGGGGTTGCAATTTATTTTAAATCTCAAAAATAGACTTTCAAATAATTGATCTAAAATAACATAAAGAATTTTATCTCATACTACCTTTTGTAATTATCCTTCAATTATGGTAATAGAGATTCTATTAATATAGTTCTATTCTATAGCACTTTATGATGTAAATTACTAATAAATAGTGTGGATTTCATTTTACAAATTTTAATTCCCTTTTCACTTTGTAAATAGTGTACAATTAAATTTACTTTTAACAAATTATTCCATTATTAAAGACCAATAATATAAAACAACTCATTTATGTGTAACAACATTTTCATTAAATCTCAATTAAAAATAAGAAATTATGGTTGCATCTAAATATATTCATAAAATTAAATTATTCAGATATAAATTGAAAACAATTTTATAAGAAAGAAAATAATATTCAAAGAATGATTAATTTTTTTTGATCCCATATGTAGGAACACGGATTTTATTACCTTTATAAGGGTAGTACAAATTTTTAGCCAGTATCTAACGGTGGGTGGTGTTTATTGGATTTAAACCACCATTTGTGTATTTTTCTAGCATTTAATTCTTATACATTATTATTGAGGACAGCATAGATAGATTACACCAAATCCACCTCAAAGGAAATGGGATATAGCTTTTATAGTGGGGATAAGATGAAATATGTTACATCATCTTTGTCAATTTTTACTTGAATAAACTCTCCTTAACTAACAAGTGGTTATGCATTATATGACTCGTTAATTGAATAATCAAATTGAATGAAATAATTTAATGTAATTTTAACAAAATTAATTCATCAGTAATCAATATAAAATTCGTCCCCTTTTATATAGGTAGTTGTTTCTATTGTTATTTAAGTTGATACACATAGATCTCCTAATTATCTCCCTTAATTAAGTCTTCAATATTCATGGGATCTCCATATGATCCAAAATAGGTGCATCATGTTTTCTATCATCTTCCTCTAAGGAAAAATATGAGTTTAAAAATTATAAAAAAATAAAACTTCAGGGAGTGATACTCAATTCATTTTAAACAAAACATCATTTCAGATAGAGTTATATAATGTATTTTCACCCAGAGATGGTTCAATATTATTCTCTTATTCATTATATGGTGCCTCCTGAGTTGAATTCCACTGAATATAGGTAGATATTCAAGATCCTCCATCATTTCCCCAAACTCTATCAATTGGATGGTCTTTACTTCTTCGAAAGCTGGATATAAGTATAGTGGCACTAATACATATACTATACATATAGGGATATTCTATTGTATTTATTTATTTTCCTAGTTTCTCTGAAATTTATCTGAATACTGTTGATCACTCATCTGTACATCATAACATTAGTCTTCATCATCACTCTCTATTTCTTCATGGTTTGTCTGAATCTAATTCATGAGATATTTGAGCTATAGATATGCTTCATTATAATAATCATGAACTCAAAATTATATATGAAAATTCAATTGGAATTAATCCTTCTCCTTTAGTCTATTAATTTCAATTTAGATATTTTTAACCATTCCCATAACCTCTTGAAGTGAGAGACCTATCTCATGGCCATTCAACATCTTCTTGATAAGTTCAATCATATCATCAACCATTTTTTGAGAGACTCCTTGGTATTTTTAAACCACTTTTTCATTCCTCGATGAGTAATTATTTGATTGATATTATTTGTTGAAAACTTCTTAGTCAAACAATTTTTTGTTTTCTATGAAAACAATGACAAACTATATACAATGTGAAAAGATAAAAGTAAATTAACAAATCATTGGCTCCCTATAAATGGTTCCATGTCTTAACATATTTTTCATAGGTGGTGAAGAAGCTAAATTTTGTTTTCCTAGTATATAATAGAGGATTAATAGGGTCATCTCCCTTGAAGAGATTTTCATTTGTTGAATCACTTTTTCTAATTCACATATTCTTCATTTTTTGTTTTATTATTTTAAAAAAATGAAATTTTGGTATTTGAAAAAAATGAAATGTTTGAAAAAAATAGATGGATATTTGGACATCATGAATGAAAAACAAAAATGAATGTGGTCTAATGGTTTGGTTACTTCGTTTCTATAATTAATCATTATTTTAATTTAAATTGAATTTGAATATCCATCCCACCATACAATGATTTCAACCCTTTACATTGACTTGGAAATTTAGCATGCCAATTAAATCTATTCATCACCCAAAATCTAATATCCTAGAAAATCCTTTTAGGATAAACACCTCAATTAAGAGTGTAATACCCTACCAAACCCAGCTTCATTGTATATTAATTCATCCCTAGAGTACAATAAATACCATTGTATGAATATATTACCTTGTCGAAGTGAAGGAATGAATATTTATTATAGAATATGGATTATTATGAAATTCATGTCATGGTGGATGATCATTTCACCCACACAAATCCCTCTAATTCACCCTTAAAGGAATTCAAATATTAAGTATTTTTTCATTGGAATTTTGGAAAATTGAAAAGCATCCCCAAAGGCCTATCCTAGAGTAAGTCTCATTCCATAGTATGTGTAAGAGATTATGTTTCAATAAGGATATAGATGGATAATATTTGAATAAGAAACACATGAATAAAAAATATTAGTATGAATTACATGGGAAATTAATTAAAAACAAACTACATATCAGGATACACATAGAATAAAAGAATATCCCTTGATCATTTGATGATTTTATAGTCCACATGACCATCAATTTATTGGTATAAAAAATCTCCCTTAGGCATCATAAATCACCCATTTAATGGGTAATATTATTTTGAGGTCATGAAGGGGTGTCCAAATGAAATAAACATCTTAATTATATCAAAATTGTCCATTTTTTGGTACCTTAAAGGTATTTCATATAATTAATAGTTCTTTTATGAAAATATTTTTTATGGTTGACCATTTTTTAGGTATTTTAAGGCCTAATTGATGTTCTAAAAATAATTCTTTCCATTCATGGCATGCCGAATATATATCACACCATGAACCAAAAAATTATTCTCAATATTTTATTTCTGTTGTATATTCATGCCATAATGTATTTTTGAATAATTTCCCATTATGAATACATGATTAATGATGTGAATTTTAGTTTTCCAATGGTTTTGATTAGTTTCTATATAAATCATCAAATATGGGCTCTATACATTGGTATTCACTTTCCATTTGTTATAGAAATTAATTTTCATGTTAAAATTATCTCTTTTTTCTTATTTTTTTTCATTTCTTATATTCATTTAGAAATTAAAAAAAATGAATTATACCTGTATTATTTTTCATTTTATTTATAAAAAAATTTATTTAATATTAAAATAATTATGGAAAATATTTTTTTTGTACATATTACGTAGTGATTTGCACTGGCGTTAACCAATTCACCTTTGTCAAGATAAATGATGGATCATTTTGGATTTTCATCAACTATATATTTATCAATAAAAACATTATAAAGAAAAATTATCTTTTATTAAGTATTAAAGACTATTTTAATTCAATTGAGGGAGATAATTACTTCTCAAAAATTATCCTTTGTTATGGATATAATCAGGTGAAGTTTAATAGATAAAATATTAAAAAGATAGCTTTGTATACAAGATATCAACACTATGAGTTAATATTGATTCCATATGGTTTTAAACATTCCCTAGGATTAGTCATGGACATACTGATTGTAGTGTTTAGGGACTACCTTGGTAAATTATTGTTGGTCCTCATTAATTATCTTCATATATACTCCAAAGGAAAGGAAAAAACCAGATATAAGATCCCAGATCTTGTAATGTTGTATTCTAATTTATGTTTTGGGTTGAAAACCGTTTTTTGGTTAATTAAGTGGGTACCCAAGTCCTAAAGGATTATTGGGGGAGTTTCGAGGGTTTGAGACACAAAAAATATGGAAAATGGTTTTTCTAGGTATGTCACACAGTCTGCGCAGGGTTAGTGCTAACCGTGCTGATAGAACATGAAACCCTGAAAAAGGTGAGTTTTTGGACACTAGCATCGACACGGTTTGCGCATGGTTTGGAAAATCATGCAGTTAAACCGTGTGGCCAAGAAACGTTTTCGAAAATTACATTTTCCACATTGGGATTTTAACACCCAACTCAGGATTTCCTTCCCATCCACCCCTCATCACCCTAGGAATGAACTAAATCTACCAAGAGCTCCAAGAGAACAATCTCATTCATTTATGAGGCGTTTTGTGTTCCGTTGGTTGTGTATTGAATCTCTAAATAAGGTTAATCACATCCTTGCTTCTCTTTTGAGTTTAGGTTTCGTATCTTCTTCTATTCTATTTCCAAATCTCTAAAAACCTTTTCTTTGGGTGAGATATTGGTTTAATCATAAAGGGTTGGTCGAAGTGGAATATAAGGGCTCTATTAAGACTATTTTCACCCATTAAATTGATGTAGGTGGTATACAAGTTATATCCCATGGTTAATTTTTGGATTTGTGCATGTGTGGTTTGGTTCTTGGTTGTCTCTTAATATATTTTGATCACCCTGGAATATTTTAGTAAAATTGTAATTAAGAAGGTGAATAGAAAACCTCAAAATCTCCATGGGATTCATCATGGGTGATGAGATTAATCTAGGCCCACCCGCGATGAGTGCCGACTTCCCCGCACTTAGTGATTTTTGAAGAACAAGTGAGATTGTTTTGTATTTTTGTGGAGACCTTGATAAACATGTTCATGTTATTAATGGTGTTGGAGTAGAATCTAGGTGATTCACCTAGTCTAAAAAATAATAACCTAAGTTATATTTTGGTTAACATGGAAGTGGTTTATATGGTTGAACATGGCTATAATAAATGAATTGTGAATAGTGTTGGAATATGTAATGGTTTGACACTTGAGAATGATGAATGGATAAATGGGTTAATATGTAGAAAGGATTAAAGTCCATAATGGAATGGATTATGAGTCTAGTAATGAATCCTATTGAGTAAGGCATGGTTAATGAAGCCTTGTGAGATAGGCACAATGAATGAATGCTTAGTGAGATAAGCGTAATAAAAGGGAATGGGGCTAAATGGCTAAATGATGTCAAATGTGGTAAATGTTTTAATGGGTTAATGCATGGTATTAACTATCATGTTATTGTTATAATTAATGTTTTCCTTGGGAAATGGTTTTGATTTTGTTAGAATGGTAGATGGATATACGTATGTATATATAGCATGTGCACATGGCTTGGTAAAGTGGGGTATTGAGTTGAGGTTCTACGTCCATGGGTCGAGTTGGACAGAGGCTCTAAACTCCACCACTAATGAACAAGTTAGGGAACAGGACTAAGGCTATGTTCCCTTAACGTTTGCATCCTCCGAAACTGAGGTTTCTAGTTGAGTATATGGTTTAGATGAGGAAGTTATTCCTAGTGATATAGGATAGCAGTGTGTTTTCCTCATGCATGGGATTGTGTACTGTAAGCCCGGGAAACATTTTGTTCTTGATGAACCCATGTTAAATGTGTTAGAAATGGTAAGTAATGGGGAATGGGGTGGAATAGTAAGATATAGAAATGGTAATAAATGTTGGTAATGGACCTAAACTGGCTCAGGGAACATAATATTTTTCTTTGTCATTTATAATTCAATTTACTTTTTCATGCACAATTGTTTATACCAAATATTTTGTAAACACCGTTGGTGGTGGACTACTAAGTTGTACTAACACCATACTTGGGCCGATGTTGGATACCCAAGTAGATTTCATTTTTTTAGGTCAAGATAAGGGAACATTTCCTTTCTATGGAGTTGGGTTGGCATGGTAATACGCGGACAATGACCCGGACTTGGTGTCAAGACGATTTTGGAGATTTTGTAGTAGTTTACATTTTGGGTTTTGTTCAATTTTTCAATTGTAGCATGGCATGGAATATTTACTATTGGACATGGCTGTACCCATTTGGGTAATGGTTGTTTATGAATTCTTTGGTATTATTGGATATTATTCCACTATTTTTTATATTTTGTTCTGTATTACTCAAAATAAAAGGGGGTATTGTCTCCCAAATTTCCTATTTGGACCCTCGTTGCTAGTAGGCTACCTTTGGTGTATGGGGAGGTGTTGTTCGGGTCATTTAAGAAACCGGCTCGGAGCACCTATTTAGTGGCTTCTAGGTCTGGGACGATACAAAGTGGCATCAAAGGAGGTATTTCTTCTCCTTCTCTAGAATCTTGTTATTTGGGATGGTATATATGAGTTCTGATGTGTTGGGCCTTGGTAATGAGCTCATTCTTTGGAGTTTCTAAACCAAGTATGAGGGAAACCCCAAGTCACCCAAGGTATGAATTTTTTTTCTTGATTGTGTGATGTTACACTTAATGATATTTCACCATTGGGTGATGCACATGTTGTATGGTGTTATGGTTTTACGATATTTGGCATGTGGCCTCAATGGCATGAGTTTGTGCATTCTTGTATCATTATAGACACCTAGAGAGATAGGTGACACGAATCATGGTGGGTAAACGTTGGTTGGGTGTGCGAGGCATGAAAGATATATTGCACCTCTCATCTTAATAATTGAAAATAGAAAATGTCATAAACAAAACAATGAATGTGGGTGACGATCAAAGAATGATATGTGATAATTAATGAAATATGTGTAATTAAGGGTTTGTAATTAATTTAGAATGTTGTTCTAAAGATGTTGTGTGATCCTTGTGGTGGTTTATGGTTATTTACCCCATGTGGTCCTTGGATCATGATAGGGATGGTTGGGGTGATGTTTTTAGAATGTTAAGGTTCATTGGGATGGAGCATGTATGGTGGGTTTTGTGGATAGTGAAGAACCATATTATTATGAAGTTTGGAATGTTTTATACTATGTGTTCTGAAACTCATGTTTGGATATTTATAGAAATGCAACCATGATTTTGAGTGTTAGTTGGGAAAACATGGAATGTTTCTGAGAACACTCCTCCAGTAGAGGTGCATGAGAATGTGGTGATCCATGAATGTATATAGGGGTTGTTCGATGAGAATTTGGATCGTTTTATGAAAATGATGGACCGGGACCAAGGGTGGGTTGTACCGAGTGTGTTTGAGCTGAACGGAGTGTTTCTGATGCATCTCCCTCTGACCATTGCCGGAGAGGGTGGGATATAGTTAGTAGAGTTTTAGAAAGAGTATGTTCAGATGATACATGATTATCTGGAGACTCCTGTCCGGAATAAATTCAACTTGGAATATTATATGTTGTGGTGCCAGGAAAAGCATTGGTGGGACATCTTGGATCAGACTGAGCAGGATAAGGTGATGAAGTGGAAATATTTCCAAAAAAAGATTCTAGATAATAGTTACCCAGATACTTTGAGGAAAGAGAGGGATGCATAGATCATGAGCCACACTCAGGGATCGATGTTGGTGATCGAGTATGTTGGCTACTCCACAGACCTACGATACTTTGTTTCAATGTTGGTGGGGGACGATGTCATAGTTAGAAGAATTTTATAGGATGGTCTGAGACATGAGATCAGGTCTCTGGTTAATATAATTTTCTTGAAGGGGTTTATAGATTTAGTGGATCAAGTGTTGATCTCAAAATGGATCCTGAATGGAGCTTCAGGTAGTAGGCTTGTCGTGCCAGCTGGGAAAACAAGTGGTGGAGTTTCTGAGGGCCAGAAGTGTCGTTTTGAGAGTTTTCAAGAAGGTAGAATTGTGCATGGTGGTCAGAGGAGAGGATCAGCCTCTGATGGTGGTGATCAATTCTTCTGCTATCAGTGTTGTAGGATGGGGTACATGTGTGGATAGTGTCCTCAATATTCGGTTGAATTTCGGTCGTGCGGTAGATTGGGATACGTGCAGAGGTTCTGAAGCAACCCTTAGAAAGTGAGCAAGAATGTCGGTGACAAGACGATTCCATGTAGAGGTAATGGATTAGTTTCTACATATCAGGAAGGTAGTTGGATCTCCACAGGACGTATTGGTAGGGGTGGGGGCATGTTACGCCAACTCCAGATCACCCACATTAGCTATGTAGTGAAGTGTAGGGAACAAAGGTTGGATCCTAAGGTAGAGGGGTATGTCTACTTCATGTAGTTCAGTATCCACCAGGTGATGGCAAGGATAGTCCATCGACTATTCGAGGTATGATCCAAGTATATTCTACGCTTTCTAGTGTGTTTTTTGAAAATGGTGACACTTAATATTTTATTTCTACTAAGTTTGTGGAAGCGTAGGGTTTTTCGGTGGAGAGTTTGTGTAGGTTTTTGTAGATTAGCACTCTATTGGGGGGTTAGAAAGGAATATATCTGGAAGTGTATGGGTTGTTCTCTAGAAGTTGGTGGGTATCGTTTCTTGTGGGACTTTTTCATTCTCAAGATGTCGGGATTTGACTAGATTTTGGGTAAAGACTGGTTGGTGTTGTATCGGGCAGACATATAATTTTACAGTCATATGGTATCGTTCAGATCACTTGTGGGTAACACTTATGTACATCGCGGAGAGAGGGATGCTCGAGAAGGTCATGCGGGACCATTTTTTCTCTCATTGGGTAGGCTCACGACACAAGTATATTTCCTTGTTCTCGATAATGAAATAGGGGAAAATTATGTCTTCCCTTGAGTAGTGGATCTATTTGAGGATTTCATTCATGAGGATTTCTTAGGGCTACAACCCGAGAGGGATGTTGATGTCATGATTGTGTTTCTATCGGAAGTGGAGCCAGTTTCAATTCCCTTTACCGAATGGCACCAATAGAACTCCAGGTGATAAAGGATCAGCTTGAGGAGTTGGAGAGTAAGGGGATCATATTTCCTACAACGTCTCCTTGGAAATATCGTGTTCTTTTTTCAAATAAGGTTTATGGGTCATTAAGGTTGTGTGTTGATTATCGGATGTTAAATCCAATGGCATTGAAAAATTGGTACCCTCTTCCTATAATTGATGAGTTGTTTGACCAGTTGAGTGGCACATCAGTCTTTTCTATGATTGATCTGATATTGGGTTATCACAAGTTGTGAGTGAGGCATTCTGACATACCACAGATAGCTTTCAAAAGTCAGTACAGTTTGTTTGATTTTATGGTTGTAGAGATCCAAAGCATGACATACATAGAAATTACATTACTTTTGTGGAATACTTAATACATGACAAAAACATATTCCCAAAGACCGTATTAGTTTAGTGTCTTTGGAAACTCAAAACATAATCTTCTAATCATGGTGAACGATCTTCAACAACTCCCTTAAAGATCTTTCCATTTTGTTTTCTTACCTAAAACCTTTATTTATATCCTGGGGAAAATAAAACATATAAAAGGTGAGCTCAAATTCTCATTAAGGGTAAGCATGGAGAAAATAAAACAAACAACATACATTTGATCATAAAATCATGAACATAAAGTTTAATCATCAAAATCATTAGTTGTGAAATTAATCGTGGTAGTACATAAGGAATATATCATAAAGGACATTAATCATGATAAAATAGCATGGAAAATAAAACATATAATTGTGGGAAACCATTAAGAACATGATATGATTTCCATAGTCTCCAAGGAATTACTTCCAAGACCATCATAGTGGACAAATTCCATTACTGAACCAGGTTTACTTGTCATTCCAGCCCTGAATTACTGAACCAGATTCACTTTCTGTTCCCAACAAGTCTATCTCATGAGATATAAAACATTAACAAATTCATTTGAGATAGATATAGGTCCCACCCATCTCATAATTTTATCAATCTTACGAGTGCCACAAAATTAACATAAATCAATAATCCTAACCCAAAGAATAAAATGGGTTTCATAAACATCCTCCCATTATAACATATTCCATATAAAACAAATGGATATCATTTCATCATAATAAAAATCAAACCATGTAAATAATAGAGAAATTATACTTGAAACATAATCATACTAAATTATTTTATCTTATATGGGTAATAGTTTTGATAAAACACTTGAAATGAATTCTTGAGGAAAATATCCTTTCTTCTTCAAAATCGGTTTCTTTTCTCAAAATGCCATGAAATTTGAAAAGATAAGGATTTTGTTTCAAATGATAATGAAATATTGTATAGTAAGCTTCATGGAAATATGGAATTATGAAAAATTAATAATCCATTCACTTTGTATAAGTTAAAAAACATTCTTCTCCTACTTTTGCTGGAAAAGTCAAAATTACCACATATGGTAAACAAAAGAAAGATTCCTTCCATAACACAAAGTAAAAGTAAAATAGGTGTAAACATGACTTTAAACATACGTGTAATAATATTAAACACTTTATGAAAAACATTTTATGTACATGGATGAAAAATATAACCCTAGTAAATACTTGCGTATAAGAAATCTCTGATAAAAATGAGATTGCGAAATTATCCCTTACTTTTGGTCCAATTTCTTATGTACGTGTCTGAAACTCATGTATCGTGGTTTTAAACATATTATTAATTTGTAAAAGAACCATAATAATATTTATGATATCATTTATGATTCACTTTGGACTTTATATTAACTACTTTTTTGTCAATTCCATGTTAAAGAAGCATTTTGTGTAAAATCATTTCATTTATCATACGTGTTTGGACTTGTTGTTCCTGATATTATTACTTATATCCTGATTTACTTAATTCCAGAATTTAAAACATGATTTATATATAATATATATTCATAATATAAATATATATGATGGATTAGTAAATGGAATGTAATACACCGTTCATGGAGACGGTAGGTCGTACATACGCATGAACACTGTTTTCATTTCCTTATTTAATTGAATGGAATTAAGTAAATGAATCATATAGGTACATATATCCAGTATCATTATTTTTTAATATCTTTCATTATATCTAATTATATATACATTATAATCAATCTTGAATGGTTAACATGGAGAATGAATCTCATCGCGTCGTGGAGATAGTAATCCATACGTACGAACAAGCGATGATATCGTTCTCATAATTATTGAATGGAATTGGAGTGGATGATATAATATATTAGAATAAGTATGATGTTATAATAATCATATATAGTTATTATTTACACCATTATACCCATCCAAGTAATTTGGTGGTGGAAAGCAGATTACACCACGGTGTGGAGACGGTATTCTGTACATATGCACGCGCAGTGATTTCGTTTTCCGTATGATGGATAAAAGGTGAAATGGGGTTGTTTCATATTTATAATAACATATTTGTAAATTAGTGATACTGATGCTATTACTTTACAATGAAACAAATAAATAAGAGGAATTAGAAGAACAAATAAATTTGAAAGAATCGGTAAATGATATTACCTCTTCTTTGACGCGCCTCTTCTAAACCTCCTTTTAAAGCACTAATGTTGGTCTTTGATGAAGACCAAGACCTATTGTATGTTTCTAGGGAAGTGGAGAAGAGAAATGGGCAGGTTTTGGACGATCATGAATGCTCAAAATATTGTGAAGAGGAGAGAGAGGAGGTTCCCATTTATAACGGAGGAGAGGGGCCCCTTTGGAAACCTAAAACTATTAATTTATAATAAATTCAAACCCCACATAAAAACCACCAAAAATTACTCATTTATAAGATGATATGATATAGGTTTGTACTATTATCAACCAATATCATTTAGACATGGTTTATGTTTATTTTAAACCTTATCATTATGATTTATCCCTATTTTATCTATTTAATTTTATTTGTGGTAATAATATTCTAATTTTTAAATTGTTATAAATACATACTTATATGTTGTCACTTCTCCATAATTGGATACTTTATAACCTTTTTTAAAATCTATTTATCAATTGGTAATTTTTAAATATTTTTGTGATTTTTAAATAATTTAATAATATGTTATTTTTATAAAATACCAATAGTGTACATTTTTATACAATTCATTTATTTGAATTTTAATAAAATAAAAACAGGTAATATATTCGAAAAAAATATATAATAGGTTTAAAACATGTCATATTCTTCTAGAAAATTAGTTGATCATATTAATTAGTTCATATATTATTTATTTTAATATTTTTAAAACCATTTATTTAATATTTCTCTTAATAAAATAATTACTACAACATTTTCGTATAATTATTTAAAATAATTATTTTTTCATAGAAATTAAAAATAAAATACTATGATGAATATAATTATAATATATTTCATAATAATACATTTAGTCTAATTTATCTTCTAAAATACCCATCTTTTAAAAAGCAGTGTTTATTAAATTATGAAGGTGACAACTTTGACATCATTTAAACTAAAATAATATATGTGTCATAATCACTTTTATAAGGCTCCAAATGGTCCCCAATTAGGGATTTGGATGGTTATTATTTATATTTACATGGCCAATAAGTTTTTTTTAGGATGTTGGTCCTTTTATGGGTATTATTAGCTTAATGAAAACTATATTATTTATTTTTCACTAAATAAATAATTACTGCATCATTAATTTATAAGCTATTAAGGTAATTATATATTTATAAACAATTAAAAATAAATTACCATGATAAATAAAAATATTTTAGATTTCAAATGAGTATTTCTATCGGAATTTATATTCTGTATAACCTTAAATTAAAAATAATTTAATTATTAAAGTTTGAGTGAGAAATATTTCACATTCATTTAAATAAAATAAATTAAAGGTCTTAATCGCATACAAGTAGGTTCTAATAGATACCATTTCAACCCAATTATATTTTATGATGAAATATAACCGTCCAATTATATTAAGATAATTGTTAGTGTAATTTTATAATATTATTTTTACCCTTAATTACCTAATTTACCTTTATCTGGGGTAAATAAAATTTACCGTAGTTACTATTCATAATTCCCAAAAATAAGAAGTAGCATATTAACATAATTTGGACCTACTGATTCCTAATATGGAATCCATTTTTCCAAATTCAAAACATAGAAGTTACATTAATTAATTTAAAGTTAATCACATTGTTGAAAAATGGGTTTTTGTTTAAAACATTGTAAAAGATTGAATTGATTTTACCTATAAATTTACTGTAAATTTTTGCTAATGAAATAAATTATATTAAATAGTAAAAAATATAATCCATTTATAATTTATAACAATTTACTATTATAATTTAACCATATAATTTATCTAGATGAAAAAAGTTTTTTTAAGTAAAATTTAGCGTTTTTTTACTATTAATCAAATTAAGAACATTGTCAGAAAAATATCAAAACATTATCCAATGTAAATTTTTATTTCCTGATTCAAAATAAGAAGTTTATTTTGTAAAATTAAACTTATAAACTTGTCAGAAAATATATTTAACATGGGTGCACCATCAAAAGGCGCAAAACTGCATTTTTTTGAAAAATACTTCTTTTATCTGTAAAATTGATTTTGTTCTCATACCACATTCTAGAAAATGTGTAAGATAAATTATAATGATATAAATTCAATATATGGGTACTAATATTCATAACGGCTAGTTCATAATAATATTATTACAATATATCGTTGTTTAGTGAAACTCGGTATTGCGTATAAAACACGCTATTGAGGAAGGTCGCTCTTGCATGTAATACAAGCCATGTCAGGGTTGCGTGTTGGGAAATATTTCTTTGGTGTTTCTTATAACATACTCCAAATATAGTTCAGTTATACATTGACCAAAATATTTACTTGGTGTTCTGTAAAATGATTTTTATTCGAAAGAACTTGAAATTGTGTGCATCACAATACAAGAATTGTGTCGCATATACTACAAGCTAATACGTTGTTGCATATAGTGCAAGATAATCTTGGTGCAAGCATAAAAAAGACATCAAATAAATTAAAAATAATAATTCTCATAAAATATCGGTGTGTTACATTCTACCCCCATTAAAATAAATTTCTCTCTCAAAATTTTTCGGTGTTATAAATTGTTTATTACTTGAAAGTTTCATTCATAGAAACCCACATCGTAAAAAGGAATACTAAAAATTAATTTTAAAAAGAAAAGTTAGAAACATAATGGTCACCCAAAGTAACTCAGCACTGAGTTTCTACATAAGAGAATATAGGTGAAAATATGGATATGGAAGAGAAATCTAACCATCATCTTTGTATGAAGAGTGTTAGAGAACATGGCTATTAAAATGCTAACAATCACAATGCCATAAATTTGTGATCATCTAAGGTACCATCTGATTCATCAGATATTAGTGCACTATGACAACATTTTTGGTTTTCAAGATCATTTCTATAATGTTGAAGAATTTTTGAATTAAAAAAAATACTTACTTGATTTTGGTACAATCTCAATGTTATTTGTGCCTTGAACAATTTCCAATTCATATCTTAAATAAATAAAGTTGAATTTTTCTTCCATGAAGTGTTATCAAATCATGCGATAGAATCATAGGTAATTCCATCTATCTCAAACGTATGTTTAGAAAAAGTTATATACATAAGTCCGTCTTATGGTGAGATTAATCATATATGGGTCCAAAAATGGACTTATACTTAATCTATTATACCGCTTAATAAAATAAAACTAGTTTCTACTAACTAAGAAATTCTTGTAGGCCAGTGGCAGGTGATAAAGGCATGTCGCACTTCTGTTGTGGGTTTGATTCCTGCAACCCTGTCTGACGCGACGGGTTGTTGCCCATCTTGTAGGTTGTCCTTTTTCTAAAACTACACTATTATAAAATTCCAAAAATAATATCAAAAAAATGTTCTATCCTTAAACAATATTATCTTATGTATAATATAATAAATTTCAAATCTTTAGGATTTTCCAAAATACTTCTATCCAAGATCATATTATAAAGAAAATGATTACTAGAAATTGCATCAACCAAGCATGTGAATTCCATCATTTATCCCCAGTATGTCATTAGATATATCTTGTTGGTAACATTCCAAACATGTGAATACCTTAATCATGTATTCTCTTGAAACATGAATTGCCATTGATTCTTTGTGAATACATGAATGCTGTCAAAATTCAACTCTTTCCACATACCAAGATCCCAAAATTTCAATATACTCAAACCATGACATCACTTTGTCTTTATATGAGCTCATTAATACTATCAAACATTTCATTATCTCTTTATCCCTTAATTATGCGCATATCATCTGCTTTCCAAAAATATTTCAATCACTTTTCATGGTTACCGATACCATAAAATTATTGAAAACCACAATAAACCAACACATAGGTATTCCAATATTCCATGATACTATAAATGGGATTCCACAACATTATTTTGGAATACCGTTACACAAACACTCACTACTAGAATTTAGAGCTACCACCACAGAGCTATACCCACGGACAATAGGAACCGTGGATATATCTTGTGTACAGCCACGACAATTTCGTTGTCCATGGAAATTAACCCACCCCCACTCCCCAATTTACCATAACCCTCTCGCACCCCTCCTCCTAATGCCCATACTCCTCGCGACTCTTCTCCCCGATGTTCTGCGATCCTCCTCCTCTGACGGGCCACCCAACCTCCCCATGATCGTCCTCCTCTGGTGTGGCCACTCCACTTCCCCGTTGTCGCTGCTCCGACGCGGACTCCCCACCTCCTCTGATGACGTGCGTCTGATGCGGCCACCCCCACTTCACCGCGATTCTCCTTCTCAGACGCTACCCAGACACAGCTTTGACGCTACCCCGACCAGCTCAGACGCGACCACTCCACCTCTCGGGATCCTCCTTCCATGCGGCCACCCCTGATTCTTCTCCTCCGACGCAGCGGCCTCACCTCCTCTCTTCCTTCTCGACGCCTCCCCGATGCCTCCTCGCCAACAGCTCTCAATATCCATGACGCCTCCTCGCCACGACCCTCCTCCCCAAGATCCTCCTCGTCCAGTGAAGCTACTCCGAGCATCCTCCCCAACTCCTCCCTTCCTTCCGAAGGCTCTCCCCACAACCCTCAACACCCCAGACACTGAGGTCGATACCCCCCATGCCCTATCATCAATGTATTTGAAAATTTCTTTGATTTATTCCATTCTTTCTTGAATCTGAAACTAATACTGGATTTGGATGAAGCTATGGTATATGGTCTTGTTCTTTTTCAATTAATGACTCGATGGTCCTATTTATTTGTTAAAGGATGTTTCCCATTTTGGGTTTATTACTCATTCAACACGTTTTGGTGTAGTGGTAGATAATGATAGGGGGAATTCAGAATAAATTTCATACATTATCTTGTTGTGAGATGGGATTTTGGATGATTTTATAGATGGAGTAACCATTTTAGATCCTTTTGATCCTTATAGGTTCTCACGATAATTTGGTCGTTTAAAACAGGTTACATCTTTACCTCTAATCAATATTTAGAGATAATATAACCCATTTTTCCTTTATAAAATGTGGCCGATGATGATTCATGGGTATTCTAACATAGAAGTTTCATTACATCCTGAGAATGGTCCAAATAACAGGCCAAAGAAATCCTAAAGACATCTTGGCTAATGTAATCTCATAACAGGCCAAATAAATCCTCCTCAGTTGGGGTATTTATAAACACAAGCACACACACACTCATGTATATTAGTGGATCAAGCCTCATCCCTCCAAATTAGCATTGTCAATCAAGATGGAACTATTTATAAGATTTTGAAATGTCTCGAAGGATTAAATGATGGCTTAACAAAGGCCCCTGTATGAAATTTCATGAAGTCCTTGTGGCACAAATTCCATAATTTATGGATTTATCAGCTCAAGCTGCCATGGGGGGTCAAATGATGTGCCCCTGCCCATGAAACCATGGCCTAGGTCGAGTAGCCCCTAGTGGGCCCGTCAGGTACCTGCATTCCCCTCACTAATGCCCCCTTTCATATTCCTTGTGCATTCCACACCCCATGCATGCCCACGCTCTCCCTGCGCTCTCCCACACTATCACTCGCCATGCTCACCCATGCCCTCGATTGATGGTTTTCCCATTGGAGTTCTACTTCAATCCAGAGGAGTATTGCATTAGAGATTTTGAAGAAGGTTGCTGCTAGACATGGCATGATTCAAGTGACTTTGTATTTGGATAAAGATATTCCAGTGAATCATGATTTTAAGGATCTCTGCAATGTGAATGTTCGAGATGATTTGAAGGATAAACATCTCTCTTACGCTCAGATGGATATTTATTAAACTTAGAGCTAGTTCTGATTCATAAAATAAAAGAATTATGAGAAATGGTACTTTATATTTTATTTATCCGAACACTGAAATTCTTAAAGAGATTTTAGAAGAATGTAGCTTTTAATTCGTGGATGTTTAATTTTGTAGCCGAATAATAACCCAGGGAAAATTGAAGATCTCCTAAAGTGGTTCCATCAGATTTGGGGCTTCGGTGGATGGCACATGTTGTCGATTGGTAGGGGATTTTTTCCTCTTCTCCCCAAAGGATGATTTAAAATCAAGAACATGGGGCATCATTTTTGTCTCCCTCAAACCTGGAATCTTGAGGTTTCAAGATGGGGATCCTCTCTTTGATCTATCTTCGATTAATAATTTAATTATTCAAACTCGTATTTGCTTTCAGGGCTTAAGTTGGTTTTTTTTGGAACTCCCAAATCCTTTACGGTAGTGAACCAGTTGCGGTAATTCCTATCAAATTCAATGGTGAGACTAAGCATGTTTGATATGGTCATTTTTTAAGTTTTTATATTGAGGTTGATTTATTTTTTCCTCTCATTGAAATTATTTTCCTTGTTGTTAATGGTTATATGATTGAATTATCCTCTTATTTTGAAACGTTACCTGAATTTTTCAATAGGTGTAACTGCATTGGAAACTATAGTGAGAAGTGTTGTAGAAATATATGATTTTTCAATTACAAGAAGATTGGTCAACTGATTTATTAATGTAATTTTAAACTACCTGTGAATGATGTTGCTGTCAAGGATGGGGCAATCCTAGATAAGGAGCTTGAAATTCATTAGTTTGGGAATGTTATGTGGGGAGACAAATAAGGTAAAGGTTCTGGATTCTCCTTTCCTACTACGGTGGTTGTTAACCAACCAACGCAAACTTTTATGGATAAGGAAACTATAGTTAAATCTGTTGAGGTTGGTCAGGATGATCAGATTTCAAAGAGAAAATCATGTAATGATACTACCTAAGACGATGGAGAGATTAGGACACAAGATCAATGGTTCTCAGATAATGAAAATGAGGTGGATACAACGGATCTCAAAGAGGGAGATTTTATGAATTTTGGAAATAGTAAAGGTAATAAGAACACTGCTATGGATGGTGTTTATTCCTCTGTATAGAGGAAAGAGATAAAAAATGGTGTTTCAATTAGAGGTAAAGATGAATCTGCTTCCCCCATGGATACAGAATAGGTTCAGGTTTCAACATGTGCTCACTGTGAACTGATCTAGATACAGGGAAAGTTTCTAATGAGGTAGTGGAACCTAGTCTTGGAAACTATGATGTACTAACACTAGTGGATGGTAAGAAAATAGGTAAGTGGGTGAAGCAGTCAACCTTGGCTGGTGCAGACACTTCTATTTTGGATGATGTTCAGGAATATGCCTCTAAATTGAAATATAAATCTACTTATTTTTTTAGTGCTAAGCTGGATATAAGGAAAAAAGAAAGCGAGTCAAGCAACTTTTCCTATTCAAATTGATGAGGCTAATCTAAGCAGTGGTAAAGGGTTTGGTGGTAACCCTCAGTTAGAGATGACACTAGTGGGAGGATATTTCTTCTCAATTTTAGATTCATAAGTGTTTTTTACAATAGGGAATGATATCTTTTGAACACTAAAAAACTCGAGATAAGGTTAAATGTAACTTCAAGTTGGCTGTTAAATATATTGTTCATGTTGCTATACAAGAGAGAGTTGTGCTATGCACCAACACATCTGTTGCTTCAAAACATGAAGTAACGGAAACAGTGAGTTTCAACACTACTAAGAATGTGGAAAGTCAGGACTTGGTACCAGGGGTAGAATCACTGAGTATCCCCGAAACAATTCTCAAGGAGGCTCAAAAGGATAAGGGCAAGGTCGGAAGCATTTTAATTCCAGTTGATAAAATCTATATTCCTATTGTACAGGAATGGGATGAGAATGATATAAATCCTTAAGATAAGTAGGAACAGGGTGGGAAGGACTTGAGCGTGCCTCTTGTGGTTGATTCTAGGGAGGAATAAGTAAATCCATGGAAAACTACCAAATAATGGAGCGGGGGTAGGGAAGGGGGCAGGGGCAGGTCTGCAGGTCTTCCGGGCATGGGGGCAGGGGGTAGGGGTAGGGGCAAGGGGAAGGGGAAGGGGGCAGGGGCAGGGGCAGGGGTCAGGAGGCAAGGGGCAGGGGCTGGGGGCAGGAGCAGGGGGCTGGGGGCATGGGGCATGGGGCAGGGGGCAGGGGCAGGGGGTAGGGGGAAGGGGGTAGGGGGTAGGGGCAGGGGGCAGGAGGCAGGGTGTAGGGGGTAGGGTGGAGGGGGCAGGGTGGAGGTCTGCAAGGAAGGGGGAAGGGGACGGGGGATGGGGGCAAGGGGGCAGGGGGTGGGTGGAGGAGGCAGGGTGGAGTGGGGAGGTCGGCAGGGCAGGGGGGATGGGGTGGGGCAGTGGGGAAAGGGGGGTGGGGTAGGGGTGTAGTTAGTCTCTATAGGTTTCTTTAATCTTAGATAAGGTTTAATAACCATTTCAATCCACCTCTAACTCCCTCATTTCTTCATGATTAGGTTTCTCCAAATATGTCCTCCTATTTACAACAGATTGGTTTCACTAAATCATGGATTGGTATTAATTGCAACAAATCAGATTTTGTATGATAACACTAGTTGTTATTAGTATGTCTTTAACACATTTTCTTTTAAAAATCCAGGCCATTATGTCCACTTTTTTTAATTTTATCTTATAAAGATAGATTTTGATCCTACAATTTGTCCTCTTTTTGGTGGGTTGATTCTACTACCACATTGCATGAATTTACCTGTACAAAGATAGATTCAATATGATATTTTAAATTATATTCACTAGTGGAAATCCCACTTATACCAACACCTGCATACCAACGGTTTGAAAAAACTATTGGTTTAAGTAATAATTTGATGTGTTTTCCCAACTGTTTCATTAAATCGTTGGGAATAGATTACATTAGACAATATTTTCCTACGGTTTTTAGAAGTCGTTGGAACCCACCACCCCCCCCCCCCCCTCCCCAAATAATAATTCATGAAAATCAATATCAAACTGTGATATATGATTGATTTTCGTTTTCTCAAAACATAAAAATAGTTATCATTATAGTGTTTTTAGATATAAATCATTGGAATTTCACGTAGAAGATACCACGAGAACATTATTTCTTTGCGATTTAGGTAAACAATATATGATGTGTTTCTAGTTTCATAAAGAATATCATATTCTATGTGAAATCATTTGGAGCTCATAAAAATGTTAAGAATATTTTATGTGTATAATTATTCAAACCATTGATGCATTGTGGATGCAGTTCTCATGTGAATGGAATGTTATAATTTGAAAATGAAAATGTTATCTAATGCATATAGTTTTAATATGTTCATGATGCATGTGGAGGGAAATAGGTTATGGATAAATGTGTTTTTCTTTTTGGATTCACATACAGTTGAATGGGAACCATATTTTATTAAATTATAAAGTGTTATCTAATGCATACTGTTTTAATATGTTTTCTCACGTCATGTATTTAAGGATTTTAGTGTTTTTGACTCCATATTATATTTTTAGTAGGGCGTTGGATCATTTTGTGTTGGTTCGGGTGGATTTGGTTCTCCCAATCGAGGTAAGTCTTTAATGAAATTGGTTGGTCCCTCACTGGTTATGTAACATCCTTTATGTGTTTTAATGTTCCTAATATCCTTTGTGTAGTGCATTGATCCCTGCCCGTTGGTTTCGAGTATCCAAGTTAACAGCGACTCGCCTGTGTGTGCATAGGTAAGAAAGTATATGTATGTGGGTTCCCCCGTTACGTGTATAGTCAACCATGGCAGTGATTATGCACATATGGGGCTATGTGTGACCATGTATATATATATAAATGCATACGCAGGTGAGTGGAGACTGGTATATGCATATAAGCATATGTGCAAGGATCCCCTTGCACATGATCATGGCCATGCGGGTGTGTGCATAGGGTCTAGGTGTCCATGAATGTGTGTGAAGGTGCGTATACCCAGTGGGGGAGCATCAATTTTTAGTTAGAAAGCTCAAAGAGATGAAGTGGACGGTTTGGTTCCACCTTGAGGTAGGATCCCTTTTCTAGCCTCTTTAATTCAAGAATTCTTTAAATTGAAATAGGATTTCTTAATTCTGCTTAATTATATTTAATTTCATATCTTGAATAAGTGTTATTTAATATAATTGTTTCATTTGATAAATAAAGTCATGTTTTTATAATAAAACCCCTTCAACAGAGGTGCGATGTCTATGAAAACTCACAGTTATAGTTATGTTGATCTAGTTGCTTAAATTATTGCATTTGATTTGTGTTGAATGAGTTTTAAAATAAATTTTAAATATAATTAAATAAATTGTTTGATAAAGCAATGCCGTGATTTTATAATAAAACCCCTCCAACGGAGGTTCACTTTCTTCTAAACCAAAGAGTAATGATAGTAATTTGTATCATGTTTAGATTTGGTTTGAGTCTTTCAACCCGCTGCCACCAGCATTCTAGCCCGCAATAGCCCCCCTGTAACCTTCGAATCAGCCCGCACCATCCCCCTAGCACCTACAACCTGCCCCCTTCCACCAGCATTCCAGCCTCCTCCCGCTCCCTTCGCTCCTGGCCGAAATATGCTTCCCTGCGGATGTCACTAGAACGGGCCAACACGATGCAGTCATGCCGCGGTCACGCCGCGGTCACGCTGCGCTCACGCCGCGCTCACGCCGCGCTCACGCCGTGGTCACTCCGCGGTAATGCCACAGTCACGCCGCGGTAATGTCGTGATTTGGCCTTGCTCCAGCCACATCCAGCCCTCACCAGCCCCCTTCCACCTTCATTTCAGCCTCTTGCCACCAGCAATCCTGCCTGCAATAGCCCCCCCTGCCACCTTCAAATCATCCCACACCATCCCCCCATCACCTGCAACCAGCCCCCTTCCACCATCATTCCAGCCTCCTCCCTCTCCCTTCACTCCTGGCTGGAATATGCTGCCCCACGGATGTCGCTGGACCGGGCAAACATGCCGCGGTCACGCCGCGGTCACGACGCAGTCACGACGCAGTCACTCCGCGGTCACTACACCATAAAGGAATAAATCCAACCCAATGTATGATTCATTGGGGTGGGGTTTAGGTTTAATAAATATATTCAAGTATCATTAAACCCTACCCTTGAATTTTAGTCAACTATTTAGTGGGTATCATCATCATCCCTTCTATATGGTGTGTTATTCACGAAGAAGGGTACATCTTTTACACTTAGTTACGGCTGAGTGATAGAGTGAAAAAAATAAGCGGTGTTTGTTAAATTTCACAAACTGTTAATCACAAGAAATAAGTGTTGTAAATAGTTTCAGGTTTGTTCTCAAATAGTGCCATAAATAATCGACGCAAAAATATTTTTCAGTAAGTAATCTAGAAATAATTATACAAAATCATGTATCATAAGTGATAAGTGCTAGAAGTACTTTTCAATAAGTTTTACCAAACTCAATTTAAATGGGATGTCATATTTTTTATTTTAACACATGATGATGCATGAAAAATTTGTTCTTGTCATATCTTTCACCTCCCCCCTCTCCTCCCAGATTTAGGTTAATTACCTTTTTGAGTTTTAGGTGAGAATGTGACAATTTATGGACAGGTAAATGATGTTTGGTGGAACATATGGAGGTGAAGAACATTGCAATTCACTAGACCTCATCTTATTGAATTCATGAATTCTCGGGACATCATCATTTCAAATGTGACTTTTCGGAAGGAAATGATGAAAATCATCTTAGGGATTCATATAGATCAAGAAAATTGAGGTAATATGAAGATCAAATAAATAAATTTGATCATCCATAGGAATATTGTTTTTCCATATCATCCATATTAAAATAAATTTTGATGACAAGATGAAGTTCATTCTAAACTTGTTAAGCTATCCAGGTGAAATAAATTTTTCCATATATAACTCAAAATAATTTAGCAATTTGATTCCTCCTGCAAACATGCATGTCCTTGCTACAATAAAGCTTATATTTCCTCCCACTAATGGCTTGTCTTCAGAAAGATTCATAATGCTCGAAAATCACCTTGATGAAAGAAAGTGATCGGTCATCATTTTGACAAAAAATGAGAGTTACATCAACATAAAACAATTGGGTGGGTGCTCTTATCTTTCTAGTGGCCTTAACTGGTGACAAAGCCCCATAATATGTAGCTTTTAGGAGGCATTTTATATGTTAATCCATGATTATTCCAAATAAAAAAGTTGAGGGAGGGTCCCCCTATCTCACCCATTGGGTATGACCGAAGTATCTTTTGTGAGACCCACTAATAATGAAAGAGAGTCTAGATTTGTAGATAAGGTCTTGAATAAGCTCAATAAATATGGTTGAGAAACCAAAACTGCTAAGTACTTAAAAAGTGAAATCCTAGCTAAGAGTGTCAAAATCTATAGAGATGTCAATATTTAAATCAATATTTCTAGGCTTGGATGTCCTCTATAATATATTCCCACATTTATAGTTAGTATATAAATAATCCTTCACTTCCATGTATAAGCACCAACTAATTTAGAGAAACAATGGAACTTACAATAGTACCCAATATTATAATAGTCACCTTACTGATGAGCTTATCCTATCATGCATCCATATCATCCCACTTGAAACTAAGTGGAAGATGTTGCCCCGCAGATGTCGTTGGACCGGGCCAACACGCTGTGGTCACATCGCAGTCATGCCGCGGTCACGCCACGGTCACGCCATGGTCACGCCGGGGTTTGGCCCTGCTCCAGCCACATCCAGCCCACACCAGCCCCCTCCCACCTTCATTTCAGCCCACTGCCACCAGTATTCCAGCCCGCAACAGCCCCCCTTCCACCTTCGAATCAGCCCGCACCATCCCCACAACACCTGCAACCAGCCCCCTTCCACCTGCCTTCGAGCCCTCACCGAATTAGGTGTATCAGGGGTCATTCAATCCTATAGTCATCACAGATTTGCATTCATTTCTTTAAATATTCTGATAAAACATCCTCTCATGCCATCCATATCATCCTATTTGAAAGTAAGTGGAAGATGCTGCCCCGCAGATGTCGTTAGACCAGGCCAATATGCTACGGTCACGCAGCAGTCACGTCGCGGTCACGCCGCGATTTGGCCCTGCTCCAGCCACATCCAGCCCACACCATCCCCCTTCCACCTTCATTTCATCCCGCTACCACCAGCATTCCAGCCCGCAACAGCCCCCCTGCCACCTTTGAATCAGCTCGCACCATCCCCCCACCACCTACAACCAGCCGCCTTCCACCTGCATTCAAGCCCTCACCGAATTAGGTATATCAGGGGTCATCCAATCCTCTAGTCATCACAAATTAGCATTCGTTTATTTAAATATTCTGAGAAAAAATCCTCTCATTCCATCAATATCATCCTATTTGAAACTAAGTGAAAGATGCTGCCCCGCGAATGTCACTGGACCGGGCCAACACGCTGCGGTCACGCCGCGGTCACGCAATGGTCACACCGTGGTTTAGACCTGCTCCAGCCACATCCAGCCCACACCAGCCCCCTTCCACCTTCATTTGAGCCTTCTTCCACCAGCATTCCAGCCCACAACAACCCCCTTTACACCTTCGAATCAGCCCGCACCGTCCTCCCAGCACCTGCAACCAGCGCCCTTCAACCAGCATTCGAGCCCTCACCGAATTATGTATATCATGGGTTATCAAATCCTCTATTCATCACATATTAGCATTCATTTCTTTAAGTATTCTTAGAAAACATCCTCTCATTCCATCCATATCATCCTATTTGAAACTATGTGGAAGATATTGCACTGCGGATGTCGCTGGACCGGGCCAACACGCTGCGGTCACACTGCAGTCCTGTCGCGGTCACGCCGCGATCACGCCGCAGTCACGCCACGGTCACGCCGCGGTAATGATGTGATTTGGTCCTGCTCCAGCCACATCCAACCGACACCAACCCCCTTCCACCTTCATTTCAGCCTGCTTCAACCAAAATTCCAGCCTGCAACAGCCCCCCTGCCACCTTCGAATCAGCCCGCACCATTCCCCTAGCACCTGCAACCAGCCCCCTTCCACCAGCATTCTATCCCCCTTCCACCTACATTCGAGCCCGCACCATCCCCCATCCACCTGCAATCCAGCTCGCACCATTTAGGTCATGCCCATTGGATTAAATAATGATAACACTACATACCAACACTACACACATTATATCATTAATACCTTCTTAGAAACAATAGATGAATGATTTTGTTAATGACATGGTTATCAAATCTCAATAGAGATGTGACTATTTCAAATATCTTGAAAAAATATTTAACAAGTTGCAGTATCAAAACCTAAACATTAATCTGGTAAAATTCTTTTTCAGGGTAACGCTAGGGAAATTCGATAGATTTGTGGTGTGATACCATGAAATTGAGTTTGAATCTAAAAAAACAAGTTCAGTTTTATCAATTTCACTCCCTCATATTCATAAAGAATTTAGGGGGCTCTAGGGGAACCTTTCTTACATTTATATCTTCATAGCTAATCAGGCTGACATGTCTCTACGCATCACCATGTTAATGAAGAAGGGAGTCACCTTCCATTTCGAGGAGGAATTCCATCAAGCCTTTGAGATTATAAAAAAATACTTAATGCATTGACCAGTTTTGATTCCATTGGTGGAAGTAATTCCACTCATCTTATTTGTGGCCTTCATAAATTGATTTCTCAGTGTTCTCATTGCACATAAGAATGATGCAGAGAGTGAAACAAGTGTCTATTACATTAGTCAAATGATGTTAGGTAATAAGACACAATATTATGATGTTGAGAAAAACTACCTCACACTCATCTTCCCAATTAAAATATGAGGCTTTACTTGTATCCTTACAAAGTTCACCTGGTCACTCATATTGACCCGCTCAAGTACATCCATAGCTACCCGATGTTGACTGGGACCTTTTCCCTATGATCAGTCACATTAAGACAACATGATATCCTGTTTATATCACATAATTTATTGAAAGGTAATACCCTATCGAATTTCCTCATGGCACATACTTCCCAAAAAAGTATACTAATATAAATAAAACTTCTAGATTAGAATGTTTTCCATTCCCATGAAGCTCCCCCAACACAGGATATGTGTTTTTTTCTGCCTCCTAGAGTCCTATCAACAAAAGTATGGAGAACCCAAAGATTATCTATGTATGTACAGGGATTGTATTACTTTCTCTAGACAAAGTAATTCTTCTATACTCTTTCTCACTATCTGTTGGATGGTCAAATAATTAGATAGAATATGAAGCCCTAATTTATATCTTGGAACTGGCACAATAGTTTAAAATAGACTACCTAAATATCATAGGAGATTTAGAGCTAGTGATAAAATATATGATGATGAATATGAAATAAAAAAGGATGAACTAGCCCATCTCACTGGCTATGTTTGAATATTGATGGAAGATTTCCATTTTGAACACACATTGTATCTTGTACCCTATCAAAAAATGATTTTACTGATGTAATGTCTAATGAAATCGTAGTTTTAGCTGACCCTGATTAGTATGAGGTTTTCTACCACATTATGCTTCAGAGGATGGTCTCATATATCATCTTCTGTGACATGGAGGAAATCAATCAAATCAAAACTTCCCTAGTTCCTGATGATCCGATATCCACCCCTAGATGGCAGGTGCCCATAATTTATTATCTTCAAAATGGGACCCTCCTGATATTGCGAGTTGGAAGGGAATAAATTTTGCATCAGGCATAGATCTTTATGCTTCATGATGGCCCAAAAAATCCTTCTACAATATGGAAAATTCGACCAAATTCTTCTATAGATAGGTAAAGAAAGTGTACCAGGAGTATACCATTGAGTCTAACTGATAGAATCCAATAGATGCTGAAAAGTTGGCTGATGTGAGATGTTCTTTGGAAGGGGGAATAATAAAAGGGGGATATTGTTTTTTAGAAAACAGATTTGTTGTACAGATATAGCGGCAGTGGCCATCGACCTCGTGGTGCGGCCATGGGGAGTCCTTTCTTCAACTGTTATTCTTTTTTCCTACTGTAAATTCTGCTCGTTATTGTAGTAGAAACCAACAGAAACTCTTGTTTTTCTTCTCCCTCTACCTTGAACACCAATCACTAACCACTCATACCGCTATCATGTAGCAACAAATGGACAGATTCAAGCCTCCAATAAGTCTCTATCGAATAAGTAGTAGAAGATGGTTGAAAAAGAGAATAAGTCCTAGAAGGAAAAGCTCCTACATGATTTATGGGCCTACCATACCACCATGTGAACTACTACTCAAGAGACACCGTACACAAAACTGAGATAGTTTTTCCCATTGAAGTCCAGTTTCCATCACTACAAATAGCTATCTATGGAAAACTCTACATTTGGGCCAGACCTATATAGGGAACAACCCGTTCATGAACTACATGTGGGTTTAATTCTCTCATGACATGATACATAGTGACACACAAATATATTATCTTGGGTCTAGTCATAATATTTGATTTTCATTTTATGGAACCTACATACTTTATGCCTGAAATTAAACTACATGGTTTCTGAATAACTGTGTGTGGTTTGATTCCAGTCAACACACGACATGTATTGATGCATGAAGCTCCCATCCTCATTCCAGCTGCAAAAATAAATAGGAACAATATCCCCCTCTACATATGGGTCAGACCTACATAGATATTTTCCCATACAAGAACTAAATGTGGATTTATTTTTTTTATAACAGGATATAGAGTGACACCCAAATCTCCAATCTTGTGTCCAGCTACAGTAATTAATGTGAGATCAGGGAACCTGGCTTGCTGAGGGTTCTTTTATCAAACCCCATTTGATACCATGTATAATGATAAGAGAGGTGAACCAGTACCCAAGATACCTCTTAAGAGATGCTTTGGAGCTTATTTATATGGAAATATAAAGATGACAAAACACTCATGTCCGATGTGGAACACAGACTCCAATAATGAAAATAAATTGTTTCAATTTTAATGATATATATTTTTGAAAATATATTATTTTAATAATAACTGGTATAACCATGGTTTGATAATTGAATCTTTAACGAGTGCTTTATCTAGTTCGATGTTCAGTCCACTTCTGAAAACATTGGACAAATGAGAGAACTAAACTATCCTCAGCTAAATTTCACAAAACTTAATTAAAAGTACATTCTGATTCTAAAAAAATAGTTACATATATCTTTCTAGAGAATATTACTTAAATGAGTGATAAAAATAAACCTTTTGAATAGTGTTAGAACTCATTCCTAACAATGGTACTGATTAGGTAGGAAGAAGAGAACAAAAATATAGTATAAGTTGTTATATCTAGTAGAAGTAATTGGAACAGAGTTAACAACAAACTAAGAAGAAAAAAATGAAAAAGAAAATGAAGGGTGAAGAGAAGAACATCTCCTAGAAAGACTACTTCTCAAAGGGCCTCCCAGACCTCACAAGGATTGGCTCTTAGCAACACCGTTATTTAATACCCCAACCCAAAAACCATCCACCCCTACCTACTATTACCAAACACTAGTAACTAATAAAAGTAAAAGACAATGTTTCCCTTAGGACATCCCACCAGCCACACCCACATAAGGACATCCTTGCCAAGCACAACTGACAGCCACACATCCACACTCCTAGCATTTCCACCCTTACAAAAACCCACCTTTTACTCAAGGTGAATATCCAAAAACCGCTAACAAAAATCATTGCCTAGTTGATTTCACATGCTTCAAATAGTATCAACACATGAGAAAACTTCATATTCATCAAGTAAACCACTATTTCTTCCATCACCAGCATCGTCATCACCACCACCAATGAATTAATTTCCTGACTAGGAGAGCATGGCAGACATGTTTCTTTGCTATTACAGTCAATGTATTTGAAGTACTAGTGGCACTAGAATCCAGTTCATATTTTTTATTTGCCTCTAAAAGTAATAAATGGACAAGGTTAGGCTTTCCATCGTCGTTGATACCAAGAGCAGTGATTACTCCAACACCTATAACCATGGGAAACATTGTATTGCACTCTTCATTCCAAACATCATATTGTCTCATTTCATCTTTAAGATGGTTGTTGGATATAACTGCAATATCCTTATCTCCCTCCATAATAGCATTATATGGAACATGTAGGAGCTCCTTACTGTTCAGTTCTTCTTGAACCTTTATGTCCTTTCATCCACTAACTTGCCGTGTAAAACCAAACAGTTTCAGCATAGAGAGCCCAGCTGTAATGGCATCCCAACTATAGCCTTTATTCAGCATTACAAAAACCAAGTGTTGCTCATCCATACTCTATTTGGAACACCTAATAAAACCTTCTAGTACTCTGATAGGATTATGATGTGTTGATACTTTGAAAAACTCCAACATATGTACAGTAGGGGGTGTCCATGTAGGGGGACTAGCAGGGGCAGGGGGACTGGCAGGGGGACTGGCTGGGGGTGGCGGGGTAGGGGGACTGGAAGGGGGACTAGCAGGGGCAGGGGGACTAGAAGGGGACTGGAAGGGGGCCTAGTAGGGTGCAGGAGGGGACTGGCAGGGGGACTAGCAGGGGCAGGTGGACTGGCAGGGGCAGGGGGGCTGGCAGGGGACAGGGGGCTGGCAAGGGGACTGGCAGGGGTGGCAGGGGGGACTAGTAGGGGCAGGGGGACTGGCAGAGGGTGGCAGGGGGAAGGGGGGACTGGAAGGGGGTAGGGGGGACTGGAAGGGGGTGGCAGGGGGGACTAGCAGGGGCAGAGGGACTAGCAGGGGGTAGGGGGGACTGGCAGGGGAGCTGGTAGGGGGAAGGGGGGCTTGCAGGGGGACTAACAGGGGGACTGGCAGGGGGTGGCAGGGGGACTAGCAGGGGCAAGGGGTACTAGCAGGGGCAGGGGGACTAGTAGGGGGCAGGGGGGACTGGTAGGGGGTGGCAGGGGTAGGGGGGACTGGCAGGGGGTCTAGCAGGGGCAGGGGGGACTGGCAGTCCTTGTAGAGACCCGAAGCCTGACGTACATTGACATTACATTACATTTGCGGAATACTTAGTACATAACAAAAATACACACACAAGGACCCTAATAGTTTAGTGTTTTTGGAAACTCGGACTATAATCTTCTAATCGTGGTGAAAGATCTTCAAAATCTCCCATAAAGATCTTCATTTTGTTTACCTAAAACCTTTCTTTATATCCTGGGGAAAAGAAAACATAAAAGGGTGAGCTCAAATGCTCAGTAAGGGTAAACAAAATAAATATCAATCACATCATATTCATAAGAACATAACATTTTGGAAATCATAACCTGCAAAAGAGAGCATAATTTCATAATCATGGGATAAATCATGGCAGTGAAAAAGTAATCCCAATAATCATAACTTAAAACATGAAACTTTGTGGCATACACACATAATCATAGAGAATCATTTCTTGTTAGTCAAGACTAATTGCCAAGACTATCTTAGTGGACAAAGTCCCTTTCTGAATCGAGTAACCCTCGTTTCAGTCCTGTTTCACTGAACCAGTATAACCTACCATTTCAGCCATGTCTATCTCATGAGATATAAAATCTTTACCCAATGAATTGGAGGGAGATATAGGTCCCACCCATCTTATAATGAATCCTTTCTTATGTGTGCCACATAATCATAAAACATACATCATCGCATAACACATGTAACAAAAATGGGATTCTTGAAACATCATGACATCATAAATCAATTCTTATAAGATAAAGGAATTCATAAACATAATTCCATCACAACATAGTCGAATCAATGTAAAAATATGGATATAAACAGAACCCTTTATTATCTTAGATGGAAAATAATTTTGATAAAACACTTGAATTGAATTCTTGAGGAAAATATCCTTTCTTCTTCAAAATCAATTTCTTTTCACAAAAAATCATGCAATTTTAAAAGAAAGAGATTTTATTGAAAATAGTCATGAAATCTTTTAGAGGAAGCTTCATGAAAATAAGGCTTTATAAAACAGTAGAAATCCGTTTGTGCCGTATAAGTTAAAAAAAACATTCTTCGTACTTTTGTCGGAAAAGTCAAAAAGTACCTCGTACGAAAAACGACAAAAGATTCCTTTCATACGTATTACTAAAAACTCACCGAAGGGTAAAAATGGATTTAAACAATTTTAGGTGGATGGAAATAATATTACATATTGAGTAAACATGGATGTGGATGATAAAATACACCCCAGTAAATACTTACGAATAAACAATCTCGGATAAAAATGAGATTGTGATATTTCCCTTACCTTAGGTCCGATTTGCTTCGTATGTGTCCGAACCTCCTGTATAATGATTTAAATAATGTCATTGACTTATTATAGAATCATATTCATTGTTATGATATCATATATGGTTCACTTATGACATTATATTACCCGTTCTTTTGTAAATTCCATGTTAAAGAAGCGTTTTGGGTAAAATCGTTTCATTTATCGTAGGTGTTTTGACTTGTTGTTCTTGACATTATTATTACTTATATCATTATTTACTTACTTCCAGAATATAAAATTTGATTTATATATCATATATATTCAGTATATATATATATATAATAGATAGATAAATAAAATGAAAAACACCGTTCATGGAGACGGTAGTCCGTACGTACGCATGAATGCTGTTTTCCATTCTTTATTGTCTTGAAATGGAAGTAAGTAGATGACATACATATGTATATATATATACATAAATCCAGTAGCTTTATAATGTCATATATATCATTATTATTTCTTATATATACATTATAATCATTCTTAAATGGTTAACATGGAGAATGAATCTCATCGCGTCGTGGAGACGGTAGTCCGTACGTACGCACGAGCGATGATATCATTTCCATAAATATTGAATTGAATTGGAGTGGATTATACAATATATCAGAATCAATATGAAGTTTTAATAACTATTTATAGTTATTCTTTACACCATTATACCCATCCATGTAAGGTGGTGGTGGAAAATAGATTACACCACGGCGTGGAGACGGTATTCTGTACGTACGCACGCGCGGTGATTTCTTTTTCCATAGGATGGATAGATGGTGAAATAGGGTTGTTTCATACTTATAATAACATATCAGTATATGAGTGATACTGATGTTATTACTTCATAATGAAACAACCTAAGAAGAAGAAGTGGAAGAAGAAATAAAGATGAAAGAATTGGTAACGGTAATTATCTCTTCTTTGAAGCGCCTCTTTGAGACCTCCTCTTAGGGCACTAAAATTGGTCTTTGAGGAAGACCAGAACCTGTAGGATGTTTCTAGGGAAGTGGAGAAGAGATTTTGGCAGGGGTTGGCCGAGCTTGAGTGCTCAAATTGGTGTGAGGAGGAGGGGGAGGAGGTGTCCTTTTATAAGGGAGGAGAGGGGCACCTTAAGAATATCTCAAAATATTATTTTATATTAAATTCAAAATCGGTTTATAATGGTTCCAAAGGGTCTTATTTCGAAGATAAAGTGGGTATGGGTCGAAATCCTATCAACCAATAGGATTTAGACAAGTTTAGGTTATTATTTTAACCTTATCAATTAGATTTAACTCTAAGATAAATAATTTAACTTTTACCGTGTCTTTTTGTTTTCTTTCACTATATGGTTAATAAACTTACTATAACATGCCAAACAAACCCCAAATTGTATATTATTAATACATATATCCTTATCTAAGTCATTTGGCCGAACCTTAGATTTTTAGGAATAAAATAACAATTAATAATATAATATTTGATTTAAAAACTATTTTGTGTCAATTTTGACACTATTTGATATATGATTTTTGTGAAAGTCATAACAGAATTATATGTTCGAACCAAGTTGATTAAATCAACGTTAATATATCATAGTAACCTAGAAAATTAGTGGAATGCATAAAAAGTCTTAAATTACATTTATATTTGTATTTATATTATCAATTTTGTCAATATTTCATTAATAAGATAATTACTGCATCATCTTTGTGTCATAAATAAATTAAATTATTTGATGTCTAAAAATTACAAATAAAATATCATCATGTATGAAATCGTTTTAGCTTTCTAATGAATATTTACAATTGAATTTATCTTATGTATAACCCCATATTAAAAATGTTTTAGTTATTAAACTTTGATTTTAACTATTTTAACTATTCATTAAATAATATAATATTAAATGTCATAATCTAATCCAAGTGGACCTAAATGGTCATATTATATTCATAAGGTTGTTTTTGGTCGAATTACACTTATCCAATAGAATTAGGACATGTGTTAGGGTAATAGTAATATCATATTTACCCTTAGTTACCCTATTTACTATTAACCGTGGTAAAAAAAAGTAAAAAGTTACTATTCCCCAAAAATTATTTTCATCTCATTGAACCACATTTTACTTACTGACATCAACCGTGTCTCTCGGATTTTTGAAATCCCATTCACAGAAGCGGTAAAATTAAGATTTATGAAGAAATTAATTTTTTTAACTACCACTTAGTAGTTTCACTATTCATCAAAAATTGATGTTTTTCAGAACAATGCCAAAATTTCATCCTAAGCTATATTTCATATTCCGAATTCAAAAATGAAGTCTATTTTACCAAATTCATATCATAGAATTTGCATTAATTAATTTTATAATTAAATCCCACTGTTAAAACAAATAGCGTGTTTTTAAGAAACAATATCTATCAAAAGATTGACACTTGATTATATCTGGTTTAAATGTGAAATTACATCCAATGACCAACATTGTATTAAATTGTAAAAATATATTCTAAATATACTTTAAAACCACTCAAATTAATAATTTATCACTATTAATTATTTCGATTAAAAAAGTTGTTTTTAATTATAATTTAGTAATTTTCACTATTCATCAGAATATGAAAGTTATCCGAAAAGTACCAAAATTTCACCTTAGGCTAAATTCGATACTCCGAATCGAAAAATGATATTCATTTTGAAAAATAAGATTTACATAGTTTTAAAAAGTGTTTATTACTATTCATAACGGCTAGTTTTAATAATATTTTAATAGCATATCGTTGTTTAGTGAAACTCGGTATTGCGTATTACACACGCTATCGAGGAAGGTCGTGATTGCGTGTAATGCAAGGCAAGTCAAGGATGCATGTTGTGCAAGCTCCTTTTGGTGTAGCGTACAACACAAGACTTTAATAAAATTAAAAAGAATATTTTTTTATAAAATCTTGGGCTGTTACAGTCCTGCAGGCCTGCTGTGTTTTTTTTTTGAACTTTGATCTATAGCCACGGTTTCTAACCGTGGCTTTAAGACTTGTTTGTGTTTTACCTTCTGCCACGGTTTGAAACTGTGGATATAATACATTATCCACGGTTTTAAATTGTGGCTATAGGAGTTGTCCTATAGCCACTCCAATACCCGCCACGGTTCATTGAACCCTGGCTATAACCTATAGACACGGTTTTTAGAAATATATCCACGGTTTGAAACCGTGGCTATAGCCTAATGTTCTAGTAGTGACTTAATCATTCCACCACATCATTATCATACTCAACATTGTCGATTTTGATCGCATGTGACTTCCCTTTTTCCTTTACTTTAAGAGGTTTTTGATCTCGATCATCATTAACCCTTGGATTGGGGCATTGATTAGCATAATGCCCCATTTCCTTTCACTTGAAGAATTGAAGTGTTGGTGGAGCATTCTCGGTAGTATTTTCTCTATTCATATCATTAGAAACCTTTTTCCCATTACGTCAACACTCAGCTGCTCGATTACCTTTTCATCCACACTTGAAACATTTTCTAGTACCTTTTAGACAATCTCCACCGTGATTCTTTTCACACATTTAGCATAAAGAAACTTTCATATTCTTTTCCCCATTTTTCTGAGATTTTTCCTTGAACTCCATCTTTCATTTCTTGTCAAAACCATGTGATGGATATGTAACACCAACTTCTAGTTCTACCTTGATAGCACAATGCACAATTTTTTCATAGCTATTGAAGTCTCTTATAGTTAATGCCCTTCGAAGACTTGGTTTTAATCCGCTGAATAATCGATCAACTTTACTTTCGGGTTGGATGATAAAGCTAGATGCATACCTTGAAAGCCATGTAAAATTGTCTTTGTATAAACCAACAAATTCATCAACCTTTTTCATAAGCTCAAGAAACTCCTTTTCCATCTTTTTTCAAAGAATACGAGGGATGTACTTATTGAAAAACAAGTTCTTGAACTCATCCCATTCCATGGATTCATTTTCTTTTTAGGGCCTTGTATTATTAATTAGAGTCCACCACTGGTCTGCTTCACCTTCAAACTAGTAAAAATCCAAATTGAATTTTTCATGCTCTAAACAGCGAAGTATAGAAAATATCTTTTCAATTGTGCTAATCCATTTTTCAGAAACAAATGGATCAGAAGACCAACTGAAATAATGTGGATTTTTCCTCATGAAGGACACAATAGAATATTGTTCCTTTCTCTACTCATTTTTATGTCTAAAATGATTCATATATTGTGTAAGTTTATCAATTAGAATTTTAAATCCATCTCCCATAACATTGGTTTTTTCAGGAGGAAAATCATTTCATTTTCCATTACATTGATCAACATGGTTCCTTCGGGTTTCAGCCATTGTCTAAAACCCAAAAAGAATAGTGTGAGAGGTAAAAATCATGCTAGGAAAACAACATAATAAAGGGGAAGTACCTTCAATAAATAACATCTTAGGATTAATTCTATGATCGTTACCGTAATTCTAGAACTACAACCTATACTTATACTTAACCATAGAGACATCCCTAGACATACCTTAGAAATATCTCTAGGGATTTCACTAATGTTTTCACATCCTAGTTTCCAATGGTTAACTAAACCTTTGCTCTGATACAAAATGTAGGGACCCAAAGCATGATGTACATAGAAATTACATTACTTTAGCAGAATACTTAATACATGAAAAAAAACAGACGCCCAAAGACCATATTAGTTTAGTGTCTTCGGAAACTCATAACATAATCTTCTAATCTTGGTGAAAGATATTCAACATCTCCCATAAAGATCAAAATGTTTTGTTTTCTTACCTAAAACCTTTCTTTATATCCTAGGGAAACGAAAACATATAAAGGGTGAGCTCAAATTCTCAGTAAGGGAAATCACGGAGAAAATAAAACAGACCATATACATTTGAACTTAAAATCATGAACATAATGATTAAAGCTCAAAATATTTAGTTGTGAAATAAATCATGGCAGTACGTAAGTCATAGATCATAAAGTAACATTAATCATGATAAAATAACATGGAAAATAAAATATATAATTGTGGAAAATAATTAATCAAATGATATTATTTCCATAATAGCCTTGGAAATGCTTCCAAGACCATCATAGTGGACAAAGTCCATTACTGAACCGGGATTACTTGTCGTTCCGGCCCTGTATTACTGAACTAGATTCACTTTCCATTCCAGCCATGTCTATCTCATGAGATATAAATCTTTAAAAAATCTATTGGAGGGAGATATATTTCCCACCCATCTCATAATGAAATCATTTTTACGTGTGCCACAAAATAAACATAAATCATTCATCATAACCCAAAGAATAAAATGGGTTTCATAAACATCATCCCATCATAACATAATCCATATAAAACAAATGGATATCATTTCATTATAAGAAAAATCAAACCATGTAAATAATAGAGACATTAAACTTGAAACATAATTGTACTAAATAATGTCATCTTATATGGGCAATAGTTTTGATAAAACACTTGAAATGAATTCTTGAGGAAAATATCCAATCTTCTTCAAAATAATTTTCTTTTTCAAAATGCCATGAAATTTTAAAAGAAAAAGATTTTGTTTAAAATGATAATGAAATATTGTAGAGTAAGCTTCATTTAAATGTGGAATTATGAAACCATTCAAATCCATTCACGCCATATAAGTTAAAAAACATTCTTCTCATACTTTTGCTGAAAAAGTCAAAAGTACCACGTATGGTAAACAAAAGAAAGATTTCTTTCATAACACAAATTAAAAGTCAAAGAGGGGTTTAAATGACTTTAAACATACATGTAAGAATATTAAACACTTTATGAAAAACATTTTATGGACTTGGATGAAAAATATAAACCCAGTAAATACTTACGTATAAGAAATCTCTGATAAAAATGAGATTGCAAAATTATCCCTTGCCGTAGGTCCAATTTCTTTCATACATGTACGAAACTATTTTATAATGGGTTTAAACATATTATTAACTTGTAATAGAACCATAATAATATTTATAATATCATATATGATTCACTTAGGACTTTATATTACCCGTTCTTTTGTCAATTCTATGTTAAATCAGCATTTTGGGTAAAATCATTTCATTTATCGTACGTGTTTTGACTTGTTGTTGCTAATATTTTTACTTATATCCTGATTTACATAATTATAGATTGTAAAACATGATTTATATATAATATATATACATAATATAATTTTATATGATATATCGATAAATGGAATAATACACCGTTCGAGGAGACGGTAGGCCGTACATACGCATGAACGCTGTTTTCATTTCCTTATTTAATTGAATGGAATTAAGTAAATGAAACATATAGGTATATAAATACAGTATCATTATTATGTAATATCTTTCTTCATTATTTATTACATATACTTTATAATCATTCATTAATGGTTAACATGGAGAATGAATCTCATCGCGTCGTGGAGACAGTAATATCTACGTACGCACAAGCGATGATATCATTCTCATATTTATTGAATGGAATTGGAGTGGATGATATAATATCTCAGAATCCTTATGATGTTATAATAATCATATATAGTTATTATTTACACCATTATACCCATCCAAGTAAGGTGGTTGTGGAAGATAGTTTACACCACGACGTGGATATGGTATTCCGTACATATACACGCGCAGTGATTTCGTTTTCCATATGATGGATAGAAGGTGAAATGGGGTTGTGTAATATTTATAATAAAATATCTGTATCTGAGTGATACTGATGTTATTACTTTACAATGAAACAAATAAATAAGAAGAAGTATAAGAACAAATAAATTTGAAAGAATCAGTAAATGATATTACCTCTTCTTGGACGCGCCTCTTCAAAACCTCCTCTTAAGGCACTAAATATGGTCTTTGAAGAATACCAGAACCTCTAGTATGTTTCTAGGGGTTTGGAGAAGATAAATGGATAGGGTTTGGCAGATATTTAATGCTCAAAATTTTGTGAAGAGTAGAGAGAGGAGGTTCCCTTTTATAAGGGAGGAGAGGGGCACCTTTGCAAACCTTAAAAATATTAATTTATAATAAATTAAAACCCCACTTAAAACCCTCAAAAATGACTAAATTATAATATTAGATGAGATAGGTTTGTAATCCCATCAACAAATAACATTTATACATTTTTATGTTTATTTTAAACCTTATCATTTTTTATCCTTATTTTATCTATTTAATTTTATTTCGGGTAATAATATTCTAAATTTTAAATGGTAATAAATACATACTTATATGTTTTCAATTTTCAATAATTTGATACTTTATAACCATTTAGACCATATAATTTTCAATTTCTAATTTTTAAATATTTTTGTGATTTTTAAATATTTTATAATATGTTATTTTTATAAAATAGCAATAGTGAATATTTTGACACTATTCATTTATTTGAATTAAAATAAAATAGAAATAGAGAATATATTCGAACCAAAATATTAAATAGGTCCCTAAAATGTCATATTCTTCTATAAAATTCTTGGATCATATTAATTAGTTCATATATTATTTATTTTAATATTTTTAAACCCATTTATTTGATATTTCTCTTAATAAAATAATTACTACAACATTTTTGTATAATTATTTTATATTATATTTTTTCATAAAAATTAAAAATAAAATACTATGATGAATATAAATCTAATATATTTCATAGGAATGCTTTTAGTCGAATTTATCTTTTAAATTACCCATCTTTTAGAATGTTTTGTTTATTAAATTATGAAGGTGACAATTTTACATCATTTAATATAAAATAATATAATTCTATAATCTCTTTTATAAAGCTCTAAATGGTCCAAAATTATTGATTTGGATGGTTCTAATTTATATTTACATGACCAATATGTTTTGGTCAGGTTTGTTGGATTTTATGGGTATTATTAGTTTAATAAAAACTATATTATTGATTTTTCACTAAATAAATAATTTCTGCATCATTAATGTATAAGCTATTAAAGTAATTATATATTTCATAATAATTATAAATAAATTACCATGATAAAGAAAAACATTTTAGCTTTAAAATGAGTATTTATAACCTAATTTTTATACTGTATAACCTTATATTAAAAATAATTTAATTATTAAAGTTTGAGTGAGACATATTTCACATTCATTTAAATAAAATAAATTAAAGGTCCTCATCACATACAAGTTGGTTATAATATATACCATTTTTATCCAAGTATATTTTAGGATGAAATATAATCATCCAATTATATTAAGATAAGTTTTAGGGTAATTTTATAACATTATTTTTACCTTTAATTACCAAATTTACCTTTAACTGTGGTAAATAAAAGTTATCGTAGTTACTATTCATAATGACCAAAAAAATAAAATGTAGAATATTAACAAAATTTGGACCTACTGATTCCAAATATGGAATTCATTTTTACAAATTCGAATCACAACCATTGCAGTAATTAATTTAAAATTAATCACGTTATAGAAAAAAAATAGATTTTTGTTTAAAACATTGGAATATAATGAATTGATATTACCTACAATTTCAATGTAAAATTTATTCTAATGACATAAATTATATTAAAAGGTAAAAAATATATTTTATTTTTACTTTAAAATAATTTACTATTATAATTTCACCATATAAATTATCTCGATGAAAAAAGTTTCTTTTAAGTAAAATTTTGAGTCTTTTTACTATTCATCAAAATAAGAATGTTGTTAGAAAAAGATCAAATCTTTCTACAATATAAATTTTTACATCTTGATTCAAAATAAGAAGTTTATTTTTTTTAAAATTTAACTTATAAACTTGTCAAAGAATATATTTACAATGGGTGCGCCATCAAAAGGTGGAAAACTGCATTTTTTGAATAAATACTTCTTTTATCTGAAAAATTGATTTTGTTCTCATACCACATTCTAGAAAATTTTTAAGATGAATTATAATGATATAAAATTCAAAATTTGGTAAATATTATTCATAACGGCCAGTTCATAATAATATTATAATAATATATCGTTGTTTAGTGAAACTCGGTATTGTGTACAACTCACACTATTGAGGAAGGTCGCTCTTGCATGTAATGCAAGACAAGTCAGGGATGTGTGTACAGAAAGATTTATTTGGTGTTTCTTATAACATACTCAAAATATATTTCAGTTATTCATTGATCAAAATCTATACTTGGTGTTGTGTAAAATGAATTTTATTCGAAAGAACTCGAAATTGTGTGTGTCACAAGCTAAGAATATTGTTGCTTATATGACAAGCTAATACGGTGTTGCTTATAGCGCAAGATAATATTGGAAAAGTGTACAACAAAAGGCATCAAAGAAATTAAAAATAATAATTCTAATAAAATATCGGGGTGTTACAGTGGTGATGTATTTAGTATTGACCAATGTACTGATGGTATTCATGGCCTTGATGAACTGAATATTTCATCTTTATTTGAATCATTTTGTGGCTGTCTTTTTTCACGACATCTTGGTGTACTCAAAAACTCATGATGATCATGTTAAACCACTTGACAACGTTCTAATTACACTAATAGATCATCAGTTATATTCCAAGCTGTAAAATTTTCAATTCTAGAAAGAATAATTGCAATTTCTGGGTTACATCGTCTTTGAGGCAGGTGTGTCAGTGGATCTAGAGAAAGTGAAGGATGTTGTGTATTATGAGCAACCCAAGAGTGTTTCAGATATTCGTAGTTTCTTGGGTTTGTCTGGGTATAACTGGAGTTTCATCCATGAATTCTCTCACTTGGAAGCACCACTGTCGATCTTGACCAAGAAAGAAATTAGGTTTTATAAGCGTAAGGCTTGTGATAATTCCTTTTAAGAGTTGAAAATTTCTTGACGACCACAAAAATATTGATCTTACCTAAGCTACGTAGGAAGGATTTCGTATTGTGTGATGAATCTGGTATCGGGCAAGGGGATGTGTTGATGAAAGATAAGCTGGTTGTGGATTATGGGTCGAGGAAATTGAGACCCCATGAGTGGAATTACCCCACTCATGATCTTGAGTTGGCTGTGATAGTGCATGCATTAAAATATTGGAGGCACTACTTATTGGGGAAACGGTTCATGGTGTTTACTGATCACAAGAGTATAAAGTATATCTTTTTGCAATGGAATTTGAATATTCTGAAGAGAATATAGATTGAGTATCTATAGTCTTTATACATTGATATGGTATATACATCGGGGGTAAGGAACAGTGTTGTTGATGCTTTGAGATGGAAGGCTCAAAACCACGGTGTTTGGGAATCCAACACCATGTGGAAGTTGATGGATTTGTTCGCAGAGATGCACCTGGAGGTACTGGAGGAAAAAGGTTAGGCGACACTTGATTCTGTAGTGGTTTAGTCGACGATTGTGTGTCGAATTATGGAACGTCAGATTGACAATCCTTAATGTTTGGCCATGAATAAAAGACATAACCGTGGGGAACCACCTTTAGGTTGGACCACCACTATGGATGGGGTTGTTTGTGTTCATGGTCGTGTGGTTGTGCTGGTATGCATGCAGAAAGAGTTGTTTCATGAGTTCCCTGCAACAAAATTGGAAGTGCATCCTGGTTTGAAAAATATTTATTGTGATCTCTGTAGATCGTTTTGGTGGACATGAATGAAAAAAAAATTGTGCGATTTGAGGCACGGTGACTTACTTGTCAGTAGGTGAGGTCGAGCATCAATGCCTAAGTGGTTTGTTACATCCATTTTCCAATATAGAATATAAGTGGGATTATGTGAAAATGTATTTTTTGGTGGGTCTCATCAGGATACGTCGAATGAATGATGTAGTCTGCGTGGTTGTGGATCGACTAAAAAAAGTGGTCATTTCTTACTGATTCAAGAGACATACACAGTTGACCAGTTGGGTGAGTTGAATGTTAAGGAAATAGTATGGTTTCAGGGGGGTACCACAGACTATAGTTTTATATCGTGATCATTGTTTCACAACGCTCTTCTGTTAAGGTTTGTAGAAGGCATTGGTTACATAGGTGCTTTTGAGTATGCCATTCCACCCACAGACTGATCGGAAGTCAGAGCGTGTAATACATGTGTTTGAAGATATGTTAAGGACTTGTTTGTTGAATTTTTGTGGTTCATAGGTGAATTACCGGTCACTTTTCGAATTTTTCTATAATAATAGTTTTTAGGCTATAGTTTTGATGGCACCGTTTGATGATCTTTATGGGAGGTCATGTAGATCGTCATTGTGTTGGTTGGAGGCTGGTGAAACTGAGCTGTTGGGATAGAGTCTCATGTAGGAGAGTTCAGAGAAAGTTGAGTCGATTCGGGTGTGGATGGAAATGTCTCAGATTAGGAAGAAGTCATATGATTATCGGAGTCGTAGACCTCTTTAGTTATAGTTGGTAGATAGTGTTTTCCTTTGGGTGTTTCCATGGTTGGGTCACTAATAGATTTAGAAGTAGGGAAAGTCGATGCTCGGGTATGTGGGGTCATTTGAGATTGTCGAGATGATCGAGCTAGTGGAATGCTGATTGGATATTCTACAATGATATAGAGGTATGCATGATGTTTTTCATGTGTCACGGCTTCTGTATTATCACCCTGACTCAACTCCCATGGTCGATGTTGGGAATGTTGAGCTTGAGGCTTATGCGTCCTTTGAGAAGAATCTAGTTCATGTCATGGATTGTAGGGAGAAAGTCTTTTGCGGAGAGGTTGTGCCATCAGTTTGATTACTATGGTAGCATGTGAATGTATAGGAAGAAACATGAGATCGGGAATCAGATATGCGGGCTCAATGGACCGATCTTGTTTCCTTGGAAGTGAAATGAATCTTTGGAGCTTGGCTCAAGGATGAGTTGTTATAAGGTGGGGAGTTTGTAAGATCCTATATCTTCAAATGTTATGTTCTCATTTAATGTTTAGTTTAAATCCCTTGTTTTGGTTAATTAAGAGATTACCCATGTATTTATGGAGGGTTAGGGGTGTTTCGCAGGTTCGGGACACGAAAAAAGGAGAAAAATATGTTTTCTAGGTAGGTCGCACGGTCCACGCATGGCTACTGTAACCAGTGCAGACAACATTGGGAAATCTGCAGGAGGTGGGTTTTTGGAATGTGGCCTCTGCACACTTTGCATATGGTTTGGGAAACCATGTGGGTAAACTGTGTGACCCAAAAAACTTTTAAAAAGATTACAATTTCTCCACTTTAGGATTTCAATACCCAACGCGCGATTTACTTCCCATTCACCCCTCTTCACCCAAGGAATGAACCAAATATCCCAAGAGCTCCAAGAGATCTATATCCCTTGTTTCTAAGGGGTTTTTGGGTCGTTGGTTGCAGATCGAAGCTCAGGGTAAGTCTAATCCCATCCATTTTCTCTTTTGAGTTTGGGGATTGTAACTTCTTCTCCTCTCATTCTAAATCTCTAAAACCCAACTCATTGGGTGAGATCTATGTAGAAACTTCAAGGGTTGGTCGAAGTGGAATCTGAGGGCTTGATTTAGAGTGTGTTAACCAAAAAAATCTAGGTAAGTGGTCTACAAGTTTTATCTGATGGTTTATCTAATGATTTGAGCTTGTGTGGTTTTGTTCTTGGGTGTCTCTTGGTATGTTTTGATCTCCCCAGCATGTTTAGGTAAATTGGTTATTAAGAAGAAGAATGGTAACTCTAACGATCCCCATGGGAATCATTGAGGGTGTTGAGACTAATATAGGGCCACCCATAGGGTGTGCCGACTTCCTCGGACCAAGGGATTTTTAAAGAAAAAGTGAGATTGTTGTGTATTTTTGTAGAGCCCTTGATAAACATGTTGATTCTATTGATGGTGTTGAATTAGAATCTAGGTGATATACATGGGATTAAGAATATTAACCTAAGAGATATTTTGTTTAACATGGATGTGGTTTATATGGTTGAACATGGAAATGTTAAATTAATTGTGAGTAGTGGTGGAATGTATAATGGGTTGACACTTGAGAATGATGAATGGATAAATGTGTTAATATGTAGATAATAGTAAATACTATAATGGAATGTATTATGAGTCTGGTAATGAAGCCAAGTGAGTCAGGAATGATGAATGTATCCCAGTGATATAGGCATTGTGAATGAATACTTATTGAAATAAGAGTAAAAAAGGGAATGGGGATAAATGGTTAAATAATGTGAAATGTGGTAAATGTGTTAACGAGATGTGAAATGGTATTAAATCTCACGTTATTATTATGATTTATGTTCTCCTTGGGAAAAATTTGTGATGTGGTGAGAATGGTTGATGGATATACGTATATATATAGCATGTGCACATGGCTTGGTAGAGTGGGGTATTGACTTGAGGTTATATGCCCATGGGTCATATTGGACTGAGGCACTAAACTCCACCCCTAATGAATAGGGTAGGGTAGAGAACTAAGGCTATATTCCTCTAACAGTTGCATTCATATAGAATGTGTCTTTAAGGTGAGTATATGGTTTACATGAGGATGATAGTCTTAGTGAGATAGGATAATAGTGTTTTTTTCTCATGAATGTGATTGTGTACTTTAAGACTGTGTAACTTTTTGTGCTTGATGAACCCTTGTTAATTGTTTTAGAAATGTTAAGTAATAGGAAATGGGATGAAATGGTAATATATGGAAATGGTAATAAATGTTTCTAATGGACCTGAAGTGGATAAGGGAACTTAATCTTTTCCTTGTTATTTATTATTCATTTTCATTCTTCATGAAAAATTGTTTATACAATATATTTTGTAGACACTATTGGTGGTGTCCTACGGAGTCGTACTGGCACCCTTCTTGGGCATCCGTTGGGTACCCAAGTATACTTCATGTTTTTAGGTTAGGAGAACCGAAAATTCCCTTGATAGGTAGTCAATTTGGCATGGGTATACCTGGAAGAGGACCCAGACATGGTGTCTAGACCATTTTTTAGATTTTTTAGTAGTTTAAATTTTGTGTTTTGTTCACTTTCTCACTTGTATCATGGAAAGGAATATTTACTATTGGGCATGGTTGTACCCATTTGGGGAATGTTTGTTTGTGAATTCTCTTGTATCATTGGTTATTATTCCACTATTTTGATTATATTCTGTTGTGGCTCCCTCTGAAAAAATGGGGTATAGTGACCCCAAAACCCGCACCTCTGATGCGGTCATACTGTTCTAGTTGTTTCAAGGCTGCTGAATATATGTCTGCATCCAGTGCGGGTGTTGTTGATTCTTGTGACTATGTCAAATAGAAAATATGGGAAAATAAGCAATCATCTTTATGTAATAGTTATTTAAAGAAAAACAAATTTATATTTTTTTCATACTTACACATGTTTCCCACACTTTTTCTGTGTTTTCATCTATCAGTTTCCCCTCTTTATTAACACAAGCCTCCTTCAATATCACATGGAGTGGGATGGAAGTGGCTTGGGATTTTGATACATCAATCTTCATATAAACAGAGAAACATGGTTACAGTTTTGTTATATGTCACATAAAATTATTACATTACTTTTAAAATATGTGCCAATTGTTTTTCAATTGAAGCATACCCCAGCCTTGCTTTACTGTAGGGGTACGCTGGTTTTGCTTCCCATTCTTTATTTTCAGCACTCAGTTGTTGTTTCATAAAGAAAAAACTATCAATCAATGTGACGAATATAAGAAATTTTAAACAACATGTTACCAAACACAATGTACCTAAAAAGTCTACGCCACACAATGGTTGAAAAATGAATCCCTCTCTCATTGGGATATCAAGTGTTCATAAATAGGAGGTGGGTGTGGAGTTATTTTCCCTTCATCATCTTCCAGATAACATTTCGTCAAAATGTTGTGAAAGCCTCTATGAACCCTTCCTGACAGTCTTAATACATATTCTTTGTGCGAGATATCTACTATAAATGAACTCTTCAAGAGATGATGTAGAGTTAGTAAATATTTCAGTATTTTATTTTATTTTATTTTGATAATTTAAATAAATGATAGTGTAATGTTACCATAATCTCTTCCCACATTAATTTTTTCATCCTACTGACAACATGGTGCCACGACTCTATATCAATCGGCACGCGTTGCCGAGTGACGATTCCAATGTAGCTACTAAACATGGCTTTGTTGGGGTTTACTTGCTGGCATTGATTATTCCATCCCATATCATATTTGATTCCTTTTTATTTTTCCTTTAGGATTTTGGCTAAAACTGTCAAACTACGGTGCACCTATTTTTTTGTGTCATTGGGGTTTCATTGCCTACCATTTACTCGGTTTTTGCATCACCATTATGTTCCTCCGAAGCGTTAGCATTGGCACTGGAACCAGCAACAACATGTTGAGAGACCTGTTGTACCTCAGTAGTGTGAACAGCAACAACAGGTTGACAATCCTGTTGTACCTCAGTAGTGGGACCACCTGCAACAGGTTGAGAGACCTATTTTACCTCAACAGTGGGACCAGCTGCAACAGGTTAAGAAACCTGTTGTGTCTCAGGATTGGGTGCATCAACAGGTGCAGAAGTCATTATCTGCAAAAGTGGTTTAAAATTTAATTTAGATCATATAAAAGCATCAATGAACAAATAATAACATAATTTAACACAATCTATATTACAATAAAAAATAATATTAATATTGAACTCTCTCTTCTTTTTAAAGGCTGAAGGGATTTGACCCCTCTATCGACTATCCATATCCCTTCATTGTGGTCTCCTCTAACATACGAAACGTCGTCTACATTGGGACCACTATGAAATGATTGAAAAGTCCCAATGAAAGGATCATCCTACGTTGAATTTTCATCTGACCCTTCAGTTGTTTTGGTCGATTACAAAACAATTGACCAGTTTCAATTTTTGAGATCTGGAACATAAAATACTTTCACTGCCTGTGATGCCATTATAAATAGTTCGTCTTTCAATCCTTCCTTACTGAAATCAAATTTCCCGAATCACAATTCACTTATTTTAACAGCACTCCTTTTATAAACCCACTTGCATTGAAAAATAGGATATGGAATTCAGTATAATCCAACTCCCATATTTGTTTGATGATGCCAAAGTATGACATATTCTCATAAATTGGATTTCTGTCCTTAGCACCAGAAACATGCATTGCTCCAGCCACAAGTTTAGCCCCACTATTTTGTATGGTACTGAATTCATCATGTACATTAGTATAAAATGAATAACCATTAACTATATAAGCATTTTAACATAGTACATACACACTTGGTCCTCCGGTTAGCCATCGAAGTCGGTCTAAAATTGACTCTAGATTTTCATCTGACTTCTTAAAAATATGGTCCCAAAACCATCCTATAAACTATCAATTATGTGTATCTGATATCCATTTTCATCCCTAGATGGATTCAAATGCCTATTAATTTCATTGTGGGTTTCAACATATGGGTCAAGGTCGAAATTTTAATGAAAAACATAATGTTGGGCCTGCTCTCTATCTGTAATATTGATTGTGACAACATGTCTTCCATAAATCCTTCACCCTCAAGCCACCCAGTTTGATAAGATTTCAGTAGGACAATGCTTTCCACCCCATATAGGTATTTCGTACAGAATTCAATGTCATCCTCAACAATATATCGCTCTAAAATACAACCCTCTGGCCAACTTCGATTTTTGGAATACCCTTTCAAAATATTCTTATACCGTTCAATGGGGTATATCCATTTGTTATGTGCAGGACCACATAGTTGAATCTCTCTCACCAAGTGGACCATCAAATGAACCATCATATCAAAAAATGAATGCAGGAAGAACATTTGAATTCAAATAATATGACGACAATTTCTCTTTCCATAGTTGGCTATTTCACCGGGTCTATAACTTTTCTGCATATAGCTTTGAAGAATAAACACAGTTTCATTAATGTATGGAGGACATTCTTGGAAAAAATGCAATGTAAAGTAAAAGGAATGAGATCTTGCATAAAAACATGGAAGTCTTGTGATTTTAGACCTTTTAACTTCAAATAACTCATTGACACGAGGTTCCTGATATTTGACGAATACCCCTCTGGAAACTTTTCATCATTCAAGAAGTTTAAAAACTGATATCTCTCCTGCCTGGAAAGATTGTAAGCAGCAGGAGGAAGAAATGTTCGTTTTTCACCTTTAACTAGTGCCAACTCTTCTCGTATTCTCATCTCAACCATGTCCAACCATGCCTTAATTCCATCTTTTGTTTTCCCAGGTGTATTTAGCAATGTGTCGATGACACTATCAAATACATGTTTTTCTACATGCATAACATCTAGAAAATTTATGACATACAGACAATTCCAGTATGGTAATGAAAAAAAACTGATCTATTTTTCCAACCAATTTTCATAAGGTTCTTCAAAGCCAGTTTACCAAAAGTAGTGTCCACAATTTTAACATTCTCAAACAATTGATCACCTATTATAGGAGATGGTGTTGTACGTTCTTCTGAACTTCCATCGAATGATGTCATCCAATATCGGTACTTATGTCGTCGGGGTAGAAATCTGTGATGTCCTAGAAACACAGTTTTCAATGAATGTTTCAACCAAATTGATTTTGTACCTTGTTCGCAAATGGGAAACCCTTGAGTTCCTTTAATGCTATATCCTAACGAATTTCCATAAGTAGGGAATTCATTAACGTCCCGTACAACATGGATCTCAAAGTGAAATCTTCCTTTTTGTAAGCATCATACAATGTAACACCCGAATCCCAAAATAATTTCAAATCTTCGATCAATGGATCTAAATAAACATAAATATCATTACCCATTTGTTTTGGTCCTGATATAATCATAGATAACATAACCACGGTGGTAGGTGATAATTTACCAACATAATCAGCCATGTACTATGACTGTTGCTTTGAAAACCAAAAGGATTCACTCCATCTGTAGATAAGTCAAGACGAAGGTTTCTCAACTCGTTTCAAAATTCAGGATACTCATGTTCAATTCTATTCCTCTAAGGAGAGTCTTCCTGGTGGTGTAGTATCCCATATTTAATTCTCATATATGCATGCCATGTCAACTTTCCTACAGTCTCCTCACTTCCATATAGGTGCCTAAACCTTGGAATGATTGGAAAGTACCATACAACTTTAGTAGAACGGGATTCATATTTCTTGTATCAAGAAGCACCACACTTGGGGCATTCTTTAAGTGATTTTTGGTCCTTGCGAAATTGTGTAAAATCATTCGAGCATGCATGTATTCTTTTAGAGATCATACCCATCGAGCGTAGAATTCCTTTGGCATTGTATGTTCATCTCGGGACCTCATTATCTTCTAGAAGAATGTCATTCAAGGGAGAAAGTAGTTCTGTAAAACTGGTGTCACTCCACCCGTTGTCTGCTTTCAAATTATACAGCTTCAGTACATCTGACAGTGTTGTATATTTAGTGCAACCAACATACAATGGCGTCTTTGCACAACATTTTAACTTCGCAAAAAAATTTGGTTAATCACAAAGTTCATCTTCGATGGTCCTTGTCATTTCCTCAATATGATCTTCATCATCATTCACATCTGTAATCACATCCTCCATACGATCATCTTTATTGTTCATACTTGTAATCATATCAGATGATCCATAAAACGTTGTGTTATCCCAGCTACTACCAACATTTTTTGTTTCCCCGTGTTTATTCCAACATGTATAACTCTGATCTATTCCATGACAGATCAAGTGTTCTTCCAACTCCTCTGGACTAATTTGTTTTGAATAACAACAGCATAAACACAAAAAAAGGATTTGAGAAGGGTCATATGCATGATCCTTTTCAAACTTGATAAACTCTTTTACGCCTTCTTCATACACTTTTTCCAACCGATTTGCATTCATCCATTATTTATTTATATTCATCCTATTTGAATTCCAAAGGATGGGTATATAGTTTAGGAGAGAAGTAATATGAGTATAAGTCAGATAAAAACTAGATACTTCAAAAATTGTGGGGGTGTGCTCATTAATAGAAAATCTTGGTTGTTTCTTGGGATTCATCCATTCACTTCCTCACTTCGATCCCCTCTAATGAGGGGTGGTTCTTGGGAGTTTTTTATAGTGTGTTAGTGAGTTCTTCCCTCATACTTGTTCCATTACTATTATCCTTTATTTCCCTATGATTTGGGATGATTTTAACTAGAATTTGTGTCATGATTTCACTATATCATCTTCAAATCAATTCAGATGATGTAGATTTTGTTTGTATTGGATAGAGGTTATCCCCATATGATGAACGCACCATGTTTTGTGTGATTTAGGTGGTGTTGTGTTTCCCGGTGAGTTTTTAAAAAAATTACTCCTAATAATATTAAGGTGAATATTTAATTATAAGTATCTATAATTAATTATTTGGGAATTGTGCCTTGAGATTGGGTCTCAATCATTGATACAAGATTAGATAAGGCATGTATAGTCTTGGTTGAGGATGATTTGATCTTAGTGAGGGGATTACTCCATTTTTAAGGTAGCTGGACCCTATAATACAAAACCATGTTCCAATTTATGCATGATTGTGCATTCATGCATGAGTATATGTGTTCTAGTGAAAGGGATAGAAATCAAGAGAAACCTTGGTAAATAAATAGGGAGTTTTTGATCCACCAAGAGATAGTGTAAGGGTTCTGTTGAATGTTTGTGATTTTGTGATCATCCAGAGATTATGTCTCCATGGAGGTGAGGTTTATAGTTTTGTTTATGAGAGGAACGGGTTTGGTATGAGATTTTTATAGCCAAGTTATGTTTTCTAAGGATATTTGAGTAGGTATTAGAGTCTTAAGTCTAAAGAAGATGGATAATATACTTTTATATCTCACGTATGATGGGGGAACTCCCTATTAAAGATATATAAGAGTCATGGTGTGTATGATGAGTAGGATATTCCATATAGGTATTGGTGAAGTGTGACATAAGGGATTTACTCATTATAATTGGATTAAGAGATCTCCAAGGGGAGATATTATATGGTATCTAAGTGAGGGTCATGGTAATAGTTTGGATGACTTAGCATAGGGTATCCAAGGATCTTTGTGTGAGTTTCTTATGATGGTCATTATTTAGTTTTAATGAGTTTGAATGTGGGAATTAGAAGATGATATAGACTAGACTATCGAGGCCTAGATCAAGTATAGCATGTGGGTTGTGACATTACCATTTAGAGATGAGTGTGTGTTGGTATAAATGAGTAGAGATGGGTTAGGTTTGTAGAACCTAGTAGATTCCCTTATAGGCGAAATTAGAATGTTGATAGGTTGGTAATAATTTTCATTTATAACCAAGATGGTTTTAAGGAGATTATTATGCAAGGCTAAATGGATGGTGACTTTTATCATTTATGGTCAGACCGACTAAGATATTGGGACTTCATATGACTTTCACCTAGTTAAAATATGACCATCCATGTGTCCCACTTATTGATGATGTGGTTTAGCGAGTACGAGTGGTTGGCTATCTAGATACCCTCCTTAGATTACTATTTATATGTTTTGTGGCATGAGACAAGATGGATGGTCTTTTTTTAAGTGATAAGGTGTTGGTAGGACCCTACTTTGAGTGAGAAGGCATTGGTCAAAGGGGATTGGTGTGCGACTTCCATGGGATCAACCTTTTTATGGTGCATTTTGACTTGTGATAGAGGTTGGATATTGTGATTCCCTCCTTAGATGATTTTTTGTATGATAATATGATGTGAGATATAAAAATGGGGATCACTTAGTATTGGTTTGGAGTAGTTTTGTGAGAGGTTGTCTATAGTGATTCCCTCCTCAAATTGTTTTTTTGTGATGTGATGGTGAGACCCACGGTAAGTGAGAGGGGAGAAGCTAATATGTTGTGGAATTAGAGGATATGTGAATCACACCCAATGTGAGAGGTTGGTGGCACTGTTATGTTATAATAATGGATGTGATATTTAAATTTGTATATGACCCAACCCAGAGAGAGTGGATAGCGGGAAGGAATTGGTACAAACCCTATTAAGGTTCGTTTTTTAACCCAAGGATAATAGTGTACAATATAGAACATACTAAACAAATGTCTCATCCCGTTGGCATGCCTCACCTGATGACATGAATTCACAAACACGGATGGTTCAAACCCTACCTAGCCTAAATATGGGGTTGTATCCAAAATCAGAAAAACATCCATACTAAGGGCCACTAGACATAGTGATATCCTAAACTACTATAACAACCTTTCACCAAAAAAACTATCTCTGTTCAGGTTTCTATCACAAGGATATAGTGGGGAGATCTAATCAAGATCAAACAAGTAACTAACCACATATAAATGTGTCACACACACAAGCATCACACACTAGAATCATGGCAAATAAAAATTAATCTCAATACTGACAATAAATGAAAACATAATTAATTCATGAAAATTCAATTTTACTCACCTTAAGGAGGAGGAAACGATGGCAGAGGAGGGGGAGGCGTCGACAGCGGAGGCAGTGCAGGGGCAGCATGGAGGCAGCAGAGGCAGCTTGGAGTCAGAGGAGGTAGCAGAGGCAGCAGAGGAAGCAGAGTAGGCAGAGGAGGATGAAGAGGAGGAGGAGGAGGAGGTAGAGGTGGAGAAGGAGGATGAGGAGGCCACGGTGGAGGAGGATGAGGAGGAGGAGTCGTGGAAGAGGAGGAGGAGGAGGAGCCGTGACAAGAGGAGGAGGTGGTGGAGGAGCCACCGGAGGAGGAGAATGAGGCGGCAGCTGCGACAGAGGAGGAGGAGAAGGAGGAAGCGGCGGAGAGGAGGCAGCAGTAGAGGTGCATGGTAGGGCTTTCACGATTGAAAGGATGCAGGGAGGAGGATATGCAGCAAGAGGAGGAGGGGGAGAAGTAGGCGCCGGAGGAGGAGAATGAGGCGACGGTCATGGTAGAGGAGGAGGAGAAGGAGGCCCCTACGGAGAGGAGGCAGCGGTGGAGGCGCAAGGTAGGGCTTCCGCGAAAGCTTGATAGGGTGTGGGGAGGAGGAGGAGGACCTGGTGGTACTTAGCAATCCCGCTGGGACCTTTATCAGCACTTGTAAAAAGTGCTGATAAAGGGGGTCTTTATCAGCGCTAAAATGAAATGCACTGATAAAGACCACCTTTATCAGTGCATTTTTAGCACTGATAAAGGTAGGACTTTATCAGGGCTTTACATTTTAGCACTGATAAATCCATACTTTATCCATTCTAATAAAATCGCTGATAAATGTATAAATTTAATAATTTGTTTATATTATGATATATTAATTTAAATTGATATTTATGATATATATATATATATATTAAATATTATAACTCTAAATAAATATATCTTTATTTATACTTATAAAATTATTTGAAAGGTATATTTATATATATATCATTGAAAATATAATAAAATATATATTTATTTTTTAAATATAATGAAATTTTAATTATAAGTGTACATTTTTTAGAACATATATATTATATGGGTAACATAATGAACTATAAATCAATATCACATAAAAATGATATGTAATTATAATCTATAAATGAACATTATTCATGCACATATATGATCACATAACATATACGCATAATATATTCATTGACACCAATTCATTGGAAAACACATATATATTTACAAATCTAATAAATATAATGAATTAATAAATCTAATTAATATATTTTTTATTAATATTATAATTATTTAATTATATATATATAGTTATAACATGTGTTTTTTATTTAATGTATACAATTAACATTATCAGCACTAAGAAAAGAACTGATAAATGTAACCTTTATCAGCGGTATGAAAATCGCTGATAAAGGGATATTTAGAGCGCTGATAAATGTACCCTTTATCAGCGCTAAAAAAAGCACTGATAAATTTTACGCCTTTATCAGCACTTGTTTTAGCGCTAATAAATGGTATATTTATCAGTGCATTTTTTATCGCTGATAAAGGGTATGTTTATCAGTGCTTTTTTTAGTGCTGATAATGTCCTACCCCTTTATCAGTTCTTTTCCGTTAGTGCTAATAAAGGCAGTCACCTACATTGCCCAGTTTTGTGGTAGTGGTACTTGTATTTTTATGGTTGGCCCAGTGGGTGACTTGTGTTGTATTATATTTTATTATTGTTCATGATTTTTTAGCATTCTACTATTACATATTTTTCTATTTCAGTTGTTTATTGCTTCTGAACTCTCATTATTTTTCACTATGTATGATACTTAGTTATTTTCATTGTTTTCTTACACTAGTATGAGGTCATAGTCTCTCCAATATCACCTCCTAAGACCTTTCTTCTAGTCGACAGCCTCTGGCATATGGGGAGGTGCACTTGACGCCTTGTGGTGAACCCGCTCTGAGAACCAATTTATCATCATCTGAGATAGGATGTTACAATGTGGTATTAGTGGAGTTTCATTTAGTGGTATTTACTATTTGGGATATGGTATATAGGAGTATTAGGAATGTTTTGAAACCAGTGAAGGATATCAAATTGTTTCATCGCGAACACTTGTTTCAGTAGGATGTCCTGGTTACTGGGGTATGGGATTTTTGTTCTGATTTTGTGATGTTACAGTTGTATATGATTCTCACCTTGAGCAAAAAAACATATTCTATGGGTCTTTTGATTTACTATGTATCTCTTTATATTTTCCACTAGTAATATGCCAAATATATATTTTAACTCTTGGACGATAAAGGAAAGTGGTGTCTCATTCAACATACTAGGCATGTTGGATTCACATCATATAGGACTAATAGTTTGTGGTTTTACTAACGATGATGCTTTTGGGCCTAATTACACATGTATTTCCATTTGATGGCGGGTTATGTTGATCTACATTGAGGCATTCTGTTGTGAGGGTGATGAATCAGTCCTTGTGTACAGGCAGTGCAGTGACCCTAGTTAGTCAACATGGAATATGATGCCTTTATCTTTAACCCCTTTTGGGTGTTGTTACTCAGGTATATTATTATCTAGTAGGATATTGAGATACGATGTCAATAGATACCAAGTATTTTCTTTATAAATGGACCTCCTTGTGGTATTTTCGTATATGGATAATCGATGAGTGTCAGTTTAGTTTCTCTTTTGCGTTGGTTGTGGCCTCCAAAGAGAATTTATTTTTTAGGATGCTAATAGAGGATGTAGACCCTTGTAGCCATGATTTCAGTTTGGTCCCTTGTTAGTCATTGTGATCATACCTTCTTTTCATATGTTTGGATATTATGGGATATTTGGTTTGATATTAGGACATAGTTGTGAGGCGTTTTTTGTAGGGAATGGTGGAAGACCTAGAGACCCTTGGTTTTGACTCAAACCGTTGTAGGTCAATGTCTATTTTTTTATAGGGAAACCTATGTGTGAGAGTTTATCCTGTGTTTTCCAATGACCTTTTGGTGGGGATATTTGTTTTATTCTTGTTTTGTGATCAAGGCATGGTAGGTTATCAAATGTTCATTATAGGAATGTTTATGTATTCAACTTTCGATGGAGGAACCTCGGTTGCTTCCTTTAGGAGACTGGAATCGATAGCCAGGATTATTCAGGTTCCTGACATGGTCGACCAATGTTTCCTCTATTTCTAATATAGTTATAGAGTGGGTAAAATATCTCGATTGGAACAATGCCATGTGTATGTCCAGGGTGATGAAGATACACTCTGGTTACATGTGGTATCGTTTGAATCTAGATCGGTGAGTGGCCAGGTGCTAGCCAAGGACCGATGTTTCAAGCCTTGTCATGGGCATGGATCTTACAAGTTGTGTTGGAGGGTCCCTTCATGGTAGAGGTGATATAATTCAATAAATCGGGAACCGTAAGGCGGTTTACCTATGGATAAATCTTGTCCATGTTTTGATAGGATGGTGATCATGGCTCAGAGGGAACTAGATGTGCCTTTTTATATAATCTTGGTGTACTTATTTTAGAGAATATCGTGCATTATCTTGATTCGTCTTGAGTATGATGAGAGTGCTTTGGCCCTACACCGAGCTCATTTTTCTTTCTTAATGTTCTTCCCTGCTGATGAGGGAACCTATTGTGGTTGCACTCTAGGAGTTTTTTAAGGAAATCCATATGGTGGGGAATTCCCCATTGGCCGTTTGGTGTGGTTTTCATTATTTAGGTTAATCTTCGGTGTTTTCCGGGAGCTTTTGTGCCCGGAGTTTTCTTTTAAGATGAAAATAGTGGTATTCCTTTAGTGGGGAGTACCAGATAGGTTATAGTTAAATGTTAACCGCATATAAGGTAGTTGTTAATGCTATAAGGATGGTTTTTGGATAGTTTAGATAGCCTGGTGGTGCAGATTCTCGGGTTTGGGAGCATGATTGTTGTTCCTTTCATCGGGATCATCGGGGATGAAAAGGTTTATTGTGGGGATTTTTTGTGGACTTGTTCTTCTCTAGATGGTAGTTTTGAGAAAAAATTTAAATTTTTGGCGTGGGATGCTCGTGTGGGGTAAAATGGACATTTATCCTACCGTTTGATCTTGGATAATTTTTCTGACAACTCCATTGGTCCCAGAATAGGGTGTTTACACTAGGACATGTGTTTAGTGGAAATCTAAGCTGTTCAAATTTTAGTTTATTAAATAATATTTAATATTATTAAATTAAATAATAATTTATTTTCTCACATTCATATGGAAGTAACATTTAAATGGAGCATTGTATTAATATTTAGTCTCTACCATTGAGTCTATAATGGAAATTTTATCCACAACAAGGCCTAAACTCGAGTCGGGCACTGGGGGTTGGGCCAAAACCATTTTTCACTATTCTTTTTCTTTTCTTTTCTTTATTTTCTCTTTATTATTCCTCCTATAACATACCTTTTGTGTGCTCTCCTTCACCATGTCCTATTGGAGAAATGAGATAGGGAGATAGATAGAGATATAGAAGGCAAAACAGGTATCTTTGCGGAGCTCATGACGAGTTGAGTGGGCATGCGACATTTTTGGATGGTGAAATCAACCAAACCTTTGGAAGTTTCCCCCAGAAGGTAGGACTATTTACATTTTCTCCTTAGATACCCTCTAATTTGTTTCATTATTAAAGCCTTATATTTATTTCTTATGGACTCTTGATGCTCGATCTGTTGTTTCGGGGGAGAAAATGGGTGTTTCGGGCGATCTGAGGGATTTCCAGTCGGGGAACCCAGGTTACACAGCATGTGTTCCAGGGGAACAGGCTCTGTGTTCATACCATTTGGGGAAGAAGAATTTTTCTTAAGTACACCTCATGTACTCTGAGTAAACGTCATGTGGTGGCATGTTCGGGTGTCAAAACGTGTGAGAACGAACACATGTTTTTGTTTTTTATATAGTATATGTTGTGTACTTTGAAGTAAATGTTGTGTACTTCTACATAGGAATATCCCATGTGTTCTGGCCATGTATATGTACACATATTGGGGGACGGATAAGAGTACATTTCATGTACTCTGAAGTACACTACATGTACTTTTTCTAGCTTAGTAATCTGGGGTATTTTGTGCCCTGGAATTCAGAATTGGGTCCAACAAAATGGATCCTAGAGAGAAAGAGGAGGTTCTATTAGACTTGGAAGAGACTAATCATGATGAACTAGAGAAATATTGTTAATTTGAGGAAGAATACATGAAATCAAGGGCTAGAAAAGAAACTAAACCACAGGTTGACTCTGATGGTTTTATTTCTCTGAGTTCTAGACAAACTTGGAAAAGAAAGGAGCCGTCTAAAATTGAGAAAACAGTTTTTTCAAGATCCCTAACTACCAAGATGAAAAAAGAAACCTTTTTTCCACCACAGCCCATGCCTTCCGAAAAGTTATATGAATTATCTAATTCATCTGACTCATCTGACATAGAATATTCTTCCAGTGAGGATGATGAGAATGATCCTGCATATATGGATTCTTTCCAAATAGAAGATAAATTGGACATTTCAAATGAGATCTATTCATGGATGGAAAGTGAATGAAACAACTGCTTTATGACAATAAAAAAATGGTGACATGTCTCCTGATACATATCTTGACCTCAAAAAGAAAAAGTTTATCATGGTTATAGAGGAGTTTAAGAAATATCCAAATTTCAATTTCAATGAGATTCCTTGGAAATGAGCTTGTTTTTCATCATGACCTGACTAGAGAATGAAGATTATTTCTTTTTTCGGACTCTGATATTTTTGTTTGGTATCAGGATTCATGCATTTGTTTAGTGTACAACACATGGTGACTCACCTGCTCGAATTGGGAGTTCTTTATCTGTTTTGAATAGTTTGATGTTATGTTTGAGGTGCTTTCTATTTTAGGGTGATGTATTTATCTCAGGAGGACTCCACTTGATGTTTGGATTACAAGATTTCATTATGGCCATTGACGAGTCTGGTCTAGCTTATCTACAAGCTCATCCTAGTTTTTTAATCAGATTTTTTATGGGTTTTCAGTTTAATCTCTTTCTTGTGTTGGTGGATTTGTGAGCAACAACTCATTCTCTAGAGTTTTTAATGTCCCTTTGGGGATGTCTGGTCATGTTCTTCACATTGGCAGGATGATCTCAATTTTTTTATTTGGAATCAAATTATCTCTCATTCCTTTTTGACTCCCATTGTATGCAGAGTTGGGTTTCTTCCAGGCCGTGGGATATTTGTGGCAGATAGTTTTGTTTTCTTTCAATGGTTTTTATGTATCTCAAGATTGTATTTCCTTCAATTCCATTATGGTGTGAGCTTGTCATCCCTCGTGTTTGTACTAGTCCTTTTTATTTTTGATAAATTTCTTCGGACATGAATTGGGTAACCAATTCATGTCTCAGTTTTGCATAAGAAATTTCAGAATTGGGCATGTGAGTAGTCCATTCAATGTTTTTATCCATATAGATCGCAATGGTGAAATACTCTTGAAATGTAGACGTCATTGAATTGGCATTTTTTAGGATTATATATAAATGGATAGGTTATTCCTCTGTTTATCGAGTTCAATTGTCACATGAGAGTGAGACTTGGCGTGGAAGATAGGGTAGGTGTTTGAACCAACCCATTTGAGACATTTGATCTGAGATGAGCTGTGAGATATCTCATGTGGCCAATGTTTATGAGGAAGTTCCCCCTATGAGAAGTGACCTTTCCTCCTATGAGGTCGTGAGACCAGATGCTTCCAAGGATCCCTTGAGTGATTCCATTACTTATGTGCTGACCTAGGGAGTCCCTTGTAGGATCTCTCTCCTGTTTTCCTTTGAGAGGATCCCTATTATAGGATTACTCTGTTTTTCTTCTTTCAAGGATCCCATGCAGGATTCCACCCTTAATATTCGGTAAGGATCCCATGTAGGATGACATCATTGGTGTTTACCTATAGAATCTTGAGTTGGACTCCTCCGTGGTGTTTGACTTGAGGGACCCAGTGGGTGCCTATAGTTTCACAAACTCGGAGCGGTTACGTCGGGTTTGGGAAGTGATGTTGTTCATCTGTCACCTAGAACCAATTCCAACTTGAGATCACATGGGTTTGTGGATGACGTGATGGGTTGGGCTTTCAGGCTACCCTCACATGTATTTTTATATATGAATTGTTTTTTCTAAGGTATTATTTTTTAATAGAGGTTCTTCTTGGATGGTGGTTGTGGACCCTGATGTGAGGATCATTTCTTGTTGTTGGGATATCGGATGTGCTCTCCTAGGATCTGGCTTCTGAGCCATGTTATATCTGATATTTTTTAGGTAACATAGGTATTACCCGGGACTCGGTTGTTAAGCATTATGTGTTGTCTTGTATACACTGAGTGATATATGGATTCCCGCTGTAGGAATTCCTTAGATGGTCTCTTTGTGTAGTTGATTTATGTACCCTGAGTGGTACATAGATTCTCATTGTAGGAATTCCTTGGATAGGCTCAATGGATTGTTGAATGTAATTAAACCATGAGTGAGTCATGTATTCAGTTGAGGTATTCCATGAATGGGATCATTGGTTGGATATGATTATACCCTGAGTGAAACATGTATCTAGTTGAGGGATTCCTTGGACAGGCTTAACAGTTCATACACTTATGTACCATGAGTCATACTTGGATCAATTTGAGGTATTCCTTGAATTGGCTCAGTGAGTCGATGACTCCTACACCTTGAGTGATATTTATATTCTCATGTAGGAATTCCTTGGATGGGATCATAGGCTGGATGTTATCTAATCTGGATGATTACGTTCTTCCAGATCAGTTATGGGACTCCATGGGTGTTGCATAACATCTCACCAGATGTACGGATGTTTTTACTAGAATCTATCTGTATAGAATTGATTGTCGGTATATGGTAACCTTTTTCACTGATTGGAGGCGAGTACGAGTGAACCCAGGAGTTGGAAGAGCATTCCCCTTGTTTTGACATAGATTTCTCATAGATATAATTATAGCATTGGCCAAATTAGGTACATTTTTATGGGATTACGTACCTAGGGATCGACTTAATGATACCCTCTTGAGTGGCAAGACATCCTAATCAATGTCCTAGCAATGGATTTCTAGGCGATTGGGATTATGGACCCATGGATCGAATGCTGATTTGGTTTCTTGTTATTTGATTAACATACTCAAGTATATTAATATTTATTCATATGTGTACAGGTATTTTGCTATACATGTATATGTATATAGATATGGACATCCATGGTGGAACTTTCTAGTCCATTGGTATTACAGAACATGGGTTATACTGTGGTTGCGCATTTGGTTTACATCCTTTTGTTGTGTTCCAGCTAGAATGGGCATGTTGCTTTTGCATACACTTTTGAAGCACAATTATATGTTTCTTATCGGGGTGGCATACTGAGATTATTTCTCACCCCTTCACGTGCACCTTGGTGTAAGTGTAGACATTATTTCTACATTTCAGGTTGAGCATGAGTTTAATGGTGAATAGGGACGAGGCCGAGTTGTTCATGATCAAGTAGAGCTGATCGGGTGGTTCTATTTGTCGGGATGCTACAATTTTACTCTATCCGAAGATCAGGTACGTGGGTTGGCTCGAAGGAAGTAGTAGATCCCTGTACATTTACTTTCAGTTTCTTTTTTACTTGTTTCTATATGGTCAAACCAGTGTGTGTTCTATGTTGTATTGTATTGCATAACTATTTAGGATTTTACAGCATTCTACTATAACAGCTTATTCGACTTCATTTGTTCATTTCTTCTACAATCTGTTTATTTTTTACTATGTATGATTCTTAGTTATTTACATTTTTTCTTACTTTGGTTTGAGAGAATATACTCCCCACTATCACGTCGTTGTCCCTCCCTTCTAGTCGAAAGTCTCTTTTGTATGGGGAGTCATGCTTGAGGCCTTCTGTAGAACCGGATCGGAGCAACAATTTAGTGGAATCTTGTTCAGGACATTATATGCATTGGGAATAGAATATCATACTATCCTACTGAGTTTTAATACTCAAAACAATAGTCTTCATATATTTTTATCCCCTATGTAGGTTTTATCTTTAGTACATTGGTATTGGGAGATGTGTGATAATTGTGTTGAAGAGTGACCAGTGAGGTCACATAGGGTTTTTTGGTTGTCAGGTTTGCTTGGTTTAGTTGTTGGTTTAGTTTTACTTTTGGTTTCTTGTAAAAATATTTTTTAGTTCATTATTTTTGTTAATTTATTTTGAGATGTCTGTTTCTTTCTATTGTTTGTTTGATTGTATATGTTTGGGATAAATCATTCTCGTGTCTGCTCTATTGAATCCCTTGATGCTTGTCTTCATCCTGGGAGGATCGGGAACACCTCTCAGGACTTGTCGCAGGCTGGCATGGGTGACCGGTTCAATATCGACTAGGGATGGTTCGTGACAAAATGGAATAAGAGGAGGTCGACTCTGAGAGGATGTTGATTTTTATAGTGCCCTTGTTATTTGGGGTATGTCAAGGTAATTTTTTTAGGATTTATGAGACTTGAGGGGTATTTTTGGGAAGAGCATCGTGAACTATTTCTTGTTTTTATCCTAGGTTTTCCATGAGAATTCCAATTTTATCAGTGCTCTTTGTTCTTATTGATTGTATGGTGTTGGGATATGACAAGGGGAGTCTAAATTACGTCCTATATGAGTTTGTAGGGCCTATAAATTGATGTGCATCTGGGGCATGGTCCTAATAATTAACTTCATGTTGATTTTCTGTTTCAGATATGGTCACCAACCATATTTTCATGTCATGCACCGACACTAGTTCTCTTTTCTGGGTCTCTTGCACCGTTCTTGAATTCTGATTTTTTGTTCTGAAAATCAATGTATGAGAATTTCTGAAATGCGTTTTAAAGGAAGGATTACATTTTTAATAGAGGAAAAGCGGGGTTTCAAACATTAAATACAGATAATGTTTTTGGAATTTTTTTCTTTTGTGAAACACATTTTGGGGAGGAATTTGAAGTGATTTAATAGGATTTGATTTTCCCTAATTTAAACTTGTGGTTTGTTAAAATAAAGTTTTTTAAATTTGTGAATCATTTAAAGGTGATTCTAAATGATTCTTTTAATTGGGGTGTTTTTGATGTTGAAAAGTGTTTGAATCTGGTGAATTGGTTTTGGAAATTGGTTTTGAGAAGTTGGTGTTTTCCTTGAAAGTGTATTCGTCTCAAAGGACATAGTATTATGAAATGATACCTTGCTGAATTTTAGAATATGGGAAGGGGTTCATTGGAGTATCTTTGTTGTTTTGAATGTTTTTTAAAATTAAAAGGGGTAGGATTTTATGAAAATTGTTCTTAATGAAGTGTGTTTTGTTTTGTGAAATCTGAAAAGTGTTTTGGACTAGGTGATTAGTGTTCCTTTGGAAGGAACATGATTTTTGGAATGATGTTGTTTTTGATCCTTTGGTGTTTTCATGGGTGCTCGCATGCATGGTTTTATTGATATCTGAAAGGATGGAAAATGTGGATTTGTGGTTGGGTTCATGGGGTTCCATGTAAATGTGTTTGTTAGTGAGAATTGATGAATCACCATTCATGAATGTAGAAATCCACCAAGTTAGTGGGTTTTTCAGAAGTTTTTTGAGTTAGAAAATTGTGGCATTTTTTATAAACTGATGGTTATGTGGCCATTTTTTTTATATTTCTAAGAATATTTGTTTATTTTATTTGATTTTTATGATCTCCAATTCATAATCATATTGTGTTTTGATAATGGATCTTATTGGTGGCTCGGTTTTGGAGTAATTTTCAGTTTGTTTCTAAAGATGTGTTGGATGTACTGATGTGTCCATGGATAGTTCTCTGTTGGAAATATTTCATGTTAATAAACCTAATGAAACATTTAAATTGTTAAATCCACCGCTTTGGATGGGGACTCGTCCCGTTTTTTTAATAAAAATATTTTTTGGATTGATTTAAAGTTCTTCTAGGTCGTGATAATTATTTTGGACCTAGAAGTTGTGTTTGGTGATGTTGATGTGTTTCATCGTATTCCTTGTCCATTCGGCTCCTTGTTCGGAGTGAGGTAGAATGGTGCTATGCATATATGATTTCCTATATAGATTAAGGTGTGTTGTTGATAAAGTGAGTTTTGGGGGGTGTTGTGATCCTTATCACCTGACTCTAGTGATGGAGATGGTCCAACCATTAGGGCTCCAGCCATAGGCCTTAGAGTGAAGCATTCCATGCAGTTAGGAAATTGCAAGAGGTGTGGGGAGCTCGAGTAGGATCCTGCCTCCACCATTGTGGTAAGGTAGTTTCTATGTCACGTTTGTGGATCATCATCACTACGAATTTCCTCTTTTCAAAATGAGGGTGTTCAACTTCCCCCTTACATAGTGTCTACGGTTATTCCTCTGTGGATGTGGGTTTCCAAAAAATGTCCAGGTGAGGACCACCTATGTAAATATGGTGTAGTCTTGGTTTTACTTGTTCGTAGGTGGGAAGTGTTGGTTTGTTCTTTTTTTTATTTTTTGGTTTCATTGGCCTAATTATTGGTTCCCTCCCCCCCCCTCCCTAGGTGGTGGCGGTATAGATCCGTGCAGAAATTGTTGGCCGGATTCTTGTCCCCTCTCTTCGAGAGTTGGGGGTTTAAATATTCATGTTGTGTTCCGATTAACATGGGTTGGTAAGTTATTGTGGGAGATATTGTGTGGGCCTATGTGGGAGATATATGTTCCATGTTCATTTTGAATTCTCATTTGGTCATTGATTGTTGGTTCTTAATGGTTGGGAGGACAACCACAGGTCTCGTAGGGTTTCCTCCTATAATGTTTTCAGGTGATAATTGTTTATTAATGGTGGGGAGTCCATTATGGACACCCCTAGAATCTATGGATTTAATGAGTTCTAATTGTTTTTGTTATTGTTTGGTTCATTGTTAGAAGGAACAACAATCTTGTTCTTGGTTTGGTTGTGGAGGTAGTGACATGATCTTTCAGTTGATTCTCGCAAAGTGGTTGGGAGTTTGTGTTTTGGTTGAGGTAATAGGATTATGTTCTATTAATGGTCGATGATGTGTCATTATATTTGGAGGCTGGAACATATTGATAAGGAACCCATATGTGTTGATCAATCATCTAGAATGTGTTGTGGCTTTCCGAGGGTTGAAATCTTTAATGGTGGGGAGAATAGTCACACCCATTTTATTTCTTCATGTCCTGGTTTTGATTCGGTTCATTGGAAATTATTCATTATCATGGGTTTTTAGTGAGATTAATTTCTATTTTTGAACTTCCATCTATGTATAATAATCCTATCAGGGGTTCCCCGTAGCTGGATTCTGTGTTTTGGAGAAAAGGGTGGTTACCTCAAGATTTTTCCCAACCGTGGGCCCATTTCAAAATTAAAAAACAAATTTTTTCTTTAATAACTCCTTTATTTTTTAAAATTATTCAATAATTACACTTTCCACTTTTCCTCCACTAAACTATTCAAACCACCATATCCATTTGGACACCTCCTGATCTCACAATCATTGTGGATTTGGGTGATTTATTTATGCATTTGGCCAACCAGTGAGCCCATTTTCAGATTTAAGGAACTTATTTTATCTCTAAAATATCTAATTCATGTTTTAACATTTTTGAGGTTATTCCATCTCCCACTAGATCCCATAAACCCTAGGTGAACCCCCTTGTTCAATTTTTCCTCTTTGGAGATCATGTTCATTGTCGACTAGGGCGAATAACATGAAGGTTTTTCATATTTTCTATATTTGAAAACGTAATTTGTTTCATTCTTAAATCATTAATTTTTTAATATTATTCCTCAAAATTTGTTTCCTTGGGTTCATCAAGACCTAATGATCCCTTAAATTTAGTTTCAATCCATTACCTCTCATCTATATTTGTGGATCTAAGGTAAGACGAAGAGTTCTCTAGTATCCAAGGTGAGATTCCCTCTCTTTTCTCCACCCTCTTCCTCCTCCTTCCATTGTTTCATGGTTCTTTATTCTCCCTGTGTTATGAAATACCTGGGGTTTTGTTTTGGAATTATTTTTTATGGGGTTTATGTTAGTTTAGGTCTGTTCTTTATATGTTTAGGATTTATAAAACCGTAGCTGGTGATTTTGGTGGTGTATTTCCATTTCACCGAGTTTTTTAGGATGGTTATCCTGAGAACATTCATTTATTATTTTAGTATCATCTATTTTAATAATTTTATCACCTTTTATATGTTATTATTATTATTTTACAAGCATTATATTTTATATTTGGTGTGAAAAATGGTCATTTACGCCTTGTTCAATGTAAAATGGAGTTGTTTCGTTATAAAAGTGAACACCGCTTGTTTAAATAAATGTTACTCTGGTTTTCACAAATGGATTGTGATTTTTAGGAAATTTTTTAACTAATATAATAAAATTTTTTCAAGAAAATTTTTTGTTTTACCCCTTTGTGTGTTAAATAAAAGTTGTTTTGCGAAATGTTTCATGCCTAGTTTTTTGAAAAGTGGTCGGTTAGATTTGATGTCCTACATGTGATATAAAATGATCTGTTTGAATTTATTAATGTATGGGAATCATGTAAAGTTATATTTTTCTTTCATTTAATATCTGTACAAAGAGGTTTTGGTTTTATAAAGATATGGGTATTGGTTTTGGACATGTTTTGTGAAGAGTTTTCGGTAGGTGGATCGTTTGTCATTTTTAAGAAAATAGTTGAACATTGAATGTGTATCCTATGTGTTTTAAAGGGATTAGGTTAGTTTTTTTATGATACTAATAGTGTATTTACATCACATTATTAAAGGTGTAATTTTTACCTTTGATTCACGTTTTTTGGGTAAAATGATTAAAGGCTCATTTGGTATTTTTCTTGAAAAAGGTTTTTCATGTGTGTTCAATGTTGCACCATGTGGGGTCATTTTATGATCCATGATATTTTTTTATTAAATCCATTTGGGACTTAAAATTTTGGATTGATATGGTATTTTTCGGTTTTTTTCATAAAAGAGCATTTTTAAATTGCTTTTATAGGCAAAGCCTCATTATACTTTATCAAATTGTTTTATGAAAATTTTATGTTCTGTATTGATCTGTGAAAGAACTATGGAGAATGTTTGTGGGATATATTGTGTGTGTAGGATATAGGAATTTATTTTTTATGTGAAAAGTGTGGTTGATAATACATGGAACTAGATTGAGCACTAAAGGGAAACTCATGTATCTTGGTGGGAGGACGTGTACAAGTATGTTAGTGGTCTAGAGGGGTTTCGTCCCTATTTCACGTATCAAGTTTGACGATGAAAAAAATAACTAAAATATGATGATGATGATATTTGGTAATACTAGGTTATGTATTATTCTCTTACTAGTGGCACATGTGCCTGATAATGGATATTTTTTAGTGTTACCTTCAATTAGATTCGAGGTACCTTGGGCTTACAACTAACTAGTTCCTAGGGGTGTTCCCGTGACTTATATTGATTGGGTATTTTGTACTCACCGTCAACATATGATGTATTTGGTTGGTCAATTTTTCACTGTGTGTGTTTAATTTAAAATTTTACATTCTTTAAAGCTTCCCTATTGAAAACTAATTTCATTTTGAAGTTGCAACTCTTTTAAAATTGTTACTATCATTCTTATTTATAAAACATTCATGTTTTTGTCTGGTAATTTTTATAGAAAGGGACCACATTTGGAAAAAAAATACTTTTATGTTATGTATTGAAAAATATAAATTTATTTTTCTTTTATTTTTTAATTATGTTAATTGGGAATTGAATATCAGGCTAACCAACTGAGTATTAATACTCACACCTATAATCTTCTTCTATTTTTAGCCCTTGTGTAGGTTTCAGTAAGAGTTCAGTAACCTTGGGTGACGTGTGATCATTGTTTCAGAGAGTGACCAGTGAGGTCACATGGAGTTAGTTGGTTGACAGGTTTGGTTAGGTGATTTTTTGGTTTAATTATATTTTCAGTTTCTTGTAAAAAATAATTTTCAATTAAATTTTTATGTAAATGAATTATGGGAGGTTTGTTTCTTTCTGATGTTGGTTTGATTATTAATATTTGGTTAAATCATTCCCTTATGTACACTATTAATTCCCTCGGTTCTTGTCGTTATCCCGGGAGGATCAGGAATGCCTCTTGGGCTTGTCACAGGCCGACCTGGGTGACCATTTGAGGGTCGACTCGGGTGGGTTCGTGACAACCTATATCAAATTATATTAAATACTTGAAAATGATTTAATATTTTTTTAATTTTTTAGTATAATATCTTCAAATTTAAAAGGAATCAGAATCATGATGACTTATCCCTAATTTTAACAAATAAAAATGTTACATCACCTAAATAAAGTTGTAGATGAATTCATTTCATCATAAAATGATGAATTTCAATGCCTAAAATCCCAATTTCTAAACATGGTTCTCTCATGACCTGTAACTCACTCACAAGAAAAACAAAATTATTCCCTATAAATAAATTAACCACTATATATAGTTTCCCAATATGAAATAATTATATAATTGAGTTAAGATCATAATCAAATCATACCATAGATGATGGAGATCTAATTTCAATTCCTCCAAACATGTTGACAATGAATTATTATTACTAACACTATCCCAAAATATAAAATAACTGCAACTATAGAAGATTGTTGCTTCCATAAGGTGTTCTCAATCATCAAAGATAGAAAATCGTACATCTATAATCTATAATAGTTGAATAATATTTTCAAATTTTATACAAAACTTATTAATTTTATAAAAGAGACTCATGCACATGGGAATAGAGGAATACAAGAGAAGAAATAGGAAGAGGGAAGAAAATATTACCTCACAAAGGTCCCTAAAACATTTTCCAAAAAAAGAAATAACATCATTTGATGGATTAAATGTCTCTTTGGGGATGCCAAATTTTCTAGAGGAGGGTACGTGGAGTCCAAAATCGACTAATGAGGGGAGGGGGATTCCAAGACCAATTTATGTGGGGAGAGTGGAGGCTAGAATTGATAGATGGGTGGGGGAAAGTGTGGATGCATGGGGGAGTCATAGGGTTTGAATAAAGATCAGGGGAGGAGGTCCCCAATCGAGCTGCACATATTAAGACCCCATTAAAAATGGTTTTAAAAACCCCATGGTATAGAAAACCACATATCGAAGGTTTTTTAAAACTCATTGGTATAGACTAGGATAAAAAGCCTATACCCATGATTTTTATGAAGCATGGGTATAGCTCTGTTGGGATTGATGGGTTTTCCTGTAGTGTGACTACATAGAGTAGATGTAAATCTTATGGTTCTTAGTGGATATGAACTCTATATCATGAGGTAGGTGAACTTGTTTTTAATTTGGGTATCATCTATGTTAGGGTAATGAGATATCAAGAAATAGGGAAACCTAGCTCCCATATTTTTTTGGCCATTAGAGAGAGTGGAATGGTTTGGCACATTGGGATACCAATTAACCATTCAATGGCGATACAATGAATTTTATGACATGTTCTTCTGTCGTAATTCAAGGATATCATCCAGAACCTTATCACATGATAGAAATTGATAACATGGAATAGTGTAGATGAATCCTTTGAGGATCATCTAATATTTATTTTGGATCATAGTTAGAAGTATATCCTTGGAAAACCATACCTCTATTTTAATTGTAGTGGAATAATAACTTGGTTAAGTTGATACCTATGCATGAGAATATGATATGTGAGCACAACAACCAAACTTGATCATTGAGACCCCATTGTTCATCATGGTATTGATCAGTAATAGGATGTTATATGGTGTGGAGGTTGAGAGATCCCATCTTTTCTAGGTACATTCTTCTTTGATTTTTGGATGAACATATTTATATTGGGTTTAATTTCTTCTTTAAACCATGTTAGTCTGGGGCATATTTTGGGGATAGAGAGAATTTTCTAGGTAAAATGGCCTAATGTTTTTGGACGCAAGTTAGGTTGAATTAATGTAGTCTGGGTATTAATTTGGTTCCTGATTTCCCTAAAAAACTTAGGACGAGATTTATCTGTTTGACACTTTCATGTCAATAACATGTAACATGATGATAAATTATCACCAGGTACATGTTGTAAACTATTTAAAGCAGAAATGGTTACAAGCAGTTAAATTGGTTCACAGCATGAAATGGTCAATTATAATTACTTTAACCCAAGGTGATGCAACCTTTAATGTATCTTATAAATCAATAAATTTACGTCATGAAAATATCATGACCAATAGTTTTGAATCAAATTATGAATATGATTTTATTTCATACTCCATTATGATCCCTTTATCAAACGCTAAGGTGGAACTATGGTATTTTATGAGTGATTCCTTCTGTTATGGACTTCTTGGTCTAGCGACTGATCTTCAGTGGGTTCATTTTCATTGGTTTTACCCTCAATTCAAATTTTTCTCTATTATTGTGGTGTAATCTATTGAACACTATTGAACCAGGTTTTGTTCTTGTGTGATGCAGGGTTATACTTCTGGTATCCTTCAACATCATTCATCATTGGTCTTCCTGATTGAGAGTGTTTCTTGAATCATTGGATAAAGGTACGATTTTGAGAATAAATCCCCATGGTCTATTTCTATTTTTTCTATCATGTGAAATATTATATGATTTCACCAGTACAAGGTGAACATTACTAAATAGAATAATGGGTGATCATAATCATGTGTTTATACTACACTTTGGTCACATTTGTATCTAATGATATTGAGACCTATCTTGTGGAAACCCACAGGGTGTTCCTTCCCTAGAACAATATGTATAAGGATAATAGAACAAAATATAATTTAGAATGAAATTAAATTTTAGGTGATTTATTATTATTGATTCACTATATAAAATTTCTTCCTTGATTATTGAATGACTGGTAGTGTTTTGATATAAATTAGTGGAATAACTGGCATTGAAATTGATTAAGGTATAATTTAATTAATTTATGGATAATTTAATGATAAATGGTAATTTTATAAATTGAGAATTTTTACTTTTTATGTCATGTTTTGTAATTGTGGATGTTACGACTTCTGTTAGGAATTATGTTGAAATGCATATATGTAGGGATTTTCCGGACGATGTTGAAATTATTATGTAAAGGTATTTTCTTGGTGATATTGAAATTCTTATATATAATGGGATTTTCTTGGTTATGCTGAAAACATTATAAAAAGGTATTTTCTTGGTGATGATAAAATGATTATATAAAGGGATTTCCTAGTGATGATGAAATGCTTGTATAATGGGATTTTCAGAGTGATGTTGATCTTCAAATAAATAAGGCACTACTCAATTTTTAATAAATTATTATATAATGGAATTGAACAAAATATGATGTAATTATTATAGGTATTGATCCAGATATGTGATTATGTCATGGAATTGTGGTTACGGTTCGCATGGTTGTGGTATATGATTAGATATATTCAAGCATGGTGTTGAAGATAGTTGATTATTATATTGTATTAATTTATTGATTAACAATATAGATTATTGATTTATTTAATTCACATAATATCAAACTAATTTTATATGAATGGTGGTATCGACCTACAGTGTTTTAATCACACACTTTTCATGAGATCTTTTGGTACCTGAGAAGATTACTTGGATGTAGGTGTGGACAAGGGAAAAGGAACTCGTTTTTTGAATTTTTTTTGGATGGGTCGGGACTAAAAATGTGTTAATGATTAAGTCCTTTTGAGTTTTTTATCATCATATTTTTTTTATTACTTTTAATGTGTAATTTACATTCATTCCATTCAGTCATAACATTATCATTTTATTATTTCTTTATTATTTCATCAACATTTATTATTTCACTTATCCACATGATGTATTTTTTCTATATTTTCGTTAGTTTTATATATTTTTTATTTTAACCATATTATAACTCTCTACCAGAGAGTATAGTCTCTCCACTATGTTCTCCACACCCTCACTAATAGTCGGTATCCTTTGGCTTGTGGGGAAGCTCACTTGAGGTCCAACAACTATCCTTATTTGGGTACATGAGAGAGTTCTGGATCCATGGACATTACATAGGGTTTTATAGATTTCATTTATTAACATTTATGAAAGTATTCTCATAATTTCATTCATAGAAACTATGGTATCATATAAGATTGTAAATTATATCAGGTTAGATAAATGTGAAGATGGATTTTTAGAGATTGAGAAGACCAAAATCACTACAAATTTACTTACGCTTCCCCAAGTGTAGATGGTATTTTGATATATAGTTATTATTTAAATAAGGTATTTCTTTCATACTCGTGAAAATTGATAATGTGATACCTGATGAATCATTGAAATTGAATATTCCTAAGTATAACTACTTGCTTCATAATATGGAGTATGAATCTATAATCATTGTATTAAATTATATAATCACAAAGAATAATTCTAACATCAATCAATAGCTATTATTGGAATTAATCAAGGATTGTGATTTATCAAGGAAATATTTTCCTAGAATGGTGAATACATTAAGTGATGCACATAGTATAAAGGAACCTCTTTCCCAATCCATGATAAAAGTTGAGAAATATCATATATTTTGGTATATGAAAAGGATGGAAATGGAAATCAAAATTTTTGGAAAGAAGTACAATATTTCCCAAATTATTTCCTAACCATATATCCAATAGATAATAAAGGAGGAACAAAATGAATATTTGGTTCTTGAAACTAAGAATAAACAAATCATGGAAGGGATGATTTATTAATTCAACCTTAATAAAGATACAGTTGTTCAATTTGGAATTAGACTTTGTGTGCCATCATCAAGAGATATAAAGTATGATCTATATGGTGATACATATAGCTTATTTTTCTCCATCCAAATAGGAAGTCCCAATATATATTGATGTCATCAAGAGCATTATGGTTTAGAAAAAATGAATAAGGATATTATAGATTTCACATAAATTTTCTTATTAAGATAAAAAGTTCTGGGATAATGATAGAAGTCCAAGGGGATGATGGATCCCTTACCTATGGAAATATTAAATTTAAATAATGTAACAATTGATATTGTCACTATTCTTATAATTATATCTAAAAGGAACAACTCCATATGGGTTCGGGTGGATAAAATAAATATGATAGATTATTTTATTACAATTCATGATGAGTTATCAAATGTTAAACATTATAATATATTTATTAAGTGGTGATGATTCTTAGGGAAGCACATTCTATCATGTATTATCATGGTTCACCTTTTAAATTTCAGATAATTCATCAATATTCCTTGTATAATGTGTTGAACATCAGTATAACCTATCACAATCATATTATTTTTTTTATCAAAATGGGCCATTAAATCCACTGAAGATATAATAAATGTTATCTTTGATTGACTTCAAATGATCTTGGGGCTAATATATTCTATTTTTTGATTTATCATACTTTAGAAGTTCCCTATAAAGTTTTTTTTTTGAATATTTCCCATGCTTACCCTCGGGTCCACCTTCACATCAAAATACACACACTAGATTTCTATTTCCCTACACTCCCACCATCCAAAGCTGGGAGTATTTCATCAATTTCAAAGGTAATGTATGCTACGTCATTGAAATGGGATGATTTGATGTCCGTTCCTCAATCAATGGATTCCCCCTTGGAACATGTGTCCTAGATTGGGTCTCCCTCATAGATCTAATTCATGTTCACAGAACTAATTCTTGTTTCCATATCGATGTGTACACCAGTTAATTATTATTCTTCTATCTCAATATGATAGAAACCTTTCATCAGATTAGATAGTAACATCATGTTTGTATTTGAATCTCTGGACATTAGGTTTGTTGGGAACCTATGAATTATTATTTATTTGAATTCATAGGAATCTCATATGACACAAATTAGGCCCAAAACCAAGGGAATCTTGTGCCGGTAATGAGGTAGTTGATTCCAGAGTTGGTATTCTTCATTTAATGCTGGATGAATCTCATATAAGGAATCTTAGGGATGGAACCTAAGGCATTATTTTTCAACCACGATGTAGTTGATTCTAGAGTAATAATAATTACAAGGATTTTTACCATGTTCATCTCATGTTTATTGAATTGGATTTGGGATTCAGGACTAGGGAATGATTTTAACATCTTATATAGATGGATCAGAATGTTTGGTATAGACGGATTGTGTTATGATTTTAACATATTGTGGATATAATATGGTTGATCTGAACACCCCATAGAGGTGGATCAAGGATGTGTGTCCCTAGGTGGGATGATGTAATATCGGGGTTATGGAAGTAATAGAATTCCCTATGAAGTTGGATCTATTAGGTGTGTCCCTAGGAGGGAAGATATCACACATAGATGGTTTGCTGATAGATCAGAATTCCTGTGCAGGTAGATCTAGAGATTTGGATAAAATGTTCCGATATGGGTGGATTTGGGAGGTGTATCCCTATGAGGAATGATGTAACACATGGATATTTTATATATGTTGGTATTTAACCTCGGTGACACATCTTATGTACCCTATTTATAAGACAAGGATCAAATCCCATGTAGTTTGATGCTATTGTTTAAGGTCGTGTGATAGGACTGATCTATACAGTTTAACATCATGTGGTATGGATTCTCATGTTGTGAAAAGGAGAATCAGTGAGGGATATTGTAGGGATTCTTCATTTAAGATTCCCCTTTCAAGAGGATTTATCTTGGTTGAATGGTGTCCGGATTACACATGGTATATTCCCATTCTATCTTCCCTTGTGTTGGGTCATGAGGGCATCCCATGTCTGTTTCATGGGGTATGATTACAGTTTAACATCATGTGAATGTACGTTCATTTTGTAGGATTATGTATGGGAGGTTCCCATTATTTATTCCTCATGTAAGGTCATGAGGGAATCACATGTCTTTTGTATGGGTTAAGATTACATTTTAATTTCATGTGGAAGGATGTGGTGGATGTGTCTAACATGTTGATCTTCCCATTATATCATCCTCTTATCTGGTCATGAGGTTATCTCAAATAGTGGTTGGGTCCAAGGATTTTATTGGGGTTTACACATGGTGAGGCAGTCCCAAGGGTATACATGGGAGTGTCATGGATATATGTAGGTATTAAATTCTAGGCCTGGCCATTCATTTTTCTTCTTCTGGTTCTTGAGGGAATTTGAACCAACTGATCAGTAAGGGATATGATTAGGGCATAATATTGAGTAGAATGTGAATGGTATATTATTAGAAGCATCATGGATAAATATGTGGTTTACACACTAGGGATTCCCTTTCATATTTCTCATGCGGGGTCATGAGGGAATCTCAACCCACTAAATGGTTGACATATACGATTGGGGAAAACACCTGAGGAGGAGGCCCATTGTTTATATTTAGTGGTAGTCTCATGATTATTACATGAGATATAATATACTTTATTCATAATGAATATCATTTTTTCATAATAGGAATTACATTCTCATCACATAGTGCATTCTAAATTTTAATTTCATGTAGTAAAGACTAAGGGGGTCATCTAATTATCATGGCATGAGGCATCTTTTATTGGATTAATAATACTGCTCGTGTGCATCACAAGAGGCAAAAAATGTTTTTCATATAGGTTTAAATATATTTTAAAATCATTTATCAAGTAATACTAGGAGGAAGATACCTATAAATGGATAGTTAGGGGCTTATGCAAGAGAGGACCTTTCTGGTTGACTTGGTATATGAGTCAAGTGTTGGGGTTTTCAGAGTACCTTAAAGAGTGTATAGTCTCAAGGTACTCAGGGAATCTAAGTTGAGAATCTCAAGTTGTGACATGGGAATGGGACAAGAGGAGTAAGTCGACATATATTATTTTAGAGATTTTAGAGGAGTATCTCAAATCATGGTACTTTCGGGGTGGATGTTCCGACTGTAAAAGGGTACAAGCAAAAATGTATAGGATTTTTCCCAAAAATTTAATGGTGAGATTATCCATTTTTTATAGGGGTCAATGATGGTCGAAAAGGGACTAATATGGATGTTGGAGACCAAAAACTGACATTCATCCCAATATGGGGTTCTTGGGGCACATTCTATGTGGTAATGACCAGTGGTTTTATGTCTAGACCCAATTTCATGCAACTTTGTGCATCTGGGAACTTTTGTGGTCAACTATGCAGTTTGGTGTGCATCTTGCCACTAATGAGTGAAACTATGCTGTTGAACATCAAAAATATGTTTCTATGAAGCATTTCGTACAATCATGATTTTGGAAACCCAGTTCCACAAAACATTGGATTTTCATGAAAAATGAGTTTCATTAAATATTTTACTTTTCACATAAGTGAGTTCCCAAAGGAAATAGTTTCCCAAGTACTAATTAGTAGAATACCATAATTATGGGACATTTCCCAAGATATTTCACTCAACTTTAGTACATGGGGGATAATAAAAGTTTTCAAAATATAGTTTCATGTGTGAGAGATCCTATAGAACCTTTACTTCCAAATGAGGGGTTTAAGTAAAATTTATAGTCATTTTTTCTATTTCATGCAACTTTAGACTTTTGTCCCGAAACATTGGGTGTTGGCGCTTAACAATATGAAGATCCACACAAATACCATTTTTTCGGGAGTCCATCTCACATATGCATAGAACTTCTCCATTTTATATCTCTGTTTGTGTGAAATAGTATTTTTGTGTGATGGGTTTGAACCCAACATTCCATTCTTGTTTGAAACACCACTTTGCACAAATGGGTCATGGGAGTGCATTCAAACTGACTAAAATCTTGGGAAATTCTCATAACCTTTCATGGAAAACACAGGAATATGACAATGAAGGAGCTATGTTCACATTTTCTAATATTGAGTGACAATCCATACATTTCCCCAGAAACTCCCCTGTTGGCCATTTTCGGAATTCTTACTTCGAATAGCCAAAACATCTGATCAGTAACTCTATTAGGTCCATCATTGGATTTATTTTTTTAGCACAATAAATGAACATATTAATTCTATATATGGAATTATAAGAATAATTAAAACATTATATAGTTGTATTTTGTGAACATAATCTACTGGGACCTAAAATAATGTAAGGGATAACAAATAAATTTTAATTCATTTAGAAAAAAATTAAATTAACTTACAGTTGATAGAGGATCTATTAAAAAAAATTGACATGGTGATTGAAGTTAGAGACATTGTGTTTCTTATAATATCACCAAAAAATTGACTCATGTGATTAGGAAAGAAGGGAAATCTAGAAACTTTGTACATTGGACCCTTTGATACCTTTGATCACAAAAGAGTTATGACCAATCAAGTAGATCTTCAACTAAACCATGATCATGTTCATGGTGTGTTCCATGTATCACTCTTAAGGAATTATAAACTTAATCCATAACATGTACTAAATTTGAAGGTAGTACAACCATCACATGAATTCTATTATGAGGAGAACCCAATAAAGATCTAGCATCATAGAGAGAAAGTTATATGTAATACAAAATCACACCTTGGGAAAGTACTTGGGTGAGACAGATATTTTAATGATGCAAAATTAGAATCCTATGACAAAATGAAGGATAATTACCCCGCATAAATTCTAAAATAAGGATATGAATAATATTTCATGGGTATAATTTGTAAAGGTAAGAGGAATGTAAAAAACCAAGAATTTTATATATAGATTCCTTCTTCAAAATATATATCTGTATAATAATTAAAAATATGTTATAGTATAAAACAAATGCACTCAATAATAAAATCCAATAAAACATTTTTTCATAAATATAAATCATTATATATAGTGATTAAATATACTCCATAAAATTGAAATTATTAAAATCGGATAATAAACACACATAAATTACATTACTAGAATGTGAATTCCTGAATCATTTTGGCCTCCGCGAATTATCATTATCACGAACAACCCAGAAATAAAAAAATCAATGATAAATAATTTTACTTTTTTAACTAATGGAAATAATAGATAGAAAAAATTAATATATTTATTAATAAAAAAATATATGTAGTAATTATAGGATTTATGAAACCAATATGACTAAGGGAATAGTGACGTTATTATTAGAAATAGTAAAGGGTTTATTAGGAATAATAATATAACCATTAAAACAGTAACATAACCATTAAATTTGTTAAATGAAATTTAAAAAAATTGAATTATTATTATTTGGAAATATAAATTTTAGAGTGATATAAAAAGAACATTCAAATTCTAAAACTCCAAGAATGTATAAATTTATTATTATTGAATTATTTGTTAACTTATTTTGTAATAGCCAATTTTTTATAATAAAAATTATAATTATATATATTTAAAACTTATTGGGATAAAATGAATTTCCCTTTTTTAATTAGTATTTTGAAATCATCTAATATTTATTTTCTTGTCAACCTGTCAAAAAAATTGAATTTTTAGGGGAATATTAAAGAAGTATTTTAAAATATAAGTGATTTATTATTTAATAATTAAATAATAATTTATTAATTAATCTTAAAATGGATATTAGATATAAAATATATTTCATAAGATAAATAAATATTTTAATAATAAAAATTCTATTTTCAAAACTGAAATCTATTTTTCAATGTCTAAAATTATAAAGTATACCATAGAAAATCATTTTTCCATATTTTATTTTTTATGAAATAATAAATTGAATATTAATTTTTTTAAAATTAATATAATCTTATAATTTTGTTAAAATATAATTTATAATGTGAAATATGACCACTATTTCGTGTTTTACTTTGAAAATAATATTTTATTCAACATTTCTACCCAATAACATAGCTCCTCTAAAGTATAAATACCCCCTCTCTATTCTATTAGAAAATCACTTCCAAATAATATTTATTTCGCAATTTTTACCAAATATTCTTCCCCTACATCTTATTATAACTTTATGGATTTTATGGTGACATGAAACTCCATTCCTCCATGGAATTAGGGCCTTATAAAAAAGCGACTCCTAACCGAAGGTAACCTTTCTCTAATTTTTTTTATTTCAGTTTCCTCCTTCAATTCTTTTATTCTCCTACTCCTCTTTAGGATATCCATACCAAAATTATATAATAATTTTATAATCCCAATATTAATGATATTATTATGTTGGAAAATATTATTTTCAACAAATACATAGGGTATCTTTTACAGTATCTCTTTCTCATTCAAATGTCCCATTAATGGTTGGTTTTATCCACCCATGAGGATATTGCCCATTTTTTAGTTGTCATTAACATCATGAATTTTTAGAATAAATTATTTTTCATGTATAAATATTAAATTTAATATTTTTAAAACTATAAAGGTAATTTTAAAAATTAATAAACAATATTTATTTGAAAAATATTAAATTGAAACAAAATGGGTTAATTCAATGAAATGCATCATCAAACCATCACATTAGTAACACTGATATTATGAAAAATATAATGGATATAATTATTTCTGAAAAAAATACATAACATTAATTTAATTATAGATTCATATTTTAATAATCCTATTTTTGTTATACTAGAGGTGTAAACATGGATAAATTCAATGGGACTTAACTTATGGGTATTCTTATCTCATCCTCAATTGTTTGGTTTATGCCTATTCATATTTATATAACATATTTTAATGAGTTTTATAATTTCATTACTGAAGAATTTTTATGAATTTTCGATTGATTTCCTTATATCGACTGATACAGTCTAATTTCTCTCATTGATCGATCAATTCTTATTACATTACCATGATTATAAGGTTATCCTCCCTAAACCCTTAAATTTGGTATTCTCTCTCTTTATCAAATTATTTTTAAAAAGTTTTGCATATATTTTATAATTATATTCTATTATTCACTTTCTAAATGACCTTTTCATAAAAATTGTGTACCTTATATTTGTGATCTCAAATGATTTATAAATATGTCAAACATTATAATGTTCATTAGTGAATTCACTCTCTACCCTACTCTATGATTTCTCTCTCTTTGACTAACATTGTATCAAATTATTTGTATGTATTTTCAATCCCATTATCATATTAATTGTTTTAATTATTCTTTTTATGGATTTACATATCCATTCATTGTGATAGAAAAATTTCATTCCTTTGTTAAACCATATAAAATTCTATATGGGTAGTCTCAAAACCAAACCTTTTGGGTTTATTTTCACTCCCTCTATCTCTCTATTCTCGATGATTCATATAAAATAACTACCAAATTTATTTTACTTTTATTTCAATTTTATTATTTTTTGGGATATGAATGATTAGACATCATTGAAATATATTATTAACCATATTATTGATTATTGATAATGTCTTTATTCATTAAATCTATAACTGATTCTTATTTTGGTTATCATTTTCCTATTATAAAACTATGATATTTTATTTTTAAATGATTCACCTGAGTATCTAAAATGTGTTTTTAAATTATTCTATTTATATCCTTCAATTATATTCCTTGAATAATTCATTTTGAAAAAATAATAGAACTTTTTCTTTCTTCATAATTTTATTATTATTATTGATGTCCATTTTCCATTATATATGGAACACATTATTATGAAATATTATTATTTATTATGTGGAATAAAAATTATATATCACTTGATTTAATTTTTTAATGTTATTGATGTAACAGCTCAAGATTCCACGGTACATTTCCCTTTGACTAATGAAATATCGTACGTTGTACAAAACATTGAGTTTTAACACACCATGACCAATCAAACTATCCATTATGAACATTAATACCCACTTTTTTAAATTTAGTAAATTTAATCTTTAAAATGGACTTCATTTTTGGATTTGGAATATCGAATTTAGCTTAGGATGCATTTTTTGGTATTTTTTTGAAAACATTCAATTTTTTATGAATAGTGAAAACACTACGTTATTGGTTAAACCAACTTTTTATTTAAATAATTATTTATTTTATGTAAATTTATTTTAAGTGAAAATATATGCATAATACCAATATTAGTTCAATGTAATTCATTGGACTCATTTTTATAATAAAATTAGATATAAAAATTTTTATTGAACTTTTTATCGTCTTTTACCCATCTCATAGGAGCTTTTACAAATTTTCATAAAACCTCAATGAGATAAAAATAATTTTTGGTTAATATTAACTTTTGACATTTATTTAACACGGTTAAAAGTAAATAGGGTAATTAAAGGTAAAAATGATATTATTATTACCCTAACACATTTCCTTATTCTATTTGATAAATATATTTCGACCAAAAAGAACCTTATGAATAAAATATGATCCTTGAGGTTCACATGGATTAGATTAGATCATTTATTAATATTTTATTTAAAGTAGAGTTAAAAGTGTTCAAATATCAATTTAATGACTAAACCATTTTTAATATAGGGTTATACATAAGATAAATTCAACTATAAATATTCATTAAAAAGATAAAACTATTTCTACATAATGGTAGTTTATTGATAATTTTTAGACATTAAATAATTAAATTTATTTATGACACAATGATGATGCAGTAATTACCTTATTAATGAATGATTGAAATAATTGATATTATAGATATCAAAATAATTGTAATTTGAGACTTTTAATAAATTACACTAATATTCATGTTAATATGACATGTTTGGGTTGATTAAATTAATTTTTTTCGAAGTAATAATTATGTTATTAATTTAAAAAAAATACCAAATAGTGTCAAAATGGACATAAAAGTGTTTTTAAAACAAATATTATATTATTAATTGATATTCTATTCATAAAAATCTACGGTTCTGCCAAAGTGATTAAATAATCTTATATATGTCATTAATGAACCACTTGAGGTTCTCTTTCATGTTTATAGAATGTTTATAAATGATATAATATTAAAATAAAAAGAGACATGGTGAATGTCAAATAATTTAACTAATTGTTAAATCTAAACGATAAGGTTAATATGGTGACCTAAACCTATCTAAAACCTATTGGTTGATAGGATTTCGACCCATCCCCACCTTAGCCTAGAAATAAATCTTTTTGGAGCCACTATAAACCGAATATGTATTTATTATAAAATATTATTTCAATATTCTCCTAAGGTGCCCCTCGCCGCTCTTATAAAAGGGCACTCCCCCTTATCTAAAAGTAATACCTTACAAGCCATTTGGCTCAGCCAACCCCTGCCCAAATAACCATCCAACAATCCTCCCTTAATCCTAGAGGCCATCCTTTAGTAATAAATCCAACATAAGGAGAAATTGAGATCAAATCAAAAGGAATAACCTAAAGAATAGGTAAATATTTCATCCCATCTTTCATGTTCTTTTATTCTTCCTCTTCCTCTTTCTTTTTTGTTTCCATTTTAAAATAATAACTCCAGTATATTCTATATACTGTGATGTAATTATAAAAATGGTACAACCATATTTATTATTCTATTTATCCTATAAATGACAAAGTCATCATACGTGCGTACGTAAGGCTTACCGTATCCACGTCGTGGTGTAGTTTGTCATTCAACACTTCACTGTTTGGATGGGTATAATAATGATCATAATTGATTTAAATAATAAATATAACATGATAATGAATCATTATTTATGATATACCATCCAATTATAAACTAATTTAATATCAAAAGAATGATATTGTCGCTCGTGCGTACGTACAGATTACCGTCTGCATGAACGCGATGAGATTCATTCCCCATCATATCCATTCAAGAATAATTTTAATTAGATTATTAAAAATAATATTTAAATACTAGATATTATTCTTAATATTAATAAGATACATCCTATCTGTAAAACACATTACATACGTAATAAAACATATAGTGGAACAAAATCAGTTAACACCCGAAACGATGATACTGCTGAAATATCATTAACAAAGCAATATTATAAGACCATATATGATATCATATTAATGTATAAGGTTATTTTATAATTTAATAACAACTATTTAACCATTATAAAGGAGTATAACCTACCCTCGACCAACTAAAAGTACAAGGTAGGGGTTAATTTCACAATCTCTTTATTATCCGAGGTGATATTATACGTGAGTATCTACTAGGACGTCTATATCATCCACATCTGTGTTTCGTAAAAATGTATTTCAAAACATTTTTACTAATTAATAGACAATGGGATAATTTCATTTATACCCTTATTTTATGATATATGTTTTGGAAATGAATCTTTTCATCCTTTTCCAAACAAGGAATTTTATGGCCTTTTCGACAAAATTAAGTTAAGAATGTTTATTTATCTTATACGGAGGGTGTGGTTATTTTCTTTCATTATAACATTGTCGAAGATTCCCTTACAAGATTATAATAATATTTTCAAAAATAAATTTTTTCTTTTATAATTATATGACTTTTAAATGATTTCAATATAAAAAGAGATATTTCTCTGAAAAATGTTTTGATTTCATCTATGTCAACATACTTTGATGGATTTTAATCTTATTTGAAGTTGATTTATTATGATACAAAACTTCCATATTGTATTGAAGGTTTTGTGATATGTTTTACTGTGGATGTGTTATTTTTACAGCATTTATGGTTTATGGATAAAGTATTTACATTTCTTATGGTAGTTTTAATACGAATTTTTATATTATGTTTAAACCTTTTCATATGAGGAATGCATTGGTCTTAGTAAGTGAAGGGTGGATCCCGCTATAGCTCCTTGATTCATCAGTAGGTCTCATGAGACAAAATAGTGTCTTGGAATAAGTCCTTGAACAAATCATATTTGTAGTATTGCCACAAGGCCTTGACTATGTGGTTAGGAAATTCTGGCATTATGTATTCCAAAAATCTGAAAGTGGTTATTGATGTTTCATTTGATTATTCGACTAGTAGAATATCTATGTGAATAAGTAAATAGAATTTTTTTATTTATATTTGCGATATTATGCTGAAGTTTATGTTTAAAAGGATTATGTTTTAGTCTTATACATTTCCTTAAAAAGTTTAATCTTATTTATGAAAGTTTCTGCTATATTGTTATCCTTAATGAGCATCTGAGCTCACCCCTTTCTATGTTTTATTTTTTCTAGGATGAGAAGAAGTATATTATGACTGACCTATAGGGATATTCTAAGGGATATGAGTGTGTTCTATGGAGACAACGTTGTTGTAGTTTTTATTTTAAAATTTAATGTAAAACTTATGAATGTATCTAGTATTTCCAAGGCTACTAAACTAATCAGTTTTTTGAGACTTGATTTATTGTGATCATGCTAGTGTTATGTAATAATGCACTGAATCTGGATAACTAGGGTCAGGGCATTATAGTTGGTATCAGAGGATGTTTAGTAAAAACCTTGGAAACTAGATTTAGATAAACATGGATTAAAGCACATTACCCTAATATAGATTTTGAGGATTAGTATAGAAGAACTTCCTAGAATTTTGGTACTGTAGGGATTTTGTGAGTTTTGCACGCAATACATCTCTGTCTAGATATGAGCAGGTAGAGGCGGATCTGGCACAAATGTACCTCAGGGTAAAACCCAAAAAAACCGCTTTGAACTAGACTCGAATGGGAATTGGTGCACGACAATGGGCCATGATGCACTCTTGGTAAACGAAACTCCCGAGGGATATGCTTAGAATAATTCTCAATTTCTTTACAAACCATTATGAAGGATTTTTTACTATATACCTCCTCAAAAAAAATTAGGATTATGTATTATATCCATAAACTTCTCAATTTAGGTTAAGTGTTTTACATGTTTGGAATTATGTATTGTGGTTCATAAACTAATCTAGTGTATGCCATTGTTTAGAAATGAGGCATAGTGGAAGGAATGGGAACCATATAAATGCACGTAATCCATGTAGGGATTTCCCTCCTTCTCAAGATAATTAGAGTGGAGCTGGTGATGCAACTAGTGCTGATCAGCTTATCACCATACTAGGAAACTCACTCAGGTTATTAATAATTACCATACCTGTATGGAGCACCCTGATCCACAACATGGATGATCAATGTTAGGCCACTTCCTGAGGCAACAACCAAGAATATTCAAGGGGACTACAAATCCATTTGTAGCTAATCAATGGATAAGTTCCTTAGAAAAATTATTTCATGCTTTGGGGAGTAGTGAAAGGGAAAAAGTTTTCATGGTGGTTTATCGCTTCACTGGATATGTTGATCAAATGTGTCCATTGATTAAAAACACAACAGAAGATAGAAAAGTATCAAGTATGGAATGGAGGGAGTTTAAAGATCATTTCTTAGAAAAATACTTTCCTTGTGACCATTGAGCAGATATGGAAAGGAAATTTATAAGTCTGAGGCAAAAAGATGATGAGAATGTCGTAAAGTGTGAGGCTGGCTTTACAAGGTTAGCATGGAATGAAGTATATTATATACGTAATCCAAGAAGTAGGATTGATCATTTCATTGATGTGTTAAAACCATTTCTCCTTCAATCATTAGTCTCACAATCATTCTCGTCGTACAAAGATATTGTCTCATGTGTATTCAATACAGAAAAGGAATTCTCAAAGTCATACAACTTTAATGCAAATCAAGAGATGAATATATCTACTGAACACTTTGGAAATGGAAATAAGGGGAAGAAGGGAAAAGTTGAATATTCATGCTAGAGTAAGTGTTGGAAGAAAAACTCTGGTACTTTCCTGAAGGGAATGGGAGTCTGTTACATGTTTGGTGAAAAAGTCCACCAAGCTCGTGATTGTAAGGGAAAGAAATAGGTTTTTAATGTTGAATGCTACAATTTTAGAGAAAGGGGGAATTATTCAAATGAATTTCCTAATCCCCTAGGAAACATACCTCAGAAAAGGCCAAGGGATCAAGGCCAATATTATGATATCCCTACTGTTGAGTTTGATGCTCCAAAAGACATGGTGGCAGGTAATTTAATGTTTTCCTCAAGTTTAGGCAATGATTTATTTGATTCTGTATCATCGCATTGTTTCATATCATCCTAGATTGCTAAGAAAATTAGATATTTCCAATTTGATTTAACAAGGGAGTTGTCAGTCAAAACTCCTAAGTGAAGTATCATTGCATCAAATTTTTGTGAATTAGTTCCCATTTAAGCTTATAAAAATTATTTATATGCTGATCTCATCATCATACCCATGATTGAATTTTATATAATTCTTGGTATAGATTGGATTTCGGACCATGATGTGAAAATTTATTGTAAGAAGAATATGGTTAAAATTTTCGATGATGATATGGAGTACGTTATCTTTAGATAAGAAACGCCACCATATGATTATTATCTAGATCCACCCCCAGTAAATCAAATAAATTCAATTATTGGGGAGGAAGAGAATAAAATACCTATGGGTGAGGAAAGGAATGTTAAAATAGAGGATGTACCTATTGTACAAGAATATATTGATGTGTTTCCAGAGGATTAACCTAGACATCCTCTAGAATGAGAAATTGAGTTTTCCATTGACTTAATTGCTGGTTAAAGGCCCATATCGAAGACCACTTATATAATGGACAATGTGAAATTAGTGTAACTGAAGAAAAAACTAGAGTAATTGATTAATAAGGGATTTATTATCCCTACAGTTGACCCATGGGGATCCCTTTTCCTTTTTGTTAAGAAGAAATACGGGTCTATGAGGTTGTGCATTGACTACAGGGAGATCAATGCTATAATAATAAAGCACATGTATCCCCTACCTCGCATTGCTGATTTATTTGACAAAATTCATGGAGATCAATATTTTTCAAATATTGAACTTCTATCTAGGTATCACCAGTTGTGTGTAATGAAGAAAGACATTCCAAAAACAGAATTTTGAACCAGGAACGGGCATTATGAGTTTACAGTAATTCCTTGTGGCCTAACTAAAGCACCCTCCGTTTTCATGGATCTAATGAATAGAATTTTCAAGAATAATCTTGATGAATTTATATTGGTATTTATTGATGATATCCTGGTACACTCCAAAGTCAATGAATATCATGAAAATTACTTGCACACCATTCTGAAAACCCTCAGAAGAAATGATTTATATGGGAACTTTAGAAAGTGTGAATTCTTGCTTCAGGAGATTTCATTTCTTGGCCATATTGTCTCTAAGGATGGAATATTTTTTGATCCTTCTTAGATGATAGAAATCCAAGAATGGCCAGCACCGACATGTATAACTAGGGTATATAGTTTTATTGGTTTAGCAGGTTATTATTAGTGTTTTCTCCATAATTTTTCCTGACTAGCTAATCCATTAACCAAGATCACACGTAAGGGGGTTAAATTTGTGTGGACAAAAGAGTGTGAATGATGTTTTGAAGAACTCAAGAGAAGATTAGTTAGTGATTCTGTCTTGACTATACCATCGAGGAATAGTGGGTTTGTTATTTATAGTTATGCATCAATGAAAGGACTTGGTTGAGTCCTTATTAAGAATGATAGGGTTATTGCCTATGCATCATGGTAGCTAAAAATTCTTGAGAAAAAACTATCCTACTCATGATCTTGAGTTAGCAGCTATAATTGTTTATTTAAAGATATTGAGACATTATCTCTATGGTAAAAAATGTGGGATATATACTGATCACAAGCGTTTGAAGTATATTCTCTCACAGAAAGAACTGAACATTAGAAAAAGGAGATGGCTTGAACTAATCAAGGATTATTATTGCACAATACACTACCACTCGGGGAAAGAAAATAAGGTGATTGACGCTTTAAGAAGAAAAGATCATGGATTTTTGAACCAGATGCGAGTTGAAAATGATCATATACACATAGACCTAGTAAAGATGGAAATTGGAATAAACATGCAAGGTGAATCATCAATTCTTTTTCAAATGGTTTCCTAACCATTTTACTAGAAAGGATAAAAAGTTCTCAGATTGATGATTATTAATTTCAAAAGAAAATTAAATCTATGAACAATGGGAGATTTATCAACTTCATATATGAAGATGGGATTTTAAAATTTTGGAAGAGACTTTGTGTTCCTGGAATACCTGATCTGGAAAAGAAATTGTTAAATGATGCCCATAGCTCCAATTTCTCAATACACCATCATAGAACTAAGATGTAAAGATATATGAAGGAACGTTTTTGGTTGGACAACATGAAGATAGAGATTTATAATTTTGTGTTGATATGTATGGTTTTTTAATAAGTGAAATCTCGAAGACAACATCCAAGAGGAGTCATGCAACCTCTTCCCATACCTGAGTGGAAATGGGATGATATCAAGACTAACTTTGTCATGGGACTACCAAAGACTCCTAGAATAAATGACGCAATATGGGTCATTATTGATGGTCTTACCAAGTCAGCACATTCGCTTATTATAAGAGAATATTTAACACTTGAACATCTAGAGAGACTATATATTAATGATGTTGTTAGACTTCATGGAGTTCCCTTATCGATTGTTTCTGATTGTGATCCCCATTTTACATCAAGATTATGGAAAAGTATTAAGAAATCCTTGGATACTGAACTTTGTTTGAGAATGCCTGCCACCCTCAAACTGATGGACAATCAGAATGAACTATTCAAAACTTGGAAGACATGTTGAGATCTTGCTCACATGACGTTCAAGGTATATGAGATCAATATTTACCTCTTGTAGAATTTTCCTATAATAATTGCTTCCATTCAAGTATTCAGATGGCACCATATGAATCGTTTTATGAAAATAGATGCCACACACCAACCTGTTGGGATTATGTTGGTGCAAGAAAACTCATTGGCCCATAACATGTTAAAGAAATGATGGGAAAGGTTAAGGTAATCCAAACCCTCATCAAAACATCTCAAAGTGGGCAGAAGAGCTATGCCGATTACTGAAGGAAGGATTTTGGATTTCATCTAGGAAATCATGTATTCTTTAAGGTATCTCTATGGAAGGGAATTATACGATTCGGTAAGAATGGTAAATTGAGTCCCAGGTACATCAAACCTTTTGAAATTCTAGAATGAATTGGGGTTGTAGCATACCATTTGGAAGTGCTGCCATGTCTCTATAAAGTTCATGATGTGTTCCATGTATCACTTTTGAGAAAATACATTCCTAACCCAATGCATGTACTCACCTATGAGGAATTTGAATTGGAACCTGATATGCCTTATTGTGAAGAGTCTTTCATGACTCTTGATACAAGAGAAAAGGTTTTGAGAAACCGGATGACTCATCTGGTAAAAGTTTATGAAGAAACCGTAAAATGGAAGAGGCAATGTGTGAAACTGAGAAACTTATGATGATGAACCACCCAAATATTTTTATGCAGTAATATTCAAGAAATTTTAAGAATGAAATTATTTTTAGGATGGGAGAATGTAACACCCCAAGCTTCCATGACACATTTCCCTTCGAATAATGCAATAGCTTGCGTTATACGCAACTTGCAGTTTTAACACACCATGACCAATCAAACAAGCCATTATGAATAGTAATAACCACTTTTTGAAATTTTATAAATTTTATCATTCAAAATGGACTTCTTTTTTTATTCAGAATATCGAATTTAGCTTAGGGTGAAGTTTTGATATTTTTCTAAAAACTTACAATTTTTTATGAATAGTGAAAACACTATGTTATTGGTTAAAACCGACTTCTTATTTAAATAATTATTTATTTTATTTAAATTTATTTTAAGTCAAAATAGATACATAATACCAATAATAGTTCAATTTAATTCTTTGGAGTCATTTTTATAATAAAATTAGATATATAAAATTTTATTGAACTTTTTATCATCTTTTACCGACCTCCTAAAAGCTTTTGCAAATTTGAATAAAACATAATTTTACCGATTCTGTGAGTTGAATTTCAAAATTCTGAGAGACATAGTAGATATCAGTAAGTAAAATGTGGTTCAATGAGATGAAAATAATTTTTGGTGAATAGTAACCTTTGACTTTTATTTAACACGGTTAAAAGTAAATAGGGTAATTAAAGGTAAAAATTATATTATTATTACCATAACACATGTCCCAATTCTATTGGATAAGTTTATTTAGACTGTAACCTGGCTTAGGAATAAAATATGATCCTTCAGGCCCACTTGGATTAGATTATGACATTTATTATTATTTTATTTAAAGAAGAGTTAAAAGTGTTAAATTCTATGATTAATAAATAAACCATTTTTAATATATAGTTATTCATAAGATAAATTCGACTATAAATATTAATTAGAAATCTAAAACAATTTCCTGCATCATGGTATTTTATTTATAATTTTTAGACATTAAATAATTAAATTTAGTTATGACACAATGATCATGTAGTAATTACCTTATTTATGAAAGATTGAAATAATTGATATTATAAATATCCAAATAAAAGTAATTTCATAATTTTAATGAATTGCACTAATTTTATTGGTTAATATGACATGTTAGGGTTGATTAAATGAATTTTATTTGAGTAATAATGTTGTTATGAATTTAATAATGACAATATACCTTATAGTGTCATAATTGACATCAAAGAGTTTTTTAAAAAAATATTATATTATTAATTGATATTCTATTCCTGAAAATCTAAGATTGAAAAAAATGCTTAAATAATATTATATATGTCATTAATGAATCACATTAGGTTCTCTTGGTTGTTTATAGTATGTTTTTTAACCATATTATATAATAATACAAAGAGACATGGTAAATGTAAAACTATTTAACTATGAGTTAAATCTAAATGATAAGGTTAATATGGTGACCTAAACCTGACTAAAACCACTTGGTTGAGATTATTTAGACCCATACACACCTTATCCTCGAAATAAATCATTTTGGAGCCATTATAAACAGAATATGAATTTATTATAAAATACTATTTCAATCTTTTCCAAAGGTGCCCCTCACCCCTCTTATAAAAGGGCACTCATCCTTCTCTCAAATTCATACCTGAAAATCCATTTGGCTCGGCCAACCCCTGACCAAATATCCTACCATCTATTCTCCCTTCATCCTATAGGCCTTACTTTAGTCAAAAATCCAACATAAGGAGACCTTTTGATCAAATCAAAAGGAAGAACCCAAAGAAGAGGTAAATATTTCATCGCCTCTTTCTAGTTATTTTCTTCTTCCACTTCCTATTTCATTGTTGTTTCCATTCTAAAATAATAACTCCAGTATATTCTATATAATGTGATATTATTATAAAAATTGTAAAACCATATTCTTTATTCTATCCATCCTATAAATGACAATGTCACCATACGTGCGTACGTACAGCTTACCGTCTCCACGTCGTGGTGTAGGTTGTCATTCAACACTTCACTGTTTTTATGGGTATAATAATAATGAATAATTGTTGAAAATAATAAATATAACATGTTAATGATTCTGTATATATTATATACCATCCACTTATATACTATTTTAATATCAAAAGAATGATAATGGTTCTCGTGCATACAGACGGATTATCGTCTGCATGAACGTGATGACATTCATTCCCCATCGTATCCATACAATACTAATTATCATTTGATGATTGAAAATAACTTTTAAAGACATAATATCATTATGAATATGAATAATATACATTCTATACATAAAAAACCTTATATACATAAAAAAATCATATAATGGAAAACAAATCAGTTAACACCCAAAATGATGATACTGCTAAAATATCATTAATAAAGAAATATTAGAAGATAATATATGATGTCATATTAATTTATATGGTTATTTTATAATTTAATAACAATTATTTCACCATTATACAGGATTTTAACCTACCCTTGACCAAGTTAAATTATGAGGTAAGGGTTAATTTAACAATCTCTTTATTATCCGAGCTTATTTTGTACGTGAGTATCTACCGGGACCTTTTTATCATCCACATCCATGTTTCTTAAAAATGTATTTCAAAAAAATTTTATTGTTTAATAGAAAATTTTTTAAATTAATTTATACCCTTATTTTACATTATATGTTTTTTAAGGGAATCATTCCTTCATTTTCCAAACAAGGTACTTTATGACCTTTTCGACAAAATTAAGGTAAGAATGTTTATTTAACTTATACAATGGGTGCGGCTATTTTCCGCCGTTATAACATCTTTGAAGCTTCCCGTACAAGCTTATAATAATATTTTCAAAATAAATGTTTCCATTATAATTATATTACTTTTAAATGATTTCAAAATAGAAATAGATATTTCTCTAAAAAAAGTTTGGATTTAATCTATGTCAACATACTTTGATGGATTTTAAGCTTATTTGAGGTTGATTTATTATGATACAAAAATTCCATATTGTATTGAAGGTTTTGTGATATGTTTTATTTTGGATGTTTTATTTCTACACCATTAATTATTTATGGATAATGTATTGACATTTTGTAATCTAGTTTTAATATGAATGTTTATGTTATTTTTAAACCTTTTCATATGAAGAATGCATTGGACTTAGTAAGTGATGGGTAGAGCTAGTTATAGCTCCTCGATGCATCGGTAGGTCTCATTAGAAAAACTAGTGTCTTGGAAAAAGTCCTTGTAAAAATTTTAATTTTAGATTTGGTACAAGGCCTTGACTCTGTGGTTATGAAAGTCTGGAATTATGTAATACATCATTGTGAAAGTGGCTATTGATGTGGCATGTGATTATTCGACTAGTACAATATCCATGTGAATAAGTAAAAGCAATTATTTTATTTATATTTTTCATATTATGATTTATTTTATTTTTAAAAGGCTTATGTTTTAGTCTTATACGTTGCCTTAAAATGTGTAAGCTTATTTATGAAAGTTTCTGCTATGTTGTTATCCATACTGAGCATCTGAGCTCACCCCCTTCTATGTTTTATTTTTTCCCAGATGCAAAGAAGTATTTTATGACTAACCTACAAGGATAGTCTAAGGAATATGAGTGTGGTTTATGGAGACATTGTTGTTGTAGTTTTCATTTTTCAAAGTAATGTAAAACTTATGAATGTATCTAGTATTTCTCAGGATACTAAACTAAACGGTCTTTTGAGACTTGATCTTTTGTGATCATTCCAATGTTATATAATAATGAACTGACTCTGGGTAACTAGGGTCAGGGCATTACAATTGAACTCCTGATATTACTACATGTTATCATGTTGTTTAATTTTTTTTCAAATTCTAGGCATTATTCTTTATATGCAGAATTTATTCATGAATATAATGCTTGATTTGTTCAAATTTTATTTGATGGAATTTTCCAGAATGTTATGATGTTCTGTTATTATGAATAAAATAAATTATATGTCTCATTAAAATTATTTCCTCATTGTAATGATCATTACACTATTTTTATTATTAAAAGATTACGATGATTAAACTCACATATGTACGAGTCTCATGATAGTTCCTTATCATCCCTCCTATTCTATTGGATTTTGATCACTCTTTCTTTCATGTATATCTTCATATGATAACACATACTGATGAGATCCTGAAATCGTATTGGAGGAAATAATGAATTATTTAAATAAAATTTTAATGTTTTATATGTAATTGTGATTTATGGATATAATATTTCCATATCAACTAAAAATATTGATTTCAATAGATGAATAATTATGTATATTAATAATAAAAATAAATATAATTATCAAGTATAAATTGTGTTGATAGATATATATATATATATCATGGAAAAATTAATCTATGTCTTCATTAAAAATCTCATGATCTTCATATAAAATAGACTCTTTTAACAGATCATGCATCGTTAGAGTATTGTAATTAATCTGTAATAAAATATGATCTTCATACATTTTGAGTTGAAAATAAATTATTCATGATTATTTGAAATCCATTTTAATTATTATTTATAAACAACCAAAATATATTCCCCTCTCTTTCATAGTTTTATGAATTGTTTCTATATTTATTTTTAGTTCAAGAGAAGGAAATTATTCTCTATAGTTGACTTTTTAAAATTATTTTACCACATATTTCTTACCAATTTCTCATTATTAGTGATATAAATTAATCAAACCCATCAAAATCATCTCATTGTTTTATTTTTTAAATAGTACTATATGTAGAATTTTCATAAGAATTTCATTGTTTTATATCTATAGTTTGGCCAATATGGGTTTCAATGGTTGCACCCACTAGTCTAAGGGTCCAATTATATAACACCCATGACCTAATCTGTTCGTTATAGGAATATATAAGATATTTATTATAGTTTTGATAAGATGAGATGATTTTGAATACTACAGTATCTTGGACCAGTATAGAGATATTCATACTCCATAATTATAGTTTCCATTAATAACTAAACTTTTTTAATCATTGTTTTATGGATTTCATTATATTTTTTCATCAATAAATAATTAAGCTTCATAAAAATAGTGAAATATTTTTTTCCACGTCATGGATATAGGTATTTTCCCAAAACATATAAAATTAATATACCCTATTCATTTAATATTTTCTCATGCATGATATATTATTTTTTCATTACTCTATTTATTGATGGATCATCTAAATATTATGGTTTTGATTATCATGAAACACCTCTTAAATAGTATACTATTATTATGAACATCTCCATTTTTAATAATACCAATTCTATGAAAATATTTTTTTAAAAACAACTTTATTGATCCAGTCCTAATATATTTATGGTCTAATAGTGGCCATCAACATTCCAAGTGGGTATTTTCTTTTAATCTACATTCCATTTATTGTTTAATTTATTAAAATATTTGTTTAAGTATGTTTTAGAAGAATCATAAGAAAATTGGAATGGATTTGGTGTATAATTGGAATAAGGTACCCAGTATCCTAGTAATGGATACATAGTTGAATCTAGTAAAATTATTGACGGTTTTTGTTTAACTAAAAACTTTTTAGACTTAAACCAAGTACTCAGTGGATCACTAGGTTTTCGATGTTCCCTCACAGTGTATGTAGAAATTACCATGGTTTTTTGTTAAAATAAAGAAAACTTTAAAAATTCACTATAATTTAAAATATCATTTTAATATATTTCTTTAGTATATTTAATTCTCGCATACCAAAAACTCTCTCCTTAGGTGTTTTCCTCCTCCCTTTTAATCTATATGTGACTACCTATTCTGATAATTTCTAGATCACTCACCTAGGTAGTGTAGGGCATATAATTAAATTAATCTAATGTAAGATCATAACCCCCTATTCTATTTAATACATATATAAGGTAATGAAATTTTATTCCCATATTCCAATTCCATTTATGTTAAATCATCTTATTTGGTTGTTCTTATTCCAAACTATAGATGGATCATTTATTTAACAATAATTTGGTAACATAGACCATTTTTCCCCTAGATTATACATACTCTTAAATGAGTGACCAAAATCCCTAGGATCCTCTTATATCTGATTCCTATATTTTTTAGGTGATGGAATATTCTCTTTTACAAGATTATGGTTTCATTTTCATTATATTATTTACTAGTTAACCCATCTATTTCTATAATGTTATTAAAAATATTGGGATAATAATTACATGGGTTATAGGGATGGGTAAGAAATAATATTTTCTATTAAAAATTATTTCATAAAATTAGATTATCCATACTTAAATTAATTAAATTATATTCCTCCCATTATATGGTTGACATTTTACCCTAACATGTTTCTATAAATCATTTATTCTCATGTATTGTTAATTATGAGGCTATTATATATTTGTATTACTGTTTATTCCTTTATTTGATATTCCCAAAAATGATATTGGAAATATCGTGCATTTCTATTTTATATATTACAGATGAAGCTATTGTACACTTTGATGATAATGGTTATGCAATGATACGTTTTCACCATATATGTTTGTGTGTGTAATCACACGCGCACACGCACACGCATATATATATATATATATGATTGTATTACTTAAGGGTTTATAAGGATGCATTAACAAATTTTTATAATTATTGGATGAAATAATATGCTCATTCTTATCATCGACCATACTAGATACCCAAAACCCTGTTAATATAAGTAAAAATTAACCTCTATGTGTCCCTTATAATATTGAGAAGTAGCAATGATATGGATTCAAAAATTTTAAAATTTTCCACATCATTTCCTATAATTAATTTTTTAATTATTTTCAAAACAATTTTTGTCATTTAATAATTTATATTTTTTGATAATTCATTTTCCATATAAAAATTCATTTAATTTTTTGATAAAATATTTATTTAATTGGTTAAATTTAATTTTATGTTTAATTGGTAGTAGAATTGGTTATTATTTTAATCCATGATTTTTATTTCTGTTTTTATTCTAAAAATAATGGTTTTAATTATTTTATTATTTTATTTATATTATGTTTTTTGAAATGTTATTTTTATGTTTCATAATTTAATCTTTGTGTTCAGTAAATTTTACTATTTATTTTTATTTTTTTATTAATATTTACTTACAAATTTTTCAATTACTTTTTTTTAATTTTTTTACATTTTGAATGTAATTTATAGATTTTATTTATTTTAATATTTTCAGGTGAGGTCATTAAAGTGGTCACATGAAGGGACACAACCATTTCTTTGATTATGCATTTCGCTGGGAGAATTGGTTGTTCTCGATTTTCATCCATGTGACTATATTCCACTTAACCAACCAGAATATGATGTTCCCATGATCAATTACATGATTTTTTCTAAGGTGGAAAACATTCCACGGCTATAAAAGAAGCCATTGTAATAATCAATTTGACCTTCCCAAAGTTTGAAACCTACTGTGAAGACCTGTTGTGGCCTGTATATTTATTTTTCATCTATCTCCAACAACTAGACATATGAGTATAATTTCATTGTGAACATATTAAAAATGACCATAGATGAATAAGAAGAAGGGATGGTGTGTAAAGATAAAGCTGAGACAAATCAAAACCTAAAAAAATATGATTATAATGGAGGATCTTGATGACATCCAATACAATGATTTTTAAAGGTATTCATTCAGCCAAATATTAATCAAACACTAGTTATATGGATCATTTAAAATTTGATGTAAGATTGATTTTATAACTTTTTAATATATTTGATGTCAAGAAGTGATTCTAAGAGTCCAAGAACAGGTTCTTCCACCAGTGATAGATCAAGACTCATATAAAATTATATGGAATCCAATTTCATTGAAGTTGGAAACTCAATTTCACTAGTATGATCAGATAAGTTAAAGTAATAATAAAAACAATGTTGGACACCTAGGACTTAGATGCCGACATGAGTTCAGATTTACGTTTTCATAATCGAATCGTTTTTCATGATCATGTTCTTTTGGGAAATATGACTTGGTGGTTTCATCTATTTAGGGGTTGAGATCAAAGGTCATGTCTAATAGGAATTGATTATTTGAGGTTCACCACATATTTTAAAGAGATCAAAAAATGATGGTGGTGAATAAGAGGGTCACAGATTGAGTTTTAATAACACTGACGGGTCTGCATTTTTAGAGTTAGATGGTTTTGATGATTGATTTTAAATTCTACAGTGCTTCATACGTATAAAATGTATAGAATGTTTCAAAAATAAAAATTATTTGTATGATTCATAGAAAAATTACTAAAAAATAATAATAACCTTAAACAAATCTTCAAATCAAGTGGATTTCACATCAGGGCTTTGGAAATTGAATGAGAGGGAATCTAAAAAGTGGGATACATGTTGGGTACTTAGTTTCAGTTGGGATGCATGGAGATTTTGGGTTACCAGTATTAATATTAAAATATATTATATCCAACAAGATATATTAAGGTTATACTAATGCTATAATTTTTTATTGTTATGTTATTTTTGGTAACTCGATGCAGAAGGATTACCTGAGGCCTCTAAGTGTAAGATCAATATATTATAAATTTAGTGAAAATTTGAGGATTCAAGATTATTAATGGAAAATTAAGGATAATTAAGCACGATACAGGGATAAGTTTAATGTTTGTGAATAATCTATAAATTAGTGAAATGATCATGGAAATGAAACCATCCTCATTTATGTCCAGATTCATTTTTCTTGCTTTCAATGATAATTTCTCTTTCATTTTTTAAATTCTATTTAATGGGATCAATTTTATTCATGTATAGGAGTTTTTATTTAGTGATAAATGATTCATGGGTTGTGTAGTGTCAAGGACTAGTTTAATTTAGTGATTTATGATTGTGACCAAGTGATAATGTAAAAAAATAACATTTAAAAGGTAATCACTTTTCAAAAGTAGGACCACCATTCCAGATGATCATCAAGGAGCTCAAATGATAGATCAAACATCGATTCTTAGAAAGAGAGTTGTGAGACTGAGGAATCTCAAAATACAGGATTCAGAGCATTAGTATAAAATGAAAAACTTGATTCCTTATACGAAAATGAATATCAACTCGTAGAGAACATTTCTATTTCATTTCACAATATCTTCATTTAATCTAAATTTTATTAACATTATATTATTCACTTCGAAATATTTTAATTATAACCAAATGTAATTAATAATAAAATTTTATTGAATTTTATGATAAATAAAATCATGTTATGTATTCTTTTCTTCAGTTTTTCAACTCATTCATCTTGTATTTTACATATTCAATTTAGTACACTTTTTACACAATGTACAAAGAGGTGAAGAGTGACTTCAGGACTAAATGATAAATATTTCTAGGGGATCAAATTGATATATTGATTCATAGAATTAGTTAAATAAGATCTCAAAGATGGATGATATTTTATTTAGTGTTTTACAACCTTGTTTTCAAATTATATAGATTTCAGTCATTCATGGGAATCATCATTTCATCTGATGTTGTCAGTCATATTCTTTTAATAATGATTTTTCATGATCCTACTAACTAACGTAGGTTAGATATAATGTCTCATAGAATTCTTCCTCACTATATATATCATCGTAATACATTTTTCATAATCATTGTTTCATAGGTAAAATCTATATTTTCATTATATATTATAAATATATGCACGGGGATCATCTCAAACTCCTACCAAGTGCTTCCACAATGCTCACTGTTGTGCTAAGGAGTAAGAAATTATAAATAGAGATTTAGATTGTGTATTAATGATCACAATAACTAAAATATCGATTTCATTGTTTTGGAATGATTGTTCATCTAAATAATTAAAAAAATCAAAAATTAAAAAAATTAAAATAAGAACAAAAATTATATATATATATATAATATGAAACTTACTATGTGTTTTTCTTTTAACTATTTTTTCTATTTCTATATATAGAATATGGATTATATGTCCAAAACAAATCATAATCCTTTAATTTTATAGATAAATAAATAGTTTAGTAGACTTAGATTAAATAAATACAAGGTTGTAATGGAAACTTTAGAAGTGCAGGAAAATAAAAATGAAAATAATAAATTAAATATTATCTATCCTGTGGAAATAATACTAGAGAATCCTAGACTTAAGGATATTAAAAAACTTTCTATTTTAAAAATTCCTTCTTGTATTTGTTTTTACCCTATGATTTTGATCTATGAGGTCACAAAGTCTCATATATTTGTGCTTCCTTCATTTAATGGTTTACCCACTGAATATTCCATTTAAGTTAATTAGAGATTTATACTATTTTCTCCATCAATTTACTTGATGAGGAATTAGTGAAGAGGATATTAGGTTAAGAGTGTTTCCCTTTTTTATAAAGTCTAGGTTTAGAATATTTTTTGACAACATATATAAATATATTTTGTATATCTTGGATGATCATTTCAATGAATTCATCCCACAATTATACCCTAGGAACACTATAATTGAGGTTATTAATAAGATAACCTTTTTCCAAATGAGGGATATTTGTTTCATGAAGTAAGGGATATGTTTAGAGAAGTTTTTAAACTATGTATAAACTACTATTTTTCTCTCCATAAACTCATGGATAACTTTTATAGTTCCTTTAACCCTTACAACAAGAACATAAAAGACTAAATGTATGGTTGATAATTCTATTATATGGTACCTGATGAACTCATTTAAATATTTTATAAATATCCCTAAAAGTTTCAACACATGTTTACTATAAAGATAACCATTATTTGGGCGTACAAAACTCCCATGAAACTATTTTTAATGAAAAACACATAAAGAGAGTTATTTTCATTGTGGGGTGCTTATTCATGATCACAATTTTTGTCCCAACACTAATCTCCATGTATAGTGTGGTGAGAGTGTTCAATTTATTGATTGAAGGTTTATGAATTATGGTTCTCAATATCCATTTTCAAACAAGTATACTATTATATAAAAAACAATCCATATTTCTCTTATAATGAGAAGCGGTTATTGAAAACTCTTGTTTCCAAAGGTTACTCAAATCATTCTAGAAATCAATTCCATAACAATATTGGACCTTTAAACTCAAATTAAAATTTACATGTAATGGTTATGTGGTTGGTCATTACGGTTGTTCACAACATTCAACCATCAAAAAATATCATGTTCAAATATTAAAAATGGATAGGTATTTATGTAGAATAGTTAAGGGTAAGCTTCCCAGAACAATAGAATAATGTACTAGTGAAAATTTCCTGATAATAACCAAAACATTAGGCGTAAAACACATGAACATGTTAGGGAAAATTCTATGGTAAATAATGTTGATGGGTAATATATAAATATAAATTAAAATATAAAAAATACAACACTTAAAATATAAAAAACCCCAAAATTAGAAAAATTATTAGTATTCACATTAAATATCCTAAGAATAAAAGATAATGAAATGTGAAATAATAATTGAGGGAATTAAAAAGGTGTGGTTCAGGGATGAGTAGAGTAAAAAACCTTTTCTAAAAATTTATTCCCCTCTTATTAAAATTCATGAAATATTGATAAATAAAAATTAATTATATAACATTAAATTCCTTCAAATGTTTAAAAAATTAAACATCAACATTACCTTGTGGATACCAAAATAAGATTCTATTATAAATCAAATTTTTTAAGATATCCTTGGATAATAAAAGGTATTGGGGGATAGTTCAATGATTTTTATTAATGAGGATTGTAGTTCCATCATTAAAAAACATATTACTCATAAACTAAAATACCCTAGAGTCTCTGATTTCTTGTAGAAAGAGGTGAAATGGGAGATTAGGTTGATTCTATGATCTTAGAGATGGAATTAACCTTTCAATGCTCATTTTTTCTGAAGTTGTCTTTATGGTTTTGAATCAATATTTTTTCACTATAAAAATCATATATTTCACATTATTATCATTATAGAATGGTATATGGTCTATTTGTTTATTTTGAAAAAAAAACATTTCCTATATACATTCTAATTCTTAAGATAAATAATGGTAATAAAGTCTCAAATATTTTAGGAAGAACACTATTATCCACTGTTGGGGTTATAATAGATGTGTCAATGGGTATGTTGGTAATTAAAACTAGTGATGAATAGTATGATTTTAATTTTTTCAAAGAATCATCAATTTTTGATAGTAGTAATATGATATATATTATTAAGGAGGTCAATAGTATTGAGGTTATGAGGGAAAATGATCATATAATGAATAACATGATCAATCTACCAACTAATTTTAATTTAATTATTTATTTAATGAATTTAAGGCCACTCAATAGTTGGAATGAATATAGAATAATGAGACTAGGATTATGATATTTATAGTTATAGATCATGATGTGGTCCATCCAAAACAATGAAATCTGGAAAAGATAAATACTTAGGCTGAAATTCCACCCCTTTACTAACATATTTGTGTGGAAATCCATTTTCTTTTGTTGAACCTATAGTCAATCACCAAAACAGTTCCTTCTGAGTTTTCTAATAATACTAATGATATTTTATCATCTAGGTTTTAATTCTTATAAATTCCTAATTTGAGTGAGTGTTTTGGCTTAAGTCTAACTCAAAATGAATATTGTGTTCAATATGGACAAGGGTACATCCTTGAAAACATTATTCCAATAAATAAAGATTTTATGTGTGATGAATTACAACCATATTTTGAAAGGATAAATTTATTTAGGTTTTTTCAAACTCTATAAAATATACTTTGAATGTTGAATTAAATTCTTTCAAATGGATGTATTCAATACTGCATGTTTTATAAGCTACCATTGTATTATTTTCTGAAAATATTATGCATTATTTATATATTTGATACTAGTTTTTGATTTATTTTTTCAACCATATAAGTTTGGGGGAAGCTGGGAGAGTTTTTTAATAAATTATGGGATATTTATGGACTTTAAAAAAAATTATAACTGATTGAGATGTTTTAAGGGGTAAAGAAGAGTTAGATAGCATGCTAAATATTATTGTTTTGAAAAAATTAGGTAGTTTTCATATCAAATATTATGGGATACATATTTTAGAGTCCCATTGATACTTCACTAAAAAAATTAATTCTAGAACATCAACAAAACACACCCATTAAATGAATATGGATAAGAACATTAAGTGGGTAAGTTTGGTTGAATTCATTAAATTCATCATCATAGAGGAGGAAACACCTGATATTTATATTTTACCCTATTATTTTTCTATTTAATTAAATGATTATATCGTTTTTTGTCTGACAAAATTGATGACATATATTTTTCTAGAGTTTCAATAGCATAATCTTACTCTATTTTGTATCTTTTTTGTTTGAATGTGATTGGGTTTCCTGAAGGTGAGGCGATTTAATTTAATTATATGATGAGTAATTGTGACCATGTGGATATGTGAAAGGTCAAGGGACCATGAAAAGAGGGAATGGTGGATTCTAAGAATTACTTACAGATGGTAGAGTTATTTTTATCTTCAAATCCATAATGATATTCCAATTAAATCAAACTGGATAAAACTTCCCTCAACACCATCTCTGGTTTATTTTAAATTCACAAAACTCATTTGTATTTGTTCATATAATAGTATTTTAAAAATGAATCTAGATGAATATTAAAATGGAATAAAGAGATGATATTTTTATTGCACAAAAATTATAAAATATTCGTCATGTCTGGGGAGTAATCATATTAATATATTTATTTTTAAATCTTCCAAATCCATTTTAATACTATATATGTTTTCATGGAATTTCCTACATAAAAATAATTTCTGTAGTTTTGTCTTATATAATGAATTCTATTTTAAAACATACATGTTTTTTATTTAAAAATAAATAAGTTAAAATATAACAAAAATATTTCAAACAAGTACCACATACATGTCTGGTCCTCATAGAACTACTCTACCTGCTTAGGAACTATACCGGGAAAATCATACCTTCATAGGAACAGTGTTGGATAGAATATTAGTAACCATCATGACACACCCTCATCAAGTATATATCCCCAATATTTTGACACACACTTCTACCAGGTTAATTCCAATAACATATCAACCCAAGTATAGCACATCTGCCTCGAGTAGATAGCCAAAACATGCGTCGAATCTCACATGTTGACAAAAGTCTTGCACATCCCTCATGTATATATATCCCTAAGCATGTGGCACATCCCATGACTAGAATAGTCCGTGTACATAATGACTCAAGTATGGCACATCCAAATCATAGGATAGCCTCTTGAATGTGTCACATCTCACATGCTATCCTAATTAGAAAAGACTGCATCCTTAACTGCAAAAGATAGAATAGCAGCATATACAATACAAATACACTTGACCAAAAAATATAAAATCATTATAAAAAATTAACATAATAATCATAATCCATATTCAAGAAAAACAATAACCGGTCAAGGTCTACACACACACCACATGTGATAAAGTATCTAATATCGGTTTCTCAGGCTACACACACACCAACAATCATGTCTATAACCTATATATAAAACGTGGTAATGTCAAGGGATTCCGACATCGACACATACACACACTAAATAAGGTCAAAAATTTATATAATACTTGCGCTAATTTCCATAACATCACATGGATACACACACCAAAAAAATCGTGTCAATAACCTATATAAGACATGCACAAAAGTTAAGGACTTCAACCCTTAAGGTTTAATGACGATTGATGAAGAGGGATGATATTTGAGTTTAACTATTATATTAAAATCTCATTCCCTTTGGAAAAAAATATGTTTAAAAATTTTCTCATTGAAAAGAACCCAATTACACAGATGGCGTGTCACTCTAATCAATATTGTAGGAGATATCGATGATTGATGTTTTGAAAAAATAATTAAAATAAATTAAGAATAATAAATGAGAGAGGGAAGCAATAAAGTGGGAGTGGGAAGAATAGGATTACTTATGCCCCATTTAGGACACCCAACCCCATTTTAAATTTTTTATATATTTTTTAATTCATCATTTATTATAATTATTTTTGAAAACAATTATTTTTCCCTTCCATTATTTCATGTGTTTCACCCATTACCATTCACACATTTTTTTATTTATTTTGTAAAACTCCTCTCTAAGATATATTTAATCAATGTATTTAGAGACCTGTTATAAATTTTAATGTCATATATATATATATATATCAATTTATTTAATACATATATATATATAAACACACACACAATGTATATATATTTACATATATATATTTAACCCATATGTATATACATGTTATATATATATACATATGTATATACATCTATAAAACTACACATATATGTATACATTATATATATATACCAATATTTTTTCCCAATATAATAAAAATAAGAATAATTAAAATTATTCTTATTAAATATAAATCATTATTCTCGCTATTAACATTTTAAAAACAACATTGATTAAATACCAATAATAGTAAATAAATTAATATTAATGACATGTTTTAATTTAACTGACAAAATTTAATAATATCACATTAATTATTTCAGTCACTCATTATTAACACCATGACACCATCATTAATTATAGAAAAATATTTCCATTTTTGAAAACAAATAATAATAATAATAGTGATGAAATTGTTATTATTATTTCAAGTTTTCTCACAAAATATTCAAAATACCAAAAAATTATTTTAATGTGTTCTCTAACCAAACGTTCGACGCTCACAAATGTTATACTCCTCCTCTAGTAAACCATTAATAATGGACCTAATGGTGGTATTATATTTCACATATAACACACCATTTGAGAGATATTAATTAATTATTATTTAAAAATGGATTAATAAATTAATTAAAAATAAAAAAATGTATTATAGTGTGTGATGTTACCAAACACCCGATCTACAAAAATGTTAAACCATGCTTAGTGTAAATCCAATGTTATGGATGTAACTTTGTGCTCATAATTATAATATAGTAAGTCAATTGGGAGTTATATAATTAAAATAAAATGAATGTGTATAGGAATAAAATATATTTAATATTTTTATTCTATCAACGTCGAGGCTCTACGAGAATTATAATCTTGAACTGACTCAATGCCTAACTATGAAAACATTCCCTAGAATATTTCAAAGTATTATAAATGTATTTTATAGTTTATTAATTTCATAATAATAAAATGTGTTATCATTTTTTAATTTTCACACCAAAAAACATGTAATTTATGTAACAAATGTGTATTTTTAATACATTTTAAAATTGAGGATATTACAATTCTCCCAACCATAATTATTATCATCATTGGGAATCGTTTCAGGTCATAGAACCACTGCTCCTCATACTAGGAGTTTCTATATTAAAATTAAGACATTTTTAATTAAATAATTTTTAATTACATCATTGGACATTACAATCGACACATTTAAATTAAAATTTGATCTCACTGAATGGAACACATAATGAAACTACTTCATATTCAATGTTTATTCTTATAGTACAAATGTCTTATTGTTTTTCATGACGACATTTATACAATCAAGAATAGAATACAACATACTCAAATAAACAAAATGATAAAATAATGCATGAGGCCACATATAATAGTTTCAACATGCAATTAATTATTTAGGATCTATCTAATGAAATCAATAGGTATATATAGAATATGAATCTATATTCCTAGAATAATGCATGAATGCACACAAAAACTCATAAACGACATATTAGTATCATGTGAATCACCCAATGTAGATTTAATCAGTCTTAAAAGGAAGACATAATTTCCCCATTTTATGGAAACTCGGAGGTCCACTACGCACTGCTGATCAGATAATTCCATAGCTCCCCTACCTAAGTCCCAACCATATTAACTCCTTCATAACCTATACCAACCCAAGGCAAGGAGAAAAACAAGTTAGTGAGTGAATCTTGATGCCCTGATACTGTTTTGTAGCATCTTGACCCAAACCACTAGGTCCGAGCCAAAATGTCACAAGAATCAGGTGTGCCTCCCCATACCCTAAGGCTTCCGACAAGAAGAAAAGGTCTCGAGTGGATCCATGGTGATACTATACCCACCATATCATTTCATTGGACCGATAAATATTAACATAAAAATATATTTAAAATAAATAATTACATTATGAGAACTAAAGATATATACATGTCATAATAAGTTTTACAAGGTAAATAAAGTAAATAATGGTCGCAGGTGACATCACACCCAAACATCATCCAGAAAATACCACATCCCCTAGCTCCATCTACTTTACCGTCCATCATAAGTCATTTTCCCTTCACTGGGACATTGGTCATGAATTCTAAAAGTTCATTGAAATGAGTGAGTATGGTGTGAGTGCAAGACTTAGTAGGGAACCACCAATTTCAATTAAAAATAGTAAATAAAATACAATAGTGTAATTCATTAATATAAATATGTTACAGACATAACATCAATATATCAATCAAGTAATTCATAAATTTTGGTTCCTTAGGGGCCGTCTCTACCTGCTTTGGAACCATACTAGGAAAACATACATGTTTTGGCACAATATCGGATGGAATATTGGTACTTAGACTTATGTGTCCTCCTCGAGTGGATATCCCCATCAATGCCAAACATTCTACAAATATGGATAGTCCAAGTACATTCTTACCCATGTCTAGAACATCCAGGTCGAGTGGATAGCCCAAAAATCTATCAAATATCATATGTTGACCCCAGTTTTGCACATTCCTCTTGTATGGATATCCCCAAACATGAAAAGCATCCCGTTGATTAGAAGAGATCAAGTACATGATGACCCATGTATGGCACATCCATCACATAGTATAGCCACATCCATGTTTCACATCTCACATGTAAACCAAATATTAAAAACCTACACACTCAAGTCTAGAAGATAAAATAATATTATATATAATGAAGATACACTTGATAAGATAATATCACATCAATACAAGAAAGGAACACAATAATCACAATCCATATGAAAGAAACATAAGAACATCTCAGGGGATAGACACACATGCAAACCACATGTGATCAAGCATCTAATGACGATTTCATGGTCTATGCACACACACCAACAATCTATCTATAACCTATATATAAGATGTTCTAATGTCAAGAGATACCTACTTCTAAACATGAACACCAAAAATATTATCAATAACCTATATCAGACATGAAAAAATGTCTAGAACTTCCTACGGGTACACACACACACCTAAAAATCATACTAATAACTCCTATAAGAGATACTCAAAAGTGAAGGACTTCTTGGCTTAGGTAAAACAATAGCTTAAGATGGGGGTTGATGTCCAAGATTAATTGCACCACTGAAACCTCATATAATTAGGAGAAAAAATATTATAAAAAAATTTCTCATTGAGATGAACCCAACAAAACCGATGGCGCATAAATCCAATATACATTATTGGAGATATTATTGAATGAAGTTTAGGAAAAATAATAAAAATAAATTAAGATTAATATTGGATAGAGTGAACGAATAATGTGGCAGTAACGTGAATGAGATTTCTTATGCCCGTTTTTGGCATCCCAAACATTTTTTTACACATTTTTTATGTCTTCATTTCTAATATTTAATTAATGAAACATTTACTTTTCTCTTTAATTATTTCATGTGTTGCAAACATTTCCTTTAATGCATTTTTTATTTATTTAATAAAACTCTTCTTTAAAATATATTTCATAAATATAATTGAAGACAAATTAAATATGTTTTATAGTGAAATATATATAAGTAATATATATAAATGTACACACCTGCATGTATATATATTTATATATATACAACGCATATGTATATTCTTTTTATATATATACAAACATCTGTATATACATATATATACCTGCACATGTATATATATATATGTGTGTGTGTGACATAAATATATATATACAAAATGGAATTAAAAATAAATTTAATGATTATTTTAATATATTGATTCAATATAATTTAAATTTTATTTTATTAAATAAATAAATAATGTGTGAAAGGTAATTGGTTTAATGCATGTAATAGAAAAAGGCAAAAGTAAGTGTTTACAAATTTAATGTAATGAATGATGATTTAAAAAAATTATAAAAAGGTGCAAAAGGGGGTGGGATGCCAATAAGGGGTGTAGGAAATACCATTCACACCACTCACACTTTATTCCATCCCTCCCTTGTATATTCTTCGTCATGTATTTTTTTTATTTTTCCCAAACTTAAATCATTGATATCTCCTACAATATTGTTCGGATTGATGTGTCATCGGTTTCCCTATGTTAATATTTATGAGCAGAATTTTAAAATTCTTTTTTCTGAAGGAATCATCTTTTCAGTGTTTTAGTTAAACTCATACATTAACCCTCGTTGTCAATCATCATTGCACCTAAGGTAGGAAGTCGTTAATTTTTTTGAAATTATTGTACGGGTTATTAACATGATTTGGGGGGGTGTGTTGCTATAAAATGATATTGACATTATATCATGTAATATATAAGATATTTACATTATTTTGTCTCTACATGTGTAGTCATAGGAAGCCCTTGACATTAGTGTATATTACATATAGGTTATATAAAAGATTTTTGGCAAGCGTGTGTAGCGTGTGAAACTGATATTTGATGCATGATCACATGTGGCGTGCATTTGTGTGTGTAGCCCCTGACCTGTTTTTATGTTTATTTTATATAGATTGTTATTATTATGGTCATTTCTTGTATCTATGTGATATTTTTCTATTATTTTTATTTTTATTATATATACTTTTCTTCATTATTCTATAGTTCAGCATTTTAGATTGGCTTATTAAGTCGGCATCTGAGATGTGACACATGCCTGAGACTATACTCTGAGATGGATGTGAAAGAATTGGTTAGGCTTGTACATGGGCTATTCTATTCAACATGATGTTTCACATGCTTTCGGATATCCATGTAGGATGGATGCTCTAGACATGGGTCAACATGTGAGATTTAACGCATGTTTGGGTTGTCCACTCGAGATGGATGTGTAAGACTTGGGTTAGAATGTACATGGAATATCCCTATCGGTAAAATGTGTCACAATCTTGGGGATATCCAGTTGAGGAGAATTCATCAGGCTAGTTATAGATGTTCCATCCAGTATTGTTCCAATGCAGGTATGTGTTTCCCAGCATGGTGTCAAAGCCGGTAGAGTCAGTCCCCAAGGACCCGACATGTATGTTGTACATGTATTATATATGTTTTGTTGTAGATGTACTTTATTTATAGTCATGGAATACACTTTCATATTTTATGGGCTTTAGTTAAGGTCTATTGGTGGTGTCCAGCTAAGTCTTATAGTCACACCCTACCTAGTGATTTCGGTTGTCTTGGAATTCTATCTCTTACATGACTTTATATTGGATCAATTCAGATCATCATTCAATCATGTTTGATCTTGATGGCAGTGACTCTAAATCTCTCTTTTTTAGGTTCAACAAATCCTTGTTGACTCATCTAAAATGCAGGAAGATTTTGAAGGATATTTGGGACTCAGTGTATTGCATGAATAATGATTTTTTTGGCGTACTAAACATGAATTGTTTTAGGGGAGTTTTAATAAGTGGAGAAAAGATATATTCAGTCCCCTTGAGAAAGAAATATCCACTCTTGAGGTCTCCCTTCAAAATAATTTGGATAATTTCACTCGCAATTCCTTTTATGATGGGATTTTGAGAGAATATTAGTTGAATTCAAACCTTAACGATCTCTTTAATATTAAAGATTCCATAAAAAGGTATACTTTCAAGTATTATTATCTTAGGGATGGGGACATAAATTCTTTGTTTTTCAATTTCCTTTAAAGAGATATAAAGGTCTAAAATCCCTTATATTTACTCAAAAATGGGGATCATATCATGGAAAATAGACAACACCTCTTAGATAATGTTGTATCTTGTTACATGGATCTTTTTAATGGATCATCCAACATCTATGATCATATGTATGGAATTATTCCAATTATGGTTAAGTAAGAGGAAAATTCAAGGGTCAGTTCTTTTCCTTTAGAACTAGTTATCAAGGATTCTATTTTTGGCCTCATGTATGATAGCCTTACGGACCTAGAAGGATTTAGAAATATCTTTTTCAGAATTATTATGACATTATTCAAGATGATGTTTTCATGAATTTTCTCTATTTTATTATGTGTTGTTCTCTTCCTCAAGGATTAAATGCTAAATTTATTTCCCTTATTACAATGGTTTATAATTCCAATGAGGTAAACATGATTAGGTTTGTTTCATTGTTCAATACAATTTATAAGACCATTATCAATATTATAGATAACATATTGGCTCCCATTTTGAGTAAAATTGTCTCTTTCAATCAATTTGGTTTCATGAAAGGGAGGTTCATCCAAGACTGTCTTGTCACTGCATTGGAATGATTCAATATTATCAAAAACATAGTTAGAGGTGGAAAAAAATTCCCTAAATATTTGTATTAAAACGTATTTTGACACTATGGATTGGGGTTTCATTTTCATGGTTATTTATATGTTAGTTTTTATAATGTTTTCATTGATTGGATTATGGTCATTTTCATTTCTACTAGTATCTCGATTCTTATTAATGGGTCATATGAGGGTTTATTTTACTATTTTAGAGGAGTTAGGTAGGGTGATCCTCTATCAGAAATTATTTTCATTATTTTTTAGGATTATCTAAATATGATATTGTGTTCAATGGATGGTAATTAGACATTGAAGTCTATCTGTGATGGTAGAGGGATTTTTCCTCCAACTCATATTCTCTATGATTATAATATTATTCTCTTCACATTAAGGGGAGATGAGAAACACTGAAAATATTAGGAAATCTATCTTGTATTATGAGGATTTTTTAGGTCAACAAGTTAAGAGTAATATATCTTTTGTATATTTTGGATGAAACATTACTACTATTAGGAAAATTGAGATCATGAATGATTTGGGTATCAGAGAAGGATTATTTCATTTAATCTATATTAGTGTTCTTAATTTTTGGGGATGACAAATAGCATGTCACTTTCCCATCATCATTTGTAATATCAGAAATAATTTTTCCTCTTACAATGGAAAATATCTCTCCATGGAATGTCATGTGTGTTTGGTTAAATATATCATAATTTTTAAATTTTTATATTCTTTTTTGGTTTATGAGTGGAATGTATCTCTCATTAAAATCATTAATGTTGCTATTAAGAACTTCATTTGGAGTGGCAGAATCATGGAGGGAAAATTAGCCAATATTCCATAAAATACATCTTCTAATCCTTTTGATGAGGGGGGTCAGGGTATCAAGAATCTCGGATATTTTAATCAATGCTAATAAGAATATTTTTTATGGAAGCATTTCAATGGTAATTCATAAGATCTTGGATTTTTGTGTGCTAGGTTCCTGGGAAAACTCATATTTGGTAATTTTAGTCACAGTTTATCTTCAGTTTATCCTTCTTTAAAGTCTATTTTTTCTTTACTGGATTCTCAATTAAGATGGTAATTTTCCATAACTCTTCACATAATTTATGGACCCATAATTGGAATGATGTCACTTTTATTGACAACAATACACATGATGATTCAAACTTGGACATGTATTTTTACATCAAAGACCAAATTGGTGACATTGAGGCTCTTCTAGATCACATCATGGAGGCAGTTAAGGATTACTACTTCTCTTCACATGGGAATTTTTGGATATGGGAACTAGCTACAAGTTGAATTCTTGCATATAAATTGTTATATCTCTATATCACTACTTCGGTAGTGGGCATACTGTGGATTGGTAAACTCGGTAGGAATGTGATTACTCATTCTCAGTTCCCTCTTACCTAGAGTATATCACATAGAATGGTTCCAAATGAAATTATTTTAGATCTACATTGTCTCTTTATGTTCCATTTTCCCCCTTTTTTCCATCAACATAGAGAGGACCCAGATCCCTTTTTTTGAGTGGCATCATGGAATCATCCATCTGAACGGTGGTTGCAGACATTTTTCAAGTCTAGCTTCCCTATGCCATCAGTTTTAAGGACATTAAAATGGTTTGTATTTGTTTTTGATGCATTCACTGGGGAGCGTATCCATCTTGTTTGGGGATGAAATGCGTGGTTCTGTGGCCCCTCATTCCCACTTTCTGAAGGTGGTCGGCATCCAACGCTTATTCAGGGATGTCAGTTCCTTGATCGAAACGGGATGATGGGATGTTGGTTCTTCCTTCTGTGGTTTCCTCCTCGGAGCGCATTACCTAGTCTGAGTCTCCCTTATAAGCTTAAGAAATTGTTCCTAAAACTCTTCCTAGAGCCATATCTTCATGGACGCCAGTTAATTACACTGCTTTTGTTAGATCATTCCAAGGGGTCTTGTTAGGGAAGCAACCTTCCGTCAGGGGAGTAGTCACGTTGGGCATCGTTGGCATGTCTGGATGCTGGGACATTGGCAAGTCTTGGTTTCTTCCCCTTATTATACGGTCTCTCAAGGGCGCGGAAGCCCAAGGAATCCCACATCACATGCAGAGAATTATATTCCATAGGCATGTATCTTAGGTTTTCCTCAGCTTCCTTTGTTAAACACAGGGTATGCCACAAGTTTAACATCCAGTGGAGATGGACCGGGCTGATCAGAAAACAGAATAGAGTGGGTCAGATAGGCGTAACCCCTTGAGGGAACACTAATGTCGGGGCTAACGTGTGGTTGAATCCTGAATTTTGTTAAATGGAATGGATAATGGGGTGGAATGATCCCACCACTACAGGAAAACGGGTGTTTCACGACGGTTTTTTCACGGTGGTTTTAAAAACCGCCGCTACATATTTTTCGGGCCGCTATTTCGCGGTGTTTTAAAAACCACCGCGAAATGTGCTAAATTTTTATTTCCTAGATTAGTGGTGGTTTTTTAAATAAACTCCATGAAATAGCGGCGGTTTTGGTAAAACCCCTGCCAAATGAAAGAAAAAAAATAAAAAAACATGAGAAACCTAGAAAATCACTAAAATGAAGATAACTTTTGATCCGAGCATCCATTGGAGCGCCACGACTAGTAAAATCGAAGCTCATGAAGAGATCAAAAGGCACGTATAATCAAAACCGTGAGACGCTCTACGGTGTAGAATATATGAGAGTTATAAAAAATTTTAAAAAGTTTCCAAACATCAAACGGCCATAACTTTCGCTCCAGGTGTCAGTTTGGGCTCGACCACATATCAAATCGAAGCTAACGAAGAGAGTTATATACCAGTTCGACATTAGTAAGCTTCTATCGTGTTTTTTGACCCCAAAAACCCCTCTGAAGGCCTCTGAAACCCCGTTTCTGTCACCTGTGTCCCGTCAAACTTGTCTTCAAACGGACCTAACATTCGATCCGTGTGTCAGTTCGGACTCCTCCACCTTCCAGATCGTATGTCATTCCATGAGCTTCATTTTGACTAGTTGTGGTGCCCACATGGGCTCTTGGATAATATGTTATTGTCTTTTTAGTGGGTATCATGTTTGTTATGTTTTTTGATGCCTTGTTTCTAGCACTCGTTCCCCGTCAGGTTTTTTTTAAATGGTCATAACTTCCAATCCGTGAGTCCATTCGGTCACATTAACCTATCAGGTCAAAGATCGTTTTAGGTTCATTGATTTGACATGTTTTGGATCTGGAACGAACTCTCGGATCATAAGTTATCTCAGTTAATGTGAGTCCAATCTATTTGTCACATTATGACCGTTTTGACGGGTTTTAACAGTATCTCCATTTATTACTATTTATTTGGGTTTCCATTACTTGTTATCTTTATCAATGGTTTTTTTGTGGGTTATCAAGATGATTATGTTGAATTCTTAAGGGGTTTTCCAGAGTTTTCATGAGTTTTCATGCGTTCTCATGCTTTCTAATGCTACCTTCTTCATGCTTCTCCATCCGTTTTCATGCGTTTTCATGATTTTTCATCCCGTATAACTCTTTTTCATACTTTTTCATGTGTTTCATTTATTATTTATTATTTATTATTTATAATATACATTAATTTATTTATTATCAATTATTTGTTACTGGTTATTTATTATTTATTATTTATATTTATTTATTATATATTATATAATATATATTAGTTATTATTATTATTAATAAAATATTATTTTTAATAAAAATATTTGTTACTGGTTATTTTTTATTTTTAGTTATATTTATTTATTATTTATTATTTATTATTTATTATATATATTATTTATTATTTATTATTATGATTATTATTTTATTTATTATTTATTATTTTTTATTTTTTATTTTTTATTTTTTATTTTTTATTTTTTATTTTTTATTATTTATTATTCATTATTTATTTTTTATTATTTATTATTTATTATTTATTATTATTATTATTATTTTTTTATTTTTTTATTATTTATTATTTATTTAATATTATCTATTATTAATTGTTGTTTATTATTTATTATTTATTATTTATTTATTTATAGTTAATAATTAAGTGTTATTTATTATTATTTATTATTTATTATTTATTATTTATTATTTATTATTTATTTATTATAATTTATTTATTATGTGTTATTTATTATTTATTAATTTTTATTTTTTATTTTTTATTATTTATTGTATAGTAGTATTTATTGTTTGTTATTTATTATTATTTATTGTTTATTATTTATTATTTAATATTGTTTATTATTTATTAAATATATATAATTAATTATTTATTATTTCTTATTTATTATTTATTATTTTTTATTTATTATTTGTTTATTATTATTTATCATTTTTTTATTTTTTATTTTTATTATTTATTTTTTATTGTTTATTGTCTTTTATTTTTTTTTATTTTTTTTATTATTTATAATTTATTATTTTTTTATTATTATTTATTATTATTTATTGTTTATTGTTTATTGTTTATTGTTTATTATTTATTGTTTATTGTTTATTTTTTATTGTTTATTTTTTATTTTTTATTTTTTATTATTTTTTATTTATTATTTTTTATTTTTTATTTTTTATTTTTTATTTATAATTATTAATTATGTGTTATTTGTTATTATTATTTATTATTTACCATTTTTATTTGTGATGTGTTATTTATTATTTTTTATTTTTTATTATTTATTTTTTATTATTTTATATTTCCTATTTTTTGTTATTGTTATTTATTTTTTATTTAATTTTTAAAATTTATTATTTGTTTATTATTATTTTTTATTGTTTATTTTTTATTTTTTATTTTTTTTATTTTTTATTTATTGTTATTTATTTTTTATTTTTTATTTATTATTTATTATTTATTATTTATTATTTATTATTTATTATTTATTGTTCATTGTTTACTATTGGTTGTCTATTGTTTATTGTATTATTATTTTTTTATTTTATTAATTTAATTATGTAATTTTATTATTTTATTATTTTATTTTTATAATTTTATAATTAATGTAAATATTATTATAATTTATTTTTTTATTTATTTCAATAAATAATAAATAATAAATAACTCAATAAATAACTAATAAATTAATAATTATTAATTATTGATTATTGATTCTTAATTATTGATTATTTCCTATTGTTTAATTATTATTAAGTTTATATCTATTAGTTATGTATTATTTTTTTAATTAGTATATATAAGTATAATAAATTTTGTTTATTAACCACATGACGAGCTTGCTGGAGTGGTAAAGTCTTTTGAAAATATTCTTTATTTTGCATGTGCATGTGCATGTGCATGGGCATGGGCATGCACATGGGCATGGGCATGGGCTTGGGCTTGCATGGATAAAGTAAATAAAGTAATACGAAATAAATAAAATAAATACGAAATAAATATTGTAATACGAAATAAATAAATAAAATACAAAATAAATCAATAAAATACAAAATATATAAATAAATAAATAAATACGAAATAAATAAAATATATACGAAATAAATAAATTAAATACAAAATAAATAAAATAAATACGAAATAAATAAAATAAATATGAAATAAATAAATAAATAAATAAAATAAAATAAATAAAATAAAATAGATAGAATAAATAAATAATATAAATAAAAGAAATAAATAAATAAATTATTTAATTAATTAAATAAAATTATAAAAAAAAATCAAAAAACTGCCGCTATAAACACTGCCGCTAAACGTTCTTCAACGGTTTTGAAAACCATCCCGAAAAGTTTCCCGATGCACAATTTAGAGGAGGTTTTTCAAAACCGCCACCAATCGATTTAGCGGCGGTTTAAACTGCTGCGACACGGAAATATAACTGCCACTAAATACGCAGTTTTCTATAGTGCACCGGGATGTGGCGACCCGGGTAATAATCAGGATGGATGATGGATCGGTAGAATGAAGTGGATGGTGAATGGGATGGAACCGTCATGAGGATGATGATGGTTTTGGGCTTGAGCCTCGAAGTGGATTCCTACGTATACTCGTGGCAGGGAATCGATGTCTACGTAGTTCATCAGACGACGACTTACCGCTGATTGAGGTTTCCAACAGCTTACCGCTAGATGGGGTCACAACGGCTTACCGCTGGATGGGGGAAAACTGAAGTGATGATGGTCAGAACGACCAGTGGATTGTGGTCTTGAACCTCAAAGAGGCTTCCTACGTATCATGCCCTAACAAGGGTCAAAGTCCTCATAGTTCAGGATGGGGTTGGTGTGCAACGGCTCACCGCTGACTGGGGAAAGAATGGCTTACCGTTGATTGGGGTCCACAGTTTAAAGTCACACAGGATGGGGGAGAACCGACGTGAAGGGGTGTCAGAACGACCAGATGTAGGTCTTGACCCTCGTGGAGGCTGCCTATGTACCTTTCCATAGCGAGGATCAAATACCATGTAGTTCAGGTGGTGTGGGGATTACACTCTAGGCTGCCCGAGGTGTTGGTGAACTGACATAAAGATGGTTGGAATGACCAGGTAGATAGTGGGCTTGATCCTCTGGGAGGCTTCCTATGTACCTCTCCTTAGCAAGGATCAAAGATTACATAATTCATGGGCTGTGGGGCTTGAACCTCAGGGAGGATTCCTATGTACCTTGCCTTAGCGAGGATCAAAGACCTCTTAGTTCGAAGGGGGGCTTGGGGCTCCAACGTGGAGATGGTCGGGACCAATGCTTGTTGGGATTGTACATCATGGAGGCTTCTTACGTACCTTGCCTTGGCGACGATCAAAGTCTACGTAGTTCGGATATGGGGCAGGGGTCGGAGAACCGAAGTGAATAAGGACCTGGGGTCTAGGTGGATAGTGGTCTTGAACCTCAAGGAGGCTTCCTACATACCTTGCCTTAGCAAGGATCAAAGACATTGTAGTTCAAGGGGGGCATTTGGGGCTTACACTCTGAGGCAGCCCCTGGTGTTGGTGAACCGACGTGAATGGGGTTGGAATGACTGGATGTCGAGATTGAACCTCATGGAGGCTTCCTACATACCATGCCTTGGCTTGGATCAGAGTCCTCACAGTTCGGGGCGGTGGGGGGCTTGCACTCTAGGCTACCCGAGGTGTTTTTTCATGGTCGGTGTTTTCTCTAAGCCCACACGAGTCATGCTCGGTGTGAGAAAGAAGAGGTAGCAAATACCTGACGATCACAATGCGAAAGGTGCGTTCGTGGGATATGGAGTGGGGCGTGTAAGTGATCGCAACCCAAAGAGAAAACAGGGGCTTATGCATGGTTAGTAGCCTGAATAGTGGGGAATTACTCCAGGATGGAGGCCCAGTGGCGAAAAAGGCTAGTGAAAGAGGGGTTTTGCACCGAATAAAGGAGGGGCATGGATGCTACCTTCTGCAAGAAAAGGTAGGGGCTTACACCAGGGTGGTTTCCCATTCCCCATGGACAAATGCCACTCTAACAAGGAGGATATCATCCCTTGTGAGGGATGATCCCACTCTTGTGGAGACCAGTGGGAGTGCAGAACATCCAAGGTGGGGGAACCCCATGTTCGAGGCACGGGGTGAGGTCACAGTTTAACATCATGTGCTGAGGACGATGGTGCTTGGTAGTTTAACGTCCTCCAGCTTGGACGAGGTGGGTTCACTCCACACCCCTTTCACAAACATAACTGGTGTCCTCTACTACTTATTGAAGAGAAGGGACAAGCAATGTCATGGTGTAGGGGTGTTATGGAGCAAACCATTGAGGGGTCCATGTTATAGTGCATATGCGAAGAAACAATATCCATTAGCATGCCTATGCGAAGCAGCATCAGGCGAAGCAACGCAATGGGAAGTATCGTCCAATGGACTTTGAAATCACATCGTGCAAACCAAGAGGGTCGCATGGGAAAAGGAATTGCAAAGAAGAGGGGTTCATAGGTAGGGGCCATGTGAAGATCTAGTGCTCCACATGGTGGAGGGTACTTGCGAAGGAGTGTGCTTCACGAAGTGGAGCTTCCCAGCCTAATCATAGGGAATAGGTGAATATAAGAGGTTCTTCGCTAAGTGGAAATGAATTCGCTGAGCACTACCTTGAGAAGCAGAGGTGCCTCGCGAAGCAATGTAGCGGGAAGAAATGTGCTTCGCGAAGTACAATAACCCTACCGTAGCATGGGGATCACATGTACATGATGTGTGTTTCATGAAACATAATTGCTCCGCAAAGACCTAGGTCCCCTGGGGGATCCCCTTCCTTCGCATAGCCCATTAGGTTACACGAAAGGCATCCCTCTCTAAATAGGGGCTTAAAACATGGAAAATGGGAGGCACTTCACGGAATAGAAGTACCTTGAGCAGCTCATGGTTCTTAGAACAGAAGGTGCTTCGTGATTCAGGAGCTAGGAATTTGAATGTTCGGATCATCCTCCTGGTCTTGTGGAGAGGCCGATATTTATAGGGGAGAGGCGCCACGAAGCAGCGCTCACTCGGCGCAAAGCGAGATTTTTCATTGCACCACGTTGGGCCGTGAACGTCCAATGAATTCATAGAGCGTCCATCCTCCTTGCTCCGCGCTGTGCTGTGGTGCTAGAGGGGACTCTGTGAAGGGGATTTGCGAGGAAGTCCTTGGATTTGTGTCTTCTTATCCTACCCACATTTTGGCATCAACAAATTCCCCCTCCTCAGACTTTGAGCCACAGAGAAATCAAGGATCGAAGTATGAGGGTCGATCCCCAAAATCCTCGGTCATTAACGAAGCTCTCTCATGAAGAGGGATCGCCAAGCCAGAAAGCGAAGCTCTGGTCAGATGCGCCATGAAGCTCGCTTTAGTCGAGAAGCGCCGCAAATCTCTAAGGGTCCCTCACCTATAAATAGGGGACTGAAACTGTCTTTTGTCTTTTCTCCTCTCTGATATTTTGGACTCTAGCGCTCTCGATTCAGGAAGCTCTGTTTACTCTGCAATTTCTCTCTACGAATTGGGAATTCTGCTTCGTGGCTCTTCAGCGAGTCTTTGACTTCATGTCTCAGAACTGCGTGACTTTGCGATTGAAGGCCGAGGTCGGGCTCTGCGAATAGGCTTCATGGATATTCTCTTCGAACGTCATCTACGAACTAGCTGCGCGAACCAAAACAAAACGCTCCCAAATTTCAAAACTAAAAGGATCGTCAAGAAGCTACCTAGGGTTTCCTTGTGGATGCCGCCCGGAGGGATGGGATGGAGAATAGTCTGGGTCTGGGAGAGTTGGTACAAAGCCACTCTGACCATGATTCACTAGTGAAGCTGCTGTTGGAGAGCCATAAGAACTACCCGATGTGTAAGAGGTTTCATTGGTATGGATTCGGGCTGAGGGGTGACATATTTATCCCAGAAGGAAGTTGGGATAGACCAACTTACTGGTTCTGGAGCATGTCGTGCCAGCACCGATGGTTCAGGGTGGAAAATGGCCATGCCTGATAGAATTTCACACCCGTAAATGCAGATTTCTTATACCACCACCTGAATAATGTCGACGGGAAGGAATTATTGCCATAGATGTCTCCCCTCTGTACCAGATGATTTGGAAGGCAGGTTTGAGGAACTAGAGGAAGGGGTGGTCCGAGTAATGGGACCTACACTAGGGCGACAACTTCACAGACGATTGGGCATGGGACTGCTGGGTAGGCCCCTCGTGTGAGGATTTTGGAGCTAAGCTGAGGATAGTGGGTTTGTATGAGGTATCTTGGGCCTCGCAATTCCACATATATCAACTGAAATAGATGATGCCAGAGCTATTGAGCGATGGTCATCGAGGACCAATACCTTCCACTTACACCATGGGGAGGTCAGTATCAAATTGTGGGATGTTCACCAGATCGTGGGGGTCCCGATATAGGGGGCGATGTAAAAAAAATTCCTCCATGTCATGAGTGCGTGGGAGGATCCAGGACAAATTCCATGGCTGGTGATGATGTTGATGGAGCTTGTGCTCGGGTAGGACAAGGAGGCAGTAAGGGATGTCCACATCAGGCAATGGTTCAAACAGTTCCTAAATTTCCAAGAAAACATGCAGTTTCCGGTGAGGCCTCAGACTTTCTCGAAGGGGGTTTAGAGTAAGGAGCACTCGTACTGGCGACTATTGGAGAATATCTAGTGGAAGACGTGGGGATTCCACGTCAGCACCGAGCAACAACTAATAGTCAAGATGGAAGCATTTATAGTGGCTCTTATCTTTAGTTGGATCCTACCGATGAAGGATACCAACATGGGAGTATGACCAAGAACATTCATCATGGCGTCCACATTAGCGATAGGAGGGAGGTACATCCATGGAATCTCGATGATCTCCAAACTGTATAAGATGTTGTGGCATATCAACGAGGGGAAGAGGCCGCAGAGGGTATGTGGGTCATTACACCTTCTGTATGGGTGGATAGCGGCACATATCATGGTGGTTTATGAATACCCGAACCCTATCTCTCCTCGAGGCTCAGAATTCCACCCATCAATCCTAAAGGTCGCTGATAGATTTCTAGCCAAACCGACTGCACTGTCGGTTCTAAACTGGGTGTGGAGGGTGGAGGAATTCAATTTATACCCATTTTCAATAATGACGGGGGTATTCACTATTGAAGGTCAGGGAACAGAAGATCATCTAGCCTATATCCTAGCCTTTCAAGGTGGAGTCCATGTGGAAAGGTTGGACCGTGAACCCCTCTGCGAGCATTACAGCCCACACCAGTTTGCAAGGCAATTCTGGTGCATGCAGTGACTAACCCTATAGTTCTATCTGGAGGTGCACCATGAAGAACATCAGTGCATGATGAGGCAAATTTGGTTCATATTCATGCAGGAATACAGTAAAATGAAGAACCAATTGCCTCTGCTGACCACCTTCCTCGGGCTGGAACAAGAATATGCCCAGAGCTGGCAGGTGGTCTACCCGGGAGAGATGTTTAAGCATCCAACCATTAGATTCGGTGATGGTGAGCTTTCCTGACAGTGGGGATGGGGCCTAAAGGCAGCAAGGGCATCCCGCAATGGTGGGGCTTCTGTGGCGGTGAGGCCCACACCAGTTGAGGGGGAAACAGTGGTATCAGACCCGACAGCGGCAATAGACCCAGTGATTCTAGAATAGCAGTGTTATCCAGAGGGGAGACCACCTAGAGGATTCCCTAGAATACCTACTCAAGCTCCGGGGAAGCGGTTGTTCCATATAGACATGCCTGAGAATGCTGTCTTCCCGGAGGCCTCAGTCATCTATGATGTCAACAAGAAATTCCTTGTCCCGTCTAAGATATGGCAACACTGGAACCTTCTTGGGATGTATTTTTCAGGAATAGGCCCTATCAGGGCCAGATTTGTGGAGCCCCAATCTAAAGGGGGGAAATATCTGGCTGAGATGGAGGACTTCATGCACTCCCGGTGTGATCCTCATCCAATGACAGATTGATTCAAGGTGTTTCTCGATCGTACTACTCCCTCGCAGTTGTCGGCCGCTGATTTAAGAGAGTGATTCCCTCTACTGGGAGAATCGGAAGAGTCCTCCAAGGGATATGAGGCTGGGAGAGAGATCCCGTTGGAGGAGGGAGTAGTTGGAGATCAAGACTCAGATCTTGAAGAGTTCGCATAGGCCCTTGAGGTTAAATTCGGATACCCCATTCTCCAAGACATTCTTTGAGGTCATTCTGTACTCCTTGCTAACATCTAAATCATACAAGAGAGTCTTATATATAGAACTCATTCTCGTCTCTCAGTGGATGAAAATGTGGGACCTTTGGGATCTACACCTGTTGTCGCTTCTATTTCTATGTCCAGTGGGGCTAGGATACCTAAGTCGACCCCTCCGGAGCTTTCAAACCTTCTGACCATATACGGGGGGCCACGCCTCAGGGTCCCGATGACATCAACCCAATAACGAGATCCGAAATTCGATCTATGTAAGTCCCTTATACCAATTTCATGACTGCCATCCCCTAACCATTCCAACTGACACTCATTCCCCCCCCCCTTTTGGGTGTGTACAGTTCCTCAAAGGGAATGGGATGCCTTAGTGAGGTTGGTTAGGGCTTCTGGTGGTGTCCTTCCTAGGGGAATTTCGGTGGTCATGGAGGATGAGGTCCAAACCAACCTAACTGTTGTGCTCTCGATCACTAGTGGGACCATCAATGGGGCTGCGCCAGAGAAAATTGATGTGGCATCTGATGATGAGGATCAATCAGATAGTCTAGGTCCTGCCACACCAGATCAAATGCTAGATGTGGACCCAGCTGAGGAGTTTATGGGGGCGTACCCCGCATATGAGCTTTCCAACTATGCTAACTGGGACGAGACGACCTCTAATGAAGAGGACAACAGAATAGTCCATCACCGATCATGGAAGCGGATCATGCACTTCATTGATGACAACCCCCAAGCACTATGGCTGAATGAGATGGATAGACTTTTCTTGCGACTGCGTGAACTGTGTACTGGGAGAGTGGATTCCTAGAATCCTCACATGCTCGTCTGAAATGTTATGGTGGAAAAGATTTGGGAGTATGACTATGTCCTTGGTGTGGGCTAGTATGGGGGAAGGTGGTAAACATCAGGAGGCTCTAGGAGGCTATAAATGAGGTCTATTGGCTGCAGAGTCGGGCGGATGAGCACTTGACCACCCTCATCGCGCAATCATAGCTAATATTGTGATTGAGGGCCCAACTGGCCGAGGATGAAGAGGGCATGAAGCGAGCCGCTGAGGAGATGACCGTCATCTAGACCAACGTGGAGGGGGCCCAGATTATGGCCAACGAATTGTGCCTACTCACTGCCGAGGAGTAGCGGGAGCTGAACAAGTGGCTGCAACTCCTGGATGCCCCCAGCCATAGGGTGGCGGAGCTACTATACTCTTTTTACGAGGTTAACCCATCCATGGGGAGAAACTACCTTCGGGTACTATAATTATTACAAACCCAAAAACTTACTTTCATTCATTGATCGTTTGATTCCATAGCCTCCATGAGTTCCTTTATTTGTATTGGTTTGTTGCATCCCTCTGTCATTCATGGGGCATCCAGTGATCATTCCCTAATCTCATGTGGGTCGGGCCCGATGTGAGAAACAAGGGGTGAACACACTATTACTACATGTAAATGTGGGATTTCAAACCACTCTTCATGCATCCAGGGGCTTGGACAACCATTCCAAATTCCTGGAAAGAAAGGGGAAAATCTGACCAGAGAATGAAGCTCTCAAAACAGTCAAATTACCATCTTCCCAGTGTGATCTCGAGCAAGAACAGGGTAATGCCAGGGGAATTTGAATTAATCCGAACATAGGGTAATTGGAAGTGTTAATCACAATACCTAGGAATCAGAACATTGTGGGAATGGCGTGACAATGAAGGATAACTATTGACCATGTTCGAAACACAGTATCCTAATTACATTAGCCTGAAATGGGGATAATAAATGAGGGTCGACCGCAGACCATGATCGAAACACGAGGCCCAATTCGAAATTTCATACATTAGTCTTCCAGAATGTTAGCCAAAGAAAGTAGGTGAGCCATAGGCCGAGCATCAATAATAGTATGGGGTTCCTTCAGATGTGAAAAGGGGACAAGGGTCTGAATAAGATGCACGCAAAGTGTGTAGGGTGGACTGATGGATTGTTCGAATAGAGTTCAATACTCTTGAAATTACGCCACCGTGGTGGGAACACACTGAGTGGGCGCGTCGACCTAATCAGGGATCAAGCATAATTCTGAAAAGGGCCTCTCTAGCAAGGAAAATATTGCTTCCCAATGTTATTTCGGGGCATCATGAACTTGTGCAGGGTAATGGTGTAGGGTTCCACAAAAGAACTCGAGCAAAGGGGATGGAAAAGAGGGGGGATCAAATTGATGATTCATGGGGATGGACTCGATGTGAAATGCATGGGTCTCTCTACGTATCCCATAAGGATGGGAATCAATCCATACGTAGTTCTAAGAGAGGTCTTAGTTTATGGTCTTAGAGTTTGGACCAAGGATTGGTAAGGAATGCAAGTGACACATGGTAAGGTGATTATGAAACCTGATGTGAATGAGGACACAGAGTCCGTATTACCATGTGTTCCTTGTGGAAGTGTTTAGGTCAAGGGACCAAACACGAAAGTTAGGCTGGTCCCAGGGGGAAGTGCTCAGTCATTCCTACGTATCTCATGAAAATGATAATAAAGTTGTACGTTGTTGTAAGGGGTAGCATGGTAAGGTACTGATGCCAAGGATAAAAGGGTCATGAGGGTGTGGCCCTCACACCAGAAGAAGTGGTATTTGATGTATCTTTTTTGTCCGTTGAGGTGAATGTTTTTTCTTTGTGATGCGACCGGCCTAGGATAGAAAGTCCCGACATCACAATAAGAATCATGCCGTATGAATGCGTTGAAAAATGGTATGGCATGTGAGCGATACAAAACATGGTGTCCCCTTGAGTGAGGAAATAAAAATGTAGTTCCATTTTTCTCCGTGTGGCCAGGATGATAATTCCACTGTTTAGCGTCATGTGAGAGGACCAACCATGCATTTTAAAGTTGTGCGACATGACGTAGTAGAGACGAGGGTGACGGGGGAATGTGCACAATGCAATAGAGCATACCCGATGTGAATGAGGATGAGGTCCACACCACACCGTGCATGATTCTGAGAAAAAAACCATGGTCCAAGGGTCCAAGCAGAGGTGAGAGTGTAGGAAGTAGGAGAGACTGGCTTCAATTAAGCTGGACCTGAGGAAGAGATGCTTGGGTGTGCCTACGTATCCCATGCGGATGGTAATCAAGCCTTATGTAGTTCTCCAAAGGGGAAATATGAAAATATATTAGATTAAGTTCTTAGGACATGGACCATATGATGCCTTATCGTGGCTTTCTCCTCCTAACATGTGGTTGCGCACTAAGGAATAGTGCCAAGAGTTTTGAAGTTCTACTTGGATATAATGGGGAGGAAAAGGATGCAAATAATGTTATCGACATTTAGTCTTAATGGGGTTGGCATGAAGATGGAGGATAGCTGTTGATCGTGTTCTAAACACAGTATACATATGACGTTATAATGAAATTGGGACAAACAATTGAGTGTTGACCACAGACCGTATTCGCAACGTGGGACTTGTATCGATTTGTTTCCTGAAACCCTTGAAGACATTGGCCCGTATTGGTTGGAGATCCCTTAGGCCTAGCATCTTTGCCATTTTGGGGTCCATTTGGGATGTGAAAGGTGGTGGAAGACCTGATGAGGGGGAACACGAAGCCTGAGAAATGGGTGAAAGAAGGTCTGGGTAGAATATGACATTCCAGGTGCTGTACCAAAGTACCCTTGGTCACATTAGTGAATCGCCAAAGAGGACTGAGGGGCCCATCTTGGGAGCGGCCGATTTGAAATAATGAGGATAGAACAAGGGGATATAAAACCATCAAGATGGGGTGAATGGAATAGTTGTTACAAAACCCGACGTGAGTGAGAACATAATTCCATACCACACCATATGGTCCTCTCCTTGGGGGAATGCAGGCCAAGGGGCCAAGATGAGGCTGGACCCGAAGACGAGATGCTCGGGCGGTCCTATGTATCCCATTAGGATGAGAATCAAGCCACATGTAGTTCTGGAAATGACGTAAATAGGGGTAAGATAACCCAAAGAGGGGGTTTGTGTAGCACGATATATAACCTGATGTGAATGAGGACATAATCGCATACCACACCATTCAACCCTAAAAAGGAACTTGGGATGGAGGCTCGAAAAGGACAAGGGGACTGAGGCTGGGCCTCAGACAGAAAGGCCCAACCCGTTTGAAATTTAACGTCTTGTAGTGAGGATGAGTATGGATATGGTATCTCATTCGGGGATGTGTATGGCACGACATGTAACCTGACGTGAATAAGGACATAATGACATACCACACTATAAAATCTCATAGGAGAGAACCTGAGCCAAGGGCCCAAAACTGGGCACACAAAGCACGACAGGGCATGTGCTCGTAGTATGGACGATAAATATAGGGAAGGATGTCTCAAAAGGATATGTTTGGCATGGGTAAATAGCCCGATGTGAATGAGGACATATGTATGATCCACACCGCACAACCCTAAATGAGAACTTGATCCAGGGGCCAGAAAGGGCAAAGGGGCCAGAAAAGGCCAAGGGGCCTGAGGCCGGGCATCCTGACCAATGGTATCCATACGACCTCGTGTGAGGTTACTACCTCATCACAGCTCCAAAGCCCACATGAGCAGTGCTCGGTGGGGGAAACAAGGAGCTGAACTCAGCTAACCCTGTCATATAGGGGCCTAATAGCTGGCTTCGCCTGAAGAGATTTCATCACTTGGAGATTCAATGGGGAATAATGAACCACTACACTCAATACTTGGGACATCGTGGGGTGGCTATGATGACAAGGGATAGATGTTGACCTTAGTCTAAATGTAGTGTCCTTGTAGAGACCCTAAATGGGAACAAAAACTGATCATCGACCACTGACCATATTCACGATGTGGGACATGTATCAATTTATTCCTCAACATCACCATGGGCGTTGGCCCGAAGTACTAGGAGAGCCCTTGGGCCTATCATCCATGCAGTTTGGGGGACCTTCTGTATGGAAGAGATGATGGAGTCCCAATCCATGGAGTGGGTGAGGCATGGTTGTGCCCATCTATGGAAGAGGCGGACACCTCATGGGAGTGGGACGTACGGAAGAATAGGGATGATCTCAACGTGTATTGAGGCAAAAACCAACACCACACCATATGTCTTGACTCGAGGGGAGATTCTGAGATATGGGATTGTCCAGCTGACGAAATGTTCTAGAGTTCCTACATATCCCATGCGGATGGGAATCAATCTGTACGTTGTTCTTGAAGGCCATGCAGTTTAACGTCATGCGGTGAGGATGTGGGAGGATAGAAGAATGGGGAGAAGGCACATGGTGCGGCCATTATAATCCTGGAATGAGTGGGGATAAGGAATCCTACACCATATCATGCAAGGATCCTCTGAGATAAATATACCCAGGGGATAGTAAAAGAGAAGAGTTTGGGGGATGGGCGCAAGAGGAAATGCTTGAGCATTCTACATATCCCATGTGGATGGGAATCAAGCCACATGTTGTTCTAGGAGTGCAGTTAAATGACTTACAGGATGACATACAATTTATCATCCTGTGAGACGAAGCAGTTTAGGGTCATGCGGGACCATCATGCGGTTTAGGGACATGCGGTACCGAACAGTTTAAGGTTGTGTTGGACCAGACCATTCAGGGTCATCCTAGACCCGACAGCTTAGGGTCATGTAGGACCATTATGCAGTTTAAAGTCATGCGGGACGAGAAATTTTAAGGTCGTACAGGATCATACAGTTTAAGGTCGTGTAGGACCAGACAGTTTATGTTTGTGTAGGACCGTCAGGCTCAGGCAATGTATTGCTTGAGAAACATGGAATTGGTGGGAGGAATGATGCACTCACCATCCATGGTCACCAGGGAGTACGCTCTATTTGGGTAAACCCTATGAATCATGTAAGGTCCTTCCCATTTGAGCACTAACTTGGGTGGTTTATTTACAGGGATCATTAGTGTCCGGAGGACCAATATTATAGAGACTCAATGCCTAACGTACATATACATTACATTGATTTTGAGGAATACTTAATACATAACAAAAACAGACACCAAAGGACTGTAATACTTTTGTGTCTTTGGAAACTTGGAATATAATCTTCTAATCTTGGTGATAGATCTTCAATATCTCCCATAAAGATCATCCCTTTTTTCTTACCTAAAACCTTTCTTTATATCCTGGGGAAAAGAAAACATATAAAGGATGAGCTCAAATGCACAGTAAGAGTAATCATGGAGAAAATAAAAAAAACCATATACATTTGAACTTCAAAACGTGAACAAAATGTTTACACATCAAAATCTTGAGTTGCGAAATAAATCTTGGCAGTACGTAAGGCATAGATCGTAATGGAACATCAATCATGATAAAATAGCATGGTATTAAAACATGTAATTGTGGAAAACCATTAAGCAAATGATATGATTTCCATAGTAGCCAAGGCATTGCTGCTGAGACCATCTTAGTGGACAAAGTCCCTTTCTGAATCGAGTTCACTCCTTGTTCCAGTCCTGTATCAGTGAACCGGATTAACATACAGTACCAGCCATGTCTATCCCATGAGATATAAATCTTTACCCAATGAATTGGAGGGAGATATAGGTCCCACCGATCTCATAATGAAATTATTCTTACGTGTTCCACAACATGAACATAAATTATTCATCATTACCCAAAGAATAAAATGGATTTCATAAACATCATCACATCATAAAACAATACATATAAAAAATGGGTATCATTTCGTCATAAGAAAAGTGAAACCATGTAAATCATAGAGACATTATACTTGAAACATACACATATGAAATAATGGAATATTATATAGAAAATGGTTTTGATAAAACACATGAAATGAATTCTTGAGGAAAATATCCTTTCTTCTTCAAAATCATTTTGTTTTCACAAAATGCAATGAAATTTGAAAAGAAAAGGATTTTTTTGAAAATAGTGACGAAATATTGTAGAGTAAGATTCATGAAAATAAGGGGTTATGAAACCATAAAAATCCGTTCATGTCGTATAAGTTAAAAAAACATTTTTCTCATACTTTTGCTGCATAAGTCAAAAAGTTCCTTGTATGGTAAACAAAAGAAAGATTCCTTCCATAACAAAATGTAAAAGTAAAAAAGGGGTAAAAATGACTTTAACAATACATGGAATAATATTAAACACATTATGAAAAACATTTTTATGGACATGGATGAAAAATATAACCCCAGTAAATGCTTATGTATAAGCTATCTCGGATAAAAATGAGATTTGAAAAATTATCCCTTACCTTAGGTCCGATATGCTTCGTACGTATCTGATCCTCCTGTATAATGATTTAAATAATTTCATTTACTTATTAAAGAATCATATTAATTTTTATGATATCAGATATGGTTCACTTATGACTTTATATTACCCGTTCTTTTTTAAATTCCATGTTAAAGAAGCGTTTTGGGTAAAATCGTTTTATTTATCGTACATGTTTGGACTTGTTGTTCTTGATATTATTATTACCTATATCATGATTTAATTACTTCCAGAATTTAAATCATTATTTATATATCAAATATATTCAGTATATATATATATATAATAGATAGATAAATGAAAATGAAATACACCGTTCATGGAGATGGTAGGCCGTACATACGCATGAACATTGTTTTCCTTTCCTTATTGACTTGAATGGAAGTAAGTAGATGACATATATATATACATAAATCCAGTAGCATTATCATGTCATATATTTCATTATTATTCATTATATATACTTTATAATCATTCTTGAGTGGTTAACATTGAGAATGAATCTCATCGCGTCGTGGAGACGTTAATCTGTACGTACGCACAAGCGATGATATCTTTCCCATAATTATTGAATTGAATTGGAATAGATGATATAATATCTCAAAATAAGTATTATGTTATAGTAACCATATATAGTTATTCTTTACACCATTATACCCATCCATGTAAGGTGGTGGTGGAAAACAGATTACACCACGTCGTGGTGACGGTATTCTGTACGTACGCATGCGCGGTGATTTCATTTTCTGTAGGATGGATAGAAGGTCAAATGGGGTTGTTTCATATTTATAATAAAATATCAATATATTAGTGATACTTATGTTATTACTTTATAATGAAACAACTAAAGAAGAAGTTGAAGAATAATGAAACTTGAAAGAATCGGTAGAAGAGATCACCTCTTCTTCGACGCGCCTCTTTTAAGATTCCTCTTAAGGCACTAGAGTTGGTCTTTTGAGGAGACTAGAACCTCTATAATGTTTATAGGGATATTGAGAAGGAAAATGGGTAGGGTTTTTCCGAGCTTGAAGGCTCAAAATTGTGTAATGAGAAGTGGGAGGAGGTGGCATTTTATAAGGGAGGAGAGGGGAATCTTAGGAAAAACATAAACTATTATTTTATAATAAAGTCATATTCAGTTTATAATAGCTCAAAATTGATTTATTTCGATGCTAAAGTGGGGAAGGGTTGAAATCCTCTCAACCAATAGGTTTTAGACAAGTTTGGGTTATTATTTTAACCTTATCATTTAGATTTAACTCTAAGTGATGATTATGTTGAATTCATAAGGGGTTTTCCAGAGTTTTCATGAGTTTTCATGCGTTCTCATGCTTTTCAATGCTTCCTTCTTCATGCTTCTCCATCCGTTTTCATGCATTTTCATGATTTTTCATCCAGTATAACTCTTTTTCATACTTTTTCATGTGTTTCATTTATTATTTATTATTTATTATTTATTATATACATTAATTTATTTATTATCAATTATTTGTTATTAGTTATTTATTATATATTAGTTATTATTATTATTAATAAAATATTATTTTTAATCATAATATTTGTTACTGGTTATTTATTATTTTTAGTTTTATTTAATTATTAATTATTAATTATTATTTATTATATATATTATTTATTATTTATTATTTGTTATTTATTATTATTAACAATAATATTTTATTTATTATATATTATTATTTATTATTTATTTATTATTATTTATTGTTTATTATTTATTATTTATTATTTATTATTTATTATTTATTATTTATTATTTATTATTTATTATTTGTTATTTATTATTTATTATTTATTATTGATTATTTATTTTTATTATTTTATTATTGTATAATTATTTATTATTTATTTAATATTATCTATTATTAATTGTTCTTTATTATTTATTATTTATAATTTATTTATTTATAATTAATAATTATGTGTTATTTATTAATATTTAATATTTATTATTTATATTTATTTATTATAATTTATTTATTAAGTGTTATTTATTATTTATTATTTAATATTTTTTTATTTTGTATATATTAATTATTAATTATTTTTATTATTTATGTTTATTAATTATTTATTATTATTTATTATTTTTTAGTTTTTATTGTTTATTATTTATTATTTATTATTATTTATTATTCATTATTCATTATTTTTTATTTATTTTTTATTTTTTATTTTTTATTTTTATTTTTATTTATTATATATTATTATTTGTTATTTGTTATTTATTATTATTTATTGTTTATTATTTATTGTTTATTATTGTTTATTATTTATTATTTATTATTATTTATACTTTATTCTTTATTCTTTATTCTTTATTCTTTATAATTTGTTTATTATTATTTATTATTATTTATTATTATTTATTGTTTATTGTCTTTTATTTATTATTTTTTAATTATTATTTATAGTTTATAATTTATAATTTATTATTTGTTTTTTATTATTTATTATTATTTATTGTTTATTGTTTATTTTTTATTGTTTATTGTTTATTGTTTATTTTTTATTGTTTATTATTTATTGTTTATTGTTTATTGTTAGTTGTTTATTATTTATTTTTTATTTTTTATTATTTATTATTTATTATTAATTTATTTATTATTATTTATTATGTGTTATTTGTTATTATTATTTATTATTTACCATTTTTATTTATGATGTGTTATTTATTATTTTTTATTTATTATTGTTTATTTTTTATTTTTTATTATTTTTTATTTTCTAATTGTCATTATTATTTTCTATTTTGTATTTATTATTTTTTATTTTTTATTTTTTATTATTATTTATTATTTGTTTATTTATTATTTGTTTATTTTTTGTTATTTGTAATTTATTGTTATTTATTTTTTATTTATTATTTTTTATTTTTTATTTTTTATTTATTTTTCATTGTTTACTATTGGTTGTTTATTGTTTATTGTATTATTATTTTATAATATTATTAATTTAATTATGTAATTTTATTATTTTATTATTTTATTTTTATAATTTTATAATCTATGTAAATGTTATTATTATTTATTTGTTATTTATTTTAATAAATAGTAAATAATAAATAAATAAATAACTCAATAAATAACTAATAAATCAATAATTATTAATTATTAATTATTGATTATCAATTATTGATTATTTCTTTTTGTTTAATTATTATTGTGTTTATATCTATTAGTTATGTATTATTTTTTTAATTAGTATATATAAGTATTTTAAATTTTTTTTATTAACCACATGACGAGCTTCTTGGAGTGGTAAAGTCTTTTGAAAATATTCTTTATTTTGCATGTGCATGTGCATGTGCATGCACATGGGCATGGGCATGGGCATGAGCATGCACGGATAAAGTGAATAAAGTAATACGAAATAAATAAAATAAATACGAAATAAATAAAGTAATGTGAAATAAATAAATAAAATATGAAATAAATAAATAAAATACAAAATAAATAAATACGAAACAAATAAATAAAATACAAAATAAATAAAATAAATACGAAATAAATAAAATAAATACGAGATAAATAAATAAATAAATAAAATAAATAAAATAAAATAACGTAAATAAATAAATAAATTATTCAATTAATTAAATAAAATTATAAAAAAAATTCATAAACCGCCGCTAAAAAACCGCCTCTAAACGTTCGTCAATAGTGTTGAAAACCACCGTGAAAATTTTCCTGACGCACAATTTAGTGGCGGTTTTTCAAAACCACCACCAATCGATTTAGCGGCGGTTTAAACCACGGCAACATGGAAAAAAACCGCCACTAAATACACAGTTTGCTATAGTGCACCAGGATGTGGCGACCCGGGTAATAATCAGGATGGATGATGGAGCGATTGAATTAACTGGATGGTGAATGGGATGGAACCGTCATGAGGATGACGATGGTTTTGGTCTTTAGCCTCGAAGTGGATTACTACGTATACCCATGGTAGGGAATTGATGTCTATGTATTTCATCAGAAGACGGCTTACCACTGATTGGGGTTTCCAATGACTTACAGTTGGATGGTGTCACAGCGGCTTACCGCTGGATGGTGGAAAACCGAAGTGATGATGGTTGGAACGACCAGTGGATGGTGGTCTTGAACCTCAGGGAGGCTTCCTACGTACCATGCCTTAACAAGGGTCAAATTCCTCATAGTTCATGATGGGTTTGGTGTGCAACGGCTTACCGCTGACTAGGGAGACAACGACTTACCGTTGACTGGGGTCCACAGTTTAATGTCATGCAGGACGGTGGAGAACCGACGGGAAGGGGGTCAGAATGACCAGATGTAGGGCTTGACGCACGTGGAGGCTGCCTACGTACCATGCCTTAACGAGGATCAAATACCACGTAGTTCAGGTGGTGTGGGGCTTACACTCTAGGCTTCCCAAGGTATTGGTGAACCGACATGAAGATGGTCGGAACGACCAGGTGGATGGTGGGCATGAACCTCTGAGAGGCTTCCTATGTACCTCTCCTTTGCAAGGATCAAAGACCACATAATTCATGGGTTGTGGGGCTTGAACCTCATGGAGGCTTCCAACGTACCTTTCCTTAGAGAGGATCAAAGACCTCTTAGTTCGAAAGGGGGGCTTGGGGCACCAATGTGGAGATGGTTGGGACCAATGGTTGTTGGGATTGTACATCATGGAGGCTTCCTATGTACCTTGCCTTGGCGACAATCAAAGTCTATGTAGTTCGGATATGGGGCAGTGGTCAGTGAACCGATGTGAATAAGGACCTGGGGTCTAGGTGGATAGTGGTCTTGAACCTCAAGGAGGCTTCCAACATACCTTGCCTTAGCAAGGATCAAAGACCTCGTAGTTCAAAGGGGGGCATTTGGGGCTTATGCTCTGAGGAAGCCCATGGTGTTATTGAACCGACGTGAACGGGGCCGGAACGACTGGATGTCGAGATTGAACCTCAGGGAGGCTTCCTACATACCATGCCTTGTCTTGGATCAAAGTCCTCGTAGTTCGGGGCGGTAGGGGGGGCTTTCACTCTAGGCTACCTGAGGTGTTTTTTCATGTTCGGTGCTTACTCTAAGCCCACGTGAGTCATTCTCAGTGTGAGAAACAAGAGATAGCAAAGACCTGATGATCAAGTCGCGAAAGGTGCATCCGTGGGATATAGAGTGGGGCTTGCATTTGATTGCAACCCAATAAGGAAACAGGGGAATATGCAAGGTTAGCAGACCGAATAGTGGGGAATTACTCCAGGATGGAGGCCCAGTGGTGACAAAGGACAGTGAAAGAGGGATTTGGCATTGAATAAAGGAAAGGCTTGGATGCTACCTCCTAAAAGAAAAGATAGGGGCTTACACCAGGGTGGTTTCCCATTCCCCATGGACAAGGCCACTCTGACGAGGACGATATCATCCCTTGTGAGGGATGATCCCACTCTTGTGGAGACCAGTGGGCGTGTAGAACGTCCAAGGTGGGGGCACCCCGTGTGCGAGGCATGGGGTGAGGTCACAGTTTAATGTCATGTGCTAAGGACGATGCTGCCTGGCAGTTTAACATCCTCCAGCATGGACGAGTTGGGTTCACTCCGCCCCCCTATGACAAAACAAAACTGGTGTCCTCTGCTCCTTGGTGAAGAGAAGGGATGGGAAATTTCATGGTGTGGATGTGTTATGGAGTGAACCATTGATGGGTCCATGTTAGAGTTCCTATGTAAAAAAGAAATATCCATTAGCATGCCGATGCGAAGAAGCATCAGGCGAAGCAACGCAATGGGTAGTATCGTCCAAGGGACTTTGAAATCACATCGTGCAAACCAAGAGGGTCGCACGGGAAAAGAAATTGCAAAGAAGAGGGGTTCATAGGTAGGGTCCATGTGAAGCTCTAGTGCTCCACATGGTGTATGGTACTTACGAAGGAGTGTGCTTCATGAAGTGGAGCTTCCCAGCCCAAGCATAGGGAAGAGGTGCATATAGTAGGTTCTTCTCTAAGTGGAAATAAATTCACGAAGCACTACCTTGAGATAGAGAGGTGCCTCGCGAAGCAATGTAGCGTGAAGCAATGTGCTTCGCGAAGTACAGTGACCCTGCCGTAGAATGGGGATCACATGTACATGATGGGTGTTTATTGAAGAATAAACGCTCTGCGACGACTTGGATCCCCTTGGGTATCCCCTTCCTTCACGGAGGCCCATAGGCTACGCGAAAGACATCCCTCTCTAAAGAGGGGGTCAAAACATGGAAAAGGGGAGGCACTTCATGGAACATAAGTACCTTGCGAAGATCATGGTTGGTAGAATAGAAGGTGATTCATGATTCGGGAGCTATGAATTTGAATGTTCAGATCATCCTCATGGTCTTGGGGGAGGACGATATTTATAGGGGAGTGGTGCCATGATGCAGTGCTCACTCGGCGCGAAGCGAGATTTTTCATTGCACCACGGTGGGCCGTGAACGTCAAATGAATTCATGGATCGTCCATCCTTCTTTATCCATGGCAGGATGTGGTTCTAAGGGGGAATCCGCAAAGGGGCTTCGCGAGGCAGTCCTTGGATTTGTGTCTTCTTCTCCTACCCACATTTTGGCATCAAAAAATTCCCCCTCCTCAGACTTTAAGCCACGGAGAAATCAAGGGTCGAAGTATGAGGGTCGATCCCCAAAATCCTCGGTCATTCACGAAGCTCTCTCGTAAAGAGGGCTCCCCAAGACATAAAGCGAAGCTCTGGTCGGACACGCCACGAAGCTCACCTTGGTCGAGACGCGCAACGAATCTATGAGGGTCCCTCGCATATAAATAGAGGACTGAAACTGTCTTTTGTCTTTTCTCCTCTCTGATATTTTGGACTCTAGCGATCTCGATTTAGGAAGCTCTGTGTACTTTGCAATTGCTCTATACGAATTGGGAATTCTGCTTCGCGGCTCTTCAGAGAGTCTTTGACTTCACATCTCAGCGCTTCGTGACTTTGCGATTGTAGGCTAGGGCTAGGCTCCGCGAATAGGCTTCACGTATGTTCTCCGTGAACGTCCTCCATGAACTAGTTGTGCGAACCAACCCAAAATGCTCCCAAATTTCAAACCTAAAAGTCTCTTCAAGAAGCTACCTGTGGGTTCCTTGTGGATGCCACCCGGAGGGACGAGATGGAGAACAGTCTGGGTCTGGGAGAGTTGGTACAGAGCCACTCTGACCATGATTTGCTAGTGCAGCTACTGTCGGAGAGCTAGAAGAACTACCCAATGTGTAATAGGATTCTTTGGTATGGATTCGGGATGAGGGGTGACATCTTTATCCCATAAGGAAGTTGGGATGAACCAGCTTACTGGTTCTGGATCATGTCATGCCAGCTGTGATGGTTCAGGGTGGCTGATGGCCATGACCGGGAGGATTTCATACCCGTCAATGCTGATTTCTTATACCACCACCTGAATAATTTTAATGGGAATGAATTATTGACATAGACGTCTCCCCCTCTGTACCAGATGATTTGAAGGCAAATTTGAGGAACCATAGGAAGGGGTGGTCCGAGGAATGGGACCTGCGCCTGGGCAGCAACTTGACAAACGATTGGGCCTGGGACTGCTGGGTAGGCCCATAATGTGAGGAGTTTGGGGATAAGCTGAGGATAGTGGGTTTTTATGAGGAATCTTGGGCCTTCCAATTCCACATATATCAACTGAAATAGCTGATGCCAGAGCTCTTGAGAATATGGTCGTCATGGTCCAATACCTTCCACATACACCATGGGGAGGTCAGTATCATCTTGTGGGATGTTGACCAGATCTCAGGGGTCCCGATATTGGGGGCGATGTACAAAAAATTCCTCCCCGTCATGAGTGCATGAGAGGATCCAGGTAAAATGACATGGATGGTGATGATGTTTATGGAGATTGTTCCCGGGTAGGACAAGGAAGCAGTAAGGGATGTCCACATCAGGCGGTGGTTCAAATAGTTCATGTATTTCCCGGAAAACAGGCAGTTTCCGGTGAGGCCTCAGACTTTCCCGAAGGGGGTTTAGAGTACGGAGCACTCGTACTGGCGACATTTAGAGAATATACAGTGGAAGACGTGTGGATTCCACGTCAACACCGAGCAACAACTAATAGTCAAGATGGCAGTGTTTATAGCTACACTTATCTATAGTTGGGTCCTACTAATGGGGGATACCAACAAGGGAGTATGACCAAGCCCATTCATCATGGCGTCCACGTTGGTGATAGGAGGGCGGGTCATCCTTGAAATCTCGATGATCTCCAAACTGTATAATATTTTGTGGCATATCAACGAGGGGAAGAGGCCACAAAGGGTATGTGGGCCATTCCACCTTCTGTATGGGTGGATAGAGGCACATATCAGAGGGGTTTACGAAAACCTGAACCCTATCTCTCCTCCAGGCTCAGACATCCAACCATCAATCCTAAATTCCACCGGGAGCATTCCAGCCAAACTGACTGCACCATCGGTTCTGAACTGGGTGTGGAGGGTGGAGGAATTCAATTTACACCCATTTTCATTGTCGATGGGGGTATTCAATGATGAAGGTCAGGTAACGGAAGATCCTCTGGCCTGTCTCCTAACCTTTCAATGTGGAGTCCATGTGTCAAGGGTGGACCGTGAGCCCCTCTGCAAGCAGTCCCCACACCGGTTTGCAAGGAAATTCTGGGGCATGTAGTGACTGACCCCATAGTTCTATCTGGAGGTGCACCATGAAGAACACCAGTGCGTGATGAGGTAAATGTGGCTCATGTTCAAACAGGAATACGGTAAAATGCATATCCAATTGCATCCGCTGACCACCGTCCTCGGGCTGGAACATGAATATGCCCAGAGCTGGGAGGCGGTCTACCCGGGAGATATGTTTAAGCATCCACCATTCGAGTCGGTGATGGTGAGCTTTCCTGACCTTAGAAATGGGGTTGGAAGGTAGAAAGGGCATCCCGCAATGGTGGGGCTTTTGTGGCGGTGAGGCCCGCACCAGTTGAGGGGGAAACAGTGGTATCAAACCAAGCAGCGGCAGCAGACCTGGTGATTCCAGAATAGCAGTGTTATCCAGAGGGGATGCCGCCTAGAGGATTCCCTAGAATACCTATTCAGGCTCTGGGGAAGCGGTTGTGCCATATAGAGATGCCTGAGAGTGTTGTCTTCCCGGAGTCCTGGGACATATATGATGTCAACTGGGATGTATTTTTCAGGAGTAGGCCCTATCAGGGCTGGCTTTGTGGTTCCCAAATCTAAAGGGGAACAATATCTGGCTGAGCTGGAGGACTTCATGCACTCCCAGTGTGCTCCTCGTCCAATGACAGATCGATTCAAGGTGTTTCTCGATCGCACTACCCTCCCGAAGTTGTCGGCCGCTGATTTAAGAGAGTGATTCCCTATACTGGATGAATCGGAAGAGTCCTCCAAGGAAGACCAGGCTGGGAGAGAGAGCCCATTGGATGAGGGCCAAGTTGGAGATCAATACATAGATCTTGAAGAGTTCACAGAGGCCCTTGAGGTTAAATTCAGAAACCCCATTCTCCGAGATTTGCTGTTAGGTCATTCTGGACTCCTTGCTAACATCTGAACCGTACAAGAGAGTCTTATATATAGAACTCATTCTCGTCCCTCAGTGGATGAAAATGTGGGACCTTAGGGATCTACACCTTCTGTCGCATATGTTTCTACATCTAGTGGGGCTAGGATACCTAAGGCGACCCCTCCAGAACTTTCAGACCTTCTAACCATATATGGGGGGCCACGCCTCAGGGTCCCGATGACATCAACCCAATAACGAGATCAGAAATTCGATCTATGTAAATCCCTTCTACCAATTTCATGGCTGCCATCCCCTAACCATTCCAACTGACACTCATGCCCCCCCTTTTTGGGTGTGTACTGTTCTTCAAAGGGCATGGGATGCCTTGGTGAGGTAGGTCAGGGCTTCTTGTGGTGTCATTCCTAGGGGAATGCTGGTGGTCATGGAGGCAGAGGTCCAAACCAACCTAACTATGGTGCTCTCGATCACCAGTGGGACCATCAATGGGGCATCACCTGAGATAATTGATGTCGGATTTGATGATGAGGATCAATCAGATAGTCCATGTCCCACCACACCTGATCAAATTCCAGATGTGGAACCAGCTGATGATTTCCTAGGGGTGTACCCCGCATATTAGCTTTCCAATCGTGCTAACTGGGACGAGACGACCTCTGATGAAGAGGACAACAGAATAGTCCATTGACGATCATGGAAGCGGATCAAGCGCTTCATTGATGACAACCTCCAAGCACTATGGCTGAATGAGATTGAAAGAATTTGATTGTGACTGCGTGAACTGTGTACTTGGGGAGTAGATGCCCAGCATCCTCACATGCTCATCTGAAATTTTATGGTGGAAAATATTCAGGAGTATTACTATGACCTTGGTGTGTCCTGGTATGGGGGAAGGTGGTAAACATCAAGAGGCTCCAGGAGGCTATAAATGAGGTCCAGCGGCTGCAGAGTCGAGAGGATGAGCACTCGACCACCCTCATCACGCAATCATAGCTAATATTTTGATTGAGATCCCAACTGGACGAGGCCGAAGAGGGCATGAAGCGATCCGCTAAGGACATGACCGTTATCCGGACCGATGTGGAGCGGGCCTAGATTGTGGCCAATGAATTGCGCCTACTCACTGCTGAGGAGTAGCAGGATATGAACAAGTGAAAGCAACTCCGGAATTCCCCTAGCCTGAGGGTGGCAGAGCTGCTATGATCTTTTGAAGAGGTTAACCCGTCCATGGGGGGAAACTACCCTCGGGTACTGTAATGATTAGAAACCCACAAATTTACTTTCATGCTTTGATCGTTTGATTTCATATCCTGCATGAGTTCCTTTATTTTTATTGGTTTGTTGCATCCATGTGTCATTCATGGGGGCATCCGGCGATCATTCCCTAAGATCATGTGGGTCGGGCTCGATGTGAGAAATAAGGGATGAACACACTATTACTCCATTCAAATGTGGGAGTGCAATCCACGCTTCATGCATCCGGGGGCTTGGACAGCCAATCCGAATTCCTGGAAAGAAAGGGGAAAACATGACCAGAGAATGAAGCTCTCGGAATAGTCGAATTATCATGTTCCCAGTGTGCTCTCGAGCACAAACAGGGTAATGCCAGAGGTGTTTGAATTAATCCTAACATTGGGGAATGGGAAGTGTTAATCACAATACCTAGGATTCAGAACACTGTGGGAGTGGCGTGACAATGAAGGATAACTGTTGACCATGTTCGAAACACAGTATCCTAATTGTGTTAGCCTGAAATGGGGATAATAAATGAGGGCTGACCGTTGAACATATTCGAAATCGGGGGCCCGATTCGAAATATCATAAATTGGTCTTACGGAATGTTAGCCCATGAAAGTAGGTGATCCATAGGCCAAGCATCCATACTATTATGGGGTTCCTTCAGACGTGAAAAGGGGACGAGGGTCCGGATAAGAGGCACACAAAGCTTGTAGGGTGGAGTGATGGGTTGTTCAAATGGAGTTCAACACTCTTGAAATTATGCCACCGTGGTGGGAACACATCGAGTGGGCGCATCGACCTAATCAGGGATCAAGCATAATTCTAAAAAGGACCTCTCTAGCGAGGAAATTATTTCTTCCCAACATTATTGCGGGGCATCATGGACTTGTGCAAGGTAATGGTGTAGGGTTCCACAAAAGAACTTGGGCAAAGGGGCTGGAAAAGCAGGGGGGTCAGATTGATGATTCATGGGGCTAGACTCGAGGTGAAGTGCATGGGTGTCTCTACGTATCCCATAAGGATGGGAATCAATCCATACGTAGTTCTAAGAGAGTTATTAATTTATGGTCTTAGAGTTTGGACCAAGGATCGGTAAGGAATGCATGTGACACATGGTAAAGTGATTATGAAACCTGATGTGAATGAGGACATGGAGTCCATATTACCATGTTTTCCTCAGGGAAGTGTTTAGGTCAAGGGACCAAACACGAAAGTTAGGTTGGTCCCAGGGGGAAGTGCTCGGGCATTCCTACGTATCTCATGATAATTATAATCAAGTTGTACATTGTTCTATGGGGTGGCATGGTAAGGTACTGATGCCAATGAAAAAAGGGCATGCGGGTGTGTCCCTCACACCAGAAGAAGTGGTATTTGATGTATCTTGTTTCTCCGTTGAGGTGAATATTTTTTTGTGATGTGACTGGCCTATGATAGAAAGTCCCGACATCGCAACAAGAATCAAGCCATATGAATGCGTTGACAAATGGTATGGAGTGTGACCGATAAAAAACATGGTGTCCCCTTGAGTGAGTACATCACAATGTATTGACATTTTTCTCTATGCGGCCAGGATGATAAAGTCCGCTATTTAGGGTCATGTGAGAGGACCAACCATGCATTTTAAAGTTGTGCGGCATGACATAGTAGAGACGAGGCTGACGGGGGAATGTGCACAATGCAATAGATCATACCCGATGTGAATGAGGATGAGGTTCACACCACACCGTGCACGATTCAGAGAAAGAAACCTTGGGCCAATGGTCCAAACAGAGGTGAGAGTGTAGGAATTAGGAGAGACTGGCCTCAATTAAGATGGACCCAAGGATGAGATGCCTGGGTGTTCCTACCTATCCCATGAGGATGGGAATCAAGCCTTACGTAGTTCTCCAAATGGGCAATATGAAAAGATCTTAGATTAAGGTCGTAGTACATATACTATATGATACCTTATCGTGGATTTTTCCACCTAACGTGTGGATACGCACTAAGGAATAGAACCAAGAGTTTTGAAGTTCTACTTGGATATGATAGGGAGGAAAATGATGTGAATAATGTTACCAACATTTAGGCTTAATGGGGTTGGAATGACGATTGAGGATAACTATTGACCGTGTTTGAAACACCTCATACATATCACATTATCCTGAAATTGGGGCAAACAATTGAGTGTCGACCACAGATCATATTCGCAATGCGGGACTTGAATCGATTTTTTGCATGAAACCCTTGAAGACATTGGCTTGTATTGGTTGGAGAGCCCTTAGGCCTTACATCTGTGCCATTTTGGGGTCCATTTGGGATGTGAACGGTGGTGGAAGCCCTGATGAAGGGGAACAAGAAGCCTGAGAAATGGGTGAAGGCATGTCCGAGTAGAATACGAAATTCCAGGTGCTGAACCAAATTACCCTTGGTCACATTAGTGAATTTCCAAAGAGGACTGAAGGGCCCAACTTGGGAGCGGCCGATTTGAAATAATGAGGATAGCACAAGGGGATAGAAAACCCTCAAGATGGGGTGAATGGAATAGTTGTTACAACACCTCACGTGAGTGATAACATAATTCCATACCACACCATATGGTCCTCTCCCTGGGGAAATACAGGCCAAGGGGCCAAGATGAGGCTGGACCCAAAGACGAGATGCTCGGGCAGTCCTATGTATCCCATGAGGACGGGAATCAAGCCACATGTAGTTCTGGAAATGACCCACAGAGGGGTAAGATAACCCAAAGAGGGGGGGGTGTACAACATGGCATGTAAACCGATGTGAATGAGGACATAATCACATACCACACTGTACAACCCTAAAAATAAACTTGGGATGGAGGCCCATAAAGGCCAAGGGGACTGAGGCTGGGCCTCAGACGGAAAGGCCCAACCTGTTTGAAGTTTAACATTTTGTAGTGAGGACGAGTATGGACATGGTACCTCGATCGGGGAGGTGTATGGCATGACAAGTTACCTGGCGTGAATGAGGACATAATTCCATAGCACACTATAAAATCCCATAGGAGAGAACCTAGGCCAGGGGTCCGAAACTAGGCACGCGAAGCATGACAGGGCATGTCCTCTTTGTATGGATGATAAATATAGGGAAGGATGTATCAATGGGATATGTGTGGCATGGGAAAATAGCCTGATGTGAATGAGGACATACGTATGCTCCACACCGCATAACCCTAAATGAGAACATGGGCCAGGGGCCAGAAAGGGCCAAGGGGATGGAAAAGGCCAAGGTGCCTGAGGCTGGACGTCCTTACCAATGGTAGCCATACGACCTCTTGTGCGGTTACTGCCTCATCACATCTCCAAAGCCCACGTGAGCAGTGCTCGGCGGGGGAAACAAGCAGCCGGACTCGGCTAACCCTGTCATATAGGGGTCTAATAACTATCTTTGCCTGAAGAGAGTTCGTCGCTTGGAGATTCAATGGGGCAGAATGAACCACTACACTCAATGCTTGGGACATCATGGGGTGTCTATGATGACAAGGGATAAATGTTGACCTTATTTGAAACACATCTTCCTTGTAGCGACCTCGAATGGGAACCACAACTGATCATCGACCGCTGACCATATTCGCAATACGGGACATGTATCAATTTGTTCCTCAAAATCCCCGCGGTCATTGGTCTGAAGTAGTAGGAGAGCCCTTAGACCTAGCATCCATGCAGTTCTGGGGCGCTTCTGGATGGAAGAGATGATGGAGTCCCAATCCATGGAGTGGGTGAGGCATGGATGTGGGAATCTGTGGAAGAGGCGGACACCTCAGGGGAGTGGTACATACAGTGGAATAGGGATGATCTCAACGTGTATTGAGGAAAAAACCTACACCACACCATATGTCTTAACCCGAGGGGGGATTCTGGGATTTGGGATGGGCAAACAGATGAAATATCTGGGCGTTCCTATGTATACCATGCAGATGGGAATCAAGCCGTACATAGTTCCTGAAGGCCATGCAGTTTAACGTCATTCGGTGAGGAAGTGGGAGGATAGAAGAATGGGGAGCGGGAACATGGTGCGACCGTTATAATCCTGGCATGAGTGGGGATAAGGAATCCTACACCATATCAAGAAAGGATCCTCTGAGAGAAATATACCCAGAGGATAGTCAAAGAGAAGAGTTTTGGGACTGGGCGCAAGAGGAAATGCTCGATAATTCCTACGTATCCCATGTGGCTGGGAATCAAGCCACATGTTGTTCTAGGAGTGCAGTTTAATGAATTACAGGATGACATACAGTTTATCGTCATGTGGGACGAAGCAGTTTAGGGTCATGAGGGACCATCATGTGGTTTAGGGTCATGCGGGACCGAACAGGTTAAGGTCATGTTGGACCAGACCGTTCAGGGTCATGCTAGACTTGACAGCTTAGGGTCATGAAGAACCATTATGCAGTTTAAATTCATGCGGGACCAGACAGTTTAAGGTCATGCAGGACTGTACATTTTAAGGTCGTGCAGGACCAGACAGTTTAAGGTCATCTAGGACCGTTAGGCTCAGGCAAAGTATTGATTGAGAAACTTGGAATTGGTGGGAGGAATGATTCACTCGCCATCCATGGTCACCAGGGAGTACGCTCTATTGGGGTAAACCCAATGAATCATGTAAGGTCCTTCCCATTTGGGCTCTAACTTGGGTGGTTTCTTTCCATGGATTATTAGTGTCCGGAGGGACAATATTGTAGAGACCCAATTCCTAACGTACATAGACATTACATTAATTTTGAGGAATACTTAATACATAACAAAAACAGACACCAAAGGACCATAATAGTTTAGTGTCTTTGGAAACTTAGAATATAATCTTCTAATCTTGGTGATAGATCTTCAACATCTCCCATAAAGATCATCCCCTTTTTTCTTACCTAAAACCTTTATTTATATCTTGGTGAAAGGAAAAAAAATAAAAGGTGATCTCAAATTCTTAGTAAGGGTAATAATGGAGAAAATAAAACAAACCATATACATTTGAACTTAAAAACATTTTACACATCAAAATCTTGAGTTGTGAAATAAATCTTGGAAGTACGTAAGGCATAAATCATAATGGAACATCAATAATGATAAAATAGCATGGTAATAAAACATTTAATTGTGGAAAACCATTAATCACATGATTTGATTTACATAGTAGCCAAGTCATTGCTTCCAAGACCATCTTAGTGGACAAATTCCCTTTCTGAATCGAGTTCACTCCTTGTTCCAGTCCTGTATCACTGAACCGGATTAACTTACCATTCCAGCCATGTCTATCTCATGAGATATAAATCTTTAACCAATGCATTGGAGGGAGATATAGGTCCCACCCATCTCATAATGAAATTATTCTTACGTGTTCTACAACTTGAACATAAATTATTCATCATTACCCAAAGAATAAAATGGGTTTCATAAACATCATCCCATCATAACATAATCCATATAAAAAATGGGTATCATTTCATAATAAGAAACTTTAAACCATGTAAATCATAGATACATTATACTTGAAACATACAAATATGAAATAATTCCATCTTATATGGAAAAGGGTTTTGATAAAACACTTGAAATGAATTCATGAGGAAAATATCCTTTCTTCTTTAAAATCTTTTTCTTTTCACAAAATGCAATAAAATTTTAAAATAAAATAATTTTTTTGAAAATATTGATGAAATATTGTAGATTAATATTCATGAAAATAATGTGTTATGAAACCATAAAAATCCGTTCATTCCATATATGTTAAAAAAACATTTTTCTCGTACTTTTTCTAGATAAGTCAAAAAGTTCCTCATATGGTAAACAAAAGAAATATTCCTTCCATAACACAATGTAAAAGTAATAAAAGGGGTAAAAATAACTTTAAAAATACATGGATGAATATTAAAAACTTTATGAAAAACATTTTTATGGATGTGGATGAAAAATATAACTCCATTAAATGCTAACGTATAAGCATTCTCAGATAAAAATGAGATTTGAAAAATTATCCCTTACCTTAGGTTCGATATGCTTCGTACGTATCCAAACCTCATGTATAAGGATTTAAATAATTTCATTTACTTATTAAATAATCATATTCATTGTTATGATATCAGATATGGTTCACTTATGACTTTATATTACCCTTTCATCTGTAAATTCCATGTTAAAGCAGCGTTTTGGGTAAAATCGTTTTATTTATCGTACATGTTTCGACTTGTTGTTCATGATATTATTATTAATTATATCATGATTTAATTATTCCAGAATTTAAATTATGATTTATATATAAAATATATTTAGTATATACATATATATAATAGATAGATAAATGAAATGAAATACACCGTTCATGGAGACGGTAGGTCGTACGTATGCATGAATGTTGTTTTCCTTTCCTTATTGACTTGAATGGAAGTAAGTAGATGACATATATATATATATACACATAAATAAAGTAGATTTATCATATCATATATTTCATTATTATTCATTATATGTACTTTATAATCATTTTTGAGTGGTTAACATGGAGAATGAATCTCATCGCGTTGTGGAGACGGTAATCTGTACGTACGCATGAGCGATGATATCGTTCCCATAATTATTGAATTGAATTGTAATGGATGATATAATATCTCAGAATCAGTATGATAATATAGTAACCATATATAGATATTCATTACACCATTATACCTATCCAAGTAAGGTGGTGGTGGAAAAACAGATTACACCACGGTGTGGAGACGGTATTCTGTACGTATGCATGCGCGATGATTTCGTTTTCCGTAGGATGGATAGAAGATGAAATGGTGTTGTTTCATATTTATAATAAAATTTCAGTATATTAGTGATACTGATGTTATTACTTTATAATGAAACAATTAAATAAGAAGTTGAAGAAGAAAGAAACTTGAAAGAATCAGTAGAAGAGATTACCTCTTCTTCGACGCACCTCTTTTTAGCTTCCTCTTAAGGCACTAGAGTTTGTCTTTTTAGAAGACCAGAACCTTTATAATTTTTATAGGGATGTTAAAAAGGAAACTTTTCAGGGTTTGGCCGAGCTTGAAGGCTCAAAATTGTGTAAAGAGAAGTGGGAGGAGGTTCCCTTTTAAAAGGGAGGAGAGGGGAACCTTAAGAAAAACTTAATCTATTATTTTATAATAAAGTCATATTCGGTTTATAATAGCAAAAAATTGATTTATTTCGAAGCTAAAGTGGATATGGGTTGAAATCCTCTCAACAAATAGGTTTTAGACATGTTTAGGTTACTATTTTAACCTTATCATTTAGATTTAACTCTAAGTTAAATAATTTAACTTTTACGTGTCTTCTTGTTTTCTTACAATATATGGTTAATAAACATACTACCACAATTTAAAGGAACCCCATGTGGTTCATTATTAATATATATAACCTTATATAAGTCATTTGGCTGAGACTTGGATTTTTAGGAATAGAATAACAATTAATAATATAATATTTGTTTTAAAAACTATTTTATGTCAATTTTGACACTATTTGGTAATTGATTTTTGTGAAAACTCATAACAGCATGATTAGTTCTAAAGAAGTTAATTAAATTAATACTAACATGTCATATTAACCTCAAAAATTATTGGAATTTATAAAAAGTGTCAAATTAAATTTATTTTGGTATTTATAACATCAATTATGTTAATATTTCAAAAGGTAATTACTGTATCATCATTGTGTCATAAATAAATTAAATTATTTAATATATAAAAATTTTAAATAAAATACCATTACATAGGAAATCCTTTTATCTTTATAATGAATATTTATAGTCAAATTTATCTTATTTATAACCCTATATTAAAAATTCTTTAGTTATCAAACTTTGATTTTAACAATTTTAACTCTTCTTTAAATAAAACAATAATAAATGTCATAATCTAATCCAAGTTGACCTAAAGGGTAATATTTTATTACTAAGGTTATTTTTGGTCGAATTACACTTATCCAATAGAATTTGGACATGTGTTAGGGTATTAATAATGTCATTTTTCCCTTAATTACCCTCTTTACTTTTAACTGTGGTAAATAAAAATAAAAAGTTACTATTCACCAAAAATTATTTTTATCTTATTGAAAAAAAATTTACTTCTTGATATTAATAGTTTCTCTCGAATTTTAGAAATTCTACTCGTAGAAGTGGTAAAATTATGTTTTATGTAAATTTTCAAATTCTCCTAAGAGGTGGGTAAAAGACGGTGAAAAGTTCAATAAAATTTTTATATATCTAAAATTATTATAAAATGACTCCAATGAATTAAATTGATCTTATATAGGTATTATGTATCAATTTTAACCTAAAATAAGTTCAAATAAAATAAATAATTTTAATAAGTCGGTTTTTAAATAGTAACCCAGTGTTTTCACTATTCATCAAAAATTTAAAGTTTTTAGAAAAATACCAAAAATTCACCCTAGGCTAATTTCGATATTCTGAATCCAAAAATGAATTCCATTTTGAAAGATAAAATTTATAAAATTTCAAAAAGTGGGTATTACTATTCATAACGGCTAGTTCATAATAATATTATAATAATATCTCATTTAGTGAAACTTGGTATTGCGTACTACACATGCTATCGAAGAATGTCTTCATTGCGTGTAATGCAAGCCAAGTCAAGGCTGCGTGTAGTGAAATCTCCATTTGGTGTTGCGTATAACATAATCAAAACTTATTTCATTTATACATTAATCAAAATCTATACTTAATGTTGCGTAGAATAATTTCCACAAAACGAACATGAAATTGTGTGTAACACGAGCCAAGAATAGTGTTGTGTATACTGCAATCTAATATGATGTTGCATATAGTACAAGCTAGTTTTTGTGTTGCATACAACATAATACATCAATGAAATTAAAAAGAAAAATTCTCATAAAATCTTGGGTTGTTACATTCTACCCCCTTTAAAATGAATTTCTCCCTCGAAATTTGTCAGGGTTATAAATGGTTTACTACTTGAAAGGTTCTTTCATAGAAACCCACATCGTAAAAAAGAATACTAAAAAATAATTTTAAAAAGTGATGTATGAAACATATCGGTTACCCAAATTAACTCATCACTGGGTTTCCACATAGGAGAACGTATGTGAGAATATGGATATGGAATAGAAATCTATCCCTCAAGTTCTGATGGAGAGTGGTAGAGAACATGGATATGAAAAGGCCAAAAATCACAAAGCCATAAATTTTTGATGATCTAAGGTACCATCAGATTCATCAGATATAAGAGCACTAGGAAAATATTTTTTTTTTTCAATATCATTTCCCAAAAGTTGAAAATTTTGAATTAAATAAATACTTACTTGATTTTGATACAATCCCACTGTCTTCATGCCTTCAACAATTTCCACTTCATCTCTTAAAGAAATGAAGTTGAATTTGTCATTCGTGAAGCATTCGCAGATCATGTGATATAACGGTGGGTCATTCTATCTATCTCAAATAAAAGGTTTGAAAAAGTTATTAAATATACATTAGTCCATCTATGGTGAGATTAATCGTATATGGTTCCTACAATGGACATATACTTCGTATATCATACCACATAATAAATTGAAACTAATTTATACTAACCAGGGACTTCTTGTAGGCCAGTGGTATGTGATAAATGCCTGTCGCACTTCGGTTTTGGGTTTGATTCCCGCATCCTTGTCTAACGCGATGGGTTTTCATCCGTCCTATGGGTTGTCCTTTTTCTAAAAATATACTATTATAAAATTCCAAAAATAATATCAAAAATTTCTAGCCTTAACAATACTATCTGATGTCTAAATTAATCTATTCCAATCTTTAGGCCTACCCACTCTCACAGTACAAGGAAAAATATTGATAGATAGGTCATCTACCAAGCATGTAAATGCCGTCATTTATCCCCATATATCATAAGATATATCTTGTTATTCACATTCCAAACATTCGAATGCCTTAATCATGTATTCTCTTGAAAAATGAATACACATTGAACCTTAGTGAAAACATGAATGCAGTTAAAAGTTAACACTTTCCACATACCAAAATCCCAATAATTCTATATACTCAAACCATGATATCACTTAGTCCTTATATCAATCATGAGATCATTAATACTATCAAACATATTATTTTTCCCTTATCCATTCATTATGCGCATATCATCTTCTTTCCAAAATATTTGAATCACTTTTCATGGTTACCAGTACCGTATAATTATTGAAAACCATAATAAACCAATACATAGATATTCCCATATTCCCCAATACTATAAATGAGATTATAATCATTCCACTACATCGTTGTCATACTCAACATTTCCAATAGAGATCGCATGTGACTTCCCTTTTTCCTTTACCTTAAGAGGTTGTTGATGTCGATCATCATTAACCCTTGGATTTGGGCATTGGTTAGCATAATTCCCCATTTACTTACAATTTTAGCATTGAAGTGTTGGTGGAGCGTTCTCTATAATCTTTTCTCTATTCAAAACATTAGCTACCTTTTTCCCATTACTTCGAAACTCAACTACTCTATGACCTTATTTTCCACACTTAAAACATTTTATAGTACCTTTTAGACAATCTCCACCATGATTCTTTCCACGCTTTGAGCATAAAGAAACATTTATATTCTTTTCACCGTTGTTCTGAGATTTCTCCTTGAACTCCATCTTTTGTTTCTTGTCAAAACCATGAGACGGATATGTAACACCAACTTTCAGTTATACCTTAATTGCACAATGCACTATTTCTTCATAGATACTGAAGTCTCTTATCACTAATGCCCTTAGAATACTTGTTTTTAGGCCACTGAAGAATCAATCAACTTTACTTTCAGGTTGGATGATAAATCCAGATGCATACCTTGAAAGCCTTGTAAAATTCACTTCGTATATACCAACAGATTCATCATCCTTTTTCTTACGCTCAAGGAACTCCTTCTCTATCATTGATCAGAGAATATGAGGGAAGTACTTATTGAAAAACATGTTCTCTAACTCGTTCCATTCCATGGATTCCATTTAATCTTGGGGCCTTGTAGTTTTAACTAGAGTCCACCACTGGTCTACTTCACCTTCTAACCGGTAAAAAACCAAAATGACTTTTTACATGATCTGAATAGAGAAGTATCGAAAAAATCTTTTCAATTGTACTAATCCATTGTTCAGTAACAAGTGGATCAGAAGACCCACTAAAATAAGGTGGACGTTTCCTTATGAAGGACTCAATAGAGTATTGTTCCTTTATCTGCTCATTTGGAAGTACAGAATGATTCATAGCTTGTGTAAGTATATCAATAAGATTTTTCACTCCATCTCCCATAACATTCGTTTGTTCAGGAGGAAAATCGTTGCATTTTCCATTACATTGATCAACACGGTTCCTTCGGGTTCCAACCATCGTCTAAAACCCAAAAAGAATAGTGTGAGGCAAAAATCATGATAGTAAAAACAACATAATAGAGGGGAAGTACCTTAAATATATAACATCTTATGCTTAATTCTATGATCGTTATCGTAATTCTAGGACTATTACTTATATGTATACTTAACCTTAGGGACATCCCTAGACAGACCCTAGAAATATCCCTAGAGATCTCACTAAATTTTTTGCATCCTAGTTTCCAAAGGTTAACAAAACATTTCCTCAGATACCAACTGTAGAGACCCAAATCCTGACGTACATAGACATTACATTACTTTTGAAGAATACTTAATACATAACAAAAATAGACACCAAAGGACTATAATATTTTACTCTCTTTGGAAACCCAGAATATAATCTTCTAATCTTGGTGAAAGATCTTCAACATCTCCCATAAAGATCTTCCCTTTTCTTCTTACCTAAAACATTTATTTGTATCCTGGGGAAAAGAAAACATATGAAGGGTGAGATAAAATGATAATTAAGGGTAATCATGGAGAAAATAAAACAATCCATATACATTTTAACTTCAAAATATGAACATAATGTTTACACATCAAAATAATAAGTTGTCAAATAAATCTTGGCAGTACGTAAGGCATAAATCATAATGGAACATAAATCATGATAAAATAGCATTGGAATAAAACATTTAATTGTGGAAAACCATCAAGCACATGATATGATTTCCATAGTATCCAAGGCATTGCTGACAAGACCATCTTAGTGGAAAAAGTCCCTTTCTGACTCGAGTTCACTCCTTGTTCCAGTCCAGTATCACTGAACCAGATTCACTTACCATTCCAGCCATGTCTATCTCATGAGATATAAATCTTTACCCAATGAATTGGAGGTAGATATAGGTCCCACCCAACTCATAATGAAATCATTCTTACATGTTCCACAACATGAACATAAATTATTCATCATTACCCAACGAATAAAATGGGTTTCATAAACATCATCTCATCATAACATAATCCATATAAAAAATGGATATCATTTCATCATAAGAAAAGTGATACCCTGTAAATCATAGAGACATTATACTTGAAACATACACATATGAAATAATTCTGCCTTATATGGAAAATGGTTTTCATAAAACACTTGAAATGAATTCTTGAGGAAAATATCCTTTCTTCTTCAAAATCATTTTCTTTTCACAAAAATCCATGAAATTTTAAAAGAAAATGATTTTTTTGAAAATAGATATGAAATATTGTAGAGTAAAATTCATTAAAATAGCGAGTTATGAAGCCATAAAAATCAGTTCATGCCGTATAAGTTAAAAAAACATTTTTCTCGTACTTTGGCTGGATAAGTCAAAAAGTTCCTCGTATGGTAAACAAAAGAAAGATTCCATCTATAACACAATGTAAAATTCAAAAAGGGGTAAACATGGATTTAAACATAAATGTAATAATACTAAACACTTTATGAAAAACATTTTTATGGACATGGATGAAAAATATAACCCTAGTAAATAATTACGTATAAGCAATCTCGGATAAAAATGAGATTTTCCAAATTATCCCCTACCTTCGGTCTGATATGCTTCGTACATATCCGAACTACCTGTATAATGATTTAAATAATGTCATTGACTTATTACATGATCATATTCATTGTTATGATATCGTATATGGTTCTCTTATGACTTTATATTACCCGTTCTTTTGTTACTTCCATGTTAAAGAAGTGTTTTGGGTAAAATCATTTTATTTATCGTACATGTTTGGAATTTTTGTTCTTGATATTATTATTACTTATATCATGATTTAATTACTTCTAGAATTTAAATCATGATTTATATATCATATATATTCAGTATATTCATATTTATAATGTATTGATAAATGAAATGAAATACACCATTCATGGAGACGGTAGTCCGTACGTACGCATGAATGCTGTTTTCCATTCCTTATTGACTTGAATGGCAGTAAATAGATGATATATATATATATATACATAAATCTAGTAGCTTTATCATGTAATATATTTTATTATTATTCATTATATATACTTTATAGTAATTCTTGAGTGATTAACATGGAGAATGAATCTCATCACGTTGTGGAAACGGTAATCCGTACGTACGCACGAGTGATTATATCATTACCATAATTATTGAATTTAATTGGAGTGGATGATATAATATCTCAGAATAATTATGATGTTATAATAACCATATATAGTTATTCTTTACACCATTATACCAATCCATGTACGGTGGTGGTGGAAAAACAGATTACACCACGGCGTGGAGACGATATTCAGTACGTACGCACATGCGGTGATTTCATTTTCCATAGGATGGATAGAAGGTGAAATGGGTTTGTTTCATATTTATAAAAACATATCATTATATTAGTGATACTGATGTTATTACTTTATAATGAAACAACTGAAGAAGAAGTTGAAGAATAAAGAAACTTGAAAACATCGGTAGAAGAGATTACCTCTTCTTCGACGCACCTCTTTTAAGATTCCTCTTAAGGCACTAGAGTTGGTCTATTGAGGATACCAGAACCACTATAATGTTTATAGGGATGTTGATAATGGAAATGGGCAGGGGTTGGCCAAACATGAAGGCTCAAAATTGTGTAAAGAGAAGAGGTAGGAGGTGACCTTTTATAAGGGAGGAGAGGGGCACCTTAAAAAACTTAAAATATTATTTTATAATAAAGTCATATTCGGTTTATAATAGCTCCCAATACATTTATTTTGAAGCTAATGTGGGGATGGGTTGAAATCCTCTCAACCAATATTTTTTACCGTGTCTTCTTGTTTTCTTACACTATATGGTTAATAAACATACTATAACAATCCAAAAGAACCCCAAGTGGTTCATTATTAATATATATAACCTTATCTATGTCATTTGGATGAACATTAGATTTTTAGGAATAGAATAACAATTAATAATATAATATTTTTTTTAAAAACTATTTTATGTCAATTTTGACACTATTTGGTAATTGATTTTTTTGAAAAGTCATAATAGCATGATTAGTTCGAACAAAGTTAATTAAATCAATAATAACATGTCATATTAACCTAAAAAATATTGGAATTTATAAAAAGTCTCAAATTACATTTATTTGGGTATTTATAAAATCAATTATGTTAATATTTCATAATGTAATTAATATATCATCATTGTGTCGTAAATAAATTAAATTATTTAATATCTAAAAATTATAAATAAATTACCATTATGTACGAAATCATTTTATATTTCTAATTAATATTTATAGTCAAATTTATCTTATATATAACCATATATTAAAAATGTTTTAGTTATTAAACTTTGATTTTAACTATTTTAACTCTTCTTTAAATAAAATTATAATAAATGTCATAATCTAATCCAAGTGGAGCTAAAGGGTAATATTTTATTCCTAATTTTGTTTTTGGTAGAATTACACTTATCTAATAGAATTTGGACATGTGTTAGGATAATAATAATATCATTTTTACCCTTCATTACACTATTTACTTTTAACTGTGGTAAATAAAAGTAAAAAGTTACTAGTCACCAAAAGTTATTTTTGTCTTATTAAACCAATTTTTACTCTTTGATATTAACCGTGTCTCTCATATTTTGTAAATTCCACTCACAGAAGTGGTAAAATTAAGTTTTATGTAAATATTCAAATTCACTTAAGAGATGGGTAAAAGACAGTGAAAAGTTCAAATAAATATTTATATATCTAAAATTAATATAAAATGACTCCAATGAATTATATTGAACTTATATAGGTATTATGTATCAATTTTTACCTAAAATAAATTTAAATAAAATAAATAATTATAAAAAGTCCGTTTTTAAATAGTAACCCAGTGTTTTCACTATTCATCAAAAATTGAAAGTTCTCAGAAAAATACCAAAAATTCACCCTAGGATTATTTAGATATTCTGAATCCAAAAATGAAGTTCATTTTGAAAGGTAAAATTTATAAAATTTTAAAAAGTGGGTATTTCTATTCATAACTGCTAGTTTATAATAATATTATAATAATATCTCATTTAGTGAAACTCGATATTGCGTACTACACACGCTATCGAAGAAGGTCTTGATTGCATGTAATCCAAGCCAAGTCAGGGCTGCATGTAGTGAAAGCTCCATTTGGTGTTGCGTATAACATAATCAAAACTTATTTCATTTATACGTTATACAAAATCTATACTTAATTTTGCGTAGAATAATTTCCACAAAACAAACATGAAATTGTGTGTAACATGAGCCAAGAATAGTGTTGTGTATACTTCATGCTAATACGGTGTTGCGTATAGCACAAGATAATTTTGGTGCAGCGTAAAACACAAGACATGAATGAAATTAAAAAGAATAATTATCATAAAATCTCGGTTTGTTACAAATACCATGTCGCCTTGAAGGAAAGAGCAGAGGTGAACCTTCTAATTGAAGGCCCAAGCTATCTTATTCTGATGCATTTCCAAATTGTGTAGGGCAAGAAGCCTGTTCTTATCATGTGCTTTCAATTCAGCTAGACTAATTTTGGCTACCTTATCTGGCACTTGCTGGTCATAGACCGTTGTGCATAACGAAGGTAGCTGGATCTCGATAGGTAGGACGACCTCTGCTCCGTAAACCTGGGAATATGGGGTCACCTGGGTAGAATTACGAGTCGTCATCTGATAGGACCAGAGGGCATTGGGGAGCTTGTTCGGCCAACTCTTCTTGTTCTGAACAACCATTTTATGGAAGATTCCAGAGACGATCTTGTTGACTGCCTCGATCATTCCATTTTCTTGTGCGTGATAGGGGAAGGTGTGGTTCGAACGGATGTTGTACTTGGTGTAAAACTTCTTCAACTCAGCTTCTTAGAAGTTGGTGTCGTTATCAATGAAGATGGCGTGAGGGACTCCAAACTAGTAGATGAAGTTGGTGCTCATGAAGTCAACAATAGAACGGGCCTTGAACTCTATTAGTGGAACTGCTTCCACCCACTTGGAAAAGAAATCCTTAGCTGTCAGGATGAATCTGCATTGGCGAGCGGTCACTGGTGGATATGGTCCTATGATATCAAGTCCCCATACTGCAAATGGCCAAGAGTACTTTGTGGAGTAGAGAGGATGTGGCCGCTGATGCATGAAGTTAGCATGAATTTGGCACGCGTGACATCTCTTGGCGAAGTCGATCCAATCATGGATCATGGAGGGCTAGAAGAACCCCATTCTCTAGATCTGGTGAGATAGCTTCAGCCTAGTCTGGTGATCCCCATTGGAACCAGCATGAACCTCTTGCATGACCTGAAAAACCTAGACTCCTTGGATGCAATGGAGGATAACAATATCAACCCGCGCTTGTAGAGGATCTGCACAAGACTGGGATCACTCTGGAGGGTAAACTGCGGCGCGCGACATCAGATTCACTCGCATTCGGCCAAAACAGCAGGAAGGCAACCATTTTGGAGGTACTAGACAAAGGGGGATCTTCAACCAGGGGTCACTACAACCACTACATCTAAGGAACCTGGGGGTCCTGACGTAGAGGCTCCGGTGGTAATATGGATTACTCACAGGTCATCTTCATCATCTGAGGTGACGGGAGCAATGAATCTCCGATGTGACAAATGTATAATCAGATCATCATGCCCAGGTTCTACAAGAGATGCATCCAGGATGGCCAGGGCATCAGCTCGACCATTCTGAGATCAGGGAACATAAGTAACTTCCGGACGAGACGAGAATTGGTCCATTAGCTGGATGGTGCGCTCCAACAATGGTACAAGCTCTGTCTTCCCAATGACATAGTCATAGATGATTTTCTTGGTGACTTTTTCCGAATCTACTTTCACATGTAAGTGGGGAACATCAATCTCAAGGGCCAACTCGAGGCCAGTGATAAAAGCCATATACTCTACCTCATTGTTGGTGCAGCCTTCTGAAAATAGGAATGAGTACGGAAGGATGGATTGCACCGGGGTAATAAAGACAATACATATGCCTACTCTATTGAGTCTTGGATCATTGAGCATCCTGCCGATTTAGACCTATGAACCACCATCAAAGTGAATCTACCAACACAGTATGTAATGATCTACCGAGAGGGTTACCTCATCGAGAAAATCCAATTTTCAGGACTAGTCAGTAGGAGCCGTATGGGAATCAAGGAAGTCTGCCAATTCTTTCCCCTTAATAGCCTTCTAAGGGACAAACATGATATCAAACTGCTAAATATTCACTTACCACGGTGCTAGATGTCCGGTCAACATGGGGAAGTTCATAATTTAATTCGGTGGGTCTACTTGAGACACCAACTATACCTCGTGGTGCTACAGGTAATGTCACAACTTTTTCTCAGAAAATACGAGTGTAAGGCAACATTTCTCGATGGGGAGTATAGGGTCTTCATATCGATTAGCATATGACTAAGTTAGTACATGTTGTTTTCTGTCCCCTCATTGTTCTTTTGGGAAAGGGGAGCATTGAGATATTGTTCTAGGGAAGTCACATACAAGATCAGCAGCTTTACGGAGATGGGTTGCATCAAGACTAGAGGTTGAAGCTGATACTGCTTGATTTATTCGAACGCAGTCTGGCACTCTTCATCCCATTTGTTGGCAGAGCCTTTATTCATGATCCAGTAAAAGGGATTACACATTCTGGCCAGATTCATGATTAATCGGCGTATGTAGGATATGTGTCCTTGGAAACCTCTAATATCCCGAATATTGCTCGAGGGAGGAATCTGACTAATGGCCTCAATCTTCTCTGGGTTGATCTCGATGCACCGGTACCTGACAACAAATCCAAGTAATTTTCCAGAGGTGACCCTGAAAGCACATTTCAACAGGTTCATCTTCAGATGCTGGGAACGGAGGAATCCGAACACTTTCTCAAGGTCCTTGAGATGGTCCTGGCATTGGTGGGATTTGACCACCAAGTCGTCCACATAGCATTTCACCAATGTCCTGAGGATTGGATTGAATATTAAATGCATGGCCCGCTGATAGGTGGAACCTCTATTCTTTAAGCCGAAGGGCATGACTTGGTAACAAAATGTACCATGTGGATCCCTGAAAGCTGTGGACTCCTCATCCTCAGGGGTCATCTGGATCTGATTATATCTGGAGTACTCGTCCATGAAGGAAAGGACTTGGAACCCAGTTGTAGCATCAACCAAAAATTTTGTCACTCGAATGGAAAAATCATCCTTCGGGCACTAATGGTTGAGATCTCAGAAGTTGATGCAGACTCTAATCTGTTGGTTATTCTTCATAAATGGCACAATTTTGGCTAGCCACTTGGGTTAATGGACCTCCTTGATGAAGTTGGCTCTGATGATCTTGTCAACATCGGCCTCGACCATGGCACCGTGAGAAGGGTGCATCCTTCTGGGAGGCTGCTTGAACCCGCGATGATTTGTCGGGAGACCGAGGTGGTGAACGGATACCTGAGGATCTAGTCCTGGAATCTCATCGTTACTACAGGAAAACACGTCACAGTGCTAATTCAGGAATTCCACATACCGCTATTGCTCCTCGAGAGGCATGGCTACACTGATCAACATGGGTCTTGGATCTTCCCCGCTACCAAGGTTCACCTGTACCAGTTCATCGACCATGGCGGAGACTCCCTCCTCAAATTCGGTGGGATCTTCCTCTATATCCACTTCTTCAATTGCGGAAGAGGGATCCCCAGTGGGAGAATCTTCCTCTGGGTCGACATCCCATTGTGGGAGGCTGGTACCATCTTGGGTTGTAGTGGACAACATATCGGATGATTCACGTGTTGTCAAAACCATACCAATGAAGGCCATCGATCTGATCCCATCTGGTCCTCGACCAAATAGACCATGCTTGATCAGAGCCAAGCAATAGTGGCACATCGACTTGAGCCTGTTGATTCCATCTTGGTGAAAGATACACATATCACACAATGTTATTGCCATGGGGAGGACATCCCAATACCTTACGGGGGTAGGAGGTTCTAGGATCATCTGAGCCTGATTTGTGTGAGAATACGAGGTGATTTTACTCCGTCAATTGGACTTGGGAATATTCTTCCCCCTCATACTAGAGACAAAAAAACATTGCCCCATATCGGGGGTTGTGGCCTCTAATCAATGGATCGGAAGGACGTAAGCGTCATCCAGACCTGCCCAGGGGTCAGTTGCAACCGCGACAGGTTCAACCTCTCTGGCCTAATTTTTTTTGTCCTTTATCTTGTGATAGTTAGTGTCTAGGTAGTGGGATTAACAAGAGGCAAAAGGAGACACATCACCTTGGAGTATACATACTCAACCATTAAGGGAGTACTTGAGGCACTGGTGATAGGATGAGGGGACCGCCGCATGCAGGTCGATCCATGGTCTACCCATCAATGCATTATACGCGGTGTCCTGGGAGACAACCATAAACTCGGTGCTAGAAACTATGCCACAGAACTGGGTCTTCAAATTGTTCTTTCTGATAGAGGTCTAATCTATCCAGTCGTATCCCTGAATTCTCAAATCGGAGAGATTCATGTCATCTTCGGATAACCCAAGCTTCCGTAGTGTCTATGTTGGGATAAAGTGAATCCAAGAGCCGGTTTCAACAAGACAGTGGCAGACCTCCACGCCATTAAATTGACTGGTGATGTACAGTGGGTGGATGTGCCCTTGTATGGGAGAGCCTTTATCATATCCAGAGAACGAAATGATGGCCTGATATTCTTCATTCTCGAGAGCCTCTGCATGAAAGGCCTCTGCAGCTGCTACCTCCGTCTCGAACTGGAGGGGGCTTCTTAAAGCCTTAGCGAGGGCCTCATGCATATCTGGTGATAAGCGGAGGGCCTCAAGGATGGAAAGCCTTGCTGGGATTCAAGAAAGGTTCTTGAAGACATCATATTTTTGCACAAAGTGCTATCTTCTGCTTGCAGAAGGCCAATCTGTGATAAGAGGCATGGCGGGACCTCCCGGCTGGACCGGTGGCTGGCAGGTGCTGGGCATGTCCTGCTGTTCACTAGTCGAAGCCAAAAGAGTAGCTACCAGATGAGGACCGGATGACTGAGATCAGCCTGTAGTAGGGTGTGGCTGGTTGCGGCATGGTTGAGGTAGCTCTTCCTAATCTTGCAACACAAATGGCAGGGGAGGTGGGCCCGACGACACCAGATGAAAAGGCTGCACGTGTTGTGCTCTGTGTTGGGCCTACTATCTGGTCTCAGTGGCATGCATGGCCTAGTTGGAGGTGCCAACTGATGTGCCTTGACAAGCCATATGGCCGCAACTCCACCGATGTTGGTGTCAACTAGAGATGGTGGGGAGGATCGTCGGACGCTCCCCGTCTCCGGGAGTCATATAGGGATTGACCAACTCCATGATATTAACCAAAGCATACCCTTGACTATCACTTGAAGATTCATCTACTACTGGGTGAATTTTGGGAGGGATCTTCATCTCTGGGGGCATGGTGTCGCTGACAGTGTGGGATGACAATGACATTGGCAGGGCATGTTGCTTTCCCTTGTGCTTCTGATTATTGCTCTTATGGGAAGAGGCTGGTTGAGATGATGATGCAGAAGTAGCGGTTGCAGTTTTTGAAAGCTCCTGCCGATTTAGGTGTGCACGAATGATACCATGGGAATGAGCAACCGTTTTTTGAGCCTTCCAGTCATCATACTTCTTGTAATCGTGGTTGGAAACCCGATTCCACTCGCCCTTACAGTTGATACTATTGTCTGGCCTTACAATGACACATACCACTTGTGTCGGGGTCGGGCCCAGCCTGACTGTATTGTTATCGACCTCGTCTTGAAGGTAGTCTTTTAACACAAATCATTAATTGAGGGAGTGCCCCAGGATCCGATGATAGGGTCAGTAGTTGGAGTGATTAGTGTGGTTCGCCTCTTCTGGAATTCTACACTCAGGCAGACTCACAATCCCTTGTTCCAAGGCACTTATGAAATATCCAGGGACCTGATTCTCGTTGAACGAGTAGGTCCAGTTTCATCTCTCTGGAAATGGGGGCTTTGGAGCCTGGACTTGATGAGGAGCCGGAGGGGCCTGTCGAGGAGGTGAAAATTGGTTGTCCTGCTTAGGTGGTGGTGGCGCTTTACGCGGAGGCGCTTGCCGATTTTGAGGTGGGCCCCACTGATCTGGAGGCTACTCCTGAGGTGGAGGGCCTCTGTGAGGATGTAGAGTCGGTGCCACTGGTAGCAATTCTAGTTTCCTGGGGGCTTCTATTCGGGCCACTACGGTGGGCTCGACTCTGGCATCCCTCCTTGCCGGAATTACAGGAGGCAGTGGGCATGCTAGGCTAGCTTGTTGCAGAGCTTCTTCTAGGTGTTGGGCCTTATCATAGAAGTATCGGAACCCTCCGAGGTATTTTGGGGTTATCAGATAGGGAACCAGCTCTGTGTTGACATTTCCCATGCACATTGTCAGTAACTGCTCCTGAGTCAGTGGCAGGCCATGAGAATATGTAAGCCCTTTCCACCGAGTGATAAAGTTTGTGACACACTCATCCGACCTTTACATCCACTTGAAGAGGTCTAAAATGCTTGTTTTTTTTCAAGGTGTGTATGAACTCGTAGAGGAATTGCTGGTGAAGGTCCTCCCAGCTGGTTACAGACTCGATGGGAAGCTGGTTGTACCAGACGTATGCAGCCACTCCAATGTCCGAAAAAAACAACAGAGCTTGGCAGCCTCCTACTATGCTGGAGTCCCTAACATGGGCCCACACCTTGTGTTAAAGTGGTCCAGGTGCTATAGTGGGACCCCCGTCCCGTTAAAAAGGGATAATGTGGGATTCCCGAAACCTGGAGGTGCCGAAATATCATCCACCCATGCCGGGTATGGATTACCATCAGGTAGGATTGTCACCTATCATGTCTCCAACACCTCAAGTAGGGAAATGAGTTCCGCCATTGGATCATCTAGACTGGGGTCCTAGTCTTGACGGGGATCCCTAACCACGAGCGTGTTGGTAGGTTCTTCAACACGATAAAAAGGCCCAACAGCCCGTGGAGCTGCTAGCGGCACGTCCCTTGGGGAAGCTTGGAGATCCTGAGCTGGGTCCCTCGGATTGTCACGTCGTTCGGGAGGGTTTGGCAATACATATTGTTCCCTCTTTCTATATGTTCCGGCCTCAACACTCTCTGCAGGGGCAAGATGGTCAGGGTCTTCTCAAGGTAGCTCACTGAGGGGAAGTTGTTCATGCCCATGCTGCCCTGGCCTATAATCATCGTAGTCCAGCCATCGCTCTACAATGCGTTCAGCCAAGAGGTTATCAACCAGCTTCATCTACTCAGCATGTTTCTGGCACAACGCGGCCTTCTCAATGTCTTCCTCTATCTTTTTAATTGAGGCGGATGGGTCAGAGTTCTTGGGTTCTCCGACATGCTCTTTTCCCTTGCTGGAATTCCGGTTGAGTACCAACGCCTCGGTGGGCGCAGGGAGACCCAGTAGGTTCCTCTTCTAGTGGGTAACTCTCCTCGATGGGTCCAATATTGGGGGCACACCCTCGGGGGTAATTCCTCATAAAAGAAGCTCCAACGCATCCTCCTCGTCCACTATGTCGACCTTGTTGATAGTGACCCTTCCTGGGGGCATGTCCTCGATATCTCCTAGAAAGTCGGGCTACCACCAGATTTCACTGAAGAGGAGGGAAGCATACTGCCCCTATCCCCAGATTTTCGCATGGTGGGATGCCTCCTTGATGATATTGTGGAGTACCTTGAAACTCTAAACGCATTGTTGTTGGATGGCCTTACGGTGACCTGGTGACTCGGGGCGCTGGGTCACAGGGAGCGCAGCCAGATCAACCAGACGGAATTGTTCACAGATTTCTTCAAGTAGTTTTTGGCTCCTGGGATAAGACACTCACATGTGGAGAAGATGGAAGTGTTTCTCCAATAGGGTATGGTGGAAACATTCAACCTCTTTGGGGGAGAGGGATTCTAGTGCGTGAATGTTCGGTGTTTCCACGGGCTAGAACATCTCGGGGATATAGTCCACTGCGAGGATGTTCCATATGATCCTCAGCTCGGATTCAGGGTCTAGACCTTCATTACCCCACTCATCAACTAGGGGTGGCTGAGGAACTGGTAGCAGTATTGAGGCAGACCGCTGGGACGGAAGGTTGGCCGATGGAGAATACGGTGAGCAGGCTGACTTGTCGTCGATTCTCGGGTTTTCTTCCGATGATTGTGATGACCCGACCTCTACGTCGTGATAATATGGGTTTAAGGTTGTAGTTCCTGGCTCAGGTTCTAGGGATACTGGCGATAGGCCGCGATGCTGCTCGCCCGCCATCGTTCCCCAGAATAGTTCTATGTGATCTGTTGTCGAGGTAGAGAGTGCTTCCAGTGACAAAGGTGGTGATTGCACAGCCATGACCTATGGAGTTTCTAGATTCTCATACTCCTGGATAAAACTTCGGATGGAGGCGGTAATTCTATGTACCTCTCATTCTGGGAGTACTAGGCTGATGCCCCTCATTCATGTCCCATCCTTTGACTTGGCAGATCGATAGGAGGGTTCCTAGGCTGGGTCATATTCTGCTTCAGAGTCTGAGAAGTGTAAAAGTTTAATCTCTGTCCAGACCTTCCCAGGACTCTTCTTATAGAGGCAACGACCTGCCTTCTAGCCCCTAGGTGGCTCCTCTGGACAGGGCTGATCGCTGACACAGGGCTCTTCGACTGCACGGGTGCTGAGGCAGAGAGGGCTTCCACCTGAGTAAGCCGAGCCGTGAGGAGCACCGGGACAAATGTCAAAGGGGATATTGGGAGGACCTCCATGGATAATACTGGAGTGGGAATGGCCTCCTCTAGAACTGGCATGAGCATGGGGAGGACCTCCAGGCTTGTTTCCCCTGGTGACCTCAGTATGAGGATGGTCCTTGTACTGGTCTAGCTGAACACGGGTAGGACCTCTATGTTGGGTGCTAGTGAAGCAAGGCTGGCCTTCACCCCTATGGTTTCTGAGGCGATGAGGACCTTCACCAGCTGCTAAGAGGACATGATGAGCATACCTCATTAAAGAGATACCGAATGGGCAATGTCCCTACACTGGTAGTCAGGGGAAAGAGGAATGAATCCATACCCAATGTAATGGGATCGGGAGAGACTTTTGTACTGAGTGTCACCGCCGTGGGGAGGGAACTCATTGGGAATAACAGTGACATGGGGTGGACCTCCATGTCGATCCTTGAAGAGGGGAAGGCATGTACTTCTTTTGATAGTTTTACGAGGAGGACCTCGGTACTAGGTGGCATTACTGCGGGTTAGCTTGTGGTGACCACTGCTTGTGCCGACGACCAAGAGAGTCGACCCTGCTTGCCTGTGGGGTGGTGGAGGCCTCGATCCTGGTTGGGAATATAAGTTCCCCTACTCATTGTATGCAGGGAAATGATGATATGTGTCGGTGGTGGCTCGGTCCACTATAGTCGTTGAGGTTGACGCCCCTTGGCTGGAGTCCTCTTCAGATTGTCCCCGGCGTAGGAATCGGGTCAGACGAACTGGATTCGGAGGTGCAGATACGTGGCTTACCTACTCTTTATCTAGTAGGACCGGGCGGTGGCGTTGACACGGCCGGGTAGGATAACAAGCTGGGGGCCCCTGGAAAAGGACTCTGACTGAGCTGGGTCGGACGTCACCTACCTCGTCAGCGTAAGGCATGGAGTCGTCGAAGTGTTCCAGGGAGAGGCTCTAGAAACAGTCATATGTCGGCATGGGGAGCAGCGGCTCCCTACACAGCCCTTGGGTGCGGCGTTGGTGACGAGATGCAGACGCCTCCAGATCCAATCCAGCCATGACCCTCATAGGGATTATCCCCTTCTCCTCGTATCAGTGTATGAGGTCATTAATTACCCTTCGTTGGATAACTTCTGACGGGGAGAGGGGGCGTGCACACCCAGTTTTCGCTACCATTAAAACCATCATGGAAGAGGTAGAACCACAAAGTATTTCCACGTTGGTATTGCCCATGTCCCTGCGTCAATGGGTAGGTGGCAATCGCGTTCTATCTGCATAAACATGATTCTTGAGAGTAGGGAGATTAACTCATTAGTACAGAAAGAAAAAAGAATCTACGACCAGTGCCCCAGTTCCATTCCATCTTCCATGACCAGTAAGAGGGATCCACACTAACAACATTGCAGAACGGGATGTCCAACGTTCTACTGCACCAAATTTTGGTGAGCTTCAGGCCAGGCCCACTATTTTCCTGGTGGGACCCGGCACCGAATAACTAGGTCTGGTTACACGCTAGTCCATAGATTCCTCGAGCACTACTAATATCCATATTGAGGAGAAGAAATTCACTTCAGGTTCACCATTTCTATTTCCGAAAAATTCACCGAGGCACGCGCGTCCGTCTCATTTGGGGATAAAAGGCGTGGTTCTATTGCCCTGTATTCCCGCTTTCCAAAGGAGAGAATCATCCATCGCTTATTTAGGGACGTCTGTTCCGTGATCGAAATGATATGATGGGATGTCGGTTCATCATTTTTTGGATTCCTCCGTGGAGCTTTTTACCTAGTCTGAGTCTCCCTTATAGACATAATATGTTGTTCGTGAAACTTTTCCTAGTGCCATATCTTCATGGACTCCATTTAATTACACTGCTTCTGTCAAGATATTCCAAGGGGTCTGGTCTGGGTAGCAACCTTCGGTCAGGGGAGTAGTCACATTGGGCATCACCGACATGTCTAGATGCAGGGAAATTAGTGAATCTTTATTTATTCCCCTTATCATAGGGATTCTCGAGGGTGCAGAAGACCGAGGAATCCCACATAGAATGTGGGGAATTATATTCTATAGGATGGTATCATAGGTTTTCCTCATCTTCCCATGATTAACACAGGGTATGATGCATGTTTAACATCCAGTGGAGATGGACCTGACTGATCAAAACACTGACTAGAGTGGATCAAATAGGCGTAACCCCTTGAGGGAACACTGATGTAGGGTCTAACATGTGGATGGATCCTGAATGCTGTTAAATGGAATGGAGATTGGGGTGACATGATCCCACCGGTATGTGGTGGCCCAGGTAAGAATCAGGATGGATGATGGAGTGGTTGAATGAAGTGAAAGTTGAATGGGATGGAACCTTCATGAGGATGACGATGGTTTTGGGCTTGAGCCCTGAAGAGGCTTCCTACGTATCCATGTGGCAGGGAATCAAAGTTTACGTAGTTCATCTGATGATGGCTTACCACCGATTGAGGTTTCCAATGGCTTACCACTGGATGGGGTCACAATGGATTACCGTATGATGGGGGTGAACTGATGTGAAGATGGTCGGAACAACCGATGGATGGTGGGCTTGAGCCTCAGGAAGGATTCCTACGTACCATGCCTTAACAAGGATCAAAGTCCTTGTAGTTCAAGATGGGTTTGGTGTGCAACAACTTACCACTGACTGGGGACTCAACGACTTACCACTGATTGGAGTCCACATTTTAACGTCATGTAGGACGGGGTTGAACCTACGTGAAGGGGGGTCGGAATGACCAGATGTTGGGCTTGAACCTGATGGAGGCTTCTTATGTACCTTGCTTTAGTGAGGATCAAAGACCACGTAGTTCAGGTGTTTTGGGGCTTACACTATAAGATGCCTGAGGTGTTGGTGATCTGATGTGAAGATTTTCAAAACAACAGGGTGGATGGTGGGCTTGAACCTCAGGGAGGCTTCCTATGTACCTCACCTTAACAAGGATCAAAGACCACTTAGATCACAGGTTTTAGGGCTTGAACGTCAGGGAGGCATCCTACGTACCTTGCCTTAGTGAGGATCAAAGACCTTGTAGTTCAAAAGGGGGGATTGGTGCCCCAACGTGGAGATGGACGGGACCAATGGTTGTTGGGCTTGTACCTCCTGGAGGCTTCCTACGTACCTTTCCTTGGCAAGGACCAAAGTCCATGTAGTTCGTATATGGGGAAAGGTTTGGTGATCTGACGTGAATAAGGACCTAGGGTCCAGGTGGACGGTGGGCTTGAACCTCATGCATGATTCCTATGTACCTTCCCTTAGAAATAATCATAGACCTCATAGTTCGAGGGGGTGCATTTAGATCTTACACTTTGAGGCAGCCCAATGTGTTGGTGAACCATTGTGAATGGGGTCAGAACGACCGGAGTTCAGGCTTGAACCTTGTGGAGGCTTCCTACGTACCATGCCTTGGCATGGATCAAAGTCCTCGTAGTTTGGGAGGGGTGGGGTCTTACACTCTAGGCTGCCCGAGGTGTTTCTCATGGTCGGTGCTTGCTCAAAGCCCACGTGGGTCATGCTCGGTGTGAGAAATAAGGGATATCAAAGACCTGACGATCACGTCTTAAAAGGAGCATCCATGGGATATGGAGTGGGGCTTACGCATGATCGCAACCCAAAGAGGAATCATGGGAATATGAATGGTTAAGAGGATGATGAGTTGGGACTTACTCCAAGATGGAGGCCCAGTGGAGACTAAGCCCAGCGAGATAGGGATTTGGCAGAGAAGAAAAGAGGGGCATGGATGATGCCTCCTACAAGAAAAGCTAGGTGATTACATCAGGTTGGTTGCCCTTTCCCCACAGACAAACACCACTCCGAAGAGGAGGATATCATCCACTGTGAGGGATGATCCCCCTCCCGTGGAGACCAGTGGTCATGCAGAACATCCAAGGTGGGGGAACCCCGCATGCGAGGCACGGGGTGAGGTCATAGTTTACCATCATGTTTCGAGGACGATGGTGCTAGGCAGTTTAATGTCTAGCATCTTGGACGAGGTGGGTTCACTCCACACCCCTATGACTTACATAACCGGTATCCTCTTCTCCTTTGTGAAGAGAAGGGACAGGCAATGCTGTTGTGAGGGGTTGTTATAGAGCGAACCATTGAGGGGTCCGCGTTTGCATGTCTATGAAAAGAAGAAATATCCATTAGTGTGCCAATGCAAAGAAGAATGAGGCGAAGCAACAAAACAGACATTATCTTCCAAGGGACATTAAAATCACATCGTGAAAACCAGGAGGGTCGCACGGGAAAAGGAATTGCAAATTAGAGGGGTTTATAGGCAGGGGGCATGTGAAGCTCTGGTGCTCCACATGGTGGAGGGTACTTGCGATGGGGTGTGCTTCGCGAAGTGGAGCTTCCCAGCCTATGAATAGGGAAGAGGTTCATATAAGAGGTGCTTTGAGAAGTGGAAAGGCATTCACGGAGCACTGTCTTGAAAAGCAGATGTGGCTCGTGAATCAAGGTATCATGAATAAATGTGCTTCTTGAAGTACAATGACCCTACATTATCATGGGGATCACGTGTACATGAAGGGTGTTTCGCAAAGCATAAACACTTCGTGAATGGCATCCCTCTTGAAAGATGGGGTGAAAACATTGAAAACGGGAGGTACTTCGTAGAGAAGAATTAACTCACACCGCTCATAGTTCATAGAGTAGAAGGTGCTTTGTGATTCGGGAGCTATGAAGTTAAAAGGTCAGATCATCCCCCCTGGTCTTGGGTGGAGGCCGAAATTTATTGGGGAGATTCACCATGATGCAGCACTCTCTTGGTGCGAATAGAGATTTTTCGTTTCTCTGTGTCAGGCCGTGAACATCAAATTCGTTCAGGGAGCATCCCGCCTCCTTGCTCTATGGCAGGCCGCAAATGTCAAATGCATTCGTAGAGCATCATGCCTCCTTGCTCTGCATTGGGCCGCGGTTCCAGGGGGACTCTGTAAAGGGGCTTCACGAGGCAGTCCTTGTATTTGTGTCATCATCTCCTCCCCACATTTTGACATCAAAAATATTGATCTACTAATTTCCTTCATATTTTTTTCTCTTTCAGGTTGCTACAACTGAATTGGTTTGAATTCTTCATAAAGTGAGGAATAAGAGTATTCGTGATGGTAATTATTTCACCCCTCATACTTATATGGATCATATTTTATATTCTTTCAGGAGTGATAATTTCCCCAAAAGTATTATTATCATAATTAAATTCATGATCAATATATTCTCAAGATAATTTGAATTAATGTAATATGTATTCCTCATTTTGTCATAATGGGTGTTTTTTGGAAATATCAATTTGTAGGATGGATTATGATTAATATAGATAGAGCTTAAAGATAAAATCCAAGGTCATTGGGATATGGGGTTGTCTTTATTTATAGTCATGTTAATGACTTTGGGTGTCTACATGGCTCATGTGGAAATTTTTTATCACATGAAACTAATTTTATTTGCGTTATTATTACAACTAAGAAATCCATGAAGAGGGTTTGGAAACGCCTTTGGAAGGAATGTGATTCCACGATAGTTGTTTATGCTATTAGAAAAGGATATTCCCATGTACATTATAGGATTACTAATCAATGGATCAATATTTTGGAGTTTCTTTCATCCATTGATTACATTTTTACTCTAGTCTTACTGGAGGAGAAATATCATTATAGATGGTCGGACCAACATAGGTGCAGATAGATAGGATCTCATTCGGGATGATCGCATTCCTTTGGATTTATTTACACTTTTAAAGGGGGGATAATTTAATGCTCCTTTTAGACTCATGTTGATTGGATTTATTTTTATTAATGATAGAGTTCTGCTCTTCAGGGAAGGTGCTTAACATACCATTAAAATAGTATCACTTAAGCAAAATCATTAGGTAGAAATTTATCTTAAAATTGAAGGTTGTAATTCCATTTTAAGGAAATTAATCATTATTACCATATTTATTGAATTGGGAAAGTCATTTTTCTTTCCATCTTGTATATAATTGATTCTGGTAAAATATTGGGTAAATTTTATAATTTAATCATTAAATTTTATCATTTCAACAATATTTTTACCCATATGATATGCATAGAAATGGATTATGAAATCAGAATCCTAATCCTAGATTAAATCTTAATTCTTCATCTCTTTGTTAGTTATTCATTGAATGTTGTATGTGTTATTTATTCCACCAAAAAAACTTCACAATACCCCATCCAATAGCGTTTTTAATTATTATTTCCTTATAATTGTCTAAGTTTTTCTCATGGATGTAAATAGAATTCTATAATTTTAGTTACATAAAAATTAAATTGTGTTAAATTATTTATATATTTTTAATTTAAATCATTTTTCTAAAACTATAACCAATTTTTCAATGAGAAAAATTAAATTTATAGGGTAATCACATTTTTGATTTTAGAGAATCTATGAGATAAAATCAATTTTGAAATGAAATTATTCACGGAATTTCAGTTTTTCAATTTCTAGATCTATTTTATACTATTCAATGTGACCAAAGGATTGCTTGAGAATAAAAAATGTCCCAATTACGTTGGAAGTTGATGTGTATTTCACTTTTTATATTTTAACACATCGTTTCTCGTAATTAATTGTGGTTTTATTGTAAATAGTATGTTTTTAATTTATTAATTTATGATTATTTTAAATTTATCATCAATTAAATAATTCTCTTAATTTTATATTTAAATATGTATTTAAATGTTTAATTTTAGTTTTATGGTTAAATTATAGTTGAATTAGTAAGTACTTTAAACCATGATTTTTTTAATTTGAATGATTAAATTATTTACATTAATTTTTTCAATATTTTATATATTTTAGGTTATTAAAAATCTGAATTTTATGTTTTACAATTAAATCATTTAGTTTAATCAATTTATTCTATATTTTTAATTTTTTTATATAATTAATTTTTCAATGTTTTTTATTTGAATTTATTTTCTAATTTATTTTTTTTCATTTTGAATATAATTTATAGTTTTCTTATTTATTTTTTTTTAAAGTGAGTTGATTAAAGTGGATACATGATGAGATAAAATCACGTAAGTGATTATGAATTTCAAAAACATAATTTTCTATGACTACTTTTAATTCAATTGAAATTATGCTACTTAGCCTACCCCATGTTAAGGTTCCCATGATCTCTTAAGTGATTGCGCCTAAGGTACCTAACACACTAAACCTGTAAATGAAGATACCATAAGAATAACTTCAACCTAATTGAATTTATCATTCAACCATGAGGAACTACTACATTCAGTATAGTGACCATGTAGACATCACTTTCCACTGGTCGTATGAAGATAATGTCATTTTGAATGCAGTGTGAATGGCCATTGAAAATGAAGAAGGTTGAGAGTGTAATGATTAATTTCATCCAAATCATAACAAAAAGAAGTTATTATAAAAGAGGATCTCAAGGTTATTAAATCTAAATATTTTTTATGGTCGAGTTTCAAAAAACCATTGAAGAAATACTAGATAAATGAAGTAGTTGAAAGTTGAGGGATGATTGAATTCATTACTATTTGTGAGATTTGATGTTGAGAAGTGAATTAGAGATTCTGAGATCTAGATATGCCCCCAGTGGAGAATATTGAATCATAATAAATAAAAAGGGAGATAATTTACATAATGTTTTGAAATAAGTTTCATTTGAAAGCCCAGATGAGGTGTATATGTAATAAAACCAAGGTTTAACACCTAGGATAGGGATGCAGACTTGAGTTAGGAATTGGGTTGCCAATGTTAATTGGTTTTTCATAATATAGTTATTTTGGAGAAGATTACCTAGTGGTTTAAACTAGTTTTGGATTAAGATCAAAGGTAATTTCCAACTGGTATTGATTATTTTTAGGTTTATGGACATCGCTAATCTATTGAATAGAGAATGATAATTGATTATGGTGAAATAGAAGGGCTCCAATTGTGTCTGATTGATTTGTATGGGTATGAAATTTTTTAATTCGTTTTTTATATTGATTTTAGGTTGTATTGGGTTTCATACTTCCCCAATTTTTCAATAGTTTGATAAAATAACATTGTGTGTAAGATTCTTGAATTAATACCTCTACATAAATACTGTCATTGAACTAAGCCTATAATCTAGTTGATTTTTAGCCATGATATTGTCAATTGAATTAGTAGGGATCTCCAAAGTGGGAGACAATATTAGACCTAATTTTCCATTGAGATATTGGTACCTTGTGAGTTACCCACAATAAGATTAATATATTTCCTAACAAAGAATTTATATTAATGTTATACCAAATAAATTTAAGTCTATTTTAATGTCAAGGTCACAAGATGGTTTTGGAAGGGTATCCCATGGCCTCTAAGAGTTGTATCAAGAGACATAAAAGTTGGTAAAAATTTAAGGATCTAGAATTGTTATATAATAAGAGAGGATAAATATTCCTAAGTTGATGTTATGTTTTCAGCATGAGATGTATCTGGTAATTACTGAATGTGTTCATAGTCTTGACCCCATCATGAGTTATGTTTTGATTAATTTTCCATTCTATCGAAGCTAAGTTAACATGAATATGTTAAATTAAATTTAAGGGATAAATTATTATAAAATTTCAGTAATTTTATTTAATGATCAATTACATGTGGAAGATTTAGAATAAATATTTTGAGTATGTAAGTTCTTGTAGACTATGACGAAGTGAGAAATAGATAATATAAATATTAAGTGATCAACACTTTTCTGAATGAGGACTGCCATTCACAATGAACATTAGGAATTTAAACTGATAGAGCTAACATCAGAGCCCTATAGAAGAGCATTGATCTGGAAAACATTACAAAACCATGAAACATAAAATAAACATAGAAGGAAAATAGAGATAAACCATAGGAAAATGAACATCAACTCATAAGTGAATATTTTTATTTCATTTTTGTTTATCTTCATTTAATATTAATTATATTGAGCTTATGTTTTTTAGATGATATTTTTGAAAAGGAACCATATGTTATTTTGATTTAATTTTATTAACTTTTATTGATAAATCAATTCATGACCTTTTTTATTCTCTTTAGTTTTCATAATAAATTCTTCATATCTTTTAAAAAATAAATTTTCTACCGATTTTTATTTGTTGTATGAAGTGATCAAGAGGGTCTAAAATACTGATTAAATAATTTTTATATGGTTTTAAATTGAGATATTTATCCATAAAACTAGTTTAATTATCTTTCACCGATAGACGAGATTACATTTTGTGTTTTATATCCTTGATTTCACATTCTGTTGATTTCATTAATTTAAGAGCATCATCATTTAATCCCACATTATCAAATGTATTCTCATTATAATTTTTCTACATACTCCTTCACACTGACATAGTTTAGATATAGGCATTATATAACATATTCCTCCATTAATTTATCATCCTTAAACACTATTCAAAATCATAATTTTCCAATTATAGTATCTATTTGTAGTATAATAGGCCAAAATAAGCCCTAGGATCATCTAGACATCCTTCCATGTAGATTGACACTACACACCACTATGTTAACACGTTTTCTCCCTTTCGTTATTGATATGTAATAACAATCTTTATCATATGATCTTAATGATGTGGCCTCATGGGTGTCCATTGGACTCCACTTTCCATGGTGTATCTATGTGTTGAAATAATAACATGAAACTCAAGTAACCCTCCCCTCCACCTGTGATATGATTGTTTCTCTAGATATTTAAGCATGAATAAGATAGATCTATGAGTATATAAGAATTTTTAGGAAGATTAATAAGGATCAAACCCCATATTAATATAAATTCCTCCTTATATAAGCCACATGATGCTCCAAATTTAACCTATAATTTACTAATGTGTTACCAAATTCCTGAGAAAAGGCATTACCATATGAATTAATCTTATAAACAAGATATTTAATTTCTCATATATTATATATAATAATGATGTTGGAAAACAATCTACAGAATTTGTTTTATTTACATATCAATTTAAAATAAACGGAAAGCTTAATGATATCACAAGAATAAAGAATATGATATTCCTTTGTTTTCATTCATTTCATTCCACAAAACATTCCCACATCTCAAAATCTGATAGGTCCTACGTAAATCATATGTGTGAGGGTTTAGGGAATATCACTATCAATATCATAAATGCAGTAAATCCTTATAAACGAAGTAAAATTTCCCCTCATATCATATCATATATAATAACATGTGAAACCTTATCAAACATTCCTTTTTTATTTCTACCAATACACTTTTATAAACATATTACGAACTTCCCTTTGTATCATATTTTAAGTAATACTTTGGGGGAATCCATACAAAACACATTTTTGATAAAATCTAAAACAATATTAAGAAATTATAAGAGTAAAACTCGTTCTCTAATGATTCAACCGCAAAATGTGACCCCATGGATCTTTGTATCATTGATAAAAAATATAAATTCCTAAACTCATGAATTTAATAAATGATAATCCCATAGAAATGCTTCAATTATACTAATTCTACTCAGGGATTGAGCATTATCTTTATTAAAAAAATATATCCCTATACCTATGTACACTATCTGTATCATATGAAATCATGAATTCTATTATTATTACTTTAAATAATTCATTGGGTAACCCTAGGATATAGAGTTTTTCAATTTTGTGTATCTACCCATAGGTTCTCGATTCTTGGAGTATAGACTACCCTGGTTGATTGATACATCACATTTAATTTTCCATTGTGGATGAGAATATATCATTCGCCTCACATGATAGACATGAACATTATATGAACTATCTAGGTATAGTCTTACACTTCCTTATTCTATCTCCATTGAGGAATTGTATTTTGTCTCATTATATGAGACTAAAAATCTCATATTGGTTGGGCTCCAACAAATGACATGATCATCAATACACCTAATGACCCCCAGATTAGCTAAACCTTATTGATTTCATATGAATGATATCAAATTATTATGGTTCTCATTATAGCTATGTCACCATAGAAAGGTATTTGGGACTCCAAATCTGAACCATGAACCCCTATTATAATAAATATATAGTTTATGAAACTACATTTGGTATACATTCTGGTTTATATAGTACACATTACGAATTATTTTACATTAAAATATTTTATATCCTGATATAAGAATCATACATAGTATAATGTTAACATTTATTATAACCTATAATTTTCATTCTTGAACATATAATTGGTATAACTGAACATCATTATTTTAGAGGAAAATTGTCATTTCACTGTATAATATATATATATATATTGTGAATGAATGATAAAGTGAATATTACCATTTAAATAACATGATAAATTTCATATTATTAAACCCTTAAAATAAATCTAAGAAAACCATATATAAACACATGTGTTATAAAATCACATATAATAGAATGTGAGATCTATCAAATGTTTTCTAAATTTTCAGGGTTTTATTATCCTCATTACATCTCTATGTATTCCATATAACATATCTATGTGGTAATCTGATAAAATCATCCCACTACTCCATTTAGTGAGTAACATATATAGTGAAATATAGTTTGAATAATACCAAGACATGGAAATAATTTTGCAAATATTTAACTCCTTGAACATATAAAAACTCTTAAACTCCACAGTATCAAATGTTATTATGTTAATAAAATATATTGTTTATAAAGAACTCTTTATAAGTACAGAAATATCTTTATTAAAACCATTTCCAAAAAATTGTTTCCTTGAAAATGATATTAAACATTATCTTTTGATTATCATAATGATTTATTTATTAATTTTTATCATATCATATACGGTGTTTTATGTGTGTGTATAATTCTCTAGAAAATAAGATTATAATTTAAAGTATTATACTAAATATGGTGATAACAAATCTACCATACTTTAAAATACATTAGGATAATAACATTTATCTTGGAAAAACAATTATAGCATTATATTCATCTGGAAACTTACTACAGAATCAAGTGATTTAGAAACCATGTGTATTAAATTCATATTCTCAAAATATTATTAAAAAAATTTTGAAAATTAATTCTCTTAACATTAAGTAGAAATGAGATAAATATATACATCATTTTTATATCTATCTAATCTCACTAAATTTATTTATATTAAAAACTTCTACGTAGATTCTCTTTTCTTCGTCGGTTGTATGAAAACTAAAATCTATATTAATTATTCCACTGATTTTGAACTATTTCATACTAAAAAAATTTGTAAATTATATATTTCGTATCACATACCCTTGAAAAAAAAAAGATTTAATTTCTATAACACAAATACCTTAAATAGACATTCCATTGATTTTCACAATCTCTGTATGGTATCATGTTAAATTCTATACAATGAAATAATAATACTTTCTTTCCAACTTGATATTTAGGTCTCAATGACATGGGATAACTATTTTGTATAATCATTTTCAACTATACCAATATATTTTATTTGTATGGTTTGAAATTTTTGACACTCATACTAATGTCACAACATCAAAACATCAACATCACATGCTCGGTTCTTCAATCCTCTCACTTTAAGGAATATGGTAAATGTTTATTTAACTAATTTATCTCTCTAAAACATTTTCAATACAATAAATTACATAACCCTAATAAGGCTTAATAAATCTTTGGGTATTTATTAGTAGTTGGTATACACAATTATTTTGAATATATGAAAAAATATTGAAATTTATTTTGTTATTTTACATATAATTCCTTTGAAATCATAGTTGTATACGTATATACTTCTCATAAGGATGTAGATTCCATGTGTTAAACAAAATCAAAAAATGGTCACTCACGACCATTTTTATTTGACACAAAAAACATTCTTACAAAAGAACATTAATTTTTTATACCAATCCAATGATTTTATTGTATTATACATCCTAGTTTTAAATATTTGATCTCAAGGTTATATTTTATGATAATGGTTTCATTTACTGGTACAAATATATATTATTATATGAGTATAGTGTTTTACAAACAATTAATAAGGGCATTTATTAAATTTGTTTCCATTAAAATGTAAACCCTTTTTTGAATTCATCACATCCATTAGTGGAAAAAGATGGATATTTGACTATGAAACCATTAATCTGTGGAATTATTGTCATGAAATAGTTATTTAGGTTGGTCATTATTCCAATTATATCATATGTGAATCTTATATTATTAAAAACATAAATCTTTTTATGGCCCATCCTATAGATAAACTCAATATTATTCCTTGGGTATCCTTACTTGTAGCATTTTTTAACTAAGTGTATTCCAAATACCATAGTAGGAATTGGTCACCTCACTCTTAGGGTTTTACATTTCCACCATTACTAAAACAATAATCTAATTTAACCCTATATTATAAGAACCTACCTAGTGGAATGAATAAGGTCTTCTCTTGCACTTTCTTTGGAAGGAATATTACTCATAGTATTTTTGTGGTGATTTAATCTCAACATATTTCCTAACGTATAAAATTTACATGTATGCATGATTCTAATTATTTATTTTTAATTAAATTTATTTATCTAAATCAATATTTTCTAACCACATTCATGTGAAACTCTTGACATGACAAAGAGCTTGAATTACATGCACAAACTAAAAGACATGTATATTAATACATATCCAAATGAGTCATATAGAGAAGGTATAAAAAACCCTTTTATGTAAATGATTATAATTAAAACCCTTTTATATAAATGATTATAATTAAATTAAATCTTCAATCCCCATAAGAGTATTTCAGAATCCATAGATAGTCAACCCTCAATTTTTTAGACAAATCATAATCCTCCAGGATAGTGAGAAGCCAGACCATATGTCTCTCTACATTGGGAAACATTTTCTAAAAATGACATAAAGCACATTAAAATGTAGCACCTATTATCTATAAATATAAATTAACTAAATAATTCAAGTTCATAACTTTATAGAATCCAAATTCAAAGGAAAATATAACTAAAATAATGGAATAAAACAAATAAATAGATAATCTACAATTTTAATACCTGAAAAAATATTTATAAAAAAATCATAAATAAACAATTATAAACATTCTATAATTTAATATTAGATTATTGATATTTACTAATCAAATAACTAAAATCACATTATATTTAATTTTCTAATATGATATCTTCAATATTATTTATTATACTAGATTTAATTTAAATATATGATATTAAATATAATATAAACATTTTTTGTTTAAATTATATTATGTAGAAGACTTGAAAATTTGAAAAAAGGGAAAACATTCCAAGTATATGTATGGTTTTTACTATGAAATGGTTTGATGCTTAATGTATATGTTCTCAAATGTGTAAGGCCTTTACTATAAATAAATAACTTATTTTCTTAATATAAAAAATTAATTAAAATCCCATAGAGTTTAAAATAAGGATACATAATATTCTATCAAACCTAAAGATGTGGAACATGACATGTCTCTCTAAGATACATTATATTTTGGTTGATATGTAGGTTTTTCATATGACCAAGTAAATGAAAAATTTCTAAAAATAGTGATAGTTTGTATGATTTTATAAATGTTTCATTTTAGTTAATATATTGAAAACTCGTAATTTTTTAAATATGATACGTAATATTTTTATCTGATGCATAATATATTTTTATTGGAAAAAATTGTATTGTTTTCAGATGTTTATATGTTAATTTAAAGGGAAAAATTATTTTCAAAAGAATTATTTCGATAAATTAAGGAGAATTTGGAATAAAAACATGAAATTATTAAACATATTCTGACATTGATTAAATTTTGTAATTTTTGTTTTAATATTAACTAATGAACATCACCTATACTGTGAAGCTGAATGTTTTCCCATAAGACTATTTATGTATAAATTAAATATTGAAAATGTGGTTGTATTTATAGAGATATCTATGACAATTTAAGAAGTCCATATTGTGCAAGATAATGAATTCAGTTTCGAAAGATGGATTCACACCATGAAATGAAGTTGTATGTATTGTGATTCATTTTATTTTTGGTGATAAAATGTACCATGTCATGTTGAAAACATTCACATCAAGACATATAGAACTAGAGTAAGATCCTGACCGATTTCACTCAATTGTTACCAAATGCTAGAGTAATATGACCTCATGTGCACTGCCTTATACACAACAGGTTGTAGACTAGCAGTGAGTGTATAAGGTATCATCATGGGAAGACTATACCCCCATATCAAATTTGTACTATAACATTATGAATAATAATAATAACTTACATTGAGATGAGTAAAATATAACATACCTTAAAACAATTGAAAATAATCAACATATACATATACTGTGATATAAAAATGAATTTTTGTATCAGTTGTAACACCTCGATCCCAGCTACCCAGAGTCGGTGCATTACTTCGTAACATTGGCATGATCACAAAAGATCAAGTCTCAAAAGACCGATTAGTTTAGTAGACTTAGAAACACTAGATACATTCATAAATGTTACATTACAACATAAGGTGAAAAACTACAATAACAAAGTCTTCATAGTCCACACTCATATCCTCTTTTGACTATCCCTGCAGGTCATTCCTAAAATACTTATTCACATCCTGGAAAATATTAAAACATTTAAAGGGGTGAGCTCAGATGCTCAGTAAGGATAACAATATTGCGGAAGCTTTCATAAATAGACATAAACATTTAAGGCAATGTATAACTAAAAAAATCCTTTTAAACTTGATCATCAACATAATATGGAAAAAGTAAAATGAGATAATGCCATTTACTTCTTCACATGGATATTCTACTGGTCGAATAATCACATGAAATATCATTAACCACTTTCATAATGATGGAATGCATAATGCGAGACTATCATAACCACGTAGCCAAGGCCTCGTGCCAAGACCACAAATAAGATTTTGTCAAGGCCTCATGCCAAGACACTAGTTTGTCTAATGAGACCTTCCGATGCATCGAAGAGCTATAGCGGGCTCCACCCGTCACTTACTAAGTCCAATGCATTCCTCATATGAATAGGTTTAAACATATCATAAACCATAACATAATCGTATCACATAAAACAATCATAAAGGGAACATAACATTTCCACCTTTCAATCACAAGATATCAATACAACACATTGATATAATAAAAACGCTTTCAAAACCATTTTCAATACCAAAATAAAAGAAATTTAAAACTTTGTATTTATTTTTCATTAAAAAAATGATGGCTTGTAGAGGAAGCCGAAACTCAAATAATGGTCACGGCGGTGGAGAAGTTGTTGTCGCCACATAAGTACGGAAAGAAAAACATTCCCTTTTTGTCGTTTAGTAAAATGCTTCGTATAAAAAAAGATTCCTTTTGAATAAAAATAAAATTCAAAGGGGTTTATACACCGTATAAAAGAAAATTGTGTATAAAACCAAATATGCCTCAATGAAAGGAGATTGAGACGAAGTCCATAAAAAGATCATTTTAAAAATAAAATAGATATATTATGTGTATTCACAATAGGTACACATAAAGAACGTAAAAATACAAAATAGGACATAATAATGTCATGACATAATTTGAATGTAGGATATTAACCCAAAGAATGGAAATTGGGTTAAGAAGTTCCCTTACCTCGTGTTCGACTTGACTCAACCGTTCTTTAACCTCCTGAATAATAAACTAGAGTTAATATCTACCTTATTATGAACCATTTTCAATTTCATTATCCTTTTTATATCACTTATTACAATGTTATGAACATTATTTAATTATTAATGTTAATAACGGTCGTTTTGTCGATCTTTTGTACTTGAGTCAACAATAAACTTCTTATAATTACAAGTTGTTCATGTGGTGAAATATCAATTATATCCAGAATTATATTCATTTTGTAGATATCATATATATCATATATATCTAGTATATACATTCATTCATAATATTACATAACATTTAGAGGTAAGAAATGAAATGCACCGTTCATGGAGACGGTAAGCCGTACGTACGCATGAATGCTACTTTCATTTCTATTTCGTATTTAATGGGAAGAAATCATAATTATATAAAGGTATAATATATTTCCAGTATAATATTATATATAATATCATTTACTCCATCCTTTATACATCCCACATATGGCATTAACGATTCACACCACATTGAGGGGGCGGTAGTCCACACTTCCTAAAATGAAATTATCGCGTTTACCCATAATGGAAATCATAAAGTATGCCATAAATGAGAAATACAGAAGCATAAGGAAAAAATAAACATATTATATATCATATATAAATATAGTGACATCTTAATGGCCACCTTTGAAGGTGTTATATGAGTGTTGAACAATCATCGTCTTGTGAGGCAGAAATTCTCCATCCACATAAACCGTATGTTCTTTAACCATTAGATGTAGGTGTGTGTAATTGTAGCTCGAATACATCTTATAAAAACATCCTAGTATATTGAGGATACTGGTGTTGTTACAAAAGAAATGAATAAAAAGTATTTATGGGGTTGGAGAAGAAAAATAAAACAAAACAACATTAGAGAAGACATTACCTTAAAATCGGGTAACTCTTTTTGATTTGATCCAAAGGCTTACTTGGGAAGCTTTCTTCCCAAAGTGAGGCTTCTAAGAGTAAGATGGGGAAGTTGGGAGAGTATTTTGGCAGAGGTTGGCCGAGACAAATGGCTTTAATGTGTGAATGAGGTGGTAGAGGTGGGGGCCTTTTATAAGAGGAGAGGAGGGACACTCTGGGAAAGTAAGGAACGTTTACATTATTATACAATTATTTTCGGATTCTAAAGGTCCCACACTTATATAATTCGAGGCTAAGGTGATAAGGGTTCTAAATCTACCAATCCAATAGTCTTTGGACAAGTGTAAGCCTTGGATTTTACATTATCTTTTCATTTTATTAAAATCGTTAAATAATGAGGTCATCCCTGCATCATAATGATGTCATAAATACATTAATTTATTTAATGTCTAAAAATTATAAAAAAATACCATTATGTAGGAAATACTTTTAGATTTCCAATTAATATTTATAGTCAAAAATCGGACTTGTAAAACCCTATATAAAAATTGTTTTCGTAAAATAACTCATGTTTGTGTCATTTTTACTTTAACATTAAATAAAATGTTATTTATGTCATTTCCCAACCAAAGTGGCTCCATGGGGTCCCCAAGTTGACCCATGTCTTTTCCTGGTCGGCCATGACACATCCAATAAGGTTAGGACATGTGTCTAGGTCATTTCATATTATTAAAGCATTATTTTTACCTTAAACTACCCTAATTACCACTAATCGCGATTAAGAACTTAAAAGTTACTCTTCACCAAAAATTATTTTAATCTCATTGAACCACATTTTACTTCTTAATGACAACCATGTATGTCGGATTTTTGAAAATAAAATCACAGAAGTGGTAATATTTAATTTAAACGAAAAATCAGTTATTTAACTACCACTTAGTGGTTTCACTATTCATCAAAAATTGAAGTTTTTCAGAACAATGCCAAAATTTCACCCTAAGCTATAATTGATATTCCGAATTCAAAAATGATGTCTATTTTACAAAATTCCAAACATATATGTCGCATTAATTAATTTTATAATTAATTCCCGTTGTCACAACAAATAGCGTGTTTTTAAGAAACAATTTATATCAAAAGATTGGCAATTGTTTATGTCCAATTTCAATGTTAAATTAATTATAATGACCACCATTGGATAAAATGGTTAAAATATATTATAATTATACTTTAAAACCACTAAATAGTATAATTTATCACTATAAATTATTTTGATTAAAAAAGTTGTTTTTAAGTATTTTTCACTATTCATAAAAAATTGAAAGTTCTCATAAAATTACAAAAAACTCAACATAGGATAATTTCGATATTCTGAATACAAAAATGAAGTCCATTTTGAAATATAAAATTTATATAATTTCAAAAAGTGGTTATTACTATTCATAACGGCTACTTTGATTAGTTGCGGTGTGTTAGAACTCGAAGTTGCGTACAATGCAAGCTATTGCATTATTGAATGAGAAGCGTATCATAGAAGATCGGGGTGTTACATTCTACCCTCCTTCAATAAATTGTGTCCTCGCAATTTGAAATTTTTCTTGGAAAATAAAAGGTTGAAAATAGAAAATACCTTTGTAGAAAACCCACATCAGAAATATGGTTAATAAAAATATAACTTTAAAAGAATGAAAGATAAGTACAAAGGTCACCTGAGATAGCCCATACTAGGATTCTATGAAAATATGGATATAGAAGAAAAACAAACCATCAAAGTCTGATGGAGAGTTGTAGAAAACTGGATTAGTAGAAAGTTAACAATAAGAAAATCACAAACTTGTGATTGGTTAAACGGTCATTGAATCCCCAGTTGGAAAAGTTAACCGACAACATTTTTGTTTTAAGTTACATTTTATAAAGATAAAGAATTTATTTAGGAGATTTACTAAGAACGTAAAGGAATATACATACTTTTCATGTAGACTTTCATTCTTTAATAAATTTTTACCAAAAACCCATCTTTCACTTTAAAAGGTAATAGAACTCAAAAAAATTATGTTTATCCTAATTGTATAAGGTTCCAAATATTAACACATACCATTTAGATTAGAAAAACTATTTTGTAATAACAAGGAACTTCACGTAGTCCAGTGATAGGTGATTGATCCCAATCGCACTATGGTTGTGGGTTTGATTCCCACATCTTTGTCCGACGCGATGGGTTGTCACTCGGTCTGCGTGTTGTACTTTTTATAAATATCCAATAATAACCTTAACAATAGTATCCAATGTAAAATATTATCCATTCCAACCTTTATAGTTATCCAAAATACTTCTCTCCAACTCACAGTCCATATTTTATGAGGAAGGTAAACATAATGAAGATTCCTTTTTTTCTGCGTAACAACATGTGAACACCTTCATCATGTATTCTTTTAAAACACTGCAACATAATGAATTACCATAAATCCTTATTGATTACATTCATGATCCCTTATTCCTTATAGAAAACTAGATATACTCCTTCTATCCAAAAATGTATACAAATCATTAATCAGTTTCAAGGATGTTAAGAATATCCAACATAATTTATCCGAATTAATCTTGTCTTATTCCAAAATCACTATCTCAGTATCAGAACCATATTATGGTTTATCTTTCTCTCAACCATATATTTTCCAAAAATTTAACCTATTGTGGAGTCACTTTTCTTGGTTCCACACAATCTCAAGTCCTAGATGAAATAGTACTTCAGTACAATCCTTATATACTCCATAATTATTATAACCAGTACATCATTGATGCAACACTCAAATTACAAAATTCTATAATAACAACAAAAGAACTCTAATCATTCCTCCTCATCCGTGGTAGTATCATAACTTGATTATTATCCAATAACATCATTTGGGGCATACTCTGATGATTTGAACATTGGTTTGCGTAGTGTCCCCACTCCTTGCAGATGAAGCATTGTACATTTGAAACCTTTTTCTTACCCTTCCAGTCACGCACTTGGTGTCCTTTTTCTCCACACTTATAACAAACTCACATTCCCTTCAGGCAAATTCCAAGGTGTTTCTTCCCACAGTTATCACATATTTGAAAATTCTTCTTTTCCCTCGTCCCTTTATCCATCATTCTCTCTTCCATCCTTTTCTTCTCTTTCATCCCTTCAAATCCATAAGACTCAGAGAATTCTCTACTTATCTTATTAAAACATGATACTATTTATTCATATGTTGATAACACATGGGAGAATATTTCCCTTCTAAATGTTGGATTAATACCATGAATGATATGATCCTTCTTACTCTTTGGATCATACATATTGATGGAGTTCACATTCCTTCTACAGGGCGCCATTTCTATAAAATTTCATAAACTAGGTTAGTTTATGAATCGAAATACATAATAACAAACTTGAAAACACTTATAATAAATTGAACTATTTATGGATATAATCCATAATCATAAAAAATGTTTTCTTTGAGGAATTATATACTCATAAACCCTACATAATGGTTTGTAAAGAAAATGAGAATTATCCTAAGCAAATCCCCCGGGGGTGTTGTAACCAAGAGTGCAGCAAGAACCGTTGTCGTGCACCAGTTCCCGTTCGAGTCTAGCTCAAAGCGGTGTTTTCGGGTTTTACCCCTAGGTACATCTGTGCCAGAGCCACCTCTACCTACTCGTATCCAGACAGGGATGTATTTCTCGGAAAACTCACAACATCACTACAATACCAAAATTCTAGGAAGTTACTCTATACTAATCCTCAAAGTCTATCTTCAGGCTATGTGCTCTAATCAGAGTTTATCTAAATCTAGCTTCCAAGGTTAGTACTAAACTGCCTCTGATACCAACTGTAACGCCCCGACCCCATCTACCTAGAGTCGGTGCATTACTTCGTAACATTGGAATGATCACAAAAGATCAAGTCTCTAAAGACCGATTAGTTTAGTAGCCTTGGAAACACTAGATAAATTCATAAATGTTACATTACAACATAAAGGGAAAAACTACAATAACAAAGTCTTCATAGTCCACACTCATATCCTCTTCTGACTATCCCTGGAGGTCATTCCTAAAATACTTCTTCACATCCTGGAAAATATTAAAACATTGAAAGGGGTGAGCTCAGATGCTCAGTAGGGATAACAATATTGCGGAAGCTTTCATAAATTGACATAAACATTTATGGCAATGTATAACTAAAACAAAAGCCTTTTAAACTTGAACATCAACATAATATAGAAAAAGTAAAATGAGATAATTCCATTTACTTCTTCACATGGATATTCTACTGGTCGAATAATCACATAAAATATCATTAACCACTTTTATAATGATGGAATGCATAATACCAGACTATCATAACCACGTAGCCAAGGCCTCATGCCAAGACCACAAATAATATTTTGTCAAGGACTCATTCCAAGACACTAGTTTGTCTCATGAGACCTGCCGATGCATCAAGGAGCTATAGAGGGCTCCACCCGTCACTTACTAAGTCCAATGCATTCCTCATATGAATAGGTTTAAACATATCATAAACCATAACATAATCGTATCACATAAAACATGCATGAAGGAAACATAACATTTCCACATTTCAATCACAAGATATCAATAAAACACATTGATATAATAAAAACGCTTTCAAAACCATTTTCAATACCAAAATAAAAGAAAGTTAAAACTGTGTATTTATTTTTCTTTTAAAAAAATGATGGCTTGTAGAGGAAGCCGAAACTCAAATAATGGTCACAGCGGCGGAGAAGTCATTGTCGCCGCATAAGTACGGAAATAAAAACATTCTCTTTTTGTCGTTTAGTAAAACACTTCGTATAAAAAAAGATTCTTTTTGAATAAACGTAAAAGTCAAAGGGGTTTATACACTGTATAAAAGAAAATAGTGTATAAAACCAAATATGCCTCAATGAAAGGAGATTGAGACGAAGTCTATAAAAAGATCATTTTTAAAATAAAATAGATCTATTATGTGTATTCACTATAGGTACACATAAAGAACGTAGAAATACAAAATAGGACATAATAATGTCATGACATAATTTGAAAGTAGGAGATTAACCCAAAGAATGGAAATTGGGTTAAGAAGTTCCCTTACCTCGTGTCCGACTTGACTCAACCGTTCTTTAACCTCCTGAATAATAAACTAGAGTTAATATCTACCTTATTACGAACCATTTTAAATTTAATTATACTTTTTATATCACTTATTACAATGTTATGAACATTATGTAATTATTTAAGTTAATAACGGTCGTTTTGTCGATCTTTGGTACTTGAGTCAACAATAAACTTCTTATAATTAAAAGTTGTTAATGTGGTGAAATATCCATTATATCCAGAATTATATTCATGATTTAGATATCATATATATCATATATATCCAGTATATACATTTATTCATAATATTACATAACATTTAGAGGTAAGAAATGAAATGCACCGTTCATGGAGACGGTAAGCCGTACGTACGCATGAACACTACTTTCATTTCTATTTCGTATTTAATGGAAAGAAATCATAATTATATAAAGGTATAATATGTTTCCAGTATAATATTATATATAATATCATTTACTCCATCCTTTATACATCCCACATATAGCATTAATGATTCACATCACTTTGAGGGGGCGGTAGTCCGCACTTCCTAAAATGAAATTATCGCGTTTACCCATAATGTAAATCATAAAGTATGCCATAAATGAGAAATACAGAATCATAAGGAAAACATAAACATATTATATGTCATATATAAATATATTTACATCTTAATGGCCACCTTTGAAGGTGTTATATGAGTGTTTAACAATCATCGTCTCGTGAGGCAGAAATTCGCCATCCACAGAAACCGTATGTTCTTTAACCATTAGATGTAGGTGTGTGTAAGTGTAGCTCGAATAATTCTTATAAAAACATACTAGTATATTGAGGATACTGGTGTTGTTACAAAATAAATTAATAAAAAGTATTTAGGGGGTTGGAGAATAAAAATAAAACAAAACAACATTAGAGAAGACATTACCTTAAAATCGGGTAACTCCTTTTGATTTGAGCCAAAGGCTTCCTTGGGAAGATTTCTGCCAAAATTGAGGCTTCTAGGAGTAAGAGGGGGAATTTGGGAGAGTATTTGGGCAGATGTTGGCCGATCCAAATTGCTTGAAAGTGTGAATGAGGTGGTAGAGGTGGGGGCCTTTTATAAGAGGAGAGGAGGGGCACTCTTGGAAAGTAAGGAAATTTTACATTATTATACAATGATTTTCGGATTATAAAGGTCCACCACTTATATAATTCAAGTCTAAGGTGATAAGGGTTCTAAATCTACCCATAAAATAGTCTTTGGACAAGTGTAAGCCTTGTATTTTACATTATCTTTCCATTTTATTAAAATCGTTAAATAATGAGGTCATCGGTGCATCATAATGATGTCATAAATAATTTAATTTATTTAATGTATAAAAATTATAAAAAAAATACTATGATGTAGGAAATCGTTTTATCTTTCCAATGAATATTTATAGTCAAAACTCTGACTTATATAACCCCATATGAAAATTGTTTTCGTAAAATAACTCATGTTTGTGTCATTTTTACTTTAACATTAAATAAAAAGTTATTTATGTCATTTCCCAACCAAAGTGGCTCCATGGAGTCCCCAAGTTGACCCATGGCTTGTAGTGGTCGTCCATGACACATACAATAAGGTTAGAACATGTGTCTAGGTCATTTCATATTATTAAAACATTATTTTTACCTTAAACTACCCTAATTACCACTAATCGCGATTAAGAACTTAAAAGTTACTATTCACCAAAAAATTATTTTAATCTCATTAAACAAAATTTTACTTCTTAATGACAACCATGTATGTCGGATTTTTGAAAATAAAATCACAAAAGTGGTAATATTTCATTTAAACGAAAAATCAGTTATTTAACTACCACTTAGTGGTTTCACTATTCATCAAAAATTGAAGTTTTTCAGAACAATGCCAAAATTTCACCCTAAGATATAATTGATATTCCGATTTCAAAAATGATGTATATTTTAAAAAATTCCAAACATATATGTTTAATTAATTAATTTTATAATTAATTCCCTCTGTCACAACAAATAGCGTGTTTTTAAGAAACAATTTATATCAAAAGATTGGCAATTTTTTATGTCCAATTTCAATGTTAAATTAATTATAATGACCACCATTAGATAAAATGGTTAAAATATATTCTAATTATAATTTAAAACCACTAAATAGTATAATTTTTCACTATAAAGTATTTTGATTAAAAAAGTTGTTTTTAAGTATTTTTCAGTATTCATAAAAAATTGAAAGTTCTCAGAAAATTACAAAAAACTCAACATAGGATAATTTCGATATTCTGAATACAAAAATGAAGTCCATTTTGAAATATAAAATTTATATAATTTCAAAAAGTGGGTATTACTATTCATAACGGCTACATTGATTAGTTGCGGTGTGTTAGAACTCGAAGTTGCGTACAATTCAAGCTATTGCATTATTGAATGAGAAGCGTATCATAGAAGCTAGGGGTGTTACATCAGTCATACAAGTCAAACAAAACAAATAAAGATCTCATGTTTGTAGATCATATATAATAAGACTAAATGTGATCAAAATAAACAAGGCCCAGAATGATTCAAAATTAGTTTTTTTTTCAAGCTTAGTCCCACCCCCATGATCCTTCTATGATATCCAGATCAACCATCGATCATAGGGATGTTTTTAATATCTATTTTTACAATTATGAAACATACTAAGGTAGTAATGGTGGCTCATTCAGGGTGTGAGTAAAACTCAATAGGACACCTGCAACAATGTACCTAAACATTTGCAATCTTATAAAATTTGGGTTTATGTTCCATAATAAATAACTATAAGCCTAAATAAATAATTATCATCAATATTAAGGCTTTAAGATGACATTAAAGATTGAACATACCATCTTCAACCAGTTCTGGATGTCACTAACCATAATATATAACCACTATATGTAATAGATCCCCTCTATATACCTTTATCATCAAATCTATTTGGGGAAGGATTCACACCCCTTATATCTCGCATTCATATTTATTTATGGAAATTACGCTCACCTCCTACATTAAATTTATCATACTCAGGGGGTAATGATGTCTACAATGTATAAATCATATATCATATTTATCACAGTTAATGGAACTAACTCTATATATCTCATACATCAAACTATAAGGGAGTGTATATTGATTCATATATCTCATATATCATACTTGAGGTTAATAGTTCCCACCCCATAAAAATAATTGATATTCCCTTTCAGGGGGAATAACTTCTACATGGAATATGTCATATAAAAAACTTTGGAAAAATGATTTCAGTTTTTTATATCTCATATATCATACTCTAGTGGAATGGTTCCCACCCTTTAAATATCATATATTATTTTCCCTTAGGGAACCCCTCGGGTTTCCGTTTAAATTAAAATTTATCTCTAAACTAATTCTCACTTAAATCATCATCCAATGTTCTAGACATATATCTATTAATAGCTTCATTGTGAAATGAATAAGGTGGTTTTTCCTAAGTAATGAAAATATAAATAATTTATTTAATTTCATGGTCAAGAATGAGTTTGGTTGATGTGTCCATAAATTATATTCTCATCAAAATGAAGTTAGAATTTAGTGACATGTTAGGTACCACATAATTTTTTTAAATAAAACTAATAACAAAATATTGGTATCTAATCTGAGCTCAATTAGTAAGAATTGAATAATTTGGAATATAAACATTAAATTATATTCAAATGATCATTACTATTTTTTGAAAATGAAACAACATGATAATATAATATGGAATTGAAGTACAATGTCAATTTTACATTTAGGCACCAAATTGTCCAAACTGTACTTGGATTCATTATGGAGTAAAGGAGAAACCACCTTAGAGATTAAAAGAGGGATGAGAAAACTTATTTGGGAAAGTTATATGTATTTTTTTCATTAATTCATTATTTCCCCGTTTATACATTTTTGTTTAAATTTTATATATATTTTGGAAATTCTTGAAAAAAAATGTTAAAAAAATTAGAAACACTCAGAACCTTAAAAAAACATTGTTTCATACCCCCCCTCAGAGTATATAGATAATAAACATAAATATAACTGATCACTCACACACCCATATATTACGTATCACATATACAATGTTATATGTTAAATGATTTTACAAAAATATTGAACTCCCCATTAATATGAAATATATTAATCATGTTTAAGTTTTTTACCTTCAAAGAAATCTTGTGCATAATATATTTCTTAATATTTATGGATTTCCAATTGGTAAAATCAACTTTTTAACATTTATATAAAATGTTTATAGTTTTCTCCTTTTTTTAAATGATGTGTAATGTTTTTTCTATGGGTAATATATTACTCCATATGCGATATACATAAACAAAAATTGATACAAAAGGTATTTTTCGCAATATGTAATATATTTGACATAAAATGATATATCATGCGTATTATATATTTCATACATAATAAAATATTTACATATGAAATGTTTTTCCATTTGGGAAAACCCTATATGTAATATATTATTTTTCATATGTAATACATTTTTCTCATTTGTGTAATATTTTCATTTCATATGAAATGTTCACCATGCCCAGAGTTACAAAGGTTTTTGTAATTAAAGAAAATATTTTGTGCACAGTTCAATACAAAAAAAAACTTATAAAAGATGGATTAATCCTAAAAAAATAAAAAAACACTCTAAAATACACTCAGTTGGTTATAGTACCTATATATCTCCCTAAATGACGTAACTGGTGAAATATAGTAACAAACTAGTCTCTAACCTAGGTAATTCCAAGGATAAAATTTCTTACCTATTCCAACATTGAGAACACCTTTACCATTACACAAATTACATTATTTAACCATAATAAGAATAAAAAGTCTTTTCATAAATATATAGTCTTAAAAAAATCCAAAATTATTTTCAATTACGTACATAAATTAAAATTTCAAATTTATGTAAAATTTTAATCTAATCATGTTTTTTTAGAAAAACATCAGACAAATATGTATTGAGACTAGTCTAGGATGTTAAAACCTCACCACCTTATATCAACTCGTCCCATTGTTACGCTGTACAAGATCATTAAACTTCTTAGGAAAAAAAATATAGACATTTCACAAGTATGATGTATAGGTATATCAAAAGTAAAATAGTGTGAATGTAAAGAACCCATACCTTCTTTAGCCTCATATAGTGTCTCCAAACAAGAATCCATTTAGTTAATTATGATTTTAGTTTATAATAAGAAGAGAACATAATGGTTTAATTTGTATTGTAATAGAAAAATATAACAACCAATTATCCAACATGAAACTAAAGAATCTTTAACCATATAAGTTTGGTTGATCTCATGGTATAAAACTAATAAGCCTAGCGTAAGGGACTAAGTGTACTCCAAGAAGTTCCCCTATGTAATTTCCCTGTAAGAGTTTCTAACCGAGTCTATATATAATATCTTTACTAAATCCTAGGATTATAATTACTATACCAAAGGAGAATTATCCAAGGCATCACATGTCTATAGAAATCAATCTGAATCAAAGATGTGTATCTAAGGAATTTAAATTTATTGAGAGAATTTGAAGGGATACTATGGTGTCTTGTTAGGAATCCACTAATAGAATATTATCTTGTTCCAAGTTGGGTATCTATATTGGAAACTCGCTCGATTAATTGTAATGACATCCTATGAGTAATCAATGCATTCCCACAGGAATCCAATCCTGAGTCATGTATAACTATTCTTATAAAAAATAAAATACTTAATATGCAATATGAACAACATATATTTAATATATATATCAAAATTTATTTATGCCCATGTATTATTCATTCTAACTATATTTTCATTGGGTCTATTCCATTAACATTCATCATATATGAAATTATGAATGGCCATGTGATATCTATAAAAAATCCATATACACTTTCTACATAACAAATAATGTTTCATTAATTAAATTAAAGAAAATAATTAATTAAATATCAATCATTCACACCCACAAAGTGTTCCGAATAATCACAATATGGGTAAAAAGGCATAAAATTGTGCACCCCCACCCATTAAATGGGCGGTCGGAGGTTAGTTATAGACATAAAAAAATTGAAAATTTAGCCCTATGAGGTTAAATTTAAATTTGGAGGATTAAATTTAATGTATTTTAATTATAAAATCACTTACTGATGAAACTGGATTATGTAAAATGGTGAGACATTAGGGGGAATTTCATATACCGCCTACCTTAATCATATAGTACTCCCATCATCATCTATCATCCATTGGTTTAGTCTATATTGGATTAAAATGGAGAAAAATATAAATGACATGAAAATAGTTCATATTATCTTTCACCAAAATAACTCTGTCGATGAAACGAAAATAAATTACTGAGCTAAAGGAATCGAAATCATACCTATGGCGATCCAACGCGACAGAAGGAACTCGAATCAGAGTCTGGATGGAGAAATGGGGTCAAATACTAGATTTAGGTCATAGAAGGAATACTATTGATAATGTCTTCTGTGGTAGAGAAGATATGGGAGATAGGTAAAGAAAAAACAAAATATGTTTAACCCATTTAAAAAACTCACAACATTTATAAAGTGTTTAAATTTGTACACGTGATGTAATTATTAATTTTTACCTCATTGAAAAGGAATTATGCGTCATGAATTGGTATATATAGACCAATAAAAATCATATGTTTAATATATTATTTGTATTTAAATACACATCTTCTAATTAATAACCCTCGTGAATTTCTGCTTCATCCAAACTCCTGCCCTCATATACCATCCCTTCTAAGACCGAATAGCCGACTTAAAGGTACTATTTTTTATTTTAAGAAAATATTTTACTAATATAATGGTTTAACCAAAAATTAAAATATCCATACCTCAAAATGAAAATTGGGATCCTAAAATCTATTCCCTCCCATAAAGTAACTCGTCCCTGAGTTACCCTTCCAAGGGTGGTAAGGATTCATCTAAAAAACAACTCTAGCCACTGAGTATGTACGTCAACCTTTCTCCCCCAAATCCCATACTATATATGGTTGTGCGTCTATAAAACCTATACCAAATGAATAGACCTACCTCACAGATAATTCATGATATGGTTAATGATGTGAATGTGATACTCCTCAAAAGAATCATCAACATCCAATCAGAATACTCAAGATCAAAATAATGAGATGGGTCAGCATGGTAATGAATAATCTATGAAATTTGGAAGATGTCATGAATAGATTGGTGCCTCGGAGATGATAGAATCTAATAGTCTACCTGACTAACTCTCCTAAAGTTCTTAAAATTCATAAAGAAATAGGTGAAAGTTTCCCTTTCCTCTATATCCACTTATGCCCATGATTAGGTGATACTTATAAGAAAACATGATCCACGACCTTGAAATCTAGAGGTTGTCGAGAGATATCAGTATATGATTGTTTTCTAGACATAGTATTAGACTTCTCATTTTTGATCAACTACACATTCTCTAAAGTCTCCATCACAAAACGATGACATAGTAGTGCTTCCTCCCTGGCCTCTACCCAATTTAAAGGTGGATGGAATTGCAAAATATATAAGGCCTTATATGGAGCCATCTGAATTATTACCTAAAATATATTTTCATAGGTAAACTCTAGGAGGAGAATATGTTTCTTCTAAGAACCCCTGATGGTGATAGAATGTACATAAAAGCACCTATGTACCCAAGTCTTTCGGTAACACCTTCCAGAACATTGAAGTGAAATGAGCATACCTATATGAAATTATTGTATAGGGTACATTGTGTATGTATATAATCTCACTCATATATAATTATCAAAGATAATCCACTAATAAGGTCTCCCTAATAAAAAGGAAGTGGCCTTCCTTTTTTGCTGTCAATAACCACCCAAAAAATGTCATTACCTCGACGTGACCTTGTTAAACCATTCCCAAAATCCATTGTGATGTCATCCCATTTCCATTTATGGGCTAGTAAGGGTTGTAAAAACATATAGGACTAATGTGGGTCCACCATCACTAGATAATATGTGGAACACATAGTGATAAACTGGTGATCAAACATTTCTTCCATGGCCACTACTTCCAACTATTTCCATAGTGGCATGCCCGCCCTCACCTATCATCACACCCTAGAATCACATTTTTTACACTGCATTCCCTCTTTACAAAGGTGGGTAGCATTCATCACTTATTCAGATATGTATAACCCTTGATCTAAATGGGATGTAGGGATCATAGTCCCTCCTTCCATGGATTTCTCTTAATAATTCCCCACCTAGTTCAAGTCTCCCTTATAGATTATGATATGTTTCATGAAACTCATTCCTAGTGGTATCTATTTGTGGATGTCGGTTAACTACCCTACTTCTGTTTGGACATTCCAAAGGTTCAAGTTAGGGTAGCAACCATCAGCCAGGTAGTTATTCAATCTTGGCATCAGTGGAATGTCTAAATTATGGAACATTAGTATCTTGTATGCTTACTAATAAGGGTCTTCTCATGGGTGTAGAAACATAAGGATTCCCCCATGGATCATGGGTTATCTTATTCTAGAGGAATGTATTCTATGGTTTTCCTCAAACAACCCATGTTTAACATGGGTTATTTCGTGATTTTAACATATAGTAGACATAAAGGTTCATGAGTTTAACTTCATGCGATGATGGATGGGGCTGATCAGAACACTTATGATGGTGGATTAGATAGATACATCTCTAAGAGGGAGCACAAAGAAGGTTTACAAGATGGATGGATTAGAACTCCATATGAGGATGGACCTAATAGTGGTGTGTCCCATAAATGGATGTTTTCACACCGTCAAGGCCGATCTGGACACTACGATGGTTGGATCAAGGAGTTATACCCAAATCCAGGGACAACAATTTTTACCATTAGTTGGGATTGAACCTCATGGAGGAATCCGAAATAACCTATTTAGAAAATAGGGATCACAACCCATGTAGTTCATTGGATGGAGTGAGGATTACACAATGAAAATTCCCATCACAATAGCATTACTCGTGGTTATATTGTTTGGGGAATACACACTAAGACTGCCATGATTCTACTAAGAGTGAAACAGGGTGAATTGGGATTATGCACTGAGAAGGCCTAAGTGGATGAAAATATTTCACTAGGATGTGGAATCCTTGGTAAAAATCAGAATAGATTAGAACAAAGTGGAATGAATGGATGGAATGGATGTGTTGTTGATGGTGTTGGGATTGAACCTCTAGAAGGCTTCCTATATACCCTATTCAGAAGTCATGGATCTAAATTCATGTTGTTTTGGTACCCCTTACAGTTTAATGTTGTTTGGTAAAGACTATAGTGAACTGATATAAAGATGAAAGTGTTCATCTTGAACCTCTAAGAGGTTTCTTACATATCCTAATTGGATTGGAATAAAAGTCCATGTAGTTAGGATGGTGGACTTGGGTCTTACAACTCAAGCGGAAACCCAAGAATGTGATGTGGGGCTTAAGAATTGAAGCTTCTTAGATGGGCCTAAAGGATATGTGACCAATAGGTGGAGCATCAGACCCCTGCGATATAGTTTATCAAAGTAAATATTGGGTTGGAAATGGATGATGGAGGATACTGATATCCAATGCGTTCACTGCTTGGAGGAGGACACCATAGTTTTTCATGGGGGATATTGAACCTTCAGGAGGCTTCCTACGTACCCTATTTAGAATACATGGATTAAAACCCATATATTTATATGGTGGTGTTGGGGATTACACAAAAGGAGGTGGCCTAGGAATGTGGTGTGGGGATTACACATTGAAGCATCCCATATGGACTCGAAGAAGATGTGACCTCTGGGTGGGGCATAACCCTCCCAATATATAGTTTTTTAGGGAAAGATCAATATAGAAATGGATGATGGTGGATTCTGAGAACCCAGAGGTGAACCCCTATAAGTAGGGAACCAGGGTTAACCATGGATGATATTGAACCTCATCTATTCATCCTATGTACCATTTTTAGTATATTGTGATCAAAACCTATATAGTTCGTTGGTTCTAGGATTAGGCTAGGCTAGAAGCCCGTGAAGGTGATAGTTGGGGATTACTCATTGAAGGATGCCCGAAATATGGGTTTCATGATCACTACTAACATCTAATCCAAGATGAGTCATGATCTGTGTGAGACACAAGAGTAATTAGTAGATAAGAATTTCACATCATGAAAGATGTGTCATCGAGGGATGGAGTAGGGAATTCACATAGGATCGTCCCATGGATACAAATCTCATAAGGATAAGGATTGGGTGTTAAAAGTCCCATTTTACCATCTCACCTCTGTGGTTTTTTTTGAAGAGGAAAGTAGGAAAAAGAGTAATACCTCCTACAATAAAGGATAGGGGCTTACAAAAGGAAGGTGGTCCTTCCTTGTGGGAAGATTTCATTCCATGTGAAGAGGATCTCATTTCATATGAGGAATATATCACTTTTTTTGGAGATGAGTGGGTGTGGGAAATGCCCAAGGTGGGACACCCCATGGGTTTTTGATTGGCTGAGCTACAATTTAATGTAATTTGATGAGGATGATGGTGCATCCAGGTTTAACATCATGTAGCTCAGATGTGGAGGACTCACTCCTCACCCTTTGTAAATACATAATTGGTCCCTTTAAACCTTGGTTAATAGAAGGCTCCATCAATGCTTGGTGATATGTGTGTGAAGGAGTTGTTGATTGTGGGGTCCCTGTCAATGTAGCTTTCTAAAAAAGAAATAGTCATTATCACACCTATTTCAAAAAGAACTAGGTAGGTAAATGAAACATGGAACACCACACGAGGGACCAAGAAGTCACCACATACTAATCCATAGGGCTGGACAGATGAAGGTCTTTTGAAGCAGGGGGACACAATAAGGGGAGCCTCATAAATATGGGGTGCTTTATGAAGGAAAGGGTCTTCTCAAAGTGAAGGTCCTTGTGAATCATGGGACCCATGTCATAAAATGGTGTCCTAGATTAATAATAGAGTGATTTTAAAGGCTTAATGCTTCTCAAATCCTCATGAAACATTAAGGGGATCCATCCTTCATGATGGATGTGGGCATTCAAGAAAGGAATCCCTAGCATCAGAAGAGGCTTTGATGAGTAATGAAAATCATGGCTCACGATGCTTATGTACATTGGGCAATCCATTTTTTGGTCAGGCTTACGGTGCTCAAGATATTTCGGAAATAGGAGAATGGATATTGAATGATCAGGGTAACATTGACCTATAGGTGTGAGAGAGCTGCATATTTATAGGATACAAGTCTCGAGATGCTCGCAAGGCATTGTATAAAGGTAAAAGGAACTGTGAAGGGGAGGGTCTCAATCAGACTCATGAAGTCATCCACCAAATATTCTCATGTGGTTTTTGAGTGTTTTAGACTCACAAAAGTACCATCATCCACCTTTGCGTGCACGGTGATGAGGGGTATATGTGAAGGTGCTTTGTGAGTTAGACACCTTTGATGGTTGTTGGTCCGTTTGAGCCTCAATTAGTTTATAATCGGTAGTGACCATTTCCATTTATTTATTGTCATGTATTTTAGTGCCAAAAGATCTCCACCTAAGAATGGGAGCCGAAAAAAAAGGAAGGTAAGATTCTAAGGGTCAATTGATAAAAATCAAAGATGGTTGTGGTGTTGGATCGTATTGATAGGGAATGGAGCTCATATACTCAATACCAACGAGAAACATAGGAGGGTCGAGGCCACCAAGATGCTCGATTGACCACCGCCTATAAATAGGGAGTGACGGGATCATTTTCCAAACTAGATCTTCATGAACATCAGCACCAGAGCTCGATTTTTACAAACCCTTCCACCCTTATAATGAATCTCTGGGAACCATGTTTCTCGGTCATTTGCCTCGGGAACACCCATTCATCTGGTTGGGGAATCACGACCCACTACTACTTCGCGTCTCACATAGAACCCGAGGTTACATAGCGATTCACAGCTTCCCGAATATTACCATAAAACATACTATGTCTTATGTCAAATGGATACTCAAGAATATGTTCATGATGTTCGTTTGGATGTTACCTGATGAAGAAAATTTGAGAACAATATCATGGTTGGGGAGTATGTTTGGAGCCATTCGGACCATGAATCCCGATATAAGTTTTCATCAGAGGCATAAAAAGTTTACCCTATGGGAAAAAAAGATACCACTGTATTTCATTGGCTTGAGGGATGATGTCTTCATCCAAGAGGAAATCATGGATGAACCAACCTACTATTTTAGTTTAATACCTGGAAAATATCAATTGTATAACACTACTAATGGCCACATCAGGAAGGACTACTCCCCTATCATGGAATGATTTCTCTAAAATCAATCCCACGAATTAATGAAAATTCCTTGGTTTCTTAAGAATCCACACCACAATATGAAAAAAATTACAAATAAGGGCTTAGAAACCCCAAGAATGGATGAAATAATGGTTGGGATTTGAGATAGGGTGGAAACTTCACAGATTAGTGGGTTTGGTCCTACAAGGTGTGTTCATATAATGCATAGCTCGGTATATTTCTGAGGTGAGTGTTATTGTTGTAAGTGGAATGGTCTTCACAATTCCACAATTATAAACCAAATGATATCATTACTGAACTATTGAACTGATGGTCACCAGACACCAATACATTTCAACATCACCATGGGGATGTTGGAATTATCCTTTGGGATCTCCATCAAATTTCTAGAATCTGGATACTAGGGACCATGTATGAAAAGTTTCTTCCTTCTAAAAAATCATAGGAGGATGAAGATAATATTATAAATCTGTTGAAGGAACTACTGGATCAGGTATTGGGCACGAACAATAAAAAGCAGATAAGGGACATCCATTTTAAGAAATGGTTTAGCAATTTTATAATCATTACAGTGAGGGTGTCAGATAAAGATGGGGAATGACCCAAGAAGATTCCAAAAAGGACTTCTGGATATCTGAGAGGTCACCAACTAGGAAGATTTTTCTCTTACTAGTGGATTATTTAGGATAACCAGTGGAAGTTGTCGAGGTACATCATCAAGGATGAGGAGATACCAATAGTCATGTTAGTTGGATCTATTCCAGTACACATATGTGGGTGGATGGTGTCAATGAGATATGTGCATATGGGAGTGTTTCCAATAAAATTTATCATGGCTATGATGTTGGACACTTGCTAGTTCATCAATCATGAGATTATAGTTATGGATAAGTTGTATAGAATAGTCTGGCATATCATTAAGGGAAATAAGTCACTGCACAGGTGCATTCCCTTTCTTTTTTGTACTATTGGATAGAAGCACACATGGAAGGTTATAAATATCTCAATCGCATCTCCCCCCTCACAAAAACATTAGACTAGAAATTATGAACATTGTAGGGAATGTTTTACTCAAGCTAGGACTGATGGTAGTGCTGAGCAATATCGGGCGAACAGATTTGTTAATATTTCACTTTCCCCCTCTCCCAATGGGGGTAATAACTAATTATGGAACATGTACTATAGAGGGGTGGTCCTATTCTATATCCTTTTGAGGTGGATTGATGTTGGAATTAGTGGACTATGAGTGGATATGTGAACTGTTAACCCCTCACAGATTTGTGAGCAATTTAGGTGTCCACAAAGGCTGACGCCAAGGATCAGCTTGGGAGCAGGTCATGGAGACCACCCATGCATGGTGAGGTATCTCTGGCTCATATATTCATGTGATGATGGAATGATTCAGAAATATTTCCTTCCATCTACTGATACATTTAGGATATTCTATGCTTATGCACTGAGTTGGGAATTTTATTATCCAAGCCAAATGTTGAAGTAGTGGAAGATCTAGGGCAGTGGAGGACTATCCACACCACCTTGATGCTGAGGTCTAGAAGCAACAAGGGAGTTTCATAGGGGTGGTGTTGAAAAAAATAATGGTTATGCGGCTACAGTAGAAAGGGATACAGTCCAAGGATCATAACCGACCATAGAAAACGGTGGAGGATCAGTAGTATCAAATCCACATGTCCCAACCGAGCAGACTCGAGAGGAAGGGGAATCATCATGGGGTTCCACAGGATGTCCACTCAGGATCATGGGCCGAAATTATGTTGTGTAGAACATCCATGTGACACTGTCTATCTCAGGTCTTGGAAAATCCAGGATACCTATAGATAGTTACTCAATATTGATAACCTTTTGGATCATCTGAATAGGTATGGGGTGAAAATAGAAGGGATGGGATCTTTTAAGGGTGTCTTTAACACTCCTAGGAAGAGGGGAAAATTTTGTGGAAGATTTAGAGGATTTATTTCATTGCTGAGGTGTTTCATTTCCCATGATATATCGAGTTCAGTTGTTACTAAAAAAGTCTTCTCCTCTGATGTTGTTGGTGGCACAGCTAGCAGAGCACTTCCCTTTGCCCGACGGATTGGACAGGTCATGGGGGAATAATTTGATGAATAAAAATTCCATGAGGATAATGTAGACATATATTTAAGGGAATACTCTTTTGAGGAATGTAATGACTTAAAGTTTCATTAATGGAAATCCCTCTTGATCTAATTAAGTTTCTCTTTATGTTTATATAAAGTGTCAACTTCATTGGTTTTATGTTAAGAATTTTTACCATTGCTAATATAGTCATTGAACAATGATCACATGATTAGTATAAATATAGGACTTTAACAAATCCAATTTACTCAGACAAAAGAAGTGATGGCCTCATCCAGTAGAATTTCCCCATACGAAGCCCATTTGTCAGAGCTCAGAAATGAGGTGACATCCTTGGGCTTCGCTCTTGACCAAGCCCAAGCTGAGATTTATCGTGTCAAGCTCAAACATGACCGTCTACGGGAAAAGTGAAAGTTGATAGAAATTACCACTCGAGCGTTGTTATCCGAGCCACCCCAAGAGTATGTCACCATCACACACCTTACCCTTAGGTCTTATGTGGTTGTTTTAAGGGGTTATGTAACAAATAAGTAGTACTATGTTCATGTACAATATTTTTTGTATATAATAATGAATATAATTTCTAGTCAATTTTGATACATTGTAAATAGTTATAAAGTACAAATGGTGTTTTTAGTTATTATTTAATTAAGAAATCTATTTTATTAAATTAACGTATTTTTGAATTAAATAATATTTTAATAAAATAATATTATTATTGAATTAAATTTTATTAAATATAAATGATCTTATAATTTTATGAATGCAATTAAAATTTTTATTAAGGTTTGAAAGCCATTTCTGTCAAAACCCGTGAATTTTCGATAAATGTCGGTTTTTATTTTAAAAGTGAAAATTCACATATTTAGAAAACTATTTAGATACAATAAATGTTATTTTTGTAATCAGGATTTCGAAATTATCCAACGGTGAATGTTTCATAATTTTCTGAGACGGTCAAAGTTTTGGGTAAAAATTAAATACAGTTTAAATATATAATGTGTTTTATGGCATCATAATGACCCAATAGTGATGTAATAAAATACTATAATCTTTATGTTCGGCCAATATATGTTTTACCATTAAAATAAATTGATTTCTGGTTTGTTTGACTTATTTTTCAAAGCATTAATGGACCCCTCACGACTTATTCAACACTTTGCCATTTTAAATTAATTTCCATGGGAGTGTGACTCACCTCCACATAAGAAACCTTATTATTTTAAGAAAATAGGACTTTGGCCTTATAAAATAATGTTTTCCTCTTCCCTTTTCCAAAAACCATGGGCAAAAACCATGGGATGGTTTGTGGTTTGGATTAATTTAATATAAGGGGTCCCAAACCTAAATAATAAAGAATTCCCTCACCTTTCCTATATAAACCCACCCAAGCTCCCACTTCCTCCTCACTCAAAGCCCTTGGAGTTCGTCCAACCGCTGCCCTACTCTCTCTAGTATCCTTCCAAGGTTCCCTAAGCTCCCAAGAAGCCTCTCAAAAGCCTCTCTCTAGCCTTTGGATGCACACTCCCATGTAAGGGTTTTTTCTTTCTTTCTCATTTTTGTCAATTTCCTTTAAGTTGTATTTCCCTTTTAATATCAATTATGAATGTTGGGGTATGGTTTTGCACCTCTCCCATACTTCCCTCTTTATTTTTGAATAATGGGAGACCCCTTTCTCTCTCATTAAATTCCTCTCATGTACACCCGTTACTATGCCAAAATTCTGAAAGGAACCTCTCTCTCCTCATTTACATTCAAGCAATACTTTTGTATCATGAATCTAAATTCCATTACAATTGTTGGGACATGTATCTATATGACCTCCTTACATTCCATTACATGTAAATATTATGAGGAACCCCTTTCTTTCTCATCAACCATTTTTATGAATTCTTATGTCACGCCGTTACGCTGCCGAAATCGCCCCGATTTTCTAAGCCAATGCCATTGTGTAGTGAATACCATGCCCATTTCTTCATCAAGGGTATTCAACTTTATGAACATTTACTTATTGATTATAAAGTTTCATGTATGAATTCCACATTCCTTTATCGTGGAATAAATTATTATGTTTTATGAATCCATGTTTTATGATCCATGTGGCACACTTATGCATGAAATGAAATGTTTAAGAAGGGTGCACCCTTATAGAGATCCAATGCATTGGGTAAAGTATAGTATCATGATACGTCATGTGAAATGAGTGTTTACTCATGCTAATTCACGTTCAACAAGGGTTTTCTCATTCTTTATGTGCAATGAGGATTTACTCATGCTCCATGTGCAATGACCCTTGGCTCATGCTAATTCCATGTTAAGTGTTGTTGCCAAATTTCCATGTTATGATTATCATGATTTATCATGCCTTTATGTTCATGTTTCTTTTATGCTCTATTGATATGCCTATTGCCTAACATTTATTTTACTCCTCATGTTATTCCATATGTACTCCCTTATTGGGCTTTATAGCTCACCCTTTTCTTATGCATGTCCTCAGGTTATCCCATGAAATGCTAAGTACGAGGGAATGTAGTGGTCATGTAAAGGAAGTTTTCAATAATGATGTTGTATTTCATGTTTTAAGTTTTTATGTAATGATCCTAAGCCCTAAAGACATTAAACCTCTCGATCTTCTCATTGTATAAAGTGATGTTTTATGTAATAAATCATGTTTAAGTTTGTAATAAAAGCAGGGTTGTCATAAGGAAGGTGAGATTGTAGTCTCAGAGGACACTTCCTTTGAATGGTCTGTAGAAACCATCAATGTAAGTGTTAACCCACTTAATTTTGCTATCATATCTCTAATAATTTACCAAAATTATCAACTAATTTATTATCCAAAAAGGATAATATTATACCAGTGACCCCCTATCATAGGGATGTGGATGAAACCAATAAAGAGAGACAAGTCATAAGGTTCTTCCCCAAAGTAGGAGAAGCTAGTAGGCCAGATGGAATTGAAGAGGTTGTAACATCCAACCTAGTGTCTCTAAATCCTTCTATCATATATTGTGGCCCATTCCCTAGTATCCCAACGATATAAATTTTAGGGTGTGAGTATTCATAGCTTTATCTTTTCATGTTTCCCACTACGTAGGGTCATACATGTATCTTATTCGACTTGATTAATTGATATAATCTCCATATTAATAGTGATGGAGATTGTGGGTTATCTGCTTGTATGAATGGTTGGAGCAACCAAGGATCATTTATTGAAGGGGATATAGTTCATATGAGGGTAGGTATCAGAGTAAAAAAGGCCATGGTTTCTGATGAGAAACCAATTGTGATCGTGGGTGATGTCGTTATTGGGGAGGAGACCATAGTTCTTTTTAATAGGGGGTGTCTCAGTCAAGAACCGAGACAACATTTATTAAAGAAATAGGGGGATTACATGATTCTCAGGTAAGGTACTTTTTTACAATCCCTTTCATAAAGAGGAAGAATATCAACGGGAAGATTATAATTCCAAGTAAGACCCGGACTAATACCCATGTTAGCAAGACTGTCAGCATCATTGTTCGCCTCCCGAAAGGTGTGTGTGGCATTGTAGTTTACCTCCATGAGAGAGGCTAGACATCTCATCCATAGAGAAGTGATAGGCCATGCTAGATGTAATTCCCCGTTCCATAAAGCTTGAACAATGGTGGACGAGTCGCCCTCAATCCAGATATTGTTCCAGCCCTTTTTCCTGACGAAGTCCACAACGTGAATCACACCCATCATTTCCTCCTGCAAGGATGAGGTCGTACCATAGTTGCTAAAGAAGCATCCATGGAATATCACATTAGAATCTCAGAAGACCGCACAATGACCAGCAGGTCCAATATTGCCTTTGGAAGCTCCATCAACATTCACTTTAATCCAGTCTGGAAGCGGGTTTTGCCAAAAAAAATTAATGGTGCGCTTCAGTTTCCTATAGATACCATCAAATCTTAGGCAATGAAGGATCTAGAAATCACCAACTAAGTTATCACAATTGTATTTTTGAATTGAAGCAGCATCCTTTATGGTCATTCAAATTCGCGTACAACCTGCATTAAGATTGAAAGAGTAATTATTGTGAATAATGGAATTCTGATCATACCAGATCACGTGTAGGAGCTCCACCATCGCATCTAATAAGAGGGTTTTGATTTTTTTTGAAGAATGTAGCTCCACACAATATTTTATTTGAGTACTAATTGAGTTTTAATGTAACCATCTGTATCCAAACAAGTAAGTAATATAAATCCAAAGCACTGAAGCTGTAGCACAAGAAAAAAATAAGTGGTTAGAATCTTATTTGTGCTGAGGGAAAAAATGGAACTTAGAAAAAAGATGTATTCCAAAATATTGAAGACAGACCTCCGTGGGAACACGATTGTGGGCAATATTCCCGACAAGATGAAGTCTCGAGGGATTAATCCAGTTCTTATTAAAGTATTTTCACCAAAAAAAGTTTTGATCTAGATTAGTAATGTTATGATTGTAAAAAACATTTGAGTCAAGGATCCCATTTGGAGCAGGTTCCCATATAAGAAAATCATCATTAGTATAGGGATTATTATCAATAATATGAATGATGTTATCAGGCAGGTCGTATCTACCGGAAAGCATGATATCTTTAACAGTACAATTCATGTTTACTGGAATGGAGTTAGCAGGTAACTTAGTGATAATAGGGGCCCCAGTCTAGTTATCCAACCAAAACATTATGGAAGAATCAACACTAACCATACACCTAGAGTTGGCGATAATGTGTGCAAAATATTGTTTAATGGAGGGCCAGATGGATGATTGGACATAGTTCAAATTGCCTTTCCTATGTTTTTAAGTGAATCTATTTCCAAGGAAATCGATGGAATCCAAGTTTTTATTAATCAATCTCCAAGTGATTTTATCTTGAAGAGCATCGTTAATGTGCCAATGATTTTTAATACCAATACCAACTTTATCCAACAGCTTGCAACATGTAGCCCACGGGATGGTCACAAGTTTTCTTTCAATAATTCTAACAGTCCAAATAAAATTCTTGATGTGAACATTAATTATTTTGAGAAGACCAATATGCCATTTACATATCATCAGATAATAGAACAACTTTGACACAATAGTAGATTTCACCAAACAGATCCTTCCCGCTATGGATAAGGATTTACCCTTCCATAAGGAGATCTTGTTGACCACTTGGTCATCAATGGTGGAAAAGAAAATAGTTTTAGGCCTTCTCCAAAATATAGGCACACCATGGTAGTTGAAGGGGAAGGATCCTTCCTTGATATTAGACAATTGATGATGTCATTTTTTCTATTATGAGAAAAGTTTTTCCCAAAGAAGACAAAAGATGTCCCCCTATAATAGATTGACCAGAGAGTTATTCATAATAGATCATGGAATTTTTATGATTTTGGATATTTTATTTATCTTCTTTTAAGAATAGAATGATTTCATCGGTATAAAAAAGATGCATAGGAAAACATACGTTTCTTGCTGCCTGAATAGGTTTAAGTTTGGTTTGAGTAACCAATTTGGTGAGAAGCCTATTAAGGTAATCATCAGCTATGAAAAAAATGAGTATAGATAAAGGATCACCTTGCCTAACGCCCTGGGTACATTTGAAATATCCCTTAGGAGAGCCATTCACAAGAATAGAAATAGAGGTCTAATTAAACGGTGAATTGATTCTACTGATGAAAATATCGCTAAAACCGAAGGATTCCAAAACTTTGAATATAAAGCTTCAGTCAATGGTGTCAAAGTATTTCTTAATATCAAATTTAATGGAAACATTACCTCCTATATTAGCTTTGTTCAGAGTTTTGGTGCATTCTGAGTCAATGAAAATGCAAACTTGTATGTTCCATCCCTTTATAAATCCAAATTGATTCAATGAAATAATTTTTGGAAAATAGAAGAAAGTGCGTTGGTAAGAAATTTGGTGATGATTTGATAGAGATATTTAATAAGCACTATGGGATGAAAAGATGAATTTCATAAGCATTGTCAACTTTGTGGATTAAAGTAAGGAATTGAGCATTTAGACCATGAGGGAGATCCCCATTAAAGAAGAAGTATTTCACAGGTTTTCACACATCCATATTAATGACTTCGCAATGATGTTGAAAAACACCATTATTAAAACCATCGGGGCCTGGGGAACTATCAGGATTATGGCTGAAGACAATGTCTTTAATAGAGCTGGATGAGTCTGATTCTGATGTGGTTAAGAACTATTGGTCCACCTGACGTTGATAATGGTATTTAATCAAATGATTCATCAAAATATACTCTATATTCATAGTTTATAAACCGAATGGGATCACTCTTCCATTGGTTGTGTGATTTGTGTGCTCGAGGGGATGATGCACAATGCCCACATATGCTGATCCGAGACTACCTAACTAAGAAAATACATGAAATCATTCCCCATCTGAATGTTTCATTGAATCAAGAAAATTCCATCAGTATTCGGAAGCTTTAGGTGGATGAAAAAGAGATCCATCTCTTGGAGGAATGGTAAGACGAGTGTTTCCCCTTCATTTCTACTCTTACAAATCTTTTCATGCAAATAAGGGCTCAACTGGTGAAACCTCAAGAGAAAATGAGGCAACTGTCCCACAAGGTGTCTCATATCCTGATTGAGTGTGACCGTACATATATCCTAGTGAATGAGCTTCGTTCTAAGGTTATTTATTAGGTAAGGTAACATAGAAGGTGACAGAAAGACTCACAGGCCACACGCCAGAAGGTGGCGGAGCTGAAGTTCTCTATTGAAGTGGACAATCCGTAAGGGCTATGTTTTTTCAATCTTCTGAAACATACATTCCTGTATCATTTTATTTAGAATTTATTAATGAATATATTTCTTTATTGTATAAATTATAACACTATCATATCTATGAAACAACCAATGATGTATACCTAAGCTCATGTGGGTCATTCCTGATTGTGAGAAACAAGGGACGACCACATAATCATTCACATTGTATGAGAGTGTCCAATAATCCTATAACACTCATGGTATATTATTATTAACTTCCCACATTGAGTACTCAGGGTGATAGGGGTAGAAGATGTATTATTCAGATCTCATGAAATCCAATTCACTTTCAACAATGTGCACTAGTTCACGAGGGATAAAGTCCCAAGGGTTTTGGAAGCATCCAAAAAAAGGAACTATAACCATGAATCGTAATACCCAGAATTTGGAACACAATGAAAATGGATTTTTGATATAGGATAACTAATCACCATGATCAAAACACAGTATCCACATTGCTTAGCATGAAATTGGGGGAAAATTAGGGTATAACACTGGCCATGTTCGAAACATGGGGACTGGTCTTGAATTGTTGTCCAAATTCTTCCAATGAATTGTCCCATGACAGTAGGGGAGCCATGTGTCCAGGCACCATATTGTTAAGGGGTACCTTTAGAATTGGAAGATAATGAGGATCTGAATAAGGGTATTAAAATCATGGCATTTAGTGGTGGGATAATCGAATGGTCTTTAACACTCTTGGAATTATTCCACCACGGGTTAGAGCACACTAGTATAGGGTCACTAGTATGAACAAAGATCAAATTGATTTTCTAGGAAGGACCTATCTGGTGAGGTCCTTGGATGCCTCAAATATTCATTTCATGCAGGTGAGAATGATACATGGAACAATTTATTATCATGAGACCAATATGTATCTTGATGTTTAATGTCATGTGATGAGGACATTTCAGATAGTTTAAATTATTACTTCTTGGACCATGGTAAACAGTTCGGAGTTTCATTACAAGGACTGTGGAAATGTATGTCCCTATAAAATTTGTTGATCATATAGGAAATAATCTTAATTTGAATGATCCACAGGAGTCTTGAGCACTATAAAAGTATCATAGAACTGACAAGAATGAGGAATACATGATGCAGAAAGGGGAGAAATCACAGTGAAGTCAAGGCAGTGATGTTTGGATAATAAATAATATCAAGATAATAAAATACTAATGATCCCATGGTTGGTCCAGAATTCAATGTTCCTAGTATTCACTATGTATCCCATACAAATGGGAATCAAGATGGATGTAGTTCTTGAAACATGACATAATATAAGACCAACACTGGTGGGGGAAATCCTTCCTGGTGACGATGCTGAAACATACCTTGATTATCATGGGGAATATTGACTTTTTTAAGGTATAATCATAGTTTAATTTCATCTAGAGGAAATCATATCTTAGTTTATAGTAATTGAATTTGGACTAAAGAGGGTATCCCAAGTTGATGTTTTTTGCAGGGTTATGGAATTTTGACATAAATGATGCCAATGATGCCTTACACCACATCACATATTTCTAAGAATGGCTTAGACATAGTTTAATGACATAATCCCTAGACAATGGGGTGGTTCTACCATAGATAAATGTTACAAGGAAAGGTGATGATCCCAATGTAAATGATGAATAAGTAGGTTTGTTTCCATTCCACATGTTCCTAGTGATACACACATACAGTTTTGAGTTGTGATGGTTTGGAGATGAAACCCTATTTGAAGGTCATAGATTTCAGACCAGATCAAGGGGAAATGGGTAGAAAATGTTAATGAACATTGGGAAGGACGCAAATGAAAAAATTCTCATATGTTGATACATATCCCATGAGGAAAAGAATCAATAAATATGTAGTTCTTAAATTCGGTTCATTATTACATCTTTTGGAAAAGATTTTAAAGGATGTGTCTCAAAAGGGATGTGAAAAAAGTGGTACACACCACACCACACACTCCCAAGGAAACCATGAAAGGTCTCTTAGTTTAAGGTCATATAGTTTGGACTAAATAGGGTTTCATAGCTTCTTTATGTGTGTGTAACCCTACCAAGACCCCTAAGCCCACATGAGCCATTATAGTTGTGGGAAATAGTGATTGAAGTTAGTATTTCCCCAATATATGGAAGAATACAACAATGGATAGGATATGTTGGGTGGGAAAGTCCCAAACACACTAACAGTCCCACTCAACATATTCAAATGCATGGAGGGAAAACACTAGGGGAGTTGGAGATCCAATAGAAGATAAGGAGGTGGAAAGTGTGATTCACAGTACCCAATATCTGTAAAAAAATTAGGGTTGAGTGATGATGGAGGACAACTATTAAACTTGTTCAGAACATAGAATCCATACTGTGTTACTTGGTATGAGGATAGAAAAATGAGATTCTATCACTAACCATGTTCAAAACATAGGACCTGTCCCAAAAATGTTTCCAATACCTTCAGGGGCGTAGTCCTAGAACTATTGGTGAGCCATGTGGCTAGCCACCATACTATTAGAGGGTCCGTTAAGACATGAAAGAAGATGGAATTCCAGTTAAATGGATGAATGAAGCAAGGAGATGGATTGGGAGAATTTACCCATGGAATCCAATTCTCTATGTCTCATATAACCGCACATTCAAACATGCCAGTGTGGAAAGTTCCTAGTTGGTATCAGATCTATCCACAAGGATCAGGTTCATGAGGGGGCTAAAGGCCAAGACTAAATTCAGGGTAAAGGTCCCCAACATTCTCAATAGTTTATGGTCATGATTCTTGGACCAAAGTTTTTGTATAGTTTATAGGCATATATCTTGGACTACATGTTCCTAGTTCAATGTCGTGTTCCTAGGACGTACATGTGTAGTTTAACATCATTTGTTAAGGAAAAAAATGTCACGTAATTTATCATTGAATGATGTGGACATTATGTGAGAGATAGATGAATCCCAAAGGAGACATTTGTGGGGTAGAAAATAACCAAAATGAATGAGGAAAAAATATGTCAACACCATTCCACACACTCTCAATGGAGAACATAAGAAAAATGAATAAAAAAAGTTTTTTGGTTCTATGGCTGGGCCCGGGGACAAAATGAATGTGCATCATTATGTATCCTACAAGGTAAGGAATCATTCCATACATAATTCTTGAATATGGAAGGAAAATGGGTAATTCCATAAGGGGTGATATCCTCCCAAATTAGAAAATCGGGGTTGTTATATAGCTCAATGTCATTCAAACAAGGAAACTGAAAATCTTAGTTTATGTTTGTAATGTTTAGACTTATTAGAGCATAGATGTGTATTTTGGTTCTATGGGGAAACCTGTTGTGAATGAAGGACAAGTCGGCCCAAAACTACACGGAACATTCCTAAGAAGAACTCACATATGGTTCAACATCACGTGGGACAAGAGAGAGGAAGAATGGTTGGGAGAGTTTGTGGTTGGACCTAAATTCAAGGTGTCTAGGAATTATAGTGTATCCTATAAGGAAGGGAATAAAGTTTCAAGTTGTTATGAAATTCCATGAAGTTTAACATCATGTAGTAATGAATGGGGTTTTTTAGCATCATGTACTACAAATAGGAACTTTCCTTTTAGGGTCATGCAAAAAATGACTATAAATGTTTTCCAGTTTAACGTCTTACAGGTAGGACGTAGTAGTCTAACGTCATGCAGGGTGCCACTACATACATTTTAATTTCATGTTTCCTAGACCCGATCATCTAGTTTAACATTATGTGACTTGGATGTAAACTCCTAGTTTGTGATAATATAGTTTATACCATATGACGGTTTACCATTGTGCGAGATGAGAAACACACTAATGAAAAGTACTATTTTGGGAACTTTGCATTGGTGAGAGGAGTGATTCACTCTCCATCCATAGTGACCAATGAGTATGTATCATTGGGATAGACCTTCTGAATCATGTAGGGTACCTCCAATTTTGGTGGATACTAGATGGGTATCATTAGTTATCAAATGGACAATACTATATCACCTTAAAGGAATGATCGAATATGAACTTTCTTATTGAAATTTCTGGATATCTTATTCTGATACCTCTCTATATTAAGCAAGGCTTAGATCCTGTACTCATTGAGGGCTCCCAGTTCATATGGACGGCCTTCGACTAATCTTTCTAACGTATACGGGTCAATGGTAGTTGTGCAGAGTGATGAGAACTGAATCTCTATGGGCTGGAGCACCTTGATTCCATACACTGGGGAATATGGGGTCACGTGGGTTGAATTTTGAGTTGTCATCTGATAAGCCTAGTGAGAGTTTGGGATATTATTCGGAAAATTTTTCTTGTTCTGACCGACCATATTCTATATAATATTGAAAAGGGCCTTGTTGAATGCCTCGATCTATCCATTTTCTTGCGCATGATATCGAGAAGTACGGTTGGATTGAATGTTATACTTGGCGCATAGTTTCTTCGGCTCAATTTCTCAAATGTTGGTTTTGTTCTTAGTGAGAAAAGAGTAAGGGTTTAAAAATAAATGGATAATATTAGATCCCACAAACCTAACTGTAGAACGGTCCTTGACCTCCTTTAATAGAATTGACTTAGTGTACTTGGAAACAAAATCTGTTCTAGTGAGAATAAATCTTCACTAGCGAGCTGTTTCCTGTAGATAAGGTCTCACAACATCAAGCCCCCATAACACAAAAGGATATGACTAATTCGTAGTATAGAGGGTATCTAGTGGTTGATGTACAAAATTGGAATTGATTTGACAAGTTTGATTCCTATTGAAAAAATCGATGCAGTCATGGTCCATGTGGTACTAAAGTATCCCACCCTTTGAATTGGGTGGGAGAGTCTTGACCCTTCCCGATGAGATACATAGGAACTGGTATGAAATTCTTGTAGAATCATAGGATTATCATCTCCATGAATGTAGAAGAGGATAATTCCTTCAAAACCATTCTTATAGAGGGTCTTCTCAAATATGGGACTGATCTAGAGTGTGAATTGTACAGTACGTCAATGGATTCACTCTTATTTGTCATTATCTTTTAGAAGATTACCATGATGGAGGTACTAGATGAAATGTGTGGTCCAAATAAGATATCTCTTCTACTACAACATGGGGATCTGCAGGTCCCAATATGGAAGCACTGAAAATAATATGGATTACCAACTGATTATCATCATAGTCCAAAATAATAGGAGAAATGAATCTTTGATGTGCCACAGGGATGATCAGGTCATCCTCATCAGGCTCCACATGACATGCGGCTAGGATAGCTACAGAATCATCTTTACCATTATATGACCGGGGAACTTGAGTGATCTCTGTCCAAGAATGAAATTTGGCCATCAGCCGGTGAGGGCACTCTATCATGGGCACTAGATATGTATTCCTGATGATTTTTGGGTTATGAAAACATTTCAAGGGATATTGGAACAATCTTGATTGATTAGGAAAAGGAAGGAAAACGAATCAAATGAAGAGTTGAAGAAAAAATGTTTAAAAGAGTGAATATGGAAAAGGATAAAGGTTAGTCTATGGAGTATAAACCCTTCACAGGACACCGCTCAGTATGGAAAACCACTTCGCGAAGACATCCAAGAACTAAACATTTAACAGGGTGGAGACACTGATGCCTACCCCACAAATGGAAGCTAATCATTTGTGGGAATGTGGTAGAAAAATATTCTTCCCACACAACATCCCCCACTAACTAAAATAGTTCATAGGAAATCCAAAACTGAAGGATTCCATTGAAAAAAACGAAGTCATTCGTGGGAAAGTGGTGGTGATCCTCACCACCACAAACGATGACCCTGCACGACAACTAACTAAGTCATCTGTGTTCATGGTTTCTTTTTAAATAGTATGAAGAAAAAAATGTATATATCCCAACCTACTCCTATATAAATATACTCTGATGGGGATAGGTATATGGAGAAGTATTTTTGGAGAAATATAAAAAAAATTATTGATCGATGAAGGCATGGAAGAAGAGAACACTGCAAATGATGGACTCTTTTGATGAATCACTACATGTAAATCCCCTTAGCATAGAATAAACAAGGGAAAAACTAAAATTAATTGGTATTCTGTGAACTAACAAACCATCATAGGAATATTCCCCACATGGCAGTGAACAAATGCTATTATTGCAAGTAGTTTTCCATTATAGAAAAGAGCTATGCAGATGGAGCCCTACCCCACATAGTGAATCACTACATTGATGGAACCAGGCTCTACTACACATATCAAACCTAAACCTTTAAAAACCATGTTATGTAGAAGTTCCCCCTATACACATATTAATATGTTATGTATAAGAAACCCCATCCTGTATAAGGATATGCTATGTGGAATAGTGTTTCCCATAGAGTTCTTCCCCTTTTCCCCAATCATTACCTTTCATGTTTGTCGTATCATAATTAGTCCATCCATAATATAGTCCACTGAAATCAGGAAAAAGCCTTTCCCAAATCCATCAGAGAAGTATTATGAGACCATCGGGTGAATCAGCATGCCCCTCTTTGTTTACATAACCGTGGTAAGCGGAGTCATGTAGGTAAACCTTGAAATACGGGGGGACACCTACATTATCCCTATGTTTACATTCCCATGATAATGAGGCTTCTGACCTTGGGATACTCACATGGACCTCCTTGAAATTGGGATCAAAGGGAATCACTATCCTTTCCCTTCGATGAGGGACAATATAGAAAATTTATCCCTCTTCCCCAGAACCAACTGTAGGGCACTCCCACTAAGGTAAGCCCCTAGCATTTGTTGTGTAAGGTAGAGATCATTATCCTCTCAGAATCAAACTAGGACACATCCAGATATATCTCAAAACATGACTATCCTAAATATGAATACATGAATGGAAACATGAACACTCAAAGCCCCTATATATCCCACATCCAACTCAAGAACCATCTATCAGTGGATGAAGTGGGACCTGCATTTTTTAGATCCCCTTACTCATCTTGTTTCTCACAATGATCATGACTCGTGTGGGCTTAGAGGTAATATGCGATCATGACATGTGTGTGGACCCAAATCATGGGACTTATTTGTAGATGTAATCACCAACATCGATCCAAATGGGCCTCCTAGAAGGTATAACACACAATCAAATCCTTCATTAGGGAAGAATCAATGCATAATCCCCACACCACAAGATATGGTTACCAAATTAGTTGTAAGCCATAATTCCACTATTTAGAACAATGTGTACTTTGATTCCTAGACACTCTGATACATAGGAAACCACCCTGAGGTTCAAACTCAATACCGTCATATTCACGTCATTTCACTTTCATCCTTACCGCTTGAAGTTAAACTGCATAGTATAAAAAAACTAAGAAGGATTTGATTCCTAAATAAATGGGATATGTATGATAACTCCATGATGTCCACAACTGAAAAAAAATCACACTAATGTTTTTCGGGCCACATCACTGGTATGATCACATTCACTGTGGAGAACATGTTTCTTCCAGGTGTCTTGGGCTACCTCAATATAAGTCCCACACCATCCTTGCTCGGCATCCTTTCAAAAATTTGTCCTTGTTGTATGACCTTAAACATCATGGTCAAGTACTTATCACATGACCTTAAAAGGTTACGTGTACAGTGAAGTGACACCTAACTACATGGGTTCTGATTCCTCTTGTGAGGATACGTAGGAAGCCCATCTTAAGGGTCCGATCCCAACATCAAAACAACTCTCATACCCCCTAGTTGATGATAAACTCTAGATTTCCATATCATATGGCTTGATACCAGTTTTTTCTGAGTTGATAACCAAATAATATCTAACTTATCTGTAAAAGGGTACCCTTGATGGAGAACCTCATATATATATATATATATGTGTGTGTGTGTGTGTGTGTGTGTGTGTGTTCTTACATCAATGGAGAACCTAAGATACATGCAGACAATTCCAAACCCATGTGTGATCATGATCAACTACTACGATAGGGGTAATTTATAGACACATTATTCAGAATGAAACAAGGATTCATGAACATATATACATAGATTAAATTTATAAGAGGGTCTGGAAATAAACAATCATTTCCCCCAAAAGAGAAATATTATCCTGAGGTCTCAACCTCTCGACCAATGTGAGTTCTTTAGTGTAGTTGTCCAGATCTTCCAATGAATGCCTACATTTTGAATGAAGGTCCCTAAAACATGGTTGTGATAACTGTTGGGTGTTTCTAGATCTATGAAAAAACCTATTGGAGACCATTCATAGATTTTATTCTCTACATCAATAATTTCACACAAGATAAATCCATGCAATCTACCAACTCAAATGTAAACCCATATTCATCAGAAGTGGGATGGTAATATTAATGTAAATGGATTAACTATGGTACCTCCTTCACAAGAAGAATAAAATATAATTTCATGTCCTCAACAAACCATTCTTATCAATGAGAACAACATGTTCTTCATAAACAAAAATTGTGAAACTGATGTGTATTGGTAACCATGGTGGTTGTGTTACCTCGATGTGAAAATTTCTATAATAATTGAAAAACATTTATTATCCATTAGGCCATTTTGTTTTCCCCCAAATGAAAAAATGGTGAATCTAATGTGAATCCATAAACAAGGTGTTAGTTTTTTGTCACCTTAGGCCCCTTTCACATCCAAAAGGGAAGAGGTACAAGAAATATAATCAACTATACATATGGTCATGAGATGTTTTCTTGATGGGGTTTTTTGCGTATACTTTTCACATATATTAGAGGAATTATTCATAGCTTCCCTCAATTAAATTGAATCCCATAATTTCGTGCAAAAACAAGTGTCAACCGCCCACAGCTAGCTATATCCACCACAAAGAATAGGAATCTGTCACCCACCTAGAATATCCAACATTGGGTATCAAACACCTTGATCTGACAGTACTATCAGAACAATACACTCCCAACACTGATGGTAGCAAGACAGGACCTCCAGTCGATGAAATCCCGCTAGCTTCCCACTCAGTAGTGAACAATTTCCCCAAATATGGTGGCTCCACTAGCCATATATAATCATTTTGGGATCCATTCCCCAGAACGTGACAATGATTACCACCATTATCTTAGGGAGGTGTATGAAGTCATCATTAATGACTTCATCCCCACTACGCAGGGGTTTTTCTAAAGGGTTCATGATGGAAGAAATTTATTCCAAAAACATGCAGCCAAGTATACTCACACTGAAGAGGATATCACACCAAGGGATCCTACCTATGTTTAATAAACATAGGTCCCACAGGCTTCCCACCAAGGGTGATGATCATATAATTCAGAACAGGTCATCACCCTGATTCCTGTGGAGTTCTGCCAAAACAATATCATGGAAAACCATGGGTAGACATATATTCATTCTCCCTCTTCCTAAGTCATCCATTAACATATAGTGGAATATTATAAGAAAGCACAAATTCCCATTTACGCTCACCAAGGAAGTCCTATAAATAGGGTCAATAATTATAGGTAGATGAAAATACCTACAAATGAACATGAATCCCATCATCCAAATAGGGCTATAACTACCTCTGATCATATGAAAATTCCTACTGATGTGTACCAAGTTCATCATCCAAATAGGATGGAAAACTATATGTAGGCACACATCAATGCCAAGAAATGTGAATCCCACCAGTCAAATATGGAGAAAATCAATTACGGGAAGGGTCAAATTCCTACCACATGTATCAATCCCACTAGTCCAATATAGTGGAAATCAAATATGGGAAGAGTCAATTTCTTGCGGATGTATATCAAGATCATCAGAAAAATATAGTGGAAAATGAGAAGACACAAATACATGCTCATAAAGATGAATCTCATCAACCAAATACAATGGAAATGGTGAAAATAACTATTTCATCCTAGATATAAATCAAGGGAAGATTCATTCCTCTATCCCAACATTGACGAACTACAAGTACCCATTGGTAAAGCATAGAGGATAGGAGAATATACATATTCCTTATCTGAAATCATAATGGGAATACATCCTTATTTTAGCCAAAGATGTATCCCAACACATCATGGAAATGATAGAGGATGCAACACCAATTTTCGATCATATCCTTTAATCATGCCACGATGTAATCCCATCTATGGAAATATAAAGGAATCGGGCTCAACACCCCATCTCCCTAAGTGGGATGAAACATCCACAAGATCAGATGGTTAATCTAAGGGAGGCCTCCATCCATTCTCTAGTCTAGAAGGGTTTTAAATCATATTCCTGGATAAATGATCAATTGAATAAAGAAAAAAATACCAATTTTGACTAGGGGAAACTTATCCACCTTAGTGGCCACTCCAAGAAATACATATATCCCTACTAGAATTGAAGATAATCATCATATCCCTACAGGATCACGAGAATCACTCAAAGAAGAACCCATTTATGATGTTCTTTACCAACAGCAGGTGACCTTAGTCTTCCACAAGAGATCACTTAGAAATAAAAAATGCCAAATTAAACTAGAAAATGGAGTGAACATTGATTACCCTGCTCGGCTGTAAGATGGAGTTATTGATTCCATCAAACACCCGTCAACAGAGGCTCGGGATATTTTCAATCTATTAACAAATTATGGAATTAGAAGTCGTACTTACGAAGGTCCTCCCCTCAATGCAGTTACCATCATATTTTAAGGTCCTCCTTAGAGCACTCATTAAGGCTTTCTTCATTGGAATGAAACGATCAATCCCGAGATCCTAGCTCCTGATGAGTGTCATGATATCCCTCATCCTAAAAAGAAGATATAATATAAAGTGGGTTGTCCCCTTATATTCATCTACCCTGATGGTCATCCACAGGGTATACATTGTAGAAATTCTCAAAACTGTTAGACATTAATCTAGGATATTATTACTCACCATGATGGAAGTCATTGTGAAGGCCCTCCCTGCGAAGACATCAAGCATTAATAAGTTCTTTTACCTATTTAAATCCATCTTAAAGGCCCTCATATGGATATAAACCATGTAAATTATCTTAGTGGAAGGGTATCAAGCAATGACGGTAGTCCTCACAATGGTGGAAATCACTATGAATGTCCTCCATGTGGTCACTTCTCGATTCATCATGAAGGAACTCCCCTTGTTGATACCCACCATGATGGTCCTCCCTAGGGTATATGCTACATAAATTCTCCGTACAGCTAGACATAAGGCCAATATAGTAGTCCTCACCATTGTATCACAAACTATGAAGGTCCTCCCAATATTCAGGTTCCTTATCGGCAGAAAAGTCCTCCCCTTTACTAATCTAATGTGATAAAGCCCTCATATGCTATGGTGCTTGGAAGGAAAGTTTCACATATGTTGGATACTCTATAAATGAAAAGATGCATCCATTCTCGTCCATAATATGTCTTGGTTCCACACTCATCTTCTAAGAAACCCCCATATCGTTCAAATATCACTGATATCCCTAGTATCCCCACTTCTTTTGATGATATCACCGAGAAGCATCCAAATTGGGTAGATCATGTAGTGGAATATCTGGAGGAAACACAAATGGATATGTTTCTCATAAGAATAAAACTATCTAAGGATAACATACCGGTTATGTTATCTCCCACAACAACTTATCGTTTAAACATACCAAGAGAGTTGTTGGAAGAATATATGTATAACAATCAACTCAATGTCAGGACAACTCTCCACCAGCTGAAAGATAAATTTTATACATGTGATTGGTTCATAGGACATGTTAAAATAATGAGAGATCATATCCACAAAATTGAATTGGAAGCCCTCCAATTCTTACAATGACCACAATCAGAGAGGGGAAAGAAATATCTCAAACTTAATTGCCTCCATGCGCTGCACAAGTTGTGTTTACATATTGGTGGAGCCCTATCTGTTGTTTAAATGTGGGTATGGGGAGAGTATGCATTTTTTCATTTTACTAAACATACCATTCAACATAACCCACTGGAAATTAAATCCTGTAATTTCATTTTCGCAAGATAAAAATCAAATGAAATCACTATTCAGGAATGGTGACATACTTGACAAGAACCATCCTTGATTAAATCTGAAAAGCATCAAACCCAATGAGAGAAATCAATTGAAAAACATCTGGACTAGGAAACATAGAAAATTTAGAAGGCTTTTTTTCTAATAGAATCCAATCACCAGGCATTTATCATGTCCTTATAAATAAATAATTCATATGCGGATTGAACACTATAATCGTCTCACACCTGAATGGGAATGCGCGAGATCATGAAAAAATAAATAATAGAAGTAATGAATATAGTGAGAGATTAGCCCCAGCCCATATGGATAGGGTCATTTATCACTCAAAAATTCCCTATAAGACCAAAAATTCTAGGTTGAGCCACAATAAATAGGGAACGGGAGAAACCTCATCCTGTCGGGCTGGGGAAATTTTTACCTCAACCACCCACCTAATGGATTCCATTATTTTCTTGATTAAGAAGGATGAAAAATAAAGAGGAATCCTAGTTCATATCATCTCGTGATTCATGTCCCCAAAAAGGGATGCATACAACATAGTCATATAAATATTCCCTCTAAATTATGCTTCACCGCGAAACTCGAAGGGGACCCTGTAATGTAAGGACAAAATCCATAAATAGGATGAAAAAAATCTCTCTTACCATTTTTAGATAGTATGACACCCACAATGCATTATTCATCCATAGACATCATGGACAACAATCATATGGACCACACCAAATATAATGAAAATGAAGACAAACAAGGGGAATATGATTCAACCTAAAATATGATTTCCACATGTGGAGAACTATTTTTCACCTTGTAAGACATTGAAATATTTCTTTATATTTTTCTAGAGCTCAGTGCTATGATGGAGTACAATTATGAAGCCTGGTGTGATTGTAATTTAATTTATAAAAACACTTAGGTATATTTTATAATATTCATGTGAAGGATGTGGGATAACTCTTAAAAATTAGCTTAGATAAGAAATATGAGGCCACTTTTGAGTCCAGAATGTGGTTTTTACCCTGGGTGGGACATAACTTTTGTTGGAGCAGGAATTCTATGGAAAACGAACCCATGTAAGAAATATTAAATAAAATAATTTAACATAATTATTTTACATTGGATTTTGTATTTAATTGGTTTCTGAATGGGACTTGGATTGGAAATCTAAGACCACCATTGAGTTCATAATGGGGTCTTTTACCTTAGTGAGTCCTAAAGTCAGAGGGAGCGGGATGTTTGGATCCCACAACCGCTGATGGTAATGGTACCCTTGACCAAATTACCTATTATAAATAAGTGATCATGGGGAATGGGTTAGGGTTGGCCCATAATCCTCCTCCTCTATTTTCAAGATCCCTCCACCATTCCTCCATGGTGATTTAAGGATAATCCTTTGACGGGACTTTAGTGGATCAATGATGAATTGAGGAAAAATGTTCCATCAATGATGAACTGAGTGATTTGATGTAGGATTTATTCAAATTTTGTTTTCTGATTGAAGTTTTTCTAGTAAATTCATTCTTGTTCAATATTTTCTCTATTTCCTTTATCAATCATCATTGGTTACACTGACATAGCCATCGATCTTTGAATGATGCCTATAATTTATCCAAAATTCGTTCATTCTTCGCAGATATTCATCACGCACTTTTGGACACATCAATCCAACATCGGATCATTGAGAGGAGGTTAGAGCTGTGAAGCTCTAGTCGCAAGAAGCTCTGAACTATATTTGGATTCTTTATTTTGAAATGTAATGAGGTCTGGTGGTCGGAGGAAGGGACTACTGAAGTTCTGGAGCCGGTGTTGACGATGATGGCATTGTGGTGGCCACATGTTTAAGAGGCGGAGGCCATGTACCATAGGAGGTGGCCAACAAGAGGCCCAGTCGGCTGGTGAGACTTGGCCGTCGGGTAGTTGGGAGGGAATCATGATGGAAGGGTCCTGATCAGAGGTGGTTATAGGTGGTTAGTGAGATGAGGATCCAAGGTGGTAGGAACAATATCCTAGATAGACGACATAACCTATTAGATGATTAGGTGCCATGAACCACAGGGCGACCGCGTTGACAAGGAGGAGTAGTCAAGGTTGATAGGGCCGAAGCGGTAGGCCGGGTAGGGAGCAGGATACCAGGCGAAGGTCGCAGGATGGGCATGAGTGTGGTCGGTTGGGCCACACAGTTGGGCCATGGGCTGGTGTCATGGGTCAGGTTGGGCCAAGTGGGGTGGATCGGCCAGAACGGGCTGGACCAGTTCGATCGGGTCAAGGCAGCTTCAAATGCTCTTTTCCCCTAATATGGTCATCTTTTGACATACAGTCTATAGAAACACAATCCTATTATATAGATAGTCCTTTTAATGTAGTTTTATTATTTTATGTCTTAAATTCCTAGCTTGGTAGTTTTTAGAGAATATGTTTAATAATAAAAATATAATTATTAATATTTGGTGTGTCTTATATCAGACATAGCGCAAACATGTGATGTCCAATTGATATGAAATCAGTGTTGTAAGGACCATAGAATTTATGTGTAAATTTCAAGATTAATTTCGTGCATTTAAGCTGAAATCATGGTTTGTGCCCCCTGAATCCCATTTAGGGCGTGTTGTTGGGAAATGCATATTTTACACCAGGTGTACGTTTTGAATGAATTAATAGTCTAACCCATGTGTTTTCCCATGAAGATCACAATGATGTTATCTATATAATTTGTTTTGGAATTTGGGTTTGGGACCCATGTGATGTCATTTAAGAATAATGCAATGACATGAAACTTGTTCATGGGAAGTTCGATCGAGGTGAATGAATATTCAACCTTGTTCTTTATCACAAGGATCAAAATAGTGTGATCAGTTTGGAGGTGTAGAGCCATATTCATTATCTCATTAAATTTTGAGACATGAAATGAATATCATTGGAAGATCCTTAGATGGGTTGGTGGAGAATCAATGGCGATGACGAGATAGGTTAACAAAAGTTGTATCTGACTTACCCTCCAGTTTGGATGTGCAATTTGTAGTGGTGTTCCCTAATAATATTTTTGGGTTAATCTCCAGTGGGATTTAGACAGTGAAATTCCTCGATGTTCGGGGTTTACCCTGTAGTTGGGCTGGGTAGCGGTATTCCCCGATGACATTTTGTGCACAACCTTCCTGCTGAGCTCGGCCATGGAATTTCCCTGATGACTCGCCAGGTTCAACCTTTGGTAGTGTCTAGGTAGTGGCAATCCCCAGTGACTTTCCCTAGTGGTACCCTCCAATCGGGATGGTTAGTGGAGTTCCTCAGTGACTACTATAGAAGACCCTATGTTTTGTGGCACAATGAAGAGGTTTTATTTGATGTACCTTTGGACTCATGAGGAATATATGGTCTTTCCCAACTGAGACACATCCTTGTGATGTGACCTGAAACAGTTTTGGTGGGTCAGAGCCACCCAAAGAGGATAGTATCAAGGTTTGGGTATTTGATCCCCTTTAACTTGTTCCACCTGGGCAGACACATGAGATGTTGTGAATCATTGATGGATACTTCTTGAACTATTGGTGACCCTTCTTCTTGGGCTAATTTGTGAGATGTAGATCCCCCTTACCCTCTCATTCAGGTTTCTTTTGATTGAGCATATATATATCCCATTTCATGTACCCACTCCAATGGTTTTGGTTAGTATCCTTACAAGAGAGGTGAAGACGTGGGGGGTATTCTTTGTGTTTTCCATATCTAGTTTATCATGGTTGGACAAGCCTAATCTCCTACTATAAGTTGAAAATACTCGAAGATATGTTCATCTTCTCACCATTTATGCCTCTTTGTGATTAGGAGGAGTTTATTTCACTCTCTTGTAGGGTTGAGATGCACTCTTTTACATTACTTTATTCTATCCACTACTTTCCTATTTTGTGTATCTCTATTGATCCCCTTTACCTTTTCACGGATCCATATTGGGTATGTTTATACTCACCCCTATATGGGTTTTTCCTACACATATCGTACCTTATACAGACGATTTACAGGTTTGATAAGGACATTGGAGGAACTCAGAGACACCGGTTCTTAGACCACGTATTGTGGTCGTAGAGTGGGATCCAAGAGGAGGGCTCTCTTGGCTATTTTACTTTCCCAGTTTTGTATCAGTTTTGAACATTTTTCTAGTTGGGTGTGTATTTTTTTCCTTTGAATTTAAATTTTTTTCATCATACTTCTTAGTGGCCCCAACATGTTTAGTTTATTTACAGTATTGTAGTATCTTTTACTCTTTTCCCTCTGCACATTTTCATTGAGATAATTTTTTCATGTGTATAGGTACCTAAGAAAGGGCCTCCACATGTTTTGTGTGCCTTCAAGACTTATCACCACCCCTTAGCCAATGGAGACACGCTTGTGGTAGTTGTGGATCGAGCCTCACCATAGTTTGGGTCATGAAATATTGGTATCAGAGAAAGTTCATTCCTTGGGATGTTGTTCAGAATATTCCACTTAAAAGTATCATTTGGGTTTAGGGAAATAGTTTCAAAGTATCATGAGAGTGGATCTTAGGGAAAGGATTCGAGTGATGGTGCGGGAGGCCAATGATCTGTTTTTTCAGGCTTATTCGGACACCAAAAAATTAGATAGTTGTCTTAGTGGCTAGTCTTTTCCACGGAGTAGTTATACATTTGTAGTTTTGGGTGACTCATATGTAGGAGGAGTTATCACTCTCAAGGGTGGACTTCTAATATCTGTTGTTTGAGGAGTAATACCCTTCCTTTTTACACTCTATTCATATTAAGGAGATTTTGGGGTTACAATAGGGATGGATGATGGTGGATGAGTATGCAGAAAGGTTTACTGACATTACATGCTAATCCTTAGTCAAGATCAAAGATGGATACTTCCAGGCATATAGGTTTGACTAGGGACTCTATTGAGATATCTGAGCTACTGTAGTGACCTTATAAAACCCCACCTATGTTAGAGTGTTGCAGCGGGAACTTGTTATAGAGATCTTCCTTGATGAGGAAATCTAAATAGTTGTTGATGGAAGTAGGAATAACAAGTATGGGTCATATTTTTCTACAGGCAGGTTCTAGAGATAATAGGATAAGATACCCATTCGTGAGCAGACTCAGGGGTGTGGTCGTACGGTGCAGGGGAAACATAGAGAACAGGGTTAACCCATAGAGGTACCATGTAATACTTGTGATGGGTGAGGTCACATAGCATGAGACTGTCTATTTAGGAATACTGATCATCCCATGTTTATAGTAGGTGGACTTCCCTAGAAAAGACAATGATGAGATCCAGGATCCCCCAAGTGGAGATAGCATGATCCCTAGGGAGGCAGTGCTGGCAGAGGTGTAGGTGGGGCCGAAGGTGGGGGACAACGCTATGAGGTTCTACCACTACCATCATCGGGCAGCCCACATCATGTTCAGGGAGCTAGTTGTTGGCACCAAGGGTAGTAGAATACTTTGGATATCCCTGATATTGTAGTACATGATATGATCTGACGTTCGATCTGTGTTTATTCTACTCTTTCATTTGTATTAGTGTACACAGGAGCTAGTCTCTATTTTATCTTGTTACTCCTAGTATGATAGATGGAGCTTGCAATATAAGTTCTAGCACATTTGTTTTGTCTTGTGGTCCCTACAAGGATCACTTCTTCTTGGTAATTAATCTTCCAGAAGTGCAAGCTATAACATAGAGTAGAGAGGTTCATGTGGGACCTAATAGTTATCACGATGGGACACTACGATGTCATCTAGGTCATGGATTGGCTTCTCATGGTTTGAATCTATATTTACTGTCATCAAATACTAGTCATATGATTACCAATTGATGGGATAAGGTTCTATTTTCATGGTGAAAGAGACCTCATAGTAGATAAGACACATGATTTAACCCATATACTAAAATCTTATACCCACCAGTTATCAAACGTAACCCGTTGTGATGTAGACTCCTCAGGCATCTCAGTTCCTTCCATTACAGAGGATTATATGGATGTCATCCTAAAGACGTTTCAAGGAAACCTTTGATGTGGGAGTGGGATTTTTGTATTTACTTGAAACTAGGGATTGCCCCGATATCTTATACGGTATACCAGATGGCACCCACCGAGCACCGAGAGCTATGTTTATTATTGGAGGGCCTTCAGGAGAAGGGTTTCATTAGTCCTAGTGTGTCCCTTTAAGAAGCTATATTTCTATTTGGGATGAAGGAAGATGAGATATTGTAGATTTTAATTGATTATCATCACCTGAACCATGCCACAATAAAGAAAAAGTACCCCTTTCCGAGGATCGACGACCTCTTTGACTAGTTTCGAGGAGTGAGATGGTTCGCCAAGATTGATATCAAGTCTGGCTACCCCCAGTTGCAGGTTTGTGTGGATAACATTCCAAATTTTGTTTTTTTATGTCATTGTGAGAAAAAAAAGTTCTTAGTTATTCCCTTTGGTGTAAAAAATTCCCCTATCATATTTATAGCTTTGATGAACTAGATCATTCATCCTTAAATGGACCAATTATTTTTTTCTTCCTTGGTGGCCTACGCATCTACTCTACATCTGAGCCATGTGCTTGGATAATTGGTTGGATGCACCCTCTCTTCAAATTCTCTTCCCCTGGTCTCATGCCGCCCTCCCTGCCGATTGTCCTTTTTTTCACTGGGTTAGATGCAGCCTCATCACTCTGCTCCGAAGCTCAATACTGATGGCTCCTGCATTGTAGGTGTCATGAGGGGTATAGGTGTGTATTGGGACTTCTGGGGTCACTTGGTCTTGGTATTCACATCCTTTCTAGGTCATGGATCCTCTCTTCAATCGGAATCCCTTGAGTTTCTATCTGGCCTCACTCTTTTCAGTCAAGGTAGTATCATTATTGAAGAAGAAGACACAGACTCCCTCAATCTTTTCAACTCATTGCATGGTAATGGCACTTCCACCTGGTCAATCTCTTACCCCATCAGGAAGTTTCATTCCCTCCTCTCTAGCAACACTCGACTGAGGCACACATGGCGTGAGGGAAACAAGGTAGCGGACCACTTATCCAAGCTTGCGGTGCAGGTTTCGGGCACCACCTTCTTTTACAACCCCCTACATTTGAACCCGTAGGGTTCAATTCTTATTAGAGGGGTTTCCCTTAGTCTTCATTATTTCAGACCCCTTAGGCCTTTCTTCTTTTTGTTTTCCCTGCTTTTTCTCCCTTATTATTCAATAAATAATGAAATTCGATGATGACTCCGCATCTGAGGAGGAGCATGAAGATCACTTGAGGATGGACCTTGACAATCATCGATAGAACTGGATTTATGGAAAATTTGATAACTGTCAATTTTGGATGTATGAGGTTCACATTCAAGGGCATGTCATTTCTGAGAAAGGATTCACCATAAAACTAGAAAAGATCTAAGTAATTCTTTATTAGGAGCCACCCAATCATGTGTCTAAGGTGTGAATCATCCTTGGTTTAGAAGAGTAATATAAGAGGATTTTCAAAGACTTCTCTAGGATCACTCCCCCTTTGACCGTACTAACACGAAAGGGAGAAATGCTAACCTAGTCTAAGCAGTGGTATAAATCAATTCAGGAGTTGAGGTAGAGGCTAAAGAGAACTCCGGTTTTGAGACTACCAGAGAAAGTCAATGAGTTATTAGTGTGTTTCAATTACATAAGATATGGTCTTGGTTGTTTTTTGATGCAACAATGGGCAGTCATCACAGACGGTTCAAGGTAGTTGAGACCCCCTGAGCAGAACTATGTGACTTACAAAATAGAGATGGAAGTGGTAGTCTTCTCCTTGATGATGTGGAGGAACTACCATCTAGTAGAGTGCTTTTTGGTTTACTCAGACCACTAGATCCCTAGGTACATCTTCACCCAGAGAGACATGAACTTGAGGTAGTGATGCTGGTTGGAGTTCATGTAGGACTAAAACTTAGAGATAGCCTATACTCTAGGAAATCACAACATTGTTGAAAATTATATTAGGAAGAACTCCCATACTCACCTAGTGTGCGATTCTTCAGATATGTTAGCCTCCCTATAGCTGACCCGATTGAATAAGGATGGTACAGTTTTCCTACAATCGATGGTGATGAATCCTATTCTCCATGATTGTTTGAAAGAGTCCCAACTGGGATAAATTATCTCTGATATTTTTTGTGATCAGATAGTTGTAGGTGATTCACAAGATGGGTATTATGTATGAGGTAATTATGAGTTCTTGTTTCTAGGGAAGATATTGGTTCTAGTTGTGATGTGGGAGTTTCACACTTCTCCCTTGGATGTACATCCCAGTGTGGGGAAGACGTACAAGGATATTCAGTGGCAGTTTTTGTGGCACAACATGAGACAAACCATTTCTAATTTCATCTCATGATTCCTCACCTGTCAATAGGTGAAGTATGAGAATATGGTTCAGGTGGAGTTTTTGAAGCCTTTTATGATTCTGGAGTGAAAATGGGATGGCATATCCATGGAATTCATCATAAGGATTTAGCATATAGCAAAGGTCCATGACTCTATCTGGGTGATAGTAGACTGAATCATGAAGTCGGTTCACTTCATTACTGTTAGAGGAAGTGTTCGGTGGAGATTTTGGTGAAGTTTTACGTACGATAGATCACCCTCTTTCATAGGGTATGATTCATTATTGTCTTTGATCGTGATAAGAAGTTTACATCATGACTATGGAGAGGACTGAAAGATGAATATGGGACCCAGGTATGGATGAGTAATCCCTTTCACCTTCATATTTAAGGGCATACTGAGTGCACTATCCAGATGTTGGAGGTTGTGATGAGATATTTCATGTTAGATTTTGGCCAAAGCAAGGAGGATCACCTGGCTTTGATAGATTTTTCATACAACAAAAGATACCACTCTACCATTGGTATAGGCCCTTTTGAGTCCCTATATCAGAGATCTTTCTAGTCGCCTTTGTGTATGATAAAGGTTTTGGAGTCATCCTTCTTGGGACCATAGTTGGTGAAGTCGATGATGGAGAAAGTACAGGTTATCTGTGAATGGATGAAGATGGCCCAGAGCAGATAAAAATCCTTCATAGATCGTCATCGTAGGACTTTGGAGCTCAATCAAGTAGAAAATACCTTCTTGAGATCCTCCCCATGATGTGGATTTTAGAGGTTCAACCATGAAAGAAAGCTATCCCTGAGGTTCATTGAGCCATTCGACATCATGATGATGGTTGGTGAGCTTGTCTTCCACCTCTCCCTACCCCCATAACTATAGCAGGTGCACAACATCTTTCATGTGTCATATATGAGGTGATACGTGCAAGATCCTATGCACATCAACAATAGGAATGATCTAGAAATTTAAGATAGAGACACATTTTCATGTTACCTGGTGGCGATCATGGATTGATTGGTGTAGACCGTTAGTGGATAGACTTTTCCTTCGGTTCGCACGTTGTGGCCGCACAGAAACATGCAAGACAGTTCCTGGGAATGGTAGAACAAGATGAAGGCTCAGTATCCCAAGTGGTTTTCCAATTTTATATTTTTGGGGAGGGAAATATTGATGGATGGAATGATGTAGGTAACTAGTTTTCAAATTGCAATACATTTAAATATATCATTATATATTTCCAGAGCTAGGCACTAAGAGAATGTAAAATTATGAGGCCTGGTGTTCCTGAAATTAAATTTATAAAAAATGTTAAGTACATTTTGTTCTATTTACATGAAGGAAGTGGGAAAACCCTCAAACAATAGCTCAGATTAGAAATCTAAGTATACGGTTGAGTTAGGAACATGGGGAATACCCTATGTGGGGCATAACGTTTTTTGGTGTGGGACTTCTGTGGAAAAACCCACCTAGGGGAAAAGCATAAATAAAATAATTAAATGTAATTAGTTTACCCATGAAGTCATATCAAATAACTTTTAATGGGAACTTTTATTGGAAATATGAGATCGTCATTGATTTTACAATGGTGTTTTCTACCTAAAATCTTCCTAAATTGAAAGGGCATGGGATATTTGTATCCTACGACCGCTGATGAGAACAATACCCTTGACCTAATCACCTATAACAAATAGATGATTATAAGAAATGTATTAGGGTTTTCCCTTATCCTCATCCTCCACCTGAAATATCCCTCTCTCTTTCCTCCAAGGTGATTCTGGGATGATTATTCAATGATACTTTGGCGGATCAATGATGAAGTGAGGAAAACACGCCATTAAAAATAAAAAAATAGATTCGATGTAGGATTTCTTCCACTTTTTTTGAAATTGATGTTTTTATTGTAAATTTATTCTTGGTCATTTGTTTCACCCCTTACCTTATCAATCATCGATGAATTCACTAACACAATACTAGATCCATGTTTTAGGACTATTAATCATTATAAATTCATCCATTCTTCGCAGATATTTGTCGCCCACTTTTGCACGCATTAATCCACCATCAGATCATCTAGTGGAGGCTCGAGCTATGAAGCTCTCATCACGAGGATTTCCGATCTAAATTTAGATTCATGATTGGGAAAATGAATGAGGTTAAGTGGGATATGTAAGGGACCACTAGAGCACAGACTCCAGTGACAAGGGTGACACCGTGGTAGCTACGGGTTTAGGTGGTGACCGCTGTGTGTCATAGGAGGAGGCCACCGATTGGCACGGTCAGCAAGAGAGGTGAGGCCGGCGGGGTTGTTTGGAGGCAACTGGGATGGCAGGGTCACATGAAGATTTAGCTGACAGCTTTAGGCAGTTAGGGAGTGAAGGTCGTTGCTGGGCGGAGGAGCCGAGGTGGCATGTAGAGTAGCTGAGGAGATCATTAGAACAAAGGAGGTGACATGGAACTAAGAATCGTGAGGTGTCTGTGTTGATGAGGAGGAGGAGTCGAGGTCGGTGAGGCTGATGCAGTGGCATGCTACTAGACTAAGAAGACAGACTGGGCTAGGAGCATGTCATCGTGCTGAGGCCGCAGGCTGGGTCGGAGTGCGGTGAGCCAGGCCATGCAGTTAGGCCGTGGGCAAGCGTGATAGGCTAGGATGGCCGAAGTGGGTCGGCCCAGGTGGGGCGGACCAGCTAGAACGGGCAGGACCAGTTCGGTCGGTCCATGGTAGCTTCAAATTCCCTTTTCTACAAATCCAATCATCTGTTTGATGTGCCTTCTATTACCATACATTCCTCTTATTGAGGATGTACGTTTTTGATCATTTTTGGAATTTTTAGTCTTGGCTTCATTTCATGGTAGCACATGGAACTTATGTTTAATAGTAATATAATAGTAATTATTATTAATTTATGGGGTTTCTTGTATCAAAAATAGCACAACATGGGATGTCTGATTGATGATACATCATCTGTGTCATGACCCTGGCATTTATTCAGACTTTTTAAGATCAATTTTTAGTGTTTAAACTAAAATCGAGGTGTGGTACCCATGATAACCGGTTAGGGCATATTGGGTAAATGAAACCCTTTCACCATGTGCCTATTTGGGATAAATGAATATTCGATCCCATGTGTTTTTTCATGAGAATCCCAATAGCGTGGTCCATATAATTTTTTTTGGGATTGATGTTTGGTACCCATGAGACATCATTCGAGCATAATGCGGTGACAAACTACTTTTTCATGGGATATCTGATTAGGGAAAATGAATAGTCCATCTAGTTTTTTTTCACCAGGATTGAAGTGGTATGATCCGTTTGAATGTGTGGATCCATATTCATGATCTCATTAAAGGATTAAACCTGAATGAAATATTAGTGAAAGATCCTTTTTGTGGTTTTGATGATATTTCATGGTCGTGATCAAATAGGTTTACTAGATCAGTATCGAGGTTACCCTCTAGCTGGGCTAGGCAGTGGCGTTCCCTGATGGATGTTCTAGGATTACCATACAGTAAGACTAGGAAGTGGAATTCCCTGATGATCTTTCTGAGTTACCCTCTACTAAGATTTGGGAAGCAGATTTCCTTGATGTTCTAGGCTTACCCTCCCGCTGGGCTAGGATGTGGAATTCCTCGATGACTTTCCAGGTTTAACCCTATAGCTGGGACTGGCAGTGGAATTTCCTTATTGACTCACCAGTCATAACCTTCAATAGTTTCTGGGTAGTGGCATTCCTTGGTGAATTTCCCAAGTGGTACCCTCCAGCTGGGATGGGTAGTGGAGTTCCTCGATGATTACTAGAGAAGATCCTCTATTATGTGGCACATTATCGAGGTGTAGTTTGACATACCTTTAGACTCACAAGGAACAGGGGTGATTTCCCCATTGAAATTCATCCTTTTGAAGTGACCTAAGCTATTCAGGTGATTCATATCCCCCTAATTTGGATAGTATCATGGTGTGGTGATTTGAGCCCCTTTGACTTGTGCCTTCTAGGTAGACACATGATATGTTGGAATCGTTGTTGGATACATCTTGAACTATTGGAGACACTTATTCTTGAAATGAGTTGTTAGATGGAGATCCCCCATTAATCTCTTGTTCAAGTATCTTTTCACTGAGCATATATATATCACATTTCATTACCCGCTCCTTTGGTTTTGGTTACTTTACTTCTAGGAGAGGCAATGACGTGTGAGGTATTCCATGTTTTGACTGTGTCTAGATTCCCTTGGTTGGATGAGTCTACTCTCCTAATATATGTAGCGACAATTTTATGAGACGTTTATATTCTCACCATTTCTAGCTACTCGTGTTTTGGATGATATTACTTCACTCTCTTGTTGGGTTGAGCTGCACTCTTTTACAAAACATTGTTTTATCTATTGCTTTCCTTTTCAGTGTATCTCTTACTGCTCCCCCTTGACCTTTTCGGGGCATCTTACATGGTATGTCTATAGTCACCCATTCATGGGTTTTTCTGACATGTATTTTTCCTTATGAAGGTTACAGACATGTTATACATGGACTTCGAGTAATCTTAGGGATGCATGTGCTTAGACTGTGTATGGTGGTCATAGAAAGGGATTCAGGAGCGGGGATCTCTCAACTGTTATACTTTTTAAGTTTTCTATTTGGTTGGGAAACTTTTCTATTTGGGCTTGAATTTTTTCATTTTTCATTTTAGTTTATGTTACTTTCCTCATACTATTTATTAGTCCATGCATGTATGTTTTATATAGAGTAGTGTAGAATATTTAACTATTTTCCCTATTCACTTATTCATTGAGTGGTTGTGTGTGTGTGTGTACCGGTACATAGGCAATGGCCTCCCCAAATTTTTTGTGACTTAGAAACTTGTCGCAACCCCCTAGCTTGTGTAGGTTTGCTTGCGGTAGTTTTTTCTTAAGCCACGACATTGGCTGAGTTATCACAGCACTTAACACGGAGGTGTGCATACCTGAAACCATATGGACACCCAAAATTAGGGCACTCACCAAGATAATCCCTCATTACAACCTTTGAAAATCTGTAATAAGGAGAATCATAAAAACAAGGTCACATATGACCCACTACCTCCTACCAATGAGAAAAAGTCTGTTACGCTCGAGGAAAGAATCACTCGGTAAGAGGAGGACATGGAAGTGTTGTGGTGAATCAACAATGTGCTTCTCCGAAAAAATCCTTCCCATCGAATAATCTCCTTAGGTGGAGCTTCAATGTACACTTATAGAAGGTGTACATTATCCACAAGGGTTTATACTGGTAATTGAAATAAAATAAGAATTCTCATCCAAGATAGTTTCGGGACCATTAGTCTAACTAAATCCAATCCTAAAAGGATATCAAGATGTCACTCCGAAAAGGAAACAACCAGAATATATTCAAGAAAACCCACAAAGGATTACCCCAGTTGGGTATCTGCCTCAAGTACTATAAGTGATAAAACTACCAATTTTTTCCTTATTGTACCTACCCTTTTTGAGGTTCAATAGTACATGAATCAAGGCTCAATACCATTGAGTTATTTATAGCTTGATTGGATGTCATGGAAGGATGATGTGTTCTGATACAACCAAAATAGATGTCTACCCTGACTGGGTGAGTGACATTCCACTGCCTCCAAATGTTAGGAACCTTGTGTTCCCAATATTCAATGGCTCATGTGACCTAGAAAAACATATACTACATTATTCACCTTATTGTGATCCCATGATGGTAACCCCATACAAAAAAGAAGTAGTGAAACTCATACACATCATGTGAACCCTACAGGGTTCAGCCTTTGTATGGTATACCATCTTTCCAACTCAATCAATAACAGGTTTGGAGGATCTTCAGCGGAAGTTCATTTTCCATTTTATCTCAACATTGACAAAGACAACAGTCAATGACCACATGAATAGAAAATAGTAGGAGAATGAGAGATTCTCATATTTCATTTCATCGATAACTTCCACAATGATCTATGAAGACCACTCATCCTAGTAAAATATATAAGTGGGTTTTAGGATTTCTCTTCCATTTCAAAAATAATAGAATATTCCTTACAATAGAATAACCTCAAGTCCCGGGTAGCCACACTAGCCCCATGAAAAAAGTGGGATGAGGTGAAGTGGCCTCCTTTACACTTACTCCACCCCTTTCACTTACCCTAGATCCTAGTCCAACACTGAATTGTGAAGGGATTCCTAGTTGTCAATAGAAACCTCCACCTTGACAAGAAAAACAAAGGGGACCCAGGTAAAAACAATTCGGGGAATGGATAAATAATGTTTACTCATTATGATATGACCATGTATGTTGGTAGTTTGTAGCCACTATGAATAGATACTTTATCCATCTATCATAGCCAAACATGGATGATGAAGTAGGTCTCGATGACGGACCAGATTATTTTTCCTTTCCCCAGATAATGAGGAAAACCATCCAAGAATTTGTTTTCTTTGATGACCTCCTAAAAATAATAATAGATTTCTGTAAAATCAAGATGGGGCCACCACCAGCACTAGTGGAATATATTTCCACCGCTGAACTGAATGAAGGAGTGGGGTGGAAAAAAGTTTCCAAAGAAAGCGATCGGAATATCAAGAGTTGGATGACCTAGAAAATAGTCAACTGAGACCATGACATACTCTAAGAGTAGTTTAAGAGGCCTATTTTTTCCCATGAATTCATAATGTAATGCATCTAAAGTCCTCAGCCATGCAATCCACCAAGATTCAACTAACCAATAAGTAGTTTGACCAAAAAGTAAGGGAGAAGGTGTAAGAAGATGAACCCATAACAAGGCCACAACTATCTTTTAAAATCATATATTTTATGAAATTAGATATAAAATCATAGGTATCGCCCTACCAAAAAAACAACTGGAAAAAGTAAATCAGGTAAACTCATCATCAGTTGAGGAACTAATCTTCAGCTCATATAATGTCATTCAAGTAATGGATCTACTCTATGATGAAGAGTATGGATATGACCCCACGTTCCTTATACCCAATAGAGGAACTGAAAGAAGAGGCCATAGAAGTCAGGGATATCAGGGAAGATGCAGTTGTGGTAGAAATCAAATTTTTGTTCGGACCCTGGTTCAAACCATTAATATTGTAGAAAATCATGGAGGAGTGCTTGAGAAGACCCAAAAAGGACGTGAAAATTCAAATACCTATGCTGGAAGCCACTCTGACCCAATCAACCTGGAATATCCATCAAAAGAGTAACAAATGTCTAATCGCCGACATCATGCTGGCAGACCTACTCGGCCGACCCCACAAATCCCAAAACCACAACCATCACATTTCCCGATGGCTGATCTGTCCTCATCTAATGGTCATTCCACTAAATTTCCTATGAAAGAGCACCCCCCAAGTTGGGAAGTACTGACCATTAGTGAAAAAGTAAGATATTCTAAAATAATTGGCTCGAGTACTAGTTAAGCTATCAATTTCGGATTCCTTGAATTTATCAAAAGATCTTGGGGAATCACTTATTGAATCTTTCTTAAGACCACAGAAGTTTGAATCCAAAGTGATCGTCTTTGAAGTCTATTAGACAGAGACTCATCCTGCATAATGTCACATTTTTATCACCTGTATAGATTGAGATAAAAATTAAATTATTTAGGGACACATCAAACCCATGAAAGTGTATGGAAGGATAAATGGTATCGATATTAAAAAATTCATTATTGGAAATGGATCAGGAGTTAATCTCATCCAACTACAGATGACTTTCTGGATGGGCTAAATAAGATAATATGAATTTCTACACCCTAAATATATTGTGATATGAAAAAAATGAATGGTATCTATTATTTCAAATAAATCTAAATACATAGTTTGGAGACCTCAGAGCTGAATAAGAATTCGTGGTGGTTTGGAAAAAAAGGACCTTAAAAGTTTTTCTAGTAAGGCCCTTATTGCACCATCACACAGTGATTCCCTCATCATACCATCAGTGCATTAAATATTACTTGAATGAATATAATGGTACATTTCATGCCGATAAGGCCCAATTCAAATATTTCGAGTCACACTATATCGATGCCAAATTCTATGACTAAGAGGGGAAGCATCCCTCAGTCGATGTTAGTGATTAGGTCACCACACCAAATTGTTTGGAAGTGGTCCCTTAGAACCCATTAATGTATCTCGATGAGGAATCAATACTTCAAATCGATTAGTTCTAGTGTAGGATTCCATGTTTATATGTATATTTTTTCAGTCCTCATGATTTCTATCACGACCACCGAGCCTAATAGTGTAGAGAAATGCACTGGCCCCCAAGATAATGATGAATGTAGAAATGGAAATACCCTCATTCCATCATTAGAGCTCCAGATAATCCCTACCTCACCCACTATGATATAAGATAAAGTGGACATGTGTCACTCCCTCACTCCATCTTTTCTATAAATTTATCCACTATCAGTTAGGTCAGAAGATATTGACTAAGCCTCCAAATTCCAAAATTTTAACTATTCTCTCAAATCTAGAGAGTTCATCTCAATAATTGTTTTCCCATCAAAAGAAAATGATTAAGAATAAGACAATGTGGAAGAGGAAGAGGAATAAGATCATAATGACACCCCTCCAACATTTAGGAGGGTGTCTCTACCACCACTGATGAACTCAGGGAAATAAACCTCGGTACAAAACAAGACTCGTGACTCACTATTGTTAGCATGTCCATTTCCTCTACAAATAAAGTTGTATACACCTTCTTTCGAAGGAAGAATCAAATTTTTTCTCCTTGAATAAAAACAATTCCAGAACTCGATCCTGAGGTGGCCACCCACCACATAGGCATACCAGAAGATCACCATGGCTACAGGAAAGCCTCAAAGAGGATACACCTGATACATGCTACCAAAATAGAGGCTGATTTAGATAATATCAGTAGAGAAAAAAATTTGGTAGGTCCAATATCCCTTATGGCTGGCCAATATACTCCCCTTAAAAAATAAGAACGTATAGATTAGAGTATACATTAATTTCATGGATCTCATTTAACATTACTTGAAATATGACTTCCCAATCCCAATCACAAATTTTCTTATCAATGAAACTACTAGATATCAGGACCACATTCATGGATTGCTATTTAGAATAAAACCAAATCTGAATGGCTTAAGACAATGAATAAGAAACCTTATTTAGGTCCCCCGTGGAGTATTTTTCTACAGGGTAATACCCTTCAGTCTGAAAAATGGTGGTTCCACATATACATGTACCATGCATCACATTTTCAATACCTTATAGAGAAAGTTATTTCAGTGCTATTTTGATGACTTGGTGGTTAAATCAAGACAACACTCATACCTCCTTTCAGATCATGATTTTATCTTTAAGAAATTGCAACAACTCATCCTAAAAAAGAACTCCTTAAAATGTGATATTTCTGTCACCTCTGGAATACTCTTTATCTTTGTAATACTCCAACATGGTATCATAGTAGACCCTGATAAAACAAAGGCCATCCTTGGAATTTCACCCAATCACAAACACATATTGTTGATAGGGCTTCAAAGAAAATATATCCTACATTTGACACATCATAGAAAACCTTGCAGGAAAATGTTTTCCCATCACCATGTTGATGAAAAAGTAGGTTGTGTATCAATTAACTGAAGATTTAAAAGAACAATTCGATATTATTAAGATGTACCTCTTATGAACACTACTTTTAATTCTTTATATCAATGCAATAACACTCAAACTTTATGTGATGGCTTTAGAGTAGTTTCTAGGCACATTCCATGCACAAAAGAATGATGTAGATAGTGAAAGAAGACATTATTATCTTAGCAGGCCTATGATTGATGTTGAGGACCATTATTCAAATAACCAAAAGAGATACATGTCACTAATCTTCAACGTCTAGAAACGGTGACACTACATACCCCACCATAATGTCTATTTGGCTTTTGGAAGCAACCTGCTCAAGTACATCCTCAGTCATGCAATGCTAACTAGATTTCTTTCACGATTGGCAGTCATCGTGCAATATTTCGATATATAGTTTATACCTAAAAAATCCGTAAAATTTCATGAATTAGTATATTTTCTAGTAAAACAACCCTCATAAGTAATGACTCCATTGGATGTTGAACTACACTATGAAGAGGTTTTTTCTTTCCAAGGGGAGTCCCAAATATTGGATATTCATTTTAATGGTGATTCCAGATGCTCGATAGTAAAAAGGATGGAAGATCCCAAGCACAAAAAATTGGGTTTGGTTTTCATTCATTTATCTATAGAAAAGTGATTCCTTCTTTACTCTATCCTATTATCATATGGGTACACACACAAAATCAGAGTATCAGGCTCTCATTATAGGCCTAGAGCTTCCCCTTCATGTACAAGTAAAACATTTTCTGATAAATGGTGATTCAAAAATGGTCATCTAGAAAGTAAATAGAAAATAATATATCCAAAATGAAGATATAATCCCATTGTTTGACTATATCATAGGGTTAATTGAGGAATTATCTTGATATAAAACATTAACTCATGACCTTCGGTCGTAAAATTAATAGGCTCATGCATTAGAAAATGTAGCCAAAACTCTGGCTGATATAGACTAGGATGAAACATTCTTCTACATTTCCCAAAGTCTGATGGTCTCACCATTCATTCGAACCAACACATAAGAAATTGACAAGATTAGTATCTTCACTAAATCATATGGTCATACCACCAGCTAGATGAAATCTATTTTTCACTCCTTCAAATAGGGGAACACTCACTAGATAGGACCGGAAGAGATAAAATCCAAAGTTGAGATATTCATTTTCCTGTTTATGATGGAAAAAATCAATAAGAACTCCCATATAAATGAGGACTTGATGGGATCCTTCTCAGATTCATTTATGCATAAGAGACAACTACAGTTATGGAGGAAGTAAACACTATAGCCTATTATGCACATCAATCTTGATCCATGCTTTCTCATAAAATTTGGAAGCTTGGGTATGACTGGCCCACTATGACGTATGATTCCACTAAATTCACCAAGAAGTGTCATTCCTATCAAATTCATGACAATTTCATCCACCAACCCCTAGAGTTACTTCACACATCCATGTACTCCTATTTGTTTTCCATTTGGGGAATGAATTTTGTGGGACCATATCCTTCTATGATGGCCAATTAACTCAATTATATTCACATAGAAAATAAATTCGTTTCCAAATGGGGTGAATTTGTACCCTTAAAGAGTATAGCGAAGGAAGAAATTTCTGATTTCTGAAATCCAATATCATCTCAAGATTCGGTTCCCCTCATAAAATACTAATAGACGTTGGAACTGACTTCTTTAGGCTGAATTGGAGAAATTATATCAAGAGTATGGTATCAAAACCCTCTATATATCACACTACCATGCAGTGGCCAACAGACAGGTAGAGGACCCCAATAAGACCCTATCTAATATACTCACGAAGATGGTAGATAATGACATGAAATCATAGACAGAAAATTTCCATCATGCTCTATGGGATTATCGGACCATTACCTACACCACCACTCAGTAAACCCTATATTCATTGTTGTACAGGATGGAGGATATTATACCCATAAAAGTTTAATTTCTCTCACTCCACTTTTCCATATGTGATTATTAATCCATAGACGAGTGATCCGAAAAGTGAATGGATGATCTTGAGTTACTGGTTGAGAGAATATTTCATACCTTATACCATTTAGATGTTTACCAAAATCATATTTCATGATACCTCAAAAAAATGTTGGACTTTGATCACTCCTTGAAGGAGAATTAATGTTGGTCATTAGAAATCTTATGATACTGAAAAATAAATCTCTAATTTTTAAGCCATAGTGGGAGGAACCTTATGTCATATATAAGGTCTACTACAATAGAGAGTATTCCTTAATTTAAATAGATGGAAAACGTATTGCATGTCATACCAATTCAAGGTTCTTAAAGAAATATTTCATATAGACAAAAGGAAAATCCTAATCACACGATGTCAAACAGCAAGATAATAATTACTAGGTGTTTGAAATTAAACAGAACAACATGTATATCCTGATCACATGACATTAAACAATAGGATAAGAAGTCCCTGTTGTATGATAGTAAACTACATAGCATATACCTCCTGGTCGCATGATGATAAACTATAGGATAAGAATTAATTGATTTATGAAATTAAATTTCATAACATGTAAATCATAATCATATGAAATTAAACTGTAGAATAATAATTCATCACTCTATGAAATTAAAATTCATTTCTTGTATTTCCTTACCAGACAATGTTAAACTGTATGGAATTCATCCCTACAAAAAGACACTAAACTTTGTTTCCAATTTCCTTAGCACATGACTTTAAAATATATAGAATAATAATGTTCTCACATGAGAGGACATTTCTTATGACATTGGCCACATTCCATGCCACGTTGAAGAACAATGTGTGTCTTGATTCCTACCCTCACGGGATATGTAGTGACACATATATTTCCAAATCTGGGTCAAGCCAAAATAAAGGATCAAGTTTCCCCTTCCCTATTTATGAGTCATATATGCAGAGGTAAATGTAATAGAACTTTATACGGCATGATTCCCATCCTTTGGGATACTTTGGGATGGTTAGAACCTATGTATTTGCCCATCCACCACCATAAAATAATTTCCCCTCCTTCCATGCAGAAAAAAAAAGATGTTGGGAGGATTCTTTACAAAACTTTGTACAGCTAGATTCTCATTTACAATGAGATACATAGAGATTCCTTGATCCTATATCTTGGTCCATCCACCAAATAATTTAAAATACCTCTGATGTTACCCCATTTTCATCTGTATTGTAGTGGTAACCCTTATTATTCTTTGTTTCTCACAACGAGCATAGCTCATGTGAGATTAGGAATTATAGTAAGGGGTTCCCCTACCCAAACAAATATTAAAGGTACATGACATGTCATCATCTCAAAAGTAGTGGTTAAACATTCCCCCTCCCTATGTATGGTTCAGACCTGTATAGGGAACACAATTTCTATAACTATGAAATTCTTGATTTGTTCCCAAGAAGGATATGTAGTGATTCCCAGATCTCCAAATACTGACCCAACTTCTACCCAAACAAAAGAATGTCCCTTCCCTACGTAAGGGTCAACCCTACACTGGTAAGTTTGTGTCCGGATTTATTCTTGTCCCAACAAGAGACGTAGCGGCACTCAGATATCTGAATCCAAGATTGGTTGCAACAAATGATCTAAAGATACATTCCCCTATCCTATGTAATGTCATCGCTATATGGTGGAGTAACCTTGTGTCATCCCTTGTTTCTTACACTGATCACAACTCATGTGGGATTAGTTGTTTTAGTAGGTAATTCCCCACATTTTTAGGGTGTATCAATCCATAGGAAGGGTGTTATGATCCCAATACTAAGAAATAAAAAGGCACACATGGAATTACCCCTTCACTATAGGTAAACTACTTCCTTACCTTACGATGCTAAACAACATGGTTTTTCAAGAACTATGTGTGGATTGATTCTTGTCCAAGAATAATACATAGTGAAACTCTGGCCATGTGACCAGGTCTAGCCTTGTAAATATAAATGGCCTGATCTCCTATATGTAAATGTGAATATATGTAGCACATTCCAAACTCTGGATCCTACAATAAGGATCTATAAAGGAGTTGAATTTCCACCCCTACATATATGTTTGATCTATGTAGGGGAGTTCAAACATCATGATAAATTATGATTTGGGTATTCATTGAATATTAGGATACACCCTTTCCATTTATCAAACTTCATGCCCTGAGAAATTTTGGATCCCCATGACCCTCCACAGCCATCGTAAAGGGAAGGTCATTGTACTCTGGACACATTTGTTTGGATGTGAAAAATATGCCCTGGTGGTTGTACATAAGTTTCACACAAAAGGCTTATTAACCAAAAGAATATGCATCCTTAGGAGAGGATTTTCCTACCTCAAAATTTCGCAATGGCTTCCAAGCCCCACACCATTTCTTCTGATCCAGAAATTATAGCAACAATGGTTTACACTTCCTTTACCCTTCACATAAAAATTATTCCAGAATACCCCAGGCTAGTTATTCTCTATTCACTCATATATTTTTTGAAAATTCATCCATGTAACATGACATTAAACAATGCTTCCAGTATCCTCACCAAATGATGTTAAACTGCATGGACAAAATGTCCTTGGTACAAGATATTAAACTTCATAAAAGTACAGTGTTCTTACTTCAGAGGACACTTCCTATGGCATCAGTTACCTACCATTCGGTCTTATAGAACTATGTATAACTTGATTTATGTTTAAAAAGATATGTAATGAGGCCTATATTTCACATATGTGTCCAGCCTCCTCCCTCAATAAAAATAAAAATGCCTCTTCACTGGGTATGACTCATACTTGCACATGTAACTACAAGAACTATGTATGGCTTGATTCCTTCCCATGAAGGATATATCGTGATTCCTAGACTCTCATCCTTGTCCATACACCCTAAAAGTGAAATATTACCGCATGCGTATAGAAAAGTACTACACATGGTGATTTCTATATAGAACTACATATGTCTTGATTATCATCTCAAAGGGTATGTAGTGACACCCGGATCCTATGACCTGGGCCCAGCCATGGTGGAAGAGAAAAATTTCCCCTCTTCTATATGTTAACCATGTCAAAGAGGAGAAGTCCCAAACATTCCCTATTTGCAAGACCATTTCAAGAATACGCACATTCCCCCTCTTTCACATCGGGTAATATATTTTTCTTCCAAATGATGCTAAATTGTATGAAAATTATCCTAATAATATAACATTAAATGGAATGGTAAAATGTCATTATTTCATGATGATAAACTACATAACATCATAGTGTTATCACATAGATGTCATTTCCCCGGCATTAGTCACCCACCCTGTTGTGTTACAAACCTAATTACGGATTGATTCCTTCCCAAGGAGGATAAATTGTGATGCCCGAACATTCATCCTAGTCCATCCACCTCAAAAATAAAATGAGTTTATCCTTTGTTACACCATCCCTAGTTAGTGGATGAAACCATCGACGACCCTTATTTCTCACATCGATAATAGATCTTATGGAATTAGGTACCTTAGTAGGTGATTCCCCACAGATCCATGGTAAATGAAAAGATTCCCTCCTATATATGAATAATATCTATATAGGGAATTCTCAACTCCATTTTTAATTATGGCATGAATGTTTTTAATATTTATTGACACACCCTTTACATTTATCAAACTCTATGCCTCAGTGAAATTTTGGATCGTCATGAATCTCCACATCCCTCAAAAATGGAAGGTTAGTGTCCCAAGAAAACCTTCTTTTGAATATGCACAATGCACCCTGGTGGCTCTACATAATTTTCCATAAAAAAGGTCTACCAACCAAAGGAAAATTTTTCCTCAGGACAGGCTTTCCCTACATCTTTATGCCCAATATATTCCAAGCATTATACCATTTACCCTAATCAAAGAATCCCCAAAATCATTGTTTACAATCTCCATCCCTCTCACATATCATGCATGTTGGGACATCTGAGACCAGTTATCCTTCAATTAATTAAGGATTCTATATCAACCTCACTATCATGTGACGTTTAAACTGCATGATTATTGACACCCAATGTTCATCTTTAGGGCCTAGCCTCAACAAATGAAATTTCCCCCATGTGTTCCTATGAATGAAATAAATCTTCCTAGTAATGTCTAAATGTTAGCCCACCTCATTGTTGAGCATGTATTAGAGCTTGGATCGAGTCCTCTATGGCTCGACAAAGTTCAGACAAGGTCACAATCGTGGTAGTTGCACTAGCCCAGAACTCTGCTTCCTTCTCATCTTCGTCAAGCCTGGTCTTTTCCTCTTACTTCACCAGTTACCACCGCTCATTGAATGTCTCCTTAGTGTGTATCACTTTTTTCATAATATGTTCTAATTCATCAACCAGTCATTCCATTTTTTAATCCTCTTTAATTAAGCTCTCTACTCTATCAGTTCACCTTATCGCTTCAAGATTGTCCCATCATATACAATGGCATCATCAAGAAAGATATTCCTGGTTGCAGCAAATGAGCTATAGAATTTTTGGTATAAATGTGACAATTGGTCATCTCAGTTCATTACCTATTATCAACCACTTCATTCACTATTTCATAAATGTCAAGGTAATTGAACCCCCTATTCCCAAGAACTGAAAACAGGTGGTTTAATTTTTCCAGCTTCGTTGACATGTTTACAAGAGGGGTTTGTGAAATCCGCTTCCAAATGTTTCTCAACACTTTTTTTAGAACATGGTGAAGGTTGTAAAGGACATTTTTTCAGTTTTAGAATAAATCCTAGATGATAAAACATATTCTAGAATGAGTGATACCAGATAAGGTCTTGATCTAATGTCCTTGGTGTGATTCGACCTCTCAATAGCCACATCCCTTGATGTATTGGTATAATACAGGATTGAAGCATCAACTACGAGACTTAGTTCTTGTGGTTGTGATCCTAAAATCAAAATAGTGAAACAAGTCAGTCTTTAAATCAAGAAAATAAAAGAGTTTGTGGGAGGGGTGAAAATGTAACCTCCACTTGCTAAAGCATCAATGTCTCAGATCTCCATTGGGGCACCACCACCCAAAAATGTTGGTACAACATCCTCAACCTATGACTGAACCTCGGTGTCATCCAAATATTCCCATCAAGAATTATCATGCTCAACCGAGTGTGGGCATTCCATAAGATCACTTAAAAAAGGTACTTGTAGTAATAACCATTATGGAACTAGGAATAATGGACAATTATAATCCTCCATGGGTTGGGACAACCCCCTCCTTTGCACTTGTGTCCCATGGATTAGTGGGATCCTTATTCTCAATAGGTACATTGACTTCTGATGATGCTCCCTCAATAATGGAATAAGTCATTTGGATAGGAAGGGTTGATCTCTTGGGGTGTGGGATTCCCCTACAGTTCTATGATAACTGAGGCTACCCATCTAGCTCAGTTTGTGCGGTTAAAGTTTCCTCATTAATCTCTACAAGGGAAATGTCAAAACACTCAATTAATGTTCCAACATCCATTTACTACATCACTATTGGTAAAATCACCATTTGATCCTAATAAAATGACCTTCTCATACTTGGGAAACGCTCAATAGCCACGTTTGGCCTAGCTTCCCTGGCTTGTTCAACCACGACTGTAGGTCGAATCTCCTTCACCTCAGAAGGAATAGGCACTATGGATGTATGAATGGTTACGACTAGTTACTTATAATACCTTCATCAAGATATTTAAAACATTATTAGTCAAAAAATGGAAAATTTTATTATAACAACTAAATAAAATGATATGGGAGTTACATGTAATACCTGATTTTATATGTATTGTTAGATGTGATTTCTATCAAAATTTTGTGGTATTCCATGGGGGTGAACCTCTGGTAGAAATAGAAGGTAGGACTGGAGGTGGAAATGAACTGGTGGGATTCATAATAACATGCTCCATATTCTTCATGGCTCCAAGAGAACACCCAACATCAACCCCCATGTTCGAATGAACATGCTCCTGAGTAGCAGTACCTATGGGAGTGTATACTAGAGAAAACAACGTCTTCTAAGACTCCTAAATCTCCGTCAAGAATAAGGAATAAGGGTTTAGGATCCAAATGGTAAAAAAAATAAAGGTTGAGGTCTACATGTGTAGATACCTCTCTGTCAACATTGCACTATTATGGGATCACCACCATATAGTCTTTTTGATCAAACAAATAAAGTTCATCCTTGGGATAATGGAGGCTAGTGTCCATCTCATCCAAATATATGGAAAATTCATGAATATGTTTGTGATCAGAATCCATTGGGTAAATGACTCCTCCAATGCCTGGAAGATCAAAGGGATATTCCTGAAGTAGATCCCAGATATCTTCTTTCGAATATTTCACCCATATGTTATCCTAGACATTCCCTATCTGTGGTAATGTAGCCATAATGGGAATAGATAACACTAGAGGATCTATTCAGTGAAGTGAAGAAGACTCCATTAGCTGTAACTGATTCCTATGTGTTTCATCCACCATATAACCCTCAGGGTATGAACACTTGTGCGGCTCTGGGTGCAGGTGGGTAATTTTCCCTACTCCAGTTATAGCATAAAAATTAGCCATATCATCACCCCCTAAGGTGTGACCATCATCATCATCATAATCCCTGACCTTGTACCTCACCATGGAAAGTACTCTACAAGAATGCTTACAAAGATCCCATTGAGCATGAATTAGGGTTTTGAGATCCTGAAGGTATATATTCACCTTTTTAGGTTCCTCGTCATAAGAAATGTCATGAGGTGATGATGCATAGCTAAACCCAGTAGGAGAAACTTATTTTTCTTGAATATAGAACAATAGAGCATGAGGGGACTGAGAATGGTAGAATCATCCACCCCATAAAGAATCACATTGACTAAAGTCATTGAGAAATGTAGAATAATAAGGGATGGATATTTAGCCTTCAATAGTGGCGCTAACATCTTGAGAGGTCGAAGACCAGGCCCTCAAATCCTTATGTGGGGGGTTCGTAAATGAATGATGTTCCCCATTATTTTCATATTTCTAGGATTTCCAATGTATTTATTTTATTTTCTTTTATCCTAAGACGTTTTAAGGGTCTTGATGACAAGAATCAGTTCTTTCAATTGACCATGTGGATATGTCTGAATCCAAATATCATCATAGCCTTCCATGAGGGCAGGTTCAAAACCCACAGAATCGGTAATCCTATGCATGCATTTCATATATTCCTGTGTAAAGATTAACCAATTTTTTTGGTATATAATAAATTGTTTCTCCTGTAATGAACTATTAAGAGGTCGAGGGCACATCATTTGGACACAGTCAAATTAACGACTAAATCTACAAGGTGTGTATCCCTCGTAAATATGTTCCATGTCAAATCAAGCAACAATGATACCCTCTATGAAGGAAAAAATGTATTCTCACTTGAAAAATTCGTCCAATTAATCATTAAACATGGTGGAGGTAGGGGAATAATAAGGATTATAAGTAAATTTGTCATGGAAATTGATTTTTGACATCAATTACCACTCATCTTGTTCATCCAGCTTATCCTTCTCATCAAGATTGTTCCATTCCATTGGAATGTCCCTATTTATGCCATGAAGATATGAAAATATACTAGCATCCAAAAATAAGCTAAGGATTGATAATGGTATAGCCTCCCAAATGATCTCTCATCTAACCCTATGATATTTAGAAATAATCAACCAGTCAGTGAGGTGGTTTCCTCTCTCTAATTTGAACCAAAAAACGAAAGATTTTTTCCATTACTAGAATGGACAATTGGATACACTTATTTGTGGCCAGTTGAGTAATCAAGATGAAGGTTATTACTCTGAATCCAGTGCTAGAATAATGCATCGGTAACAGACATCTGCATATAAACATGGCTAGGACAACTTCCAATTGAAAACATTGTTCATCGCTAAACATGATGTGAAATTGGATATTTAATTTCACATTTTTTTATATTAAATTCCCTGTCGTTTTATTGTATAATTTTTTCTGCTTGTTTTTTTATTGGGCCGCTTATGTGAGGTCTGCTTCATTCCCATGTATTGGTGATCCGTGTGTTTTCTCCATGGTTTAGTTTTTCACCGTTGATGTGTGCACTGCCACTTAAGATCTGGCCATCCATTACATTACTTGTTTTTTGGTTGAGATGTGATTCTGTTTGGCTGTTGGTTTTCTGCTTGTCTCCATGGCACCCTTGGATAGGGCATGCAGTTATCGGGAGCAGGCACGTGCAGGGGGTCTCATAATCCCTGCTTTGATGCTTCCAGAGAGAAGATGATTCACCCTTCGGCTTTTTGGCTCCCATTCGGCAGATGTTCTTCAATCTTGGCAGAGCAGACCTGGAAATCCCCTCTCATTATCGGATTTCTTGGTCACTGGAAGGTGAATTCAGTGCTGGAAAACCTCCTCCTTCATTGGATAGGGAGGTGCGCAGGATATCGGTGAGGCAGGACCAGTCAAGGGCTGCGGACCCGGGGTCTTGCAGTGGGACCAGATTTGCGGTCTTCTACAGCGGGATTTTGGATATGGTGGTTTTTTGAGGCGTCGAGGCCAGATTCGGGAGGTTTGCACCGAACCAGATCCAAGGCGACAAGGTTGTTGTTGACAACGAAGGATGCGCGTCATAGTACTGGTTTGCGACGAAGCAGTGTTGTGCGGCATCAATCTCCTTGTGCAGTGAGGTCTTGTTGCGTGATGACATCCGGGAGGCTGCACTTTCAACCATCAGATTTGAAGAGATCAAGACCACCAGATAGTTTATTCCGACATTGTAAGTTTAGATTGCATTTTCAATTTTCATTCGAAATCTGTAATTCTTGTTTGATTCTTGTTCTGTTTTTTTGTGATGCTGATTTGATTGCATTTTATTGTTCTGGTTTTGTTTGAGAAATTAATAAAATGATGTGCGTGGGTGGTGTTCTTTCCATGCAGTATGTCCCAGAAGGACCGAAGTATGTTAAATCCTTATGTTATTGCTCTATTTTACTCTTTTTTGCATTGCATTCAACTGTTTGTAATATCTGTAACATATTGGAAATAAATCAATTGATCTTGGCATTGGTGTTGGGGTTCTGTCGCTGCATTATTACTGTCCAGCAGACACATCTCCCATAACATGTGGTATCAGAGCCATTTTTATTTTCTTTTGTCTACCATTATCGATTGATGCCCGTGAATATGCAATTCTGCCTAATATATTACAATCTTCTGCCATTGATTGATAATATGTACTTCTGTTGAATTTTGTATTATTTTTTCTCATGTTGTACTGTCTGCTGCCCAGTTTATAGTGTTGTTGAACCTGTTTCCCTGCTTACAGCTTGTTATAATGGATTTCCAGCATCTTGTTTACAGTACTGTTGAACTCGTTTGTTGCACCTTGGTTGGAGTCTTATTAAACTGTTGTTCTGTCCTGTTTACATTGTTGTGCAATCTGCCTTGATTTCGTTTTTTTATATTCCCTAGTAGAGACCTTGGCAGCGTGCTATTGTCAGGTTTTGTCTCATGTTTTGGGCTAGGAGGGGTTTTTTGTAAGGTTGATCTGATCATGGTGCATCGCTAAGAACTGGGTGTGTGGCAGGGTCTGTCCTTCTGGTCGTTTTGTTCACTTGTTGTTGCCTTTAGCCTTAGGAGAGTGACTTAGTAATTAGCTCAGGTGTGTTCCTCTGGAGTGTCCTGGTTTTGGGCTGGTGTCTCTAGGTGTGACCCTCTACGAGTGGTGATTGGGCCTAGACAGTTTTTTGAGAGACAATGTCATGTGAATTGGTTCGGTGATGATCGGGCTTCATGGAGGTTATGTCGGGATTTCTTTATCGATGTTAGGTGGTTCCTAGATATCATTGGGGCTAGACTTAGATGTGATTTCTTAGTCGGTAGTGGGATGTCCATGGATCACCGATGTTCTAGTAGGCTTAGAGTTTTCCCTAAGGACTCTTGGGACTGCATTTTTGCAGTGGTACCCGGTTTTGAGGAACCTCTCTTGTTGAATTGGTTTAGGCTGTGTTTCTGTCTAGTGTGCTTCAGTGGGGCAGAGTTGTGGGTTCAACTCTGGGTTTTCCTTCTTCGTGTCCTTGGAGGGTCGGTCTTCTCGGGTAACCTGGTGTCAGGATAGTAAGGTGTTGGGTAGTGGTTTGAGAAGCAGGTTCATGAGGAGATGTCTGGCGAACCACCAGACTTCATGACGGTACTGCTGGTATCTCTTTGTCGACATTGGATGTGTACCTCGGAATGAGGTGCTTGATTTCGCAGGTGGGCTAGACTCGGATGGTTTTTTCCTAGGTCGGTAGGGGGATGCCCTTGCTTACTGGGTGTGTTTCCACGTGGTTATGAGTAGGCTCTAGGATCGGGGTGTATGGGTTATACATCAGTTGATGTTAGGAGGTGTCTTCCCCGGTTGCATGTCTCTAGGCAATGTCTTCTCCTCAGGTGGAGAGTTTTCCGGTTCTGTTTTAGATTCAGGTGGAGTGAGTGTTTTTTCTTTCTCCGAGTCTCGTGCATTTTTTTCCTGTTTGCTTTCTTTTGCATGAGTTGTTTTCTTTGCTGATATTTGCATTATTTCACTAGTTATCTGTGTTTTATTTGCCATGGTTTTAGAGGATTGGTACTGCTGTGTTTACTGCTTGTGTGCAGGTACTTGTGAGCAGTCCAGGACTTCCTCATTGACATGGTCTCAGCGGTCGACTCAGGTAAGTGCAGGTATGCATTCTGTTTATGTTTGGAGTTATTTAATTCTAAGAATGGTTAAGTAGTATCTTAGATGTAATTGATTAGGGAGAGTGTGTATCACATTGATACACACGTTGGACATATGTGGTGCATGGTTTGACTAGCATTGTTTATTTTCAGGTTTTTTTTGGCTTAGGATGTTTAAAATGTTTTCCCAATTCAATTGATAGGATATGTGCAAGAACATCACCAATTTTAAATGAAAAAGGTGGAGATTTGTCAAATTGGATATTTAATTTCACATTTTTTTTATATTAAATTTCCAGTCATTTCATTGTATTATTTTATCTGCATGTTTTTTTATTGGGCCGCTTATGTGAGGTCTGCTTCATTCTCGTGTATTGGTGATCCGTGTGTTTTCTCCATGGTTTAGTTTTGCACCATTGATGTGTGCACCGCCACTGAAGATCTGGCCGCCCATTACATTACTTGTTTTTTGGTTGAGCTGTGATTTTGTTCGGCTGTTGGTTTTCTGCTTGTCTCTGTGGCACCCTTGGATAGGGTATGCAGTTATCGGGAGCAGGCATGTGCAGGGGGTTTCATAACCCCTGCTTCGACGCTTCCCGAGAGAGGACGATTCACCCTTCGGCTTATTGGCTCCCATTCGGTGAATGTTCTTCAATATTGGCAGAGCAGACTTGGAAATCCCCTCTCATTATCAGATTTCATGGTCGCTTGAAGGTGCATTCACTGCTGGAAAACCTCCTCCTTCATTGGATAGAGACGTGCGTGGGACGTCGGTGAGGCAGGACCAGTCAAGGGCGGTGGACCCTGGGTCTTACAGTGGGACCAGATTCGCGGTCTTCTTCAGTGGGATTTCGGATCTGGTGGTTTCTGGAGGCATCGAGGCCAGATTTGGGAGGTTTTCGCCGAACCATATCCAAGGCGACAAGGTTGTTGTTGATAGTGACGGTTGCGCGTCGTAGTTCTGGTTTGCGAGGAAGCAGTGTTGTGCAGCATCAATCTCCTTGTGCAGCGAGGTCTTGCTGCGTGACAACATCCAGGAGGCTTCACTTTCAACCTTTGGCTTTGAAGAGATCAGGACCGCCGGACAGTTTCGTCTGACATTGTAAGTTTCGATTGTAGTTTCAATTTTCATTCGAAATATGTAATTATTGTTTGATTCCTGTTTTGTTTTTTTCTGTTGCTGATTCAATTGCGTTGTATTGTTCTGGTTTTGTTTGAGCAATTAATAAAATGGCATGCGTGGGTGGTGTTCTTTCCATGCAGTAGGTCCCAGAGGGACCGAAGCACGTTAAATCCTTGTGTTATTGCTCTATTTTACTCTTGTTTTCATTGCATTTAGTTGTTTGCAATCACTGTATCATATTGGAAATAAATCAATTATTCTTGGCATTGTTTTTGGGGTTATTTCACTATACTATTACTGTCCAACACACACAACTCACATAACATGTGGTATCAGAGCCATTTTGATTTTCTTTTATCAACCGTTAGTGATTGCGGCCCGTGAATATGCAATTCTGCCTAATATATTACAATCTGCTGCCATTGATTGATAATATGCACTGCTATTTAATTTTATATTATTGTTGATCATGATGTACTGTCTGATGCCCAGTTTATAGTGTTGTTGAACCTGTTTCCCTTCTTACAACTTGTTATAATTGATTTCCAGCATCTTATTTACAGTATTTTTGAACTCGTTTGTTGCACCACGGTTGCAGTTTTATTAAAACCGATGTTCTGTCCTATTTACAGTGTTGTGCAATCTTCCTTGTTTCCCTTTTTCTTATATGCCCTAGTAGAGACCTCGGCAGCATGTTGTTTTTGGGTTTTGTCTCGTGTTTTGGGCTAGGAGGGGTTTTGTGTAAGGTTGGTCTGAGAAGGGTGTATCGCTAAGTAGCGGGGTGTGTGGCAGGGTCTGTTCGTCTGGTCATTTTGTTCACCTGTTGTTTCCATTAGCCTTAGGAGAGTGAGTTAGTAATTAGCTCAGGTTTTTTCCTCTGGTGTGTCCTGGTTTCGGGTTAGTGTCTCTAGGTGTGACCCGCTACGAGTAGTCATTGGGCCTGGACAGTGTGTAGAGAGACAATGTCATGTGAATTGGTTCGGTGATGATTGGGCTTCATCGCGGTTATGTCAGGATCTTTTTAGCGATGTTAGGTGGTTGCTATATATCATTGGGGATGGACTTAGATGGGATTTCTTAGTCGGTAGAGGGATTTCCCTGGATCACCAGTGTTCTCGTAGGCTTAGAGTTTTCCCTAAGGACTCTTGGGACTGAATGTTTGCAGTGGTACCCGGTTTTGAGGAACATCTCTTGTTGGCTTGGTTTAGGTTGTCTTTCTGTCTAGTGTGCTTCAGTGGGGTAGAGTTGTGGGTTCAACTCTGGGTTTTCCTTCTTCGTGTCCTAGGAGGGTCGGTCTTCTCGGGTAACCTGGTGTGAGGATAGTAAGGTGTGGGGTAGTGGTTAGAGAAGCAGGTTCATGAGGAGATTTCTGGATAACCACCAGACTTCATGACAGTAATGCCGGTATCTCTTTGTCAACATTGAATGGGTGCCTTGGAATGAGGTGCTTGATGTCGTAGATGGGCTAGACTAGGATGGGTTTTTCCTAGGTCAGTAGTGGGCTTCCCTTGCTTACTGGGTGTGTTTCCTCGTGGATACGAGTAGGCTCTAGGATCGGGGCTGTAAGGGTTATACATCGGTTGATGTTAGGAGGTGTCTTCCCCTGTTGCACAGCTCTAGGAAATGTCTTCTCCTCAGGTGGAGAGTTTTCTGGGTCTATTTCAGATTCTGGTGGAGTGAGTGTTTTTTCTGTCTCCGAGTCTCGTGCATTGTTTGCTTGTTTGATTTCTTTTGCATGAGTTGTTTTCTTTGCTACTATTTTCATTATTTCACTGGTTGTGTGAGTTTGATTTTCCTTGGTTTTAGAGGATTGGTACTATTGTGTTTGCTTCTTGTGTGCAGGTACTTGTGAGTAGTCCAGGACTTCTTCATTGACATGGTCTCAGCGGTCGGCTCAGGTAAGTGCAGGTATGCATTCTGTTTATGTTTGGAGTTGTTTAATTCTTAGTATGGTTAAGTAGTATCCTAGATGTAATTGATTAGGGCGAGTGTGTATCACATTGATACACACGTTGGACATATGTGATGCATAGTTTGACTAGCATTGTTTATTGTCAGTCTTTTTTTTTCTTAGGTTGTTTAGCATGTTTGCCTGATTCAACTGATATGATAGGTTCAAGAAAATCGCCAATTTTAAATGAAAAAGGTGGAGATTTGTGAAATTGGATATTTAATTTCACATTTTATTTCGATATAAAATTGCCTGCCATTTCATTGTATTATTTTATCTGCTCGTTTTTTATTGGGCCGCTTATATGAGATCTACTTCATTCCCGTGTGTTGGTGATCTGTGTGTTTTCTCCATGGAATAGTTTTGCACCGTTGATATGTGCACCGCCACTTACGATCTAGACGTCCATTACATGACATGATTTTTGGTTGAGCTGTGATTCTGTTCGGCTGTTGGTTTGCTGCTTGTCTCTGTGGCACCCTTGGATAGGGCATGCGGTTATCAGGATCAGGCACGTGCTGGGGGTTTCATCACCCCTGCTTCGATGCTTCCCAAGAGAGGATGATTCATCCTTCAGCTTCTTGGCTCCCATTCGGCAGATGTTCTTCAATCATGGCAGAGCAGACCAGGAAATCCCCTCCCGTTATCGGATTTCTTAGTCGCTAGAAGGTGCATTCGCTACTGGAAAACCTCCTCCTTTGTTGGATAGGGAGGTGCGTGGGACATTGGTGAGGCAGGACCAGTCAAGGGTGGCAGACTCTAGGTCTTTCAGTGGGACCAGATTCACCATCTTCTACAACGAGATTTCGGATCTGGTGGTTTCTGGAGGCATCGAGGCCAGATTCGGGTGGTTTTCGCCGAACCAGATCCATGGCGACAAGGTTGTTGTTGACAACGAAGGTTGCACATCTTAGTTCTGGTTTGTGACGAAGCAGTGTTGAGCGGCGTCAATCTCTTTGTGTTGGAGGTCTTGCTGCACGACGACATCCGGGAGGTTGCACTTTCAACCTTCAGCTTTGAAGAGATCAGGACCACCGGACAGTTTCGTCCGACATTGTAAGTTTAGATTTTAGTTTCAATTTTAATTTGAAATCTGTAATTCATGATTGATTCCTGTTCTGTTTTTTTGTGTTGCTGATTCTATTGCGTTGTATTGTTCTGGTTTTGTTTGAGAAATTAATAAAATGACATGTGTGGGTGATGTTCTTGTTGTACAGTAGGTCCCAGAGGGACCAAAGCACGTTTAATCCTTATGTTATTGCTCTATTCTACTCTTGTTTGCATTGCATTGAGCTGTTTGTAATCATTGTAACATATTAGCAATAAATCAATTGATCTTGGCATTGGTTTTGGGGTTCTATCGCTGCAATATTACAATCCAGCACACGCAGCTCCCATAACATGTGGTATCATAGCCATTTTTATTTTCTTTTGTCTACCGTTAGTGATTGCTGCCCTTGAATATGAAATTCTTCCTAACATATTACAATCTGCTGCCATTGATTGATAATATGTACTACTGTTGAATTTTGTATTATTTCGGCTCATGCTGTATTGTCTGTTGCCCAGTTTATAGTGCTGTTGAACCTATTTCCCTTCTTACAGCTTGTTATAATTGATTTCCAGCATCTTGTTTATAGAATTGTTGAACTCGTTTGTTGCACTTTGGTTGCGGTTTTATTAAAACTATTGTTCTGTCCTGTTTACAGTGTTGTGGAATCTGCATTGTTTCCCTTTTTTTATCTTCCCTAATAGAGACCTTGGTAGCATTCTGTTGTCGGGTTTTGTCTCGTGTTTTGGGCTAGGAGGGGTTTTGTGTAAGGTTGGTCTGAGCAGGGTGTATCGCTAAGCATCTGGGTGTGTGGCAGGGTCTGTCTGTCTGGTCGTTTTGTTCACTTGTTGTTGCCTTTAGCTTTAAGAGAGTGAGTTAGTAATTAGCTCAGGTTTGTTCCTATGGTGTGTCCTGGTTTTGGGATGGTGTCTCAAGGTGTGACCCGCTATGAGTGGTGATTGGGCCTGGACAATGTGTAGAGAGACAATGTCATGTGAATTGGTTTGGTGATGATCGGGCTTCATGGCGGTTATTTAGGGATCTCTTTAGTGATGTTAGGTGGTTCCTAGATATCGTTGGGGCTAGACATAGAGGGGATTTCTTAGTTGGTAGAGGGTTGTCCTTGGATCACCGGTTTTCTCGTAGGCTTAGAGTTTTCCCTAAGGACTCTTGGGACTGCATGTTTGCAGTGGTACCCGGTTTTGAGTAACCTCCCTTGTTGGAATGGTTTAGGCTGTGTTTCTGTCTAGTGTGCTTTAGTGGGCTAGAGTTGTGGGTTCAACTCTGGGTTTTTCTTCTTCGTGTCCTAGGAGGGTTGGTCTTCTCGGGTAACCTGGTGTGAGGATAGTAAAGTATTGGGTAGTGGTTTGAGAAGCAGGTTCATGAGGATATGTCTGGATAACCACCAAACATCATGATGGTACTGCTGCTATCTCTTTGTCGACATTGGATGGGTACCTTGGAATGAGGTGCTTGATGTCGCAGGTGGGCTAGACTAGGATGGTTTTTTACTAGGTCGGTAGTGGGATTCCCTTGCTTGCAGGGTGTGTTTCCTCATGGTTACGAGTAGGCTCTAGGATCGAGGCTGTATGGGTTACACATCGGTTGATGTTAGGAGGTGTCTTCCCCTGTTCCATGGCTCTGGGAAATGTCTTCTCCTCAGGTGGAGAGTTTTCTGTGTCTGTTTTAGATTCATGTGGAGTGAGTGTTTTTTCATCCTCCGAGTCTCATGCATTGTTTGATTGTTTTATTTCATTTGCATGAGTTGTTTTATTTGCTGTTATTTGCATTATTTCACTGGTTATCTGAGTTTGGTTTGCCTTGGTTTTAGAAAATTGGTATTGCTGTGTTTGCTGCTTGTGTGCAGGTACTTGTGAGCAATCCAGGACTTCCTCATTGACATGGTCTCAACGGTTGGCTCAGGTAAGTGCAAGTATGCATTCTGTTTTTTGTTTGGAGTTATTTAATTCTAAGCATTGTTATGTAGTATCTTATATGTATTTGATGAGGTCGAGTGTGTATCACATTGATACACACGTTGGAAATATGCGGTGCATAGTTTGACTAGCATTGTTTATTGTCGGTCTTTTTTGTTTCTTAGGTTGTTTAGCATGTTTGCCCGATTCAATTGATAGGATAGGTGCAAGAACATCGCCAATTTTAAATGAAAAAGGTGGAGAATTGTGAAATTGGATATTTAATTTCACATTTTTTTCTATATTAAATTGCCTGTCGTTTCATTGTATTATTTTATCTGCTCGTTTTTTTATTGGGCCACTAATGTGAGGTCTGCTTCATTCCCGTGTATTAATGATTCGTGTGTTTTCTCCATGGTTTAGTTTTGCACCATCGATGTGTGCACCGCTACTTAAGATCTGGTCGTCCATTGCATTACTTGTTTTTTTGTTGAGCTGTGATTCTGTTTGGCTGTTGGTTTTCTGCTTCTCTCCATGGCACCCTTGGATAGGGCATGCGGTTTTTCAGGAGCAGGCACGTGCAGGGGGTTTCATCACCCCTGCTTCGATGCTTCCCAAGAGAGGACAATTCACCCTTCGTCTTCTTGGCTCCCATTCGACGGATGTTCTTCAATATTGGCAGAGCATACCTGGAAATACCCTCTCGTTATCGGATTTCTTGGTCGCTGGAAGGTGCATTCGCTGCTGGAAAACCTCCTCCTTCGTTGGATAGGGAGGTTCGCGGGACGTCAGTGAGGCAGGACTAGTCATGGGCGGCGGACCTTGGGTCTTGCAGTGGGACCAGATTCGCGGTCTTCTACAGCGGGATTTCGGATCTGGTGGTTTCTGGAGGCGTCGAGGCCAGATTCGGGAGGTTTGCACGGAACCAGATCCAAGGCGACAAGGTTTCTGTTGACAACAAAGGTTGCGCGTCATAGTTCTGGTTTGCGAGGAAGCAGTGTTGTGCGGCGTCAATATCCTTGTGCAGCGAGGTCTTGCTGCGTGGTGACATCCGGGAGGCTACACTTTCAACCTTTGTCATTGAAGAGATCAGGACCGCCGAACAGTTTCGTCCGGTATTGTAAGTTTAGATTTCAGTTTCAATTTTCATTCGAAATCTGTAATTCTTGTTTGATTCCTGTTCTGTTTTATTTGTGTTGCTGATTCGATTGCGTTGTATTATTCCGGTTTTGTTTGAGCAATTAATAAAATGACGTGTGTGGGTGGTGATCCCTTGGAATGAAGGTCCCATTTTGATGACTTGATATATTTGTTCATTTTATGTGTCCTTACACAAAATTTTGTGGTAGAAATTAGCCTTTTCATCTGGTTGTCATAGGGCTCCCTCTAGTAACTAAGGGGTATAATTCAACCGAGACCCAGTGGAAATGTGTTTCTGTACTAATCATCATTTTCCAATCTAATGGCCAGATGAATGTTACTATTTTTAATTCATCAGGCTATTGATTGGCTGGACCAACATGGTTCTGGAATCTCTATGTAAGACGGTTTACCAAATTCATAAATATGAAATCTTCCTGAAATTGGATATTATTTTTGACCTACACTAAGAAGTTTAGCTAAATACTGATGAAATGGGGAGATGGGGATCGTTTTATATAGATTCCATCATGTCCTTCTGATTTTCATGAGAATTTGAAAGGTTGGAAGCAGCAGAACAAGTGACTTGTGAAACTCCCATCCTAATCTGCATCTAGTGACCATGAAAATGAAGTCATTTTCTATCAAAAATTAAAAAAGGTAAATCCTTGTGATTTAATGGTGTGTGAAGGAACCATCCGTGAAATTCTTGAATCGATGGTCTACAAAGCCTTGTCTAGTGACTTAATAGTTCATGGAACAAGAAAACCATGCACCAAACCTGGCTACATGGAAGGCCAAAATCACAGTTCACATATGGAGCCTTTGTTTGCAGATGCTAATTCCAAGTTCATGGGTGAAGGTTCCCATAAAGGATGCAGTTCTCAGATTCATGGAAGCTGAGAGAGATTCACAGGATCAAGAAGTTCTAAAACATATGTGGTAAATGAATAACGACCTCCCCCCTATATATATGTGTGGTCTCCTCCAATGGGTCCACCCTTATACCAAAAAGTGGTTAAATTCAGGACCAATTTCTATAATGGAATATCCACACGTTCATCCCAATCATAACCCATTCTGATGTATGGAATTTGCGGAATCCTGAAACATTTTCATGGAAAATTGGAAAAACAACGATTTATTTTGAAAATGAAGGAAGAATAATCAAGGGAAGAGTTGAAATATTTTTTAAAGGAGAAAAAATGTGAATGAGAAAGATCGGTTCATAGATTATAAACCCTTCATAAAACACTACTCCACATGGTGATCAACTTTGTGAAGTTGTTCGCAAACTAAACAGTTTGTGAGGTGGAGACATGGGTGCCTACCCTAAAAATGGAAGAAAATTTTTTAAGGCAATATAGTTAAACAATATGACCCTAAAAAATTCCCCTTGAACTGAAATGGTTCACAGGCAAGGTGAAATAAATATCTTCCCGTGAATGAAACAATTTCATTCACAAGACTGAGGTGGTGATCCTCGCCACCGTAGATGAAGACCCCGCACCCCCGCTGACTAATTAATTGGCGGTTCGGGTTTCTTTCACAAGATTCCACAAAAGAAGTCATGCGGCCCACCCTACACCTCAATAAATAGACATCTATGGGGATAGGTAGAGGGGGGGAAATCGTCTTAGGTTCACTATTGAACCTGAGGGTTGGGTTGGATGATGGATGGCCTCCATGTCGTGAAAATTCCAGTGACTTTCCAGCGACGTGGCAACCATCCCTTGGCCGAAACCCAACTCGAGGGTCAGGTTGGGCACCCCAACCTGAGACGATTTAAATCCGATAGAGGGGGGGGGGATTTTTAGAGTGATTGGGAGAATTATTGATCGATGAAGGCATAAAAGAAGAAAGCATCGCAAAATATGGAATTTTTTTATGATTCCATTTAGGAAAAAACCCCGCCACATAGAATTAAAAAGGATAACAATGTAAAATGAATTGGCAGTCCATGAACTAATAAACCTCCTTGGGGATATTCCCTAAAAGGCACTGAACCAATTCTCCTATAGTAATCTAGTGTCCCGCATTACAAAGAGGTATGTGGATGGAGCCCTTCCCCGTTTAGAAAATCACTTCTCAGATGGAATTTCACCCTGCATAATATCATGCTACACGGATGGAACGTGGATCCACATTGAAAATTTCTATATTGATCAACCTTATGTCCTCATACCACTAGGGCATGTGAAGTTTCCCCCTACCCACGTAAAAATACACAATGTGGAGGACACCCCATCCCACATAAGGATATTCTATAAGGAACGGGTTGTCCTAGGGAGTTATGTCCCTTGGGCCCAGTCATTACCTTCTATTTCCACAATATCATCATCAGTCTCACCACAAGATAATATAACAACATCTTCCCAAGCCTCTCCAAAATATACCGAACATATATGATGAGACCATTGGGCACATCTGTGTACCCCTCTAAGTTTACTTACCCCTGGTAATTGGACTCACGTAGGAAATCCCCGCAATAGGGTGGTCCCCTAGAATATCCCTAAGATTACCTTAACATTTAATGAGGGTTCTGACCATCATATACTTACATGAACCTCCCTATTATAGGGATCAAGGGAAACCGTTGGCCTTTCCTTTTGATGAGGTCCATTATTGAACATTCTTCCCACTTACCCAGAAGAAATTATAGGGCATTACCACTAAGGTAATCCCCTTGCCATTATTGAGGGAGGTGTCACTCTTTCTCCTCTTATACTTAGTATGGGAAACATCCAGATTGATAACAAAATATTAATATCTAGGATATAAAGAAAAGAGAGGAAACATGAACACTCAAAGCCCCTCTCTCCCCATTCCATGTCCAGAACCATCTATTATCAGGTGAACTTGGATGTGCGATCTTCAGATCCACTTCCTCCTCTTGTTTCTCACACAAAGAATGACTCACAAGGTCTTAGAGGTAAGCAGTGATCATGATATCACCAAGGACCCAAATAATGGGTTTTCTCCATAGATGTAAGCCCCAAACTTCAATCCAATGGGTAGGCCCCAATAAAATCCCCCATCTAGGCACCGTCAATGCATAATCCCCACACCACATGATTAGGCTGCCTCTTTAGGTGTAAGCTCCAATTCCCCCATTTAAAACTACATGGAATTTGATTCCCATGCATTAGTTTATTTAAGAAACATCCCTAAATTCTATCCCGATATCATCATATTAATATTGGTTCACTTACGTCCTTACCACATTATGTTAAACTGCATAAGATATCTGAACCACGGGGGATAAGATTCTCAACTAAATGGGATACACATATAGCCTCTTTGAGATAAACATTTGACACCCAAATCACCCTAATGTTTTTTGGGACACATCCCTAGTAGGGTCACATTCACTAAGGACACCATGTTTGTTCCGGGTGTCTCAGGCTTCCTCGGAATAAGTCCCACACCATCCTTGCAAGATCACCTTTAGACAATATGTCCTTGATGCATGAAATTAAACTTTAGGGTCAGGTCCTTATCACACAACCTTAAAAGGTGATGTGTCCAATGAAGATACACAAAACTACATGGGTTATGATTCCCCTCAAGAGGATACATAGAAAGACCATATTAAGGGTTCAATCTGGACATTGAAGTATCTCTCTTCCCCATCAATGAAGATAGACTCCAGTGCATAATCCCATATGGATAAAAAACATACATTTCTAGAAATGATACATAGTGGGACTCTATAATGGATCTCATGACCATGGATCAAACTATGATGAAAACTGATCATATCAGTGATTGAAGGAGTCAACCCAGCCCGCCCGTGAGGTCATGGAGTTCTCGATTCCTATCAAGTATAGGTGGAACCCTACTCTATAGTAGCTGGGACTTGGGGAAATGCACCGGTGGTGGTGTGATCCACTAATGTGGTGGAAGGAAATTCTCCCTTGAGGGAATCTTCCTAATCATGCACCTAACATTGGCATTTGGTTATCCTGTCGAGGTCAGAAAAGTAGGGGTGTTGATGACATGTTATTTTTCATTAAGAACCGGTAGTTGGTGGCATTAACATGGCCTGGTGGGATACCTCCTTGAAGGCTCCCAGAAAGTTTTCATTTTTAGGATGACTCAGATATACCATACCAAAATGGCTTAGGGGAGTGATCCTTGGGAATGTTTTTGGGAGAGGCTCCAGAAGTGGTTGGATATAAGAGTAGGGAGCGGTGGATCCCTATACAGCCCTTAGAGTTGTAGTGACGATGAGCTGCATAAGCCTCTAGGTCCTAGAGAGACAAGTACCTCATGGGAATGACTCATTCTTTCTCACACCATCACATGATAGCATCAATCATACTCATATTCAAAGTCTATGGGGGTGAAACAGGGTGTGGGAACCGATAGTCATGGTCGTGGATGACGTCATGGAAGAGGTGGAATAATATTGGATTTCCATATTTTTTTCCTCTTACCCCTACGTCTACAGATGGGGTAGATTAGTTTCATATTTATTGGCTGCTAAAAAGTAGGAAGATTCAACCATTAGTATTGATAATAGGAAATCAATTCCCAATACCCCAATGTCATTCAGTATTCCATGGTCGGATAGAGAGATCCAAGTTTTCTATGACATAGAACAGAATACCCAATGATTAACTGACCTAATTTTGGGTGCTTTTTAGACCAAGGAAACTATTTTCTTGGTAGAACCAAGAAATTTATTGCTTGATCTAGTGACATGATTGTATACTGATGTCTCGAGCATTACTAATCCCATGTTGATGAGAATAGTTTCATGTCAGGTTCACTATTTCTATTTCCGACACTTTCCATTGTGGCATGCCCGCCCTTGTGTGTCATCGCACATTATCATCACATTTTTTACCCCTCATTCCCAATTTCCAATGGGGATCAACATTCATTACATCTTCAAAGATATATTATCCTCCATCAAAATGAGATGATTGAATGTTTTTCCCTCCTTCCATGGATTCTTCCTCGGAATTTGTCTCTTATTCCAGGACTCCCTTATAGATTAAGACATTTTTTATGAAACCCATTACTGATTCCATCTCTTTGTGGATGATGGTTAATTACATTATATGCTTATGGAAATTACGATGGGTCAAGTTAGGGAAGTAACCTTCATTAAGGAAAGTAGTCACGTAGGGAATTAGTGGCATGTCTGGACACTAGAGCATTGGTCACATGTATTCTTCCTTATAAGAGGAAATCTCAAGGGCATGGATACATAGGGCTTCCCACATCAATCAAGGGGTATATTATGCAATAGGAATGTTTTTTGAGGTTTTCCTCTGGAATCCCATGTTTAGCATGGGCTATTCTAGGAGTTTAACATCTAGAGAAGATGGTGGTTCACGAGTTTAACATCATGTAGAGACAGATGTGGCTGATCAGAACACTTGTGAAGGTGAATCAGATTGGTACATACCAAGTAGGAAGAACCTAAAATTTTTACCATATGGATGGATCAGAATGTCCTATAAGGATGGGCCTGAGAGTGGTGTGTACCATAAAAGAAATAATTCATACTAACGGGTGATCTGGACACCACTGAGGATGGATCAAGGTGGTATAGTCCAATATGGGGGTGCCAAATTTTACCATTAGCGAGGATTAAACTTCATGGGGGATTCCTATATACCGTATTTTGAATACAAGGATCAAAACCCCCATATTTTTTTGGATGGAGTGGGGCTTATGCACTAAGGATTCCTATCGTAAGAGGATTTATCTTGGTTTTATTGTGGGGGGATTATGCACTAATATTTCTTGGATGCTACTACAAGTAGTAAATGGGTGAAAGGGGCTTATACACTAATAATATCCAGATGTATGCCATGATTTCCCCAGGATGTTTCATCCTAGGTAAAAATTATGATGGATGTGATTGAAGTGGAATGAATGGATGGAATGGATGGGTTGTTGAGAGTGTTAGGATTGAATCTCATGAAGGTTTCCTACATACTCTATTTTTAATATTGTGATCAAAGTCCACATAGTTCTGGTACACCATGCAGTTTAAAATCATACAGTAAGGATTAGACTGAACCTACATAAAGATAAAAGTGCTAGGTTTGATCCTAAGGGAGGTTTTTTACGTATACCAATTTATTATAAATCAAATTACACAAATTTCAGATGGCGACATTTTTACTTACACCTAAAGAAAAGTCCCAAGGCTGTGGTGTGGGGATTATGCATTGAAACTACCCAGATGGACCCAAAGGACATGCAAACTCAGGGTGGGGCATGACCCTCCTAATATATAGTGGATTCAGGGAAATATTAGGATGGATATGGAGGTGGAGGATACTTCGATCCAGGAGGTCCACCCCTAGGAGGAGGGTAACATGATCTACCATGGTCAGGATTGAACCTTATAGAGGCTTCCTACATACCTTCTTTAGAATACTGAGTTCAAAACCCATGTATTTCAGTTTTGGAATTGGGGTATACTCCTAAGGAGGTGGCTTGATAATGTGGGAGGGTTTTACACATTAAAGTTGCCCAGATGGACCCGAAGGAGATGTTACCTCCATGTGGGGAATGACCCTCCTGAGATATAGTGGCTTGGTGGAATGATTAGGAAGGAAGTGGGTGATGGAGGATACTAAGATCTAGGTGGTTCACCCCTAGGAGGATGGAACCAGGTTTACCATGGTCATCATTTAACCTTAGAGAGTCTTCCTATATACACCATTTAGAAGACAAGGATCAAAACTCATGTAGTTCAGAGTTTTGGGGCTTACTCCTGGATAACAACCCGTGAAGGTAGAAGCTAGGGGTTACTCCAAGAGGGATGCCCATAACAAGGGTTTTACAATCGCTTATAATCTACAATACCAATTGATTCATTCTTTGTGTGATAAACAAGAGGAATCAATAGACTGGACGGTCACGTAATGAAATATGCGTTAGTGAGGGATGGAGCGGGGCTAACACATAGGGTTGGCCTAGGGTGACAATGCTCATGTGGATTAGGATAGGGCATTGAAATTACCCTGTACCCCTATAACCTATGATATTTACATCCAAAGTATACATGGATGAGAAAGCGTACTATCTCCTACATGAATGGATAGGGGATTACACCAAGATGGTGGCCCTTTCCTATGGGTAAATGTCATTCCATTAGAAGAGAATATCATTATGTATGAGGACGTTTTTGTTGGAGTTGGTGGCCTAGAACCAACTAATTTGTACTTTATTCATTAAATAAAATCATTATCACATCTTGATTTCTCTTCTACATGACAATGCATGTGATAATTTCCTGAGGATAGCTGTTTCATTAAATGGTCATAGCGGATCCCTACTATGATGAGAACCCAGAAGTTACATAACATTGTTCTTGAATATATGTTCTATGGCCGGAAGATATTATTTGAGGGACACAAATAATACAGTCCATTATGGATGAGGACTCATAAAACTTTGAGGCATTATCTCATGGTGTGCGCCCTTGGTAATATTTAGGAGGATATTATGAGAACGAGACCCACTAGTAGGAAATCCACATTTCATAGTGTCATTGGATGTTCCTATCTATGGACGTGTGTATTGATCCATATAATTTAAGATTATTATTAATGGGTATTACAACTCACACACTTAGATGAATTAATGAAAACTATGACGACACACTATTCGTAGTGAGGTAGGATACGTTGGGTGCGTCACGAGTAGTACTGCATTAATAGATAATGCTAGAAAAGATTTGTCCCTTGTATTCCATAATGGAAGTAGATATCCCAGGCCCTTTTATGGAATCGATATAGCCTAAATAAATCCATGGCCATGGTAAGGTATGGGCGAGTTAGATTCTAGAATGTCAAAGAAAGAATAATCGAGCACATGGGTTGAGGGAACGAGCATGAAACCCGCTTGATTACAGATATCGAGGCAAAGGGATTATATTACATGGTAAGCGTTCGTATGAGGTGACATGTCATTGCAGCATTAACTTCTTTCTCAATGGGTGCCTTGGAATGTTGTTAGATGCTAACCTTGGACTTTAGGCAGGCTCTGCCTAATGTCACTGAGAAAGGGGCCTAGAGGGTCACACACTAAGTGTGTCCATGTATCTCAGTTAAATATTAATTTAACAAGTTAAATAAATATTATTCCCGACTGTGGTTTAATAATTATTTAAGGATGCCTGATTGCATTTATTTCAACACTAGTTATTCTATAGAATATATTGTGGGCGAAATAATACATTTATCATCGAGTAATGCAGTTACATTTATTTAAGAAATAAATAGACATTACTCAAGGACTAATAAATGTGGTGGAAGAAATAAAGGAAAGTGGAAAATAAAAGTACATGCCATGTATATTAAATATACACGCCGTGCAGTTTTATGAAAAATGAGTACATGCCTTGTATTAATGATTACACACCGTGTAGTTTTTTCAGTCGGGATTTTGAGGATATAATATTGTTTTATTAAATGATATTTATTATAATCAGCATGGGCACATGTCAAGGAATTAATAATTCGACATGGGGTTTTCAATAAGAGTTAATGAAATAAATAAAACATGTAACATGTTTATTTATTGTCATAACTCTATAACCTCAAACCCAATTATAAATATCCTCACAACCCCAACACTTTTCCACAATAGAATCATTGTGCACAACAAATTTAGAGAATTATTTCAAGCCTGAAAGAACTCCTTCCTCCAAGAACGCTCTCAAGACCAAGATATCAATGCGATCGAAGGCGGACATCGAAAGCGAAGGTTCTTCCGCGCTAGCACCCAGAGATCCCTTCGACGATGTCTAGAGATACGTGGCACACGTGTGGATCATCGATAGAGGAATCCTACACTTGGATTCTATGAAGTAACGATGGGTCGCATGATCGTGACTAGAGACATCAATGAATAAAGAATTCCACCAAGGTAATTATTTTGAATTAATTAAATTTATTATAACCAACATATGATGATCCTATCTCTATGGTTCTGGGATTCCCTCTTATGTTTTTCATTCCTCGTTCTATTCTGAAGATTCGGCATTTTACATCGTGACAGATCTCGGATTGAACGTTTTTTAACGTTAAAATTAAAGTTGGGAAAACCCACCAACGCGCTTCCGCTGCGCTCAGAACCTACAAGTGGAATTAGAGGGGTCATATCGTTGATTATAATTATTTATTTTTTCATTGGTGATCTACACATTTAATAATTTATTTGTTTCAATTCAAGTTTAATCATTCTGGAAATATTAATCTCGAGATCTATTCCTCCTCCCTCATTTCTCATTCACCTCACAGAAACAAATTTTTCTTTTAATTTTGAATAAAATAAAATAGCATAACTCATACGGTGGATCCAAACGTTTCTAGCCATACAACACCAGAATAAAAGGTGTGTATTCGGAAGTGCACGCCGTGTAGTCTAGGTTCATGCATCGGACTAATCTTCCAAATCAGGCCATGTATTGATCCTTTCTAAGTCATTTATGACACTGTGTGTGGACCATGAATAGGTGGCACACAGTTTCCGGATTACATGATGTGTAGTCCAACAAAACACGGCATGTAGTCCCTTCTGGTTAGGGTTGGACCATGTACCTCGTACATGGATTTCCCTACTAGAAACCGTTTAACGCGAAAACTACATAGTGTGTGTCCCACTGTACATGTCGTGTACTCCAAAAAATTCTGAAGTACATTAACACGCCATGTCCCCGGGCGTGTACTTCGGATGGACGGTGAAGAAAAGTACACGTCGTGTATTCGGAACTACTCGCTATGTACTCACCCAAATTACGCAAATTTATTAAAATTTATTATTATATTATACAAATCCTTGAGACCTGTACCGTGGTGCTGGCGTAAAGCTTAGGCACAACACATGATAGGTTTTTTATATATATGTGTTTAATTTAACATCTGTGTAATGAACAGGAATTAACTGGGTTGCATCCAAGGTACAAGTTACGTATAAGGATAATTTTAAATGAATTTATTTGTTTAAAATTATGATGGATGAGAATCTCAAGGAAGTTTAGAAAAGGGTTTAATATAAAAGGATTGATTAATTAAAGATAATTAATTAATTTGAGTGTGATTTATCTTAAACAAGAACGATTAAAGAATTGAATGCTAGATTTATTTATGCGTAAATATCGTTGCATGTATGGATTATCATGAGCTAGACCGAGACCTTTTTATGTTAATGGTTTCTTTTAATTTATTTATTTAAATTTAATTTATTGGCCTACGAGCTATCTCCACATTAATATGTAGGTCATGCGCTCCCAAGGATTATTTTATGTTAAAACCCCTTTTTACTCCTCACCTGCGTGTGAATTAAATGCATATGTAATGGATGGAGCTCCCAAGCTAGTGGAGATGGCTCAAGTCAGGATCCAAGGCAAAACCAATCCAAGGAGATACAAAGCTGGACAGGTGGAAAGTTGTAAACATGATCCCGAAAGGTTCAAGGTGTTTCTCCCCAAGGTCTTGGGTTAGTTTATCAACCTCTAGATAAACTAACAAATAGAAAAATCTCATGATCATACCATTTATTTTAATTCTATCAGTTTCATGGTTTATTTATTGTGGGTGTGTTTTCACGATCACACAAATAATGAATTAAACGAGCATGCAAGATGGAACTAAAATAAAAACGGCTTATACGTAAATATGATATTAGACATGGTTAATCACTTAAGTATATCCCACTTAATATTAACAAGTATGTAATAAAATATAATAAATTGGAAATTTACTTATAAGGATAAAATCCTTCAAATGAAAAATTAAGTCGGTATAGGCTTCCATAATCTTTGTTAGAATCGAACCATAGTTCAAAGTGCCTGACCAACCCTAGTTGGGGTGCTCTCAATTATCAGGGAATTCTAATTCAAGGTTTTGGGTTGACTTGAATTGGTTTGAATCAAGGGTTGACTGCCACAGCAGGACTTGGTGTGACCAAGAGGCAAAGGTTGAGGAAATCCAAAATAAAAGGATTTCAGGATTGGGGAGTCCACTCAGCGGATCAAGGAGCTGCGAGGTAATGCAGTTGGAATTTAGAATACCTAACTAAAACCCTTCAAGCGTCTTGACCAACCCTGTTTGGGGTAATGCGAAGGGAAATAAGGATCCTTGCCACTAGAATATTTAGGCAACAGAATATTCTAATGTCAATGGTGAGGGCTATTGGATTTCGATAAAATAGTGGGAGGCTAATACGTATTAATTTATTTATTTGTCTCAGTTTTGTAATAAAGTACTAAACCTTTGCTTATATTAATTTTTAGAAATGACAAAATGACTTCAAACATATCATTGCGAACCATACTCGAGAAGGAAAACCTTCTCACCGGAACCAATTTCCAAGGGTGGCAGAGGCGTTTACGCGTCATCCTTCGCCACGAAAAGAAATTGTATGTGATGGAAGATCCTATTCCAGTTACGCTTGGGAAAGAGGCCAGTGATGAGGAATTATCTTTATATATGAAACACATGGATGATGCCACATATGTCTAGTTTTTCATGCTATAAACCATGTCCAATGAGCTCTTGAAGTAACATGAAAACATGGAGGCATATAGCATGATGTCTCACCTTAAGGATCTCTACAAAGAGAAGGCGAGACAGGAGAGGTATGAGATCTCCAATGCTTTGTCTACAACTAATCTTGGAGAGTCTGCGCCAGCTGGGCCTCATGTAGACAAGATTATTGGATACATAGAATGCCTGGACATATTAGGGATTAAATTCCCATATGAGTTTCATACATATCTCATCATATTATCACTTCCCTAGGCCTTCTCTAGCTTTATTGTCAACTACAACATGAGCAACAATGGGAAGAGTCTATCGGAACTTTTGACCTTGATTTTCCAGGTAGATAAGGACATGGGGCCTGACAAACCCGGAGTCCTTATGGTGAATAGGAAAAGGAAGGACAAGCCCCAGGGGCAAAAGAATTATAAACGGTCTAAAGCCCCAGGGAACCATCATTCTAAAAAGGGCAAGATCCAGAGGCAGGGAAAGGAACGAGAGGTGGTGTGTTTTCCAAGTGGCAAGAAAGGCCACTTGAAGAGGAACTACACCTAGAAGCATGGGGACTCTAAAGGTGAGTTTGTTATCGAGTGTAATCTTTATATTTCTACACATTGAGTATTAGATATAACTTGTGGGGATCACATCTGTATTCCAAGGCAGGAACCAAGTATATTTTAATATATTTCTAGAGGAGAGGTGGATCTTCGAGCTCCCAATGGCGCAGGGATGGATGCGTTGGCTATTCCCGATTACCACCTCTCACTGCTGACTGGGATGATTCTAGTTTTACATAACTGTTATTATGTTCCATGTGTTACCAAGAACATAATTTCTTTATCTTTTTTGGATATGGATGGTCTTTTTTAAATTTAGAAATAAGGGTTGTCTCTTTTATAAGAACAACGTATGTTATGGTATGTCACATTTAAATAATGGTTTGTATGTATTATATTACGAAAACCAAGTGTTGGCAATCAATAAAAAAACAAACTCACATGACTTATACATCACCTAGTTGTGGCATCACCATCTCGGTCATGTGAACGAGAAGCACTTGAAAAAAGCTCTGCCAAGATGGATATTTAGACTCTACTGAGCTAAAACTACTTGATAGATGTCACGCTTGTTTACAATGAAAAATGACCAAGCCGCCTTTTGGTCGATAGGGTGAAAGGGACACAGAGCTTTTAGGATTGGTACACACATATGTGTGTGCACCATTTCTAGTAGAAGCTAGAGGTGGATATTCTTACTTCATTACTTTTACTGACGATTTGAGTAGATATGGCTATGTCTACTTAATGAGGTATAAGTCAGAGGCCTTATAGAAATTTAAGGAATTCAAGAATGAATTAAAGAATCATCTTGGTAAGAAGATAAAGAAACTTTGATCGGATTGAGGTGGAGAATATCTGAACCAAGAGTTCATCGATCTTCTACGGGAGTTTGGGATTCTATCTCAGCTCACTCCTCCTTATACACCATAGTGGAACTGTGTTAGTGAAAGGAGGAACCACAACTTGTTGTACATGGTGAGGTTGATGATGAGTCATGCAGATCTTCCATTATCCTTTTAGGGATATGAATTACAAACTACAGCATACACATTAAACCGAGTACCAAATAAGGCGGAAAATGGAATTCCCTCCGAGCTATGGAATGGAAAGAAACCCATTTTGTCACACACATGTGTATGGGGATGCGAGGCGTTTGTTAAGGACACCTCAAGTAACAAACTAGCACCTCGGGCCATGAGGTGTATCTTTATAGGATATCCCATGGAAACGAAAGTATATTATCTATATAATGCTTCAGAGAAGAAAGTGATTGTTTCAAGACAAGCTGTCTCTCTTGAGTGGGAGCACATCCTCAAGAAGGATAGTGGGAGCAAGATTGACTTCGACGAAGTTGATGCTCAAGATACACATGAGTTGGTACAGGAACAAGTTCCACAGGTCCCCGTGGAAGTGGTTCCAGAAACATAAGTACTACATAGGAGCTCAAGAGAGGTAAGGGAACCAGAGAGATTTTGTTTTCTAGTCACCGAGGATGGTGAATCATTAATTTTGGACAATTATGAACCTTTCTCCTACAAGGAAGCAGTAGAAATCTCAGATGATGTAAGATGGCTAGAAGCTATGAATTCTGAGATGGATTCCATGTATCAGAACCAGGTATGGGTTCTGGTCGATGAGCCAGTTGATGTAAAGTCTATTGGATGAAAATGGGTATTCAAGAGAAAGCTGGACATGGAAGGTCAAGTTAGCTCCACTAGTGCAGATAACGTTTTTTACATCACCATTTTTTTCATCGGTTATATATAACCGACGTGATAATATGTGAAACGTGGTTTTTTACATTGGTTATTTTATAACTCACATAAAAAATGTGGCGAGTATATTTTTAACGTCGGTTATTTTAATAACTGACGTTCCAAATCGCGCGTGTTCATTTTTTACTTCGGTTATAAATTAACCGACTTAAAAAACAAAATCCCAGGGTTTTTTACGTCCGTTATTTTATAACCGACGTAATAAATGTGGATTTTGAGGCCTTTTTGACGTCGGATATTTTATAGCCGACGTAACAAAACAACCCGCAGAAGTTCTTTAGGTCAGTTATTGTACAACCGATGTAAAAAAATGTGATTTCTGATGTATTTTTTACATCGGTTATTCTATAACCGATGTAAAAAACCAACACGTAGATTTTATTACGTCGGTTATAAAATAACCGACGTAAAAAAAGTCGTATCTGATACATTAATAACGTCGGTTATTATAATAACTGACATTATAAATGTAAAAAATATATTTTATAATGTCAGTTATTAAATAACCGACGTTATAAAACATTTAAAAATTAACAAGCCCCGTGGATTGTTATTTACGATTTTTCGATCGACAGTCCGGCGACTTGTCTCTCTCATGCAGTAAACCCTTATCAGCTCATCGATCTCGCTGTGTTAAACTCTTCTTGCCTTCATCGTTTATCATCTTTACTCTCCTCGGATCTATCATCTCAACTTGCAACATTCAATTAAGCCTTCCACGAATTTATTTCGTTCGTTTTTTTCCCGGATAGTCTATATTTATGTTTTGAGATTTTTGTGTTTAAACAAGGTATGATTCTTCCATTTCGAACCCTCTTACCTATTTTTTTCCATCATTGTATTATTTATCTTCCCCAGATCTATTAGATTGACTCACAATATTTATGTAAGCCTCAACTACTTCTATTTAGTTTGTTTTTGTTTCGAGAATGCCCGAAATTGATGGTAATTTTTGTTGTCATTGACAACTAATGATCTCATTCACCTATATTACTGTATAGAATGGTTATTGATTAAATGTAGGAATTCGGAAATGATATTTCATGTGTTGTTGTTTCTTATGTTTATCCTATTTTATATGAGAATCTATTAGACATATAATGTAATGGATGTTGACCTCTATGGCCCTTCGATGCATCACCATGTCTCATGATTCCAAATAAAAATGGGTTCTGCTGAGGTCTTACCCTAGTATTTTTTGAGGCCTTGGCCAAGGCCTTGAAAATATGTTTAAGATTTCTAGAATTATCCATTACCTCATTATGATATTAGTTATTGAGAAAACTTGTGATAATTTGACTAGTTGAATATAATTGGTTATTTTTAATTATCATATGATCATTTAAGTATCCATATTTAATAATATTTAATTCCATCTCTTTCATGCTGAAGTATATATTAAATGCATGTGTTTTTAGTTGTTCACCATGCCTAGTTTTTATATGTAAACCATTGTTTGGGGGGTTTTCCGGGGGTGGGGGGTTGTCCAAAGGGTTGGGGGTGTCCATGGGGGTGTCCAAGGGGGTGGGTGGGTGTGGGGGGCTGTCCAAGGGGGTGGAGCCTGTCCAGAGGGTTTTGGGGGTTGTCCGGGGGGGTGTCCAAGGGAGTCGGAGGTGGGGGTGGTGTCCAGGAGGGGTGGGGGTGCTGTCTGGAGGGGTGGGGTGCTGTCCAGTGGGTGGGGGCTATCAAAAGGGTTGGGGGTGTCCAGTGGGGTGTCCAAGGGGGTGGGGGTGGGGGTGGTGTCTAGGAGGGGTGGGGGTGCTGTCTAGAGGGGTGGGGGGTTGTCCGAGGGGGGGGGGGGGCTGTCCAGAGGGTTGGGGGTGTCTTGAGGGGGTATAAGGGGGTGGGTGGGTGTGGGTGGGTGTGGGGGGCTGTACAAAAGGGTGGGGACCTATCCAGAGGGTTTTGGGGGTTGTCCGGGGGTGGGGGGGGGCTTTCTAGAGGGTTGGGGGTGTCCAGGGGGTGTCCAAGGGGGTAGAGGGTGGGGGTAGTGTCTAGGAGGGGCGGGTGGTGCTGTCTAAAGGGGTGGGGGGATGTCCAGAGGGTTGGGGGTGTCCAGGGGGTGTCCAACGGGGTGGGTGGGTGTGGGGGTTGTCCAAGGGGGTGTGGGGCTATCCAGAGGGTTTTGGGGGTTGTCCGGGGGGGTGGGGGGCTGTCCAGAGGGTTGGGGGTGTCTAGGGGGTGTCCAAGGGGGTAGGGGGTGGGGTGGTGTCCAGGAGGGGTGGGAGTTGCTATCTAGAGGGGTGGGGGCTGTCCAGGGGGTGGGGGTTGTCCAAAGGGTTGGGGGGGTGTCCGGGGGGTGTCCAAGGGGGTGGGTGGGTGTGGGTGGCTATCCACAGGGGTGGGGGCCTGTCCAGAGGGTTTTTGGCGTTGCCTGGGCATGGGGGTGGTGTCCAGGAGGGGTGTGAGGTGCTGTCTAGAGGGGTGGGGGCTGTCCAGGGGGTTGGGGGGGATTTCTAGAGGGTTGGGGGTGTCCAAGGGGGTGGGTGGGTGTTGGTGGCTGTCCACGGGGGTGGGTGCCTGTCCAGAGGGTTTTGGGGGGTTATCCGGGGGTGGGGGGGGGGCTGTCCAGAGGGTTTGGGGTGTCCAGGGGGGTGTCCAAGGGGGTAGGGGGTGGGGGTGGTGTCCAGGAGGGGTAGGGGTGCTGTCCAGAGGGGTGGGGGCTGTCCAGGGGGTGGGGGGATACCCAGAGGGTTGGGGGGTGTCCAGGGGGGTCCAAGGGGGTGGTTGGGTGTGGGGGGCTGTCCATGGGGGTGGGGGCCTGTCCAGAGGGTTTTGAGGGTTGTCCGGGGGTGGGGGTGATTCTTAGGTATACTCCATTTTCTCTAATTTTCTATCAACCATGTAGGTGCCATGGTTTTCTTTGATTAAATGGAATTTAAAAATGTTATATCTAACTATATTTTGTTTTAAAAATAACATTCAAGCATATTTTTTTAAATACCCATAGATTTGTTTTATATTTAAAAATTGTTTTACATTCAAATTACAAATTTTTTCATATAAACATATATTTGTCTTATCTTAAAAATATATATATTTTTGGTATTTGTTATAGGAAATAATGAGTCGAAGTTTGATTACGGCACATCGAATGAGCAATGAATATGGGGAAGGTGTTGATGCCTTTTTGGAATTTTCTAAACGAAATGTTCAAGTAGTGACATTTGTTTTCTGTCCATGCCTGAAATGCTTCAATATGAAGAAGTTGAAAATTAGAGAGATAAAAGATCATCTGATTTGTCATGGTTTTAATCCGAGTTACAACCCTTGAATTTGGCATGGGGAAACTGGATGGAATGTCAATGAAGATGATAATTCACAAGATGGTAACTCCAATGGAATTGAAGAAATGATTCGCGATATTGTAGCAGAACAAATTGAGATAGAACCGACAGTTGCACGTCTATATGGTGATGCTGAAAAACAATTATATCCTGGTTGTAAAGATTTTACAGTTTTGTCGGTGGTGTTAAGATTTATTAACCTGAATGAGAAACATGGATGGAGTGACATAAGTTTTACAGAGCTGCTAAAATTGCTGAAAGACATTCTTCCAAAAGATAACGATCTTCCACATTCACATTACAAGGCCAAGAAAATATTATGCCTGATGGTATTGGGATACAATAAAATACATGTCTGTCCGAATGACTTCATTATATATAGGAAGGAATATGAATTTTTGTCAGAGTTTCCTAAATGTGGGACATCACGGTATAAGGTGAAAGAAAAATCACAGGCTGATGTAGATATTACAAATCTCCCTTCTAAGGTATTTTGGTATCTTCCTATAATTCATCGTTTCAAACATTTATTTGATAATTCACATGATGGAAAAAGGATAAGATGGCATGCTGGTGAGTGGGTATGTGATGGAAAAATACATCATCCAGCTGATTGTCCACAATGGAAGAAAATTGATGCACAGTATTCTACCTTTGGAAGTGAAATTAGAAATCTCATACTAGGGTTGTGCACAGATGGAATGAATTCATACCGAACCCTCAGTAGCACACATAGTTCATGGCTTGTTTTATTGGTAATTTACAACCTCTCTCCTGAAGTTTGTATGAAGCACAAATATGTCATGTTGAGTATAATGATCTCTGGTCCAAAGCAACCCCACAATGATATTGATGTTTACTTGTCACTATTGATTGATGATTTGAAATTGTTATGGGCTGATGGTATTAGGGTGTATGATTCTTATAAAATGGAATATTTTCAACCGCATGCAGTGCTTCTTTTCACTATAAATGACTTCCCAGCATATGGAAATTTTTATGGATACAATGTTAAAGGGAATAAAGCATTTCCAATTTTCAAAGAACAGATGTCATATTGTCAATTGCATCATGGGAGGAAAACAGTGTACATGGGTCATCGAATGTTTTTTCCTATGGATCACCCTTATAGAAGACTAAAAAAGGCATTCAATGTATCACAAGAATTTGATACTGCTCTGAAACCTTTATCCCCTAATCTGTATTTTGAGAGGGTGAAAAACCTTGATGTGACATTGGGAAAGACACAGATATATGGTAATTATAGACATATTTGGAAGAAAAGGTCAATATTATTTTGATGTACCATATTGGAGGTATCATGAAGTTAAACATAATATTGATTTCATGCACGTGGAGAAGAATATCTGTGATTGTTTGATTGGAACATTGTTAGATATTAAAGGAAAGAAAAAAGATGGGTTGAATGCAAGATTAGACTTAATATCAATGGGAATACATTTGGAGTTGGCTCCAACTCCTAAAGGGAGACGAACATTTCTTCCCCCGTCTTGTCATACATTATCGAAGAGGGAGAAAATTATCTTTTTTCAGTGTCTTCATGATATCAAAGTGCCTCAAGGTTATTCTTAAAACGTAATATTTTTCGTCTCATTTAAGGACTTGAAGTTGATAGGTATGAAATCACATGATTGTCATGTCATGATGCAACAAATTCTACCAATTGCATTGCATGGAATATTGCCCATTCGTGTCAGAAAGACTATAATGAAGTTGTGTTATTTTTCAATTCAATTTGTAACAAGATTGATGTGAATGATTTGAACATTTTGGAAAAGATGCAATTTTTATACTTTGTCAATTGGAAATGTATTTTCCTCCAATTTTTTTTGATATAATGGTTCATTTAATGATTTATATGGTTCGAGAAATAAAGCTTTGTCGATCTGTATATCTTCGTTGGATGTATCCTTTTGAAAGGTATATGAAAATATTAAAGGGGTTTGTTAAAATTCCATATCGACCTGAAACCTCCATTATTGAAAAGTATATTTCTGAGGAGGTAGCAGAGTTTTGTATGAGCTACTTGGCTGTGGCGCAACACATATGTTTTCCTCCATCTTGCCATGAACGAGTTAATAATGAGGGAAAGGGGATTTGTTGCTTTAAAGTCAAATCATTTTCAGCTGAACAGATGAAGAAGTTAGAATCATAAATCTTGAATAACATAACTGATGCTCAACCGTATATCACATTGCATATTAATGAGTTGAAACAATGCCATCCAAAGAAGAAAGAAATTTGGATTTTGAATGAGCACAACAAAACATTATTGTCATGGATTAAAAAGACATTGCTTGGTAGATCATATGTATCAGAGACATTAAAATGGATAGTGGGTGGTCCATGTTTAAATGTGAATACATGATCCGGTTATGACATTAACAGCTATAAAATTCATATGAAAGACCAGGACAATAGAAGTGCAGTTCAGAATAGTGGTGTATTGGTGTTTGCAGAAGCAATGCATTTTTCGAGTGATAAGGAAAAAAACAAAATTTTTGCATCAAGTTCATATTATAAAGTTATTGAAGACATATGGGAGGTTGATTACATTAAAATTAATGTTCATTTTTTTAACTGTAAATGGTTTATCGGTAACAACAGAGTCACACACGATGAATTTGGAATGACACTTGTTAATCTGAATAGCTTGGAAGACATAGCTGATTCTTTTATAATGGAAACACATGAAAAACAAATTTTCTATGTAGTAGATCAATCAGATATGCAGTGGGATATTGTTTTACAAGGGAAAAACAATATGTTGGTGAGGATGAACTTGAGGAAGATGCTGATTTATTTTAGATCCCTACTTCCATGGAAACATTAACAGAACATAATGATGAGCATGTTGAGGACATGCTTTGTGCCATAAAGAACAATCACGACGAAGGAATTTGGGAAAAAAATCCATTTGTACATTCCTAAAATTACAGGTAACATATGTTTATTTCTTGTTTACATTTATTTTTTTCATAAATGTTAGATATTGTAAGTTTTTTATTTATTAAAATATGTTTTAAAACAATATAAGTATAAGTTTTTGTTTGTTTTAAGTTTGTTTAGTTTACTTTATCATGTTTATAACCATTACATGAATTATATGTCTATTATTTTTGTTCAGTGAAAATTACTTTACCATGTTTACCAGGTCTACCATGTTTACCATCTTGACCATCTTTACCATCTTTACCATTTATACCATTGTTTAACATGATTACCATATTACCAATGTTTACTATTATGTAACTTAGTACACTTTTCTATTTTCTGATTATAGTAGTATTAAAATATTTGAATTTGTATATTTGTGAACTAATGTTTGTTTTTTTGATTTGAAGGATAATGACAGATCATTCAGTCGATCAGCCACATGATTCTGGAGAAGAGCATATTGGTCATACCTCTGGGGATGAACATTCACATACTTCTATTACGACAAAGAGCTCAAAGGTTGGTAAACGTGGGTGCACACATTTACCAAAATTATCACTTGCCCGTATGCATGATCAGAGGATAGTCATTGAGTTTGATGATGATGATATTCCTAGAGGTCCGAATTCAAAAGATTTTAAGAGTTTTGTAGCAACTCCGGATAAGAGAAAAGTAAGAATTTTGTATGATGACTAGAGAAGAGTGGATAAAGCGATAATATCTCTGTTTTGGGAGACTCTTTTGGTAAGATCAATTGTTATTGTTTGACTATTCTATTAATGTTTCTAGTATATATAATATGTTTAACCTCTTCTTTATCAGAAGAAATTTGATATTCCTTACACTGGAGGAGTCAGGAAGAAATGCTTATCATTGGATGCCAGGAGATGGAGGGATTTCAAATCAACCCTCTCATCTGATTTCATTTATGGTAACATGAGTCATGTAAATCCATGTCATATATATCCTTTTATAGATGAAGACACATGAAAACAAATTTTTTAAAGTAGAAGAGAAGAGTCATTTTTTGTAAGGGAAATGTAAACTTTTATAATATTTCTTATATAAATGATCTTATTAATGTTTTGTTAATGATTTCTTATTCTTAATTTACAACAAACAAGGAAATATCATTATGAGATCCAATCTAAAAATGTATACCCTCATGGTTTATCTTGGGGAGGGTATTCATTTTTGGAAGAACAAATGATGGCAGAAAAATTTCAACAACTAAGAGCTGAGTCTTCAAGATCTGGAGAGGTGGCCCCTTTATCCCCTCCATCTAGACATGAAAAATGGAAGAGAGCTCAGAAGGTCAAAAAAGGTAAATATCTTTCAGAAGAATCAAGAATCGTAGCTGAGAGGATTGTAAGATATCTTTTTTATTTATTTTAGTTAACTATTTTCTTCATAAAATTTCAATCATTACAGAAATGTTCAATTAATTAATAGAGGACTCTCTTGAGGTGAAGAGTTCACATGGGACATTTACAACTACTGGGAGGGAAGATATTTTATTTGTAGCATTGGGAAGGCCCGAACATCCTGGTCGTGTAAGAGGATATCCGAAAGGTGTATCGGTAAGAAACGTGTTTCCACGTTCTTAAACTTCTAACATTGAGGGGGTTTATAAAAAAATAAAATCCTTGGAAGATGAAGTTCATAATATTAATGCGACGATGGAGGAAAAGATTAGAGAATCGGTGCAGTCTATGTTTGCAGACATGCAAAGACAATTTCATACTGCAACTCCCACTCCTCCACCTCCCCCTGCAGACCCCATTATTTATCCTCCACCTCCACCAGAAGCTCCCACTCCCCCACCTCAGCCTACGGACCCCATTTTTTATCTTACTCCTCCGCCACAGCTTCCTACTTATTGCGAGTTGTATGTTGATGATTCTCAACATCATGTAGTAGCATATGGGTTGGTATATTGTATAGGAGATATAGTTCATCATTAAAAATTATAGGTAGAGAATCAGAGGGTCACTGTATTGGATATTATAGATAGATCATCTCGGGTACCATTACCTACAGATGAGGTGGCGACAGTTGGACATAGTATCGGCCATTTTTTAATTTGGCCATCCAGACTTCATAGATTCATTACCATAGAGGTATGAATGTTATATGTTTTATTTTATTTTTTTATTAAAGTTGTTTTATCATTTGAAATCTAATATATTTTTCAATTTATTTTTACAGGAATAATTCAAAGGTAATGAAATACTGTATAGAAAACAACAAAGTTAAATGGATATGGAATCATATACAAATTCTAGTAGTGTTGACAGAATTTCAAGATATTCAAATTTTTTGGCGGGTCATTATGAGTTTCCAATGGAATCTCGTGTTTGTGGATGTGAAATAAGTGTGGGGATTATGAAAACCGATATCATGGAGCTTGTTACTAGAGATAATTTGGGCCTCAATGTGGTGAATTATTTTTCCATGTAATTCTTAACACCTTTTCCCTGCATTATATTTATTAAAAATGTATACTTATGTATGTTTTGTATAGGTATCTTTATAAAATTTGTGAGAGGAATGAGCTGACAGATGTATATGGATTCATGGACCTGCAATTGATTTTCCCTGAATCATGTGCATTGAATGAGGAACAAATAATGGTTTATATTACTAAAATACTTGAAAAGAATATAGTCAGACAATGTTGGATAATGCCTTTTTGTAAGAGGTATGAAACACATATCTCTCAAAGTGTTAATTATCTTTTTACATAAAAAACCACTAACGTCAAATTTCCTTTTATCAACGATCACTGGATGTTAGGGGTTTCTTACCCAAGGGAGAAAGCACTTTATTGGATATGCTCTGTCTGTGATGATGTGCGGGAAAGTTTTAAGAATATATTGGAAAAGTAAGTTTCAATTTCTCAATAGTTTTATATATTATAATGAATTTTAAATTTACCCTAGTAGTATAATTTTCTAACAGTGCATGGGCCTACTTTCGAAAAAACACAAAGAAAAGGAGTGAAAAGATCAACTATGTAAATGAAAAGGTAAATATCAATTTATAATTTTTACTTTTTGATTTATTACATAAAAATAATATATTGAATTTACACTAATTCAAACAGAATTTTCATGAACAACAAGGTGTCATCGAATGCGGATATTATATGTTATGATTTATGTATGAAATAATAACAACTGGGAGAGTTGTGAATTTTGACATGGAAAGATTTCCTCATACAGATTTCCATAATATTTCAATTTTATTTATTCATTATACACGTTAACTACTATCCTGTTCATTTGTAGGTTTTTGATGAACCTCAACCCTATACTGTTGAAGACATCAAACACTTACAAGTGGAGTGGTCAAATTATTTTATAGGTTTGATTGAATTTTAGTTGTTTGCAATGTAAAATGTAATTTTGAATATTGTCATTGTAATTTTGTATCTGGTATTCGTTTAGGTTGGATTTGGTTTTTTTAAGTTGACAGTGTACATTTTGAATGTTATATATGTGAATGTTTAATTTTTCTCTACTTCTTGTTTTGGTCTACTTATGATGGTTTTTCTGGTATGGATTCTGGTCTGGGGGGGAGGGGTTCCAAGGGTGTGGGGGTGTTCAGTGGGGATGGGGGGTGTCCAGGGGTCTGGGAGGGCTGTTCGGTGGGGTGGGGTGGGGGCAGTCCAGGGGGTGGGGGGCAGTCCTGGGGGGTGGGAGGGCTATCCAGGGGTGTGGGAGGGTTGTCCAGGGGTGTGGGAGTGTTTTCCAGAGGGTGTGCGGTATACATGAGGGTGTGTGTGTGTGTGTGGGGGGGGGGGGGGGGTTGTCCAGGGGTGTTTGGGGTGGTCCAGGGGTGTGATGGGGGGCTCCAATGGGGTGGGGGAGGGCTGTCCAGGGTGTGTGGGGTATACATGAGGGTGGGGGGTTGTCCAGGGATGTTTGGAGCTATCCAGGGGGTCGGGGGAAGTCCAGGGTTGTGGTGGGGGCTGTCAAGTGGGGTGAGGGGGTGAGGGGGTGCTGTTCAGGAGGGGGGGAGGGGGGTTGTCGAAGGGCGTTTGGGGATGTCCAAGGGGTCAGGGCAGTCTAGGGGTGTGGTGGGGGCTCCAATGGGGTGGGGGCTGTCAAGTGGGGTGAGGGGGTGCTGTTCAGGAGGATGGGGGGTTGTCGAGGGGTGTTTAGGGCTTTCCAGGGGGTCGAGGCAGTCCAAGGGTGTGGTGGGGGCTCCAATGGGGTGGGGGAGGGTTGTCCAGGGGGTATACATGAGGGTGGGGGCTGTCAAGTGGGGTAAGTTTTATATGTTATCAATGTAAATGCTTAAATTTGCTTTAGTTATTGTTTTTATCTCCTTTTGTTTTTGTGGTATGATTTCTTGATTTGGTTTCTGGTTGATTCTGGGGGAGAGCAGAGGACTGCATTCAATTTTTTTAAAAAACATTTGGCTTTCACGTCGGCTATTTTATAACCGATGTGATAAAAAACTGGGAAGGGTTTATCATGTCTATTTTTTTAATAACCGATGTGATAAACACCTATGGCATGGTTTATCACATCAGTTATTTATTAACTGACATTATAATGCCCCCGGACTGGTTTAGAACATCGGTTATTATATAACCGATGTGATAAACCATCTCCCAGGAGTTTATCACGTTAGTTAATTAATAACCGACGTGATAAACTGTGGGGGCGGGGTTTATAACGTCCGTTATTATATAACTGATGTGATAAACCCACCTAGTTTATCATGGAGGTTATATAATAACTGACGTTATAAACCCCACCCACACGGTTTTTCACGTCTGTTATTAATTAACCGACGTGATAAACATCGTGATGTTATGTTTTTTACGCCAGTTTTTAAATAACCAACGTAAAAAACATTATTTATAACGCCATCCGTATTAACATAGGCTAAAAATCGAGGTAAAAAATGAAAAATAACCGATGTAACAAACGTTTTCCGCACTAGTGCTCTTATAAAGCAAGGCTAGGGGATAAAAGGGTTCAGACAACGGCAATGAATTGACTATGATTAACACTTTTCGCCAGTTGTCATGTTTAAATCAATAAGAATCATACTTTCTATAGCAGCTTACCAAGACTATGAGGTTTTGCAGATGGATGAAAAAACATCATTCCTTAACGGGAACCTTCAGAAAGATGTCTATAGAACACAACCAGAAGGGTTTGTGACACCAGGTGAAGCCAAACAGTTTTTCAAGTTGCAGAAATACATTTATGTATTAAAACAAGCATCCAGGTCATGGAAAATTCTATTTGATGATTCCATAAAAGAATTTGGGTTCATTAAGAATGAATGTGAGCCATGTGTTTATAAGCGGTTTAATGGGAATGCGATCGTTATCCTAGTATTATATATTGACGACATATTGCTTATTAGAAACGATGTACCAGTCTTACAGTCTTTTAAGGGCTGGTTGAACAAGTTTTTATCCATGAAGGACATGGGTGAAGTAGCCTACATTCTAGGGATCAAGATCATTCGTGATAGATCCAAGAGGATGCTTGGACTAAGTCAGGGTACATACATAGACCAAACTATAAAGAGATTTAGTATGGAACAATCCAAGATGGGATTAGCTCCACTATCACATGGACTACATCTTTCTAAGAAAATGTGTTCTCAGACACAACAAGTGAAAGATAAAATGAGTAAGGTCCCATAAACATCGTCTATAGGATACATCATGTATGCCATGTTATGTACTTGGCTTGATGTTGCCTATGCACTGAGCATGATAGGCAGATATCAAGCAGATCCAGGAGAAAAACATTGGACTGCTATTAAGACTATACTTAAGTATCTGAGAAGAGATAAAGATATGTTCCTGGTGTATGGAGGAGACGATGAGCTTTTCATCAGAGGGTATACTGTTGCTGGTTTTTAGACAGATCATAATGATCTGAAGTCACAATCTGGATATGTTTTCTGTGTTAATGGAGGAGCTGTGAGCTGGAAGAGTTCAAAGAAGCCAGTTGTCGCCGATTCTACAGCGGAGTCTGAATATATAGTGGCTTCTGATGTAGCCAAGTAATCCTTCTGGATTTGGAAACTTGTCCAGAAGCTTGATGTGGTACCTAGAAGTAATGATCCCATTACATTGTATTGTGATAATACTACAGCGGTGGCTCTTTTGAAAGAACCAAGGTCACATCAACGTACAAAGCATATACTCCGAAAGTATCACCTCTTGAGGGATATCTATCAAAGGGGTGAACTTGCAGTGAGCAGAGTGTCCACAGAAGAGAACGTGGTGGACCCCATGACTAAAGGCCTATCTCAGCAGAAGAATGAATATCATGTGAGAGCTAGTAGGTTAAAGGTTGTTAGTAGGTTTCTCTAGTCCAAGTGGGAGTCTATTGGAGTTAGTGGCCTAGAACCAACTACTTTTTACTTTATTCATTAAATAAAATCCTTATCACATATTGATTGTTCTTCTGCGTGACAATGCATGTCATAATGTCCTAAGGATAGCTGTTGCATTAAAGGGTCATAGTGGATCCATGATATGATGAGAACCTGGAAGTGCCATAACACTGTTCTTGAATATATTTTCTATAGCCGAATGATATTATTTGACGGACACAAATAATATAGGCCATTAGGGGTGAGGACTCAAAAAACATTGAGGCATCATCTCATGGTGTGCGCCCTAGGTAATATCCAGGAAGATATTATGAGAACGAGACTCCCCAGTAGGAAATCCATATTTCATAGTGTCATTGGATGTTCCTATCTGTGGATGTGAGTATTTATCCTTAGACTTTAAGATTATTATTAATGGGTATTACAACTCGCTCACTTAGACGTATTGACAAAAACTGTGATGACACACTGTTCCCAGTGAGGTAGGATACAATGTGTGCATCACGAGTAACACTGCATTAATAGATAATCTGAGAAAGGATTTGTCCCTTCTGTTCCATAACGAAAGTAGATATCTCAGGCCCATTGATGGAATTAATATAGACTAAATACATCCATGGCCATGGTAATGTGTGGGCTAGTTTGATTCCGTAAAGTCAAATAAAGAATAATCAAGCACATGGGTTGATGACACTAGCATGAAACCCACTTGATTAGAGATATCGAGGAAAAGGGATTATATTACACGGTAAGCGTTCGTATGAGGTGACATGTCATTGAGGTGTTAACTTATTTCTCTATGGGTGCCTTGGCATGTTGCTTGACGCTAACCTTGGAATTTAGGCAGGCTCCGCCTAATGCCACTGAGAAAAGGACCTAGAGGGTCACACACTATGTGGGTCCATGTATCTCAGTTAAATATTAATTTAACAAGTTAAATAAATATTATTCCCAACTGTGGTTTAATAATTATTTAAGGATTCCTGATTGAATTTATTTAGACACCGGTTATTTGAGAGAATATATCGTGGGCCAAATAATACATTTATTAGTGAGTAATGTAGTTACATTTATTTAAGAAATAAATATCCATTACTCAATGAAAAATAAATGTGGTGGAGGAAATAAAGGAAAGCGGAAAATAAAAGTACACGCCATGTATATTAAATATAAATGTCGTGCAGTTTAATGGAAAATGAGTACATGCCATGTATTAATGATAAAACGTCGTGTAGTTTTTCCATTCAGGATTTTGAGGATATAATATTGTTTTATTAAAAGATATTTATTATAATCAGTGTGGGTGCATGTCAAGAAATTAATAATTAGATATGGGGTTTTCAATAAGAGTTAATGAAATAAATAAAATGCGTAACGCGTTTATTTATTGTCATAACTCTATAACCTCAAACCTAATTATAATTATCCTCAAAACCCCAACACTTTTCCACAAGAGAATCTTTGTGCACAACAATTCTGGAGAATTATTTCATGCCTGAAAGTACTCCGTCAAGAATGCTCTCAAGACCGAGAGAGAGAGGCAATCGAAGAAGAACATCACAAGCGAAGGTTCTTCCGTTCTAGCACCCTGAGATCCCTTCGGCGACTTCTGGAGATACGTGGCACACGTGTGGATCACTGCTAGAAGAATCCCACACATGGATTCTATGACGCAATGACGGATCACGGGATCATGACCGGAGACATCAACGAAGAAAGAATTCCACCAAGGTAATTGTTGTGAATTAATTAAATTAATTATAACCAACATATGATGATCCTCTATCTATGGTTTCGGGATTCCCTCTTAATTATTTCATTCCTCATTCTATTCCGAATATTCGGCATTTTACATCGTGATAGATCTCGGATTGAACGTTGTTTAATGTTAAAATTAATGTTAGGAAAACCCACCAACGCGCTTCCGCAGCGCCCGGAACCTACAGTTTTCACCCCCGTGGAGAGGAGTAGGCATGGATAAGGAATGATAAAGGACATGAAATGTACATTTCATGGGATGAGGCTACATTTTAATGTCATGTGATTTGGATGATAGCACTTGGTAGTTTAACGTCCTCCAGCTTAGACATAGAGGACTCACTCCTCAACCTTTGGACTTACATAATCGGCGCCCTTTAACCCACGGTTAAGGTAAGTCACCCACAATTATTATTCAATTTTGGGTTAATGAGTGGCCAATAGTTTGGTCCACATTAGTTTATCTATGATAAAAAAGCAACATTCCTCAGTGTACATATAAGAAAAAACACTAGGTAGGAAAATGCAACATGGAACACCACACAGGGGACCAAGAAGTCACTATGTACTAGTTTGGAGGGTTGAATGGAATAATGCCATGTTAAGGAGGGTCCCTTACTAAGAGGAGACTCGTAAATTTGGGGTGATTCGCAAAATAAAGAGGTTTTTCAAAGGGATGGGCCTCGCGAATCATGGGACCCTTGGCCTAGCATGGGGTCCTGGACTAATAAAAGAGCGCTTCATGAAGGATTATTACTTTTTGAATCCTTAAGAAACCCTAAGGAGATCCCTCATTCATGAAGGATGAATTCCCTCATAAAAGTAATCTATATCATTGGTAGTGGCATCTATGAACAATGGAAAGTAGGGCTCGTGATGCTCAATTTCCTTGTGTGATCCATTTTTGGATCAGGCTCCCAGTGCTCAGGAGATTCATGAAACAGAAAGCCTGAAGTAGAAAGGTTAGGGTAATTATTTCCTAGAGGAGAGGTAGAGATGCATATTTTTTGGCTTGAGGATAAAAATTCTCTCAGGGTGAACCAAAAAAAAGAAATAAGGTGTTGTAAAGGGGTGGGCCTCTGTCAGACTTGCGGAGCCATCTGTCAAAGATGCTCATGTGGTCTCATAATTTTTCAGACTCCGGGAAGTACCATAAACATCCTTTTCATGCATGGTTGTTAAGGGAAATTGTGAATTATATTTGTGAGGAATAATCCTTGGATGGATTTTGTGGCCATTTGAGCTTCAATTTTCATAGAACCGGTTGTGACCATTTCCATTTATTCAGTATCTTTTATTTCGATGAAAACAGCCACCAATGCAAGAGGTGCATATCATGATACATCTTAGAGATACCTGGGTACACTTCCCATTGGGATTCATGAGATTCAAAAATAAACTCCTCTCTCATTTTTGTAGGAATCCATATATTTCAATGGGTTGTAAGATCCCATATAGTTCAATAGATAAATCTTGAGGTGGGTTTTTACATAAAATACATTCGCGTAGGACCAATACTTCCGGGTCAGAAAACTACCTTATATTCACATTATCAAGGAACAAAGAGATAACTACTAAATTTTGAAGGAAAGTCCACTAATGACTTTCTTGAAATTTTAGATGCATCTAAAAAAAGAGGCACATCAACTTTCATTCTTCATTGGTTTCCTGGATATCTTTTGTTTGAGTTTTTCACCTCAGTGCATCAGCAACAATATTTTCTTTTCTAGGCATATATGTAAGCTCAAAGTAAAAATATTTAAAGTATTCAACCCATAATCATTGTATGATATATTATTTATGTAGTGAAAAAATATATTTGAGGCTATTGTGATCCATGAACTCCATAAACCACTCTTCTATAAGATATTGTCTCCATCAATGAATGTTATGAACAACTGCTATAAGTTCAACATTGTGTGTCAAGAAATTACACACATGAGGTCTCAACTAGAGAGGAAACTATGCAATGAATGGATCCTCTAGAATTATTATTTCACCCAAATTGATGCCTGATGCATCATAGAACACTATATAACCTCTTCCAAGCTCTAGCGGAATTAGGATCAATGTTAATGATATTATTCCATTCAGATCATGAAAGGTCTTATCGCACGCATTCAACCTTAATAATTTCACACCCTTATTAGTTATACTGGTAAGAGTTTCCAAAAGGAATGATAATTTCAAAATAAACCTCTGATAATATCCATCTATCCTCAATAAACTATGTATATCAAAAAATTCATTGTCATGAACCAAATATGGTCGCCACAAATACCGGCACCAAAACCAGTACGTAGAAAGGCCTAAAGGGAATTTCTTATCCACATGGGATGGAACTAGTGCTCAGGTATCAAACAATTTGGTTTGGGAATGATTTACCAGAGTATTAAATCATAAAACCTTAAAAATAATCCATAATATAAATCGGAAATTTTCAGCCAAACAAGTCTTAAGAAAAAACTATAATTGAATACATTTATTTCAATACATTATAAGAGGTCCAAATACAAATAAAAAATCATAAATCCATCCACAAGGACTCCACACTACCAGGGGTCATCACCCACAAGTCTTCTCCACAACTCCGCCCCAAGGATGGGAACTAACACCCCGAACCGCCATCACCCAAAGAGATCCCTTAACCTATGTCAGGAGTAAAAAAAGTCTACTTACACCCAAGGTGTTTAAGTTGGGGGTGAGATTAATTGAAATAGTATTACAACCAATTATTCCAAAGTGCATGCAAAACAAGGTGGAAAAGCAAGAAGTTTTAATATGAAAAGAAAAACGGTGAAAAATTCCAAGAAATGAAACATTCAATGGAAAAGAGTTTTCAAGATGAAACATTCAGAATGTTAACAAATTTAAATGTTCATGTTAGAAACTATAAAATACTTCCATACACTCCCTAATACAAGGTTAAATTCCACAAATCCAACAAGCAACAAAATTGGGAACACCCCTAGGCACTAGATAGTCTCAGGCCCCATGTATCTCATACCTCGGTGTAAAGTAACCATAATAAAATATGTTCTAATGCATGAGAAACTAGTATTGAATATACCCATAAACTATTGGTACCCAATAATCTTTCATATAGTTTAGTTAGAGTTGTATTTATCCAAATTCTACGTGAAACAGGTACAAAATCCATCCAACCCACTAGCCATACTAGTGCATATCCACCCCACCTAGGTACCCGGGCTTCCCCCTTTGTGATCAAACAATTTCACCATTCTAAAAAAATAAATTTTCATATAAAACACCAATAATTGTCACATACAATCATTACAACATCTATAAAAATTCTAAACCTCTTAAAATACACAATAAAACATTTTGATTTTTAATAAAACGATTCCTCAAAATTCCCACACTGTTTTGCACCCAAAACTCCTTGAAATCCCAACTTTTCATACCACATGGATACTAAAAATCCACCAAAACAGAAATGGAAGCCCAAATACATTTCAATGAATCCATAAAATCAATTTTAGGGCAGACCCATGTGAACCAAGAAATTTTATCTTTGTAAAACTTCTATTTTTAAACAAACATGGCACTTAAAGTTCAAAAGTTCAACAAACACCATTTAAAACCACTTTCTTAGCAACAAACAAAGGGGTTAAACATAAAAAACATGATGTGAATCCCTATTAAATTTAAACAATATCAAATAATTATTTACAGGTAAGCCCCAATTTAACCACTAAAAGATTTCAAGGAAACACCACCCAATTTCACAAAAAATTGGCATTGAAAATTAATTTTCATTTCAAACTCCACTAAAACCAGTTTTCACAGAAATAATAAAATGAAATTAACTTGAAAATTTCCTAAACACATCATTCTTATTCACATAAATTTCATACACATGGAATCACCAACCAAATTAACAAAAAGAATTGATTCCTTTGTGCGAAAATTCAATAGCATCGTCTCCGTACCTCATGGATTGTAGATTGAACCCAAAATATGAATATTGGACCAAGAAAACACAATGTTAAACCCTATGTTATAAACCCTAGTTAAAGGAAATTAGGAACCTTAAAAAAATTAAAGAAGAATGAAGGATACCCACTACTTCAGGGATCTTGATGAAATCTCCCCAAATACACCAGTAGAAGAATTTTCAAACCGCCAAACATTCAATGGAGGTTCGAACAATGATGAAAAGATCATGTAGGAACTGGAATGGGTGAAAATAGTGAAAAATGAAGGAGTAAGGATGGAAAGATGTTACCTCTTCAAATATGAATGATTTGAGAACCCCTATGAAGGTCTACCCTAATTCTCGATGCACACAAGCTCCAAAGAGTGGTAAAGGGTAATGTGGACGTTCTTGAGGATATTATATTCGATTGGGATATGGAATCACCGAAAAATAAATTAATATGTTATCAAATAAACACAATTCATTTTTAAAACTGGAAATGAGCTTCTGGGAAGGCTTAATTTCTTAAATAAAAACCAAAATACTCCCTGATTATAGATTCCTAAATGCCCCAAATTAATATGGTGGTGTTAATAGGTCAGGGGAGTCCATGTTGGAATTGGAATGGATAAAAAATGTTGTGAAATGAAGGATTTATAAAGGAAACAAAATTTATTTTTAAATATGGAATTGGGCTCATGGTTTGGCCCAAATCATGAAAACTCACCCATTCATCCAAAAATTCATGGAAAACCCCCAAAACAAAGAAATAATGAAAATTAAATAAAAATTACCTATAAAATATGTCATGGATGTGACAAATATTCCCACCATGAAAGACTGTGTTCCTTAGAAAGAAAACTTGATGCTTGATCAGAAAACAAGAACAAGTACTCTTCCTCAACCCATGACTTCTGCTCCAAGGTCCCATTTGTATCACTACCATGCTTCCAACAAACCCGAACTAGAGGAATAGACTTCCATAGAAGAAAATTTTATTGGGATTCCCATATTTTCACTTTCCACTTAAAAACTGACATGTCAGGCACTACCTCTAGTTCTTCCCAACTCAGCACATGGGACAGATCTAGGTTGTATTTATTCAACTGGGAGACATGGAAGATGTCATTGATGGATTTCAACTGAGAAGTTAAGGCTAACCTTTAATCCACCTTTCTAATACTCTCACTGATTTCAAAATGGTTGACATATCGCAGCATCATCTTCCATTGCTTCCCTAGTCGAAAATGGCCCAAACGAGTGGCCACTTTCAAGAATACCCTATCACCCACAGAAAACTCTAAGTCTCAGTGCCTCCAATCAGAATATGATTTATAGAGACTCCAAGCTATCAATAAATGATTCTTGATCAACTTGACCTTCTTATATGTCTCATGCACCAGACTCCACCCCAATAGGGAGGTATCACCTACCTCATCCCAACATAGGGGGGACCGATAAGGCCGACCATATAGTCCCACAAATGGAGCCATTATAATCACGGATTGGTAACTGTTATTATAAGAAAAAATAACCAACCCCAATTGGATATCCCAATAACCTCCAATGTCAAAAACACATGCACAGAGTATGTCATCGAGAATCTGGTTTTCTCGTTCTTTCTGACCATATGATTGAGGATGGAATGTCGTTCTCATCTTAATATGAGAACCCATGGTCTTATGAAGGCCTTCCCAAAACCGAGAAGTAAAACAAGGGTCTCTATTTGAGAAAACTGCTGATGGCACTCCATGGTGTCCCACCACCTCCTGAAGATACAAACGGCCCAACTCATCCAATTTAGCTATATCTTTTATCCAACTGATGTGGTATGATTTGGTGAGATGATCAATCACCAACCAAATGGAATTCGTACCCCGAGGTGTAAGAGGTAAGCCAACAATGAAGTCCATGGTGACCTTATCCCACTTCCAGGTAGGAATGGGTAGTGGCCGGATCAAACTGGAGGGTCTCTGATGTTCTCTATTCACCTGTTGGCACATGTATCATATCTATAAAAATTCCTCAATGTCCTGTCACATACCTATCCACCAAAAATGTCGCCGCACCTCATAATAAATCTTGGTGGCACTCGAATGGACAGCCTGTTTAGATTGGTGGCTATCCTGCCTCAACACCTTTCGTAGAGATGATGACACTACTGAGCCACCCTTAAAGAATAAGATTCCCTCTAGGGATGACTACCTATCAGAGGACTTCTCCCCGCAATGAATAAACTACCCCGACTGCTGACAAATCTCCTCACTAGGTTGTTCCTGCTCAATCAACTCCAACAGAGAAGGAGTCAACTGGACGCTTGCCAAGAACGCACATCCACTATACCCCCCAGTCTCCACATGCATCTAATCAAAGAGTCCTATAAAAGCCCACTCATCACTATACATCCTCAAAGCCTGCACAAGAACAATTCTGCTCAAGGCGTTAGCCACCATATTACCCTTTCCTAGGGTATATACAATGTCTTGTTCCAAACCCTTCATGTACTCGATCCAACGATGCTGCCTCAAGTTGAGGTCCTTCTGCTAGAAGATATATGCCAATATTTTGTGAATAGAGTAGTCTAAAAACTCCTCACCAAAGAGGTAGTTCTTCTATTTCATCAAAGAATACATCACCACTTCCAATTACATGTCTTGGGTGGGATAATTCTTTTCGTGTGGTCAGATTTGGCGAGATCCGTTCACCACCACATGATCATCCTGTATAATCACACACCCAAGACCTATACCTAAAGCATCACAATAGACCACATACCCCTTCCCATCCTGATGAAAAATCAACACATGGATAGTATTCAACAACCAAATTAGTTCCTTGAATGAATTCTATCATTCGAGGGACCATAAAAACATCTCTCTATTCCGGGTGAGCGTGGTAATCAGTTAGGTAAGCTGATAAAATCCCGAAAATATCACTTGTAATAACCATCCAGGCCAAGAAAACTTCGGATCTCAAACACATTCTTCGGTTTCTCCAATGAAATGACCACACTGATCTTCTTGGGGTCCACTAACACCCCCTGCTCCGAGATCACATGACCAAAAAAATTCTCCTCCCTGATCTATAAAGCGCACTTGGACAACTTTTCATAGAGGCGTTGATCTCGTAAGGTTCCTGAAACGATCCGCAAGTGATGTTCAGGTTCCTCCTTAGAGCCAAAGTATATTAGAATGTTATCCAGGAACAACAAAATGAAGGAATCGAGATATTGATGGAAAACCCTATTCATGAGTTCCATAAAGACCACTGGAGAATTGATCAATCTGCTGGGCATGAGAAAATAATCAAAGTGGTCGTACCTAATTTATAAGGATGTCTTCAAAATATCTGACTCCATCACCCTGAGTGTATGGTATCCCGAATGGAAGTCTATTTTAGAAAACCACCTTTCTCATTCAACTGATCGAACAAGTCATCTATTAGGGAAAATTGATATTTTTTTGATTGTTACCTTATTCAACTTCCAGTAGTCAATATAGAACTGGAGGGATCCATCAAACTTTTTCTTGAAGAACACAGTAGCGGCCAAATGATAGACGCTCAAATGAATGAATCCTTTAAATTCTAAGTCATCAAACTGTATATTTAATTCTGTTATCTCGGTAGGGGACATGCAATATGAGGGAAGAGATATAGGTTGTGTTCCCAATTCCAAATCAATCAAGAACTCCACATCCAGCTCCGAGGGAAAACCTACAAAACCATCCAGAAATACCCTCAGAAACTCATAAACTACATGAGGTAGTCCACCATCAGAAACATGACCATCATCCATTATCATGAGAAATGATAACTGAAAGAAACATCTCCCAAATCTGGGAGTGGAAGTGCCACACGAATCAACCGAGGATCCCATTACCCACAAAAAACATGACGACTCTCATTAGGTGTTGTGAAACTGACATGCCGCCTATAGTAATCGATTTGTGTCTGGACGTGTACTATCCAAACCATTCTAGGTATTATGTCAAATAGATCTATATATAAGACCATGATGTCCCACTCCATATCAACCCCTGACATGAAAAGCACACAAAAAGGGAACCTGAGACCCTCATCCTTCTTTTTCCCATAACCAACTCCATCTCAAAATACAACTAATCGATTGGAAAATGCAGCGTGTTCACGCTACATTGGAATTTAGGAGGATTATTTTTCAGGAACTCCTAAGAATTTTCCTTCCAAGGGTCAGTCTAATATTCCCTAATAGAATCTATAATAGGATCCAGTCCAAGTCCTAGTGCTTGGACAGCCCTACCCACAACCTCTACAAGCCTCTGATCCAGTGGTGAGGGAAAACTCTGTCCAGCTTCCTCCCATTGGTGCATGGGAGCTTTCTGGATAAGCATGTTGTGACAAAAAGGAAACATTCACAAGAGTAAAAAATAAGTACAAAATTTATGAAAACTTCAATCAATATAATTAACTATATTCAAGCCAAAAATATTAAAACAATAAAACAAACCACTACTTCCCCCTCTGTTGATGTCCATGTGTAGTCTGCAGCCCACACGTCTCACATGGAAGTGAAATAAATCAGCCAATTCCAATGTCCCATGGTGACTCATGGTCTGCCATGAGAGGTGCGATCTAGACACCCTACTCATGGCCAAAACCCTGATCCCCAACATTCCTAGCTATTATCTATCCCGACTCATCCCAAAATAGTAATATAACCCAAAAACATTAAACTGCATCTGATACCATTTTGTCGCGAACTGAATATGGTCGCCATAAATACCAACACCAAACCTGGCCCATGGCAAGGCCCAAAGAGTGTTCCCTATCCCCATGAGCTGGCACAAGTGCCCAGGCATCAAACAATTATGTTTTGGAATGATTTACCCAAGTATGAAAGCATAAACCCTTAAAAACAATCCATAATATAAATCTAAAATTTTCAACCTAACATGTCTTAAGAAAAAACTAAAATTGAATACATGTATTTGAATATAGTATAAGAGGACCAAATACAAATAAAAAAAATCATAAATACATCCTATTGGACTCCACACAGCAAGGGGTCATCACCCATAAGTCATCTCTACATCTTCACCCCAAGGATGGGAACTAACACCCCGAACCACCATCATCCAAAGCCTTCCCTTGACGTGAGTCAAGAAAAATAATGTATACTTACTCCCAAGGGATGTAAGTAGGGAGTGTGCACAATCCTAATAGGATACCACCCAATTATTCTAATGTTCATTCAATACAAAGTGAAAAATCAAGTAGTTTTAATTTGCAATTAAAAGTAGTAAGAAATTCCAAGAAATGAAACTTTCAATTGAATTTTTTTTAAGATGAAACATTCAGAATGTTAAATAATTTAAATATTCATGTTATCTACTATAATATACTTCCAAAATCACAGTAATACAAGGGTAAATACCACAAATACAATGAGAAATGAAATTGGGAACACCCCTATGTACTAGATAGTTTCGGGCCCCATGTACCTCGTTCCTCGGTGTAATCTAACCATAGTAAAATTTGTTCTCATGCACGAGCCACTAGTAGGGAACATAACCATAACCCAGTGGTCCCTAATAATCATCCATATATTTTAGTTTGATTTTTCTTTATCCAAATTCTATGTGAAACATGGACAATACCCATCCGGTCCACTAGTCATACTAGTACATATCTTCCCCACCTAGGTTCTCGGGGTTCCCCCTTTGTGAGAAAACAATTTCAGCATGCTACGAAAACCCATTATCATATAAAACACTACTACTAGTAACAAAAAATCCATTCAATAGATATACACATTTTAAACAACTTTAAACACACAATAAAACATTTTGATTTTAATAAAATGATTCCTCAAAAATCCCCATTATTTTGCACACAAAACGCTTTGAAATCCCCACTTTGCATACCATGTCCATACTCAAAAGACACCAAAATATAAATTTCATCATAAATAATTTTAAAAGAAACCAAAAAATAAATTTTAGGGTAGACCCATGTGAACCACAAAATGTTATCTTTGTAAAACATCCATTTTTAAACAAACATGGCACTTAAAGTTCACAAGTTCAACAAACACCATTAAAACTCACTTTCTCAGCAACAACCAAAAGGGTTAAAAATTCAAAACATGATTTAAATCTCTATTAAATTTCAATTAAATCAAATAAGTATTTATAGGGAATCCCTAATTGAACCACTAAAATATTTCTAGGAAAAACACCCCAATTTCACATAAAATTGGTACTAAAAATTCATTTTCATTACAAACTCCACTAAAAACAGTTTGCACCACAATAAATAAATGAAGTGAACATAAAAAAATAATAAACACAGCATTCCATTTCATAGAAATTGAATAAAAATGGACTCACCTATAAAATTAATGAAAAACATTGAATCTTTTCTGCGAAAAATCCATCGCACCACCGCTGCACCTCAAGGAAGGTAGATTGAACCTAAAATCAGAATATTGGACCAAGAAAACCCAAAGTTAGACCCTATGATAGAAACCCTAGTTTCTAAAAATTATGAACCTCAAGTATAAGGGAAGAAACCCTAAAAAAATTGAATGAAACCCTAAGGAAAATGAAAGAAGAATGAAGGAGACCCACTTACTTGAGGGATCATGAAGAAATATCCCCATATACACCAGTTGCTGAATTCTCAAACAGACAAACATTTAATTGAGGTTCCAAAAATGAGGATTAGATCATATAAGAATTGGAATGGGGGAAAATAGCTAGAAATGAAGTATTTATGAAGGAATAAAGTTACCTATTCAAATCTGAATGTTTTGAGAACCCCTATGAAGGTCTTCCCTAATTCATGCCGCACACGAGCTCCAAATAGGGGGGAAGGGTACGATGGACACACCTAGGGATATTATATTTGAGTGGATGGTGGAATCACCAAAAAATAGTAAATCATGAATATATTATTTAAAAAAACATCACTTTTAAAACTGGAAATGGGATTCTGGGTAGGCCCAATCCCTTAAATAAAAACCCAAATATACTATGATTATGGATTCCTAAATCGTCCAAATTAATATGGTGGGGTGAAATGGTTATGGGAGGACAAGTAGAAATTGAAATGGATAAATTTTTTTCAAAAATTAAGGTGTTATAAAGGAAACAAAATTTATTTTAAAATTTGGAATTAGGCTCATAGTTTGGACCAAATCATGAAAACTCACCCATTCCTCCACACAATTAATGGGAAACACACAAAACTAAGCAATAATGAAAATTAATTTAATAATAACATTAACCTATGTCATGGATGTGATATTCATGGGATGCTCCTAGGACACAACATCACCCACCTTCTCTAGGTCTACTGATTCTCTTTATTTTTAGTTAATATGACGTATCAAATGAACCCTGTCAATACAGAAGTGGAAATTTGTGAGAATAGCATATAACTTACACTCTATAAATATATTCAATATGATCTCAATATATCGTGAATTCTCGATTCATGTAGGATAATTCCCCAATACATTATCTTCGAAAAAAACAACGATGGAATCCTAGTAGTGGTGGAAAACACTATTGATTAAGGATGTGAAAATAGCGTGTGAATTTGTAAGACTAAATAGAATAACCAAGTACTCATATAAAATATATAGTCACTATATGTTCATGTGTGGATTTCATGAAGGATTTATTCAAACCAAATGATATCCTGACCATATGTTGATTTTTGAAAATACTCTATCTCCTCTGATCTAGTTGAAGAGATCATATATTCGAGGTAGAGGATGTCAATAATAAACTATAATATGGTTCAACTATCAGTAATCCACAATATTTCGGAGGTTTTCATCTTCCTTCATGGTAAGAAGGGTAGTATTTACCCAAGGATAAGTATTGGTATGGATAAAACCATTAGATTTTAAATCCTCCAACCATCTCTTTATCTAGTAGAGCTTAATAGGTTCCATATTAGATACAAGAATAGATACTAGAGCTAATCTTGGAACAAGTGAGAGTGTAAAATCTACCTCTATCTTAGGAGGAAGTCTAGAGAATTCATTTGGAAAAACATCTTTAAAATGATCCACCACTAGAGGAAAATATTTCAGACACACAATTCGATTATCCAAGAAAGGGATGGAAATCTAAGGTATCACTCCTCCCATACCATGATTCTATGGTTTTCATTGACCTTCCTAAACATCCCATTCACCTATGTAAATACTAGTACTACCCTCTAGTGTTGTGGAAGACACCCTCTAGTGATAAAATCCATGTAGTCATGATAATGAACATACCACTCCATCCTGAGGATTGTGTCGAAACCCGAAATCTCAAGGGTGAATATGTATCATAGAAAATGATATCCTCATGTCTTGAGGGGAACTCCTTACATTGGTCTACACTATATGATCAGTTAAAAAAAGGAGTTTCAAGGGTCATCTCCCCCAAAAAATACCAAATTTCAAGCCTAATGCTTTACACGACTGATAGATAGATAATGCAGTGTGAGGAACTTGTATAAAACAAAGAAGATACAGTAGTATAGGCTACTAGACTAGTACCTCCTAAAATAGATGGTTATATAATATTCTCCCCAGGTATCTTATATAATGCATGAAAATATCCAGATCCATGACTCTGAGCTACATATGGAATAGCCTAAGTAGTTCCACTCTTCTCCTCAGGTACCTCTCTTGATTTTACTCTTCTCTATCTTGTCCATGTTATTTAATTTCATTGATATATTAAATAACATATTCACTATATATATTTTTCATCTAATATTCACATAAACGTATAAAAATTACTCTATTTAGTGTCAATTTTAACCATTGTTACCAAGAAAAATTTTATTTTAGGGATTTCACTACCACTCGTAGCTCATAGTTATATTTTTTGTAGTTTTTATCATGTATCCTAGGCTTCCTAGACCTATAAGATATTACTCAACTATAATTGATGGGAACTTATCCTTACCTTTACTCATGATGTATTAATATATATGATATAATTCTTAATTTTCTCGGCTATGTTAAGGATCAACTCTACCATTGGACATCCTTTTAACTCCGAGAATTCCTTCTCACAGTCACCTGAAAAACCCATCTTTACCCCATTTTGGTCAAGTCTCACATTAGTGATTCCAAATGAGATAAGTTGGGAATAAATCTCTGACAAAAATTGGAAATTCCCAAAAAGATATGGATCTCAAAAAAATAATGTGATTCTCCTGAGAAAATACACCCATGACCGTCCTAGGATATCCTAATACATAGACCTCTTGCATCACATTCCCTATGAGTTTTAATTGATCGATCCAAACTTGACACTTAGAGTCATGGAATACAGTTACTTCTCCCTATGTGTTCCCAAAATTTTCTCCATATATCATATGTTCTCCTCTCTTGACCGAGAGTACATATGGCATCTTTCCTTTTTAACAATACTTTTCATTACATTTTACAAATAGAGGACCTTTAATGTCTAGTGTCTTGGAAATCAGGAACAAAATACATGAAAACATATAACAATATTTTAAAACCCCTTTAAAATCCTCTTGAAAAGTTCATCCTATTTACAACTACTTCATCTCATAACCTGGAGTCATACATCAAAGGAAAGGGTGAGCTGAAATCCCAGTAAGGAAAGAAAGGGAATTATTTTACTTGTGATATCAATAAGAACATGATGAAAAACATAAAGACAACAGAAATAGAAGTATATGAATTTAATAATGAAAATAACATGAACCATAACATGAATATTTGGATACAAAATTTAATTTATACATTCATGAACATATCACCAAGGTTCATCCCCAAGGTGTCATAAAAATTACCAAGGTTATTCACCAACGTATCGTGAAACTTGTCATCTGGAGAAATTAAATTATTTACCCAATGCATTGGATAACTATCAAGAAAAAAATATAATATGTATTTACTTTCATGTGGTCCACATATATCATAATCAAACATTTTATAAATAACCCATAGATAGTAAAAGTAACGGGTTTCACTTCAAAATTGTGACGTTTTAAAAGTGCTTATAAACCTAATTGTTATGTCTTTTATAACCCTTGGAAAAGGATAGATGGTTTCTTGTATGTATATTCTACAATCAAATAGATCAATTATTTATCTTGATGAATACCTAATGAAATTAAAATATATTTTTGTATTCAGATAAAAAAACAAGATAATTTCTTCAGAAAAAGAGATATATTTTGAGAAAACATTTCTACAGCATAACATCTCTATATCATGGTTTTAGAAAACAATAAAAAGATAGGAGACAATGGTATCCCATAAATAAATGAATCATTTACAATAGGGGTACATAATAAAAATAAATATGTTCAGGGTGTGGAATGAAATACCACATGAAAAGGAAACTTGACAGAAAAGAGAAAATGATTTTTTTTTACAAAAAATCGGCAGCCTAATTGCGTCACTTAAAAATTCATAAAATAAATTAATGAGAGAAGAAAGGTTTTATCATAATTTGGACATGAAATGGAATTTAATTAGAATATATAATAACATACCCCCACCTGAGATGAGTGAAACTGGAAGACATAACATAAAGGATTTCAGGACAAAAAGAGGAGGGTGGAAGGTTCCCTTACCTTGAAGTGTAACTTCAAAAACACAAAGGTTGGGACCTTGGGGGGATTGAGGGCATCCTGGGAAGACTCCTTATGAGGTAAGAAGACTATAAATTCGTTGAGGATGATTTTGGAATGAAATTAATGAGGGTATGGCTTGGTATTTATAGGAAAGGTGGGGGAATATTTAATTAATTTTTAAGGGACACCTCATCAATGATATTTGAAAACCATGGGCTTGCCCGTGGTATTTTACCATGGTGTTGGCCACATAGGACACATAATAGAATATATTACAATTCACAAGTCTGCCAGAATGATTAAATCATCGTTACATCATTAATGATGACATTAAACAACAGAAAATCAAAACTTTATTTTCAGTATTCACCGAAAAAAACATTTTTTAAAAATATCATAAATTCAAACTAACCTAATATCGATTCTCTAAATTCAAAAATGAAATATATTTTATGAAAATAATTTTATAAATATTTTCAATTTATTTTTTAAATAAAATAATTATTTATTAATTAAAAATCATAAAACTACAAATTATTTTGTAACACCTTGAAAAAGTAATCACGGTCCCTTAAAATTATTGTATAACCATTATACAATAAAGTAAAAAATTATGATTACATTTTATGAAAATAAATTTTCATTTTAAATTATTAAATTAATTATAAAATTGTAAATAACATATTTATGACCTACAAAATTAAAAAACATGTACTATGATCATTTTTTAACTATTAAGATGTCTAAATTGTATTTATACATTCATGGGTGATGTTTATATTTCTTTGGAAAATTTACTATTCATTTATATTCATAATGGTATGTTTCTATTCATACATTACTATTTAATAATAATCAAGTTGATCTTATTAGTCTCTAAATTTCTGACTGATCACAACTGTAGAAGATCATTTTTTAAAAATCATTTCACATTATAAATTATTTAAAGTTTACATGAATATTTTAAAATACCCTTTTCCAAAATCTCATCAATAATATTCGTCCTATATTTTTTCAAACATTTTCAAGTCACAAATTTTACCATAATAAGAAATAAAAATTTTATTTATACCAAGGGATTAAGAAAAGTATCTAAGGCCTCGTTACATAGCCCCTTATAACACATGCCTAAGACCTAAGAGTAAGGTGAGCTATGGTGATAGAATCTTGGGGAGGCTCAGACAACATTTCCCATGTGGAGATTTCTATCAGCTTGGTCTTCTCCCTTAATAGATTCCGTTCAAGATTCACATGATAAAGTTCAGCTTGGGATTAGTCTAGAGAAATGCCCAGAGATTCTACCTCCTTTACAAGCTCTGACAGATGGGCTTCGTACGACCTGAGTCTACAGGATGAGGCCATCGACTCCTCTTTCTATATTAATTAACCAATATCACTTGCATTTATAAACAATAATTGTACTGTTAAGAGTTTAGTTTCCAATGGTCATATTGAGAAATGGTCATATAATAGTTGAAACCCAACGATATCACTTCATTAATTAAAAGATATTTTTTTGTGGTGTATAAAATCAAATAACACACAAATTTAGGAAACAAATATTATTCTAAAGTTCAGGACATTACCTTCTTCCCCCCTTTATTAATTTCATCCCCAAAATTTTAACTCGTACACTTAAAAGTGATAAAGTGTGGGTACTTCTACCTCATATAATCCTTTGGTTCCCATGTGGCTTCTTTACATTTTTGATTCCTCCACAACACCTTAACAAGGTGGGTAGTCTTATTAAGTAAAACCTTCTCTCTACCATCCAAGATCTCCATCAGCTGCTCCTCATAAGAGTGGTCATGTTCCAGTTGTACCACCTCTAGATTTTTTACATGTGAAGGGATAGGTATGTACTTTTTTAAGAGGGATACGTGGAAGACATCATGAACATGTTCTAGTTTTGGAGAAAGTTCCAGCCGATAGGCCACTTCTCTTACGTGATCAAGGATTTCATAGGGGAAAATGTACCTAGGGAGGAGCTTCCCATTATTCCAAAACCTCATGACTCTCTTCCAAGGTATAATTCAAAGAAAGACTTTGTCACCAATATCAAAATCCAAGTCCCTTTGATGGTTGTCGACATAGGTCTTTTTCCGACTCTGAAGAGCCTTAATGTGTTGTTGGATGGCATAGACTTTTTCTGTTATCTCTAGCACAAGATCTGAACCAAGAATATTTCTCTCACAATGTTCATGAAAAAAGTTAGTAGTTCTAAATCACTTACCATATAGATCTTCATAGGGTGCCATTTGAATTCCTGAGTGAAAGATATTGTGGTAAGATAACTCAACTAAATGTAGATGTTGATCCTATAAACCTTTAAATTCTAGTGAGCATGTTATCAAAATATCCTTGAGTGTTTGAATAGTCCATTCAGATTGTACCTCGGTTTTAGGGTGATAGGCCGTGCGAAAATTCAATTCAATTATAAGAGCATGTTGAAGAGTTCTCCAATAATTTTGGTGTAAACCTTGGATCACGATCAGATACGATAGAAAGTCAAACTCCATGCTACCTTAGCACTTCTTTCACATAAATCTTTGAAAGTTGACCAAGAGAGATATCTTCCCAAATGGAGATAAAATGGGCAGTCTTGCTGAGACAGTCCAAAAAACCCATATCTCATTGATTCCTTTGGATGTTCTCAGGAGACTAGTGACGAAGTCCATGGTGATATTGTCCCACTTCCATGAAGGTATCGATAGTGGTTGTAATACCTTTTTAGGATATTTTCACTCTTCCTTTACTTGTTGACATACCAGGCACCTGGAAGTGTAGTAAGTAATCTCTCTTTTCATATTATCCCACCAATAACTATCACGAATGTCCCTATACATAATTGTGCTTCCATGATGTATAGAAAAAGTAGAGCTATAAGATTTATCCATCAGATCCTTCTTTATTTCTATAATATATAGAACAATAGTCTTGTTAGAAATTTCCGTACAAATTCCTAATAAATATTGAACTCAGAAAACATCCCATCCTTCACTGCCTCAATCTTCTTCAGTAACAAAAGATTTTCATTCTGAGCTTTCTTGATCTTCTCAAGTAATGACTGTTGAGAAATAATTTGGGTTAGGGTTGATGATGTCCCTTACCTCATAATTTTCATGTCCAGATTTACTAGGTCATTGATCAAATGATCTCTTTGAATCCTCATCATGGAAAGAACAACTGGGTCTTTCCTACTTAATGCATCAGCGACATTGTTTTCTCTTTCAGGATGATAATGAATTGAACAATCATAGTCTTTGAGAAGTTCTAATTATATCCTATGTCTCATGTTTGATTAATTTTGTGTAAAATATACTTAAAATATTGATGGTATGTGTATATATCACATTTAACCCCATAAAGATAGTGCCTCCAAATAATTAGAGCAAAAATGACTACAGCCATCCCTAGATCATGCGTACTATAGTTCTGATCACGAGTCTTCAAGTGTCGAGATGCATAAGAAAAGGCTTTTTCTTTTTTGCATGAGGACATACCCAAGGCCTTTCAGATATTCATCGCTAAAAATAAGGAATACTTATCCACTCGAGGGAAGAGTTTACATGGTTGAAGTAACCAATATCCTCTTCAGCTCTTGGAAACTTTCCTCACACTCTTTTGTCTAGATAAACTTGAACCGTTTTCAAGTTAACTTGGATAATGGCTTAGAATTTCATGGATAGTTTTTCACAAAGCTCATATAATATCCTGATAATCCAAGGAAACTATGAATCTTAGTTATTGTTTTAGGCTAAGGCCACTCCTATAAAACTTTTCTCTTTTCAGGGTCAACTGTGATTCTTTTATTGGTAACAATGTGACCCAATTAATCAACTTACTGTAACCAGAATTCACATTTGATGAACTTCCCAAAAATCCACTGCTTCCATAGAGTTTGAAAAAAACCCTCATATGATCCTCATGTTCCTCGCAACTTTTGGAATATATCATAATATCATCAATAAAAACCACCACAAAGTTATCAATGTAGTCATTAAGGACTCAATTCATAAAATCCATAGAAAGAGAAGGTGCATTAGTCAGTCTGAAGGGTATAACAACAAACTCATAATGCCCATATTTTGATCAGAAGGCAGTTTTCTGAATATCTTCTTTCTTCACCCTAAATTGATGATAAATAGATCGAAGATCAATCATAGAGAAGAATTGAACCCCATGAAGTTGGTCAAATAAGACATCAATTCTTAGAAGAGGGTATTTTTTCTTCACTGTGATCCCATTCAGTTATCTATAATCAATGCATATATGCATCGATCCATCATTATTCATCACAAATAGAACTAGTGCTCCCCAAGGAGACACACTCTGCTAGACAAACCCCTTCTCCAAAAGATCTTGGACTTGTTTCTTTAACTCCACCAGCTCCACATTTTCCATCCTATACAGGGTCTTTGATATCAAGTGGGATCCAGGTATGAGTTCAGAGGAGAAATCTACCTCTATTTATGGGGGAGTTCCGGGTAACTCCTCAGGAAATACGTCAATGTATTCTTGGTTTATGGGGACATTTTCTATCCTCAAACTCTCGTTTCATTTTTATTCTACACTGATCAACTACATAAATAAGGATATTAGAGGTTATTCTAGACAAAGATCATGTTGAGATATCTCTCCTTGAATGATAACTGTAGGTTTTCCATTCAAGACTAATAAGATTTCCTTGATTCTACATTTAATCATAGAATTATACATTGGGAGCCAGTATATCCCTAGTATAATGTCAAATTCTAACAAGAGAATGACTACTAGATTTTTGATAAGATTGTTCCCACAAAAGTAAATTATAGTGTTTTTAAAAAGTGATGATTCTTGGATAATCCCACCAGGATTCCGGGCTGATAGCTATACTTTTAGAAAACTGAGGGTTGATTCTATATTATTTCCAAACATGGAGGAAATAAATGAATGTGTAGAACCAGAATCAAAAAAAGTACATGTTAGATTTGAGAGAACAAAATGTGTACCTGAAAGCACATCATTTCGCACTTAAACTTCAGTCATAGTGATAGAAAAGGTACGAACTTGTTCCCTTGGTCGTTGCTGAGGCTGATTGTGATTCCCCTCCATTGACCTCATATTTGGACACTTATTGGAAAAATTCCCAAGTTGTCCACACATATATCATTGGACATCAGGTAGGCCCTGCACCATCTTCCCCTTGTATGTAGTGCTGGGAAGTTGTGTCTTTTCTTCACCATGAAAATTCTATGCAATGTGGCCATCTCTACCACACTTGTAGCACTTCCTGCTCTCGAGCAGGAAGTTCCCTGAATGCTTCTTCCCACACTTATTACACGTGGTACATTGTACTTTCTTTCCCCCTCTTCCCTGATCAAAGATCCTCCCTAATCTTGGATCCATAGATCTTTTCTTGTCATTGGATTTATGAGACCACTACGACTCACCAAACTCTAGTTTGACTTTCATCACACTTCACACGATCTCCTCATATCTAAAATAATATTGGTTGGCAAGATTCTTCCACATACGAGGTCTCAGTACATCAATGAATCTATCAACCTTACCATTTGGATCAATGAAAAAGATAGATATTTAACATGAAAGACTTCTGAATTTCATCTTGTAGCTTCCCATAGATTCATTCTCCTTTTACTTCAGCTCGAGAAACTCCTTCTCCATTCTTGTTCTCATCGATTGAAGGAAATACTAGTTGAATAATATCCCTCTGAACTCTTACCACTCCATATCTTCAACTTCCAATATTGTCCTTGTGTTTTTAATCAGTTCCCACCACTGATCAGCTTCTCCCTCTAAGTGATAAATAGCCAAGGAAACTTTTTCTTGTTCAGAACATCAGACAACAGAAAAGATATTTTCAACAAAGATGATCTATTGTTCAGCAATCAATGGGTTGGTAAATCCGCTAAAGGTTTGTGGTCATTGACGCATAATGGATTCAATAAAAATTTGTTCCCTTCGTGGTGAGATAAGTCTCTTATCTTGATTCTAGTTATTTCCCATAACTTGAGTCAGTTGGTTCATCATTTTCATGAAAGTTTCTATTATGAATTCCATCGGAAGGTCTTCAGCACATGGTCCATTGCGGTCACTATTTTTATGGTTCCTCTTATTTACCACCATTTTCTAAAATAATAAAACCTTAGTGAGATGATTATTTAATTTATGAATCTTCTAACTGTAAATGATTTTATGCCATAAAACTTCAAGCTTTAAACAATTACATTTCTCTATAAATCCTTAATAATGATTCATAAAAGCTTATGATTAACCAAACATATCCCTAGGGAGTGTTGTAACCAATATTAAAGCAAGGCATGTTTCCATGTACTATAATACTGAAGGTCAAGCCAGAAGCTCCTTCTCATTTTTTTCACTCCTACATACATACGTGCTATAGCCGCCTATACATTCTCGTATCTAGACAGGGATGTATTTTCTTGATAAACCACTTACTCAACACTCACCAAAATAAAAAGAAGCATTCCTATATTTAAACTTTTCTATAGGGTTATTCCTAATGTTTTCATATCCTAATTTTCATAAATAAATATTCTTTCCTTTGATACCAACTATGACATCCCTCCTTTTTAACAAAACTTTTAATTACATTTTACAAACAGAGGACCTTTGAAGTCTAGTGTCTTGGAAATCAGAAACAAAATACATGAAAACAAAAAACTCTCTTTGAATTACCCTTGAAAATATTCTTGAAAATTTCATCTTATGTACTACTATAGCATCTCATAATCTGGTGACTTTTATCCAAGGAAAGCATAATCAGAAATCCCAGTAAGCAAAGCAAGGAAATCAGTTTACTTGTGATATCCATAAGAACATGATGAAAAACGTAAAGACATGAGCAACGGAAGTAGAATAATTTAATAATGAAAAGAACATGAACCATAACATGAATATGTGGATACAAAATTTAATTTATACATTCATAAAAATATCACAAAGGTTCATCCCCAATGTGTCATAAACATTACCAAGGTTATTCAGTAAGGTTTCATGAAACTTTTTATCTCTAGAGATTAAATTCTTTATCCAACACATTGGAGAGATATCAGGGCGCACCCTTAATTTGTTTTTTTCTGGTGATCCACATATATCATAATCATACATTTCATAAATAACCCATATAGAGTAAAAGTAATGGGTTTCACTTAGAAATCACGATGTTCTAAAAGTGAAATGAAACATGATCGTTATGTCTTTTATAACCCTTGGAAAAGAAAAGAGGGTTAATTGTATGTTAATTAAAGAATCGAATAGATCAATTTTATTTCATTATGAATACCTATGGAAATGAAAATATATTAGCGTTGTTAGAAAAATAAAACAAGATAATTTTATAATAAAAAGAGAGGTATATTTTGAGACAAAATTTCTACACCATAACGGTTATATAACATGGTTTAAGAAAACAATAAAAAGAGAGTGGAAAAGGGCCTCCCATAAATAAATGAATCTTTTACATTAGATTTACAGAATAAAAATAAATAAGATCAAGGTGTGGAATGAAATACCACTTGAAAAGGAAACATTAGAGAAAAGAGAAAATGCTATTTCTTTCACGAAAATTCGGCAACCTACCAACATCACATAAAAATTCAGAAAATAAATTTATGAGAGAAGAAAGGGTATATCATCATTTGGAAACAAAATGGACTTTAATAATAATATATAAGAATATACCCCTTCATAAGAAGAGGAAATCTGGAAGACATAACTTAAAGGAAATCATGACTAAAAGTGGAGGGTGGAAGGTTCCCTTACCGTGAAGAGTAACATCGAAGGCTATAAGGTTGGGACCTTGGGGGGATTGAGGGAACCTTTGATGACTCCATGGGAGGTAAAACGACTAGAACTTAATTTTGTAGGATTAATGAATTAAATGAACAAGTGAATGGCGTGGTATTTATAGGAAAAGTGAGGGAATATTTAATTAATTTTCAAGGGACACCTCATCGGGGATATTTGAAATCCGATGGGCTTTTCCATGGTACTTTCCCATCATATTGGCCACTTGGGACACCTCATAGCATATCATAATATTCAAAAGTCGACCAAAATGATTACACCATCATTACATCATTAATGATGTCATTAAACACCCAAAACTCAAAAATGTATTTTCACTACTCACCGAAAAACAAAAACATTTTATAAAAATATCATAAATTAACCCTAACGTAATATCTATGCACTAAATTCAAAAATGTACTCCATTTTATGAAAATAATTTTATAAATATTTTTAGTTTTATATTTAAATAAAATCATTATTTATTAAAAAAACAATTCTAAAACAATAACTTATTTTGTAACACCTTGAAAAAGTAATCAAGGTCCTATAAAATTATCGTATGACCATAATAAAATAAAGTAACAATTTATGATTACATTTTATGAAAATACATTTTTCATTTTAAATTATTAAACTAATTATAAAGTTGTAAATAAAATATTTATGACCTACAAAAATAACAAAACTTATACTATGATCATTTTTTCATTTTATGATGTCTAAATTGTATTTATACATTCAAGGGTGAAGTTTATATCTTTTTGGCTGATTTACTATTCATTACTATTCATAAGGGTATGTTACTATTCACACTTTACTATTTACTAAAAATAATTTTGATAATATTATAATCTAAATTTTTTACTGATCACAACTCTTGAAGACCATTTTTTGAAAATTATTTTACATTATTAATTATTTTAAATTTACATGAATTTTTTAAAATACAATTTTCCAAAAATTCATCAATAATATTCATCATATATTTATCTGGACCATTGAAAATCCAAAATTTTATCATAATAATAAATAAATAACTTATTTATACCAAGGGTTTACAAAATGTATCTAAGGAATTGTTACACATCCCCTTATAACACCTATATAAGACCTAAATGTAAGGTGTGTTACGGTGATAGAATCTTGGGGTGGCTCAGACAACATTGCATGAATAGTGATTTCTATCAGCTTGAACTTCTCCCTTAGGAGATTCCATTCATGCTTCGCATGTTTATGCTCATCTTGGGCGTGGTCCAGAGAAAAGACCAGAGATTCTACCTCCTTCCCAAGCTCATGATAGATGGGCTTCGTATAGCTCGAGTCTACTGGATGAGGCCATCGACACATTTTTCTATATTAATTAACCTAGATCACTTGTATTTATAAACAATAATTGTAACGTTTAGAGTTTATTTTCTAATGTTCATATTGACCAAAGGTCATATAACAGTTGAAACCAAACACAATCACTTAATTAATTTAAGTATATAGTTTTGTAGAGTATAAAATGAAATAACACACAAATTTACTAAATAAATATTATTCAAAAGTTCAGGTCATTACAGTACACAAGGATATCATCACCAAATATGACCAAAAAAGTATCTAAATAAGTATGTATTTATTGATTCATTAATTCCATTAACACCGATAGTGCATTAGTTAATCCAAAAGGAATAACTATTTACTCATATATACCATTCCTACTTCTGAATAATGTGAAAGGTATTTCATAGGGCCTCACCCTTATCAAATGACAGCCTAATATTTATTCTATCTTAGAGATACAAACTGGCTCATTTAATTTAATAAAATAATTATCAATATGTGGGAGTGGATATCAATTCATGATCATCAACTGGTTCATCATTTGATAACCCACATATAATCTCAATGGGACGTATACCTTCTTGACAAACAAGACGGGAGCACCCTATAGATAAATACATGGTTATATAAACCACGTTTCTTCTAAGTCTTCCAGTTGAGACCTCACCTCTTAATGATCTATATTATCCATTTTATAATAGTTATAATGAGATAATTCATAAACAAAACCAATATATTGGTTCGAAATATCAAAAAATACAGATGAGAAACATTCTGAAACTGGTCAACAATGGGAATAAAGATTGTATATTAGATCTCACCATCATCTAAAATAGGATTATATAACTTCGCTATGATACCATCCATAAGTTGTAGGATATGTCCTTCATGGACTTCTTATATTCACCACATTCTGATATAGACAAAATTTTCACCCTCAGAAGATGTAAGTCACACTTATTAATGATAACAATCGACATGGTCTTGATACTGAACAATCCAATATATCCTATGGATCATGTTGAATCCACTCATCTCTAAGAAATGAAATCCCATAAGAATCTGTAGTTTTTGATCAATGTGGATCTACTATAAACCTATAGATACCCTCATGTCATACCCCTAACGGTGTATGAATCAACATCACCCCATATAAAAACTCTATAGTAATCCCAAATAAACTAAAGAACTTAGTGGATATTAAAGTGTGTGATGCTCTCATATCAAACAAGGTACATGATAAAGTATATGATACTAAAATCACACTTTATATGGTATATGGTATGGAATTCTAATAAGTGGGGGCAGGATCAACAATATGTAACTACCCAAATTAGTGTCCCTAAATCTCTTCTCAATTCACTTGAAATGTATATCCATGTTTTTACTACTCCCCATATCCCTAGGAAACAGATCCTCCATCCCGACATGAATATTTAATAGAACTACATCCACCTTTCTACTATGATGCACCTAATAAAATCCTTGAACCGTTTTCCATTCTGTATCCTCTATATCAAGGTTATTTCTATTCACTCCTACAAAATTTATATATGATACCCCTCTAATAACATAGTTTGTACTCGACTGGTTTCCAATCACACTAAGAAAAAAATATGTACAACACTTTTATACACAGTAACCTCCACTAAATCCCCCCACATGGGGGAAGATATGGTCATCTACTTTTTCTACTCTATCTTCCACCACCTTGGGATAAACCATCGAATCAATGGTTCCTACAGCCTATGGGCACATAGTCATCAACCCCAATATAATCGATTTCACATGAGCCTCTTCCCTAACTCAAGTTCATCTCTCTAATAAGATAATCATTCATTTCATGTGAAAATATAGGTTGAAATAAAATATTTAGTTTCTCTGATATCGCATACCCAAGACCATCCAAAAAATATCTTCCCCAAGTTACCTCATCCCCATCCAGTTTTCTAGTAAAGAACTACAAAACAGTTAAAAGAGTAGTATACACCATAACTACCATACCTATCTATGCGAGGTTAATAAAATCATAGGTCATGTCTTCCATTAGAGTCTCTCAAAGAAATTATTGAAAAAATGACCTAAAATACTTCTAGGATATCCCATAGTGTTGGTTTTCCTAGAATAGAATATCACATCAGTGTCTCACTCAGGATAAAATAACATCGACCTTAAACATCACCCTCTACTCAAGGGTGTATAAAGGGGTCATATATAGTTTGGATAGAACCCACCAATAAATCAGATAAATGGGGGGACACCCTTCTAGATAAGTAGTGGTGGTTTCTATATTTATAACTCTTAGTTCAGATCTGATATGGATATTGGACCATGTTGATCCACCCTCTCAATGGCCTATAAACCTCACTCTAAGATCTTAGAGAGATGATTTCTCATCATCAATCCTCGAAAAATAGGATGATCTTTCATAACCATCACTAGGGTGACGCCTTCTCCACCCTCATTGTTCTTCATTAGAGTTCATCATGTAGGAAAAACTATATACTTCCATTTACATACCTCATATCACATTTACATTACAATTGTTTATATCATAGTTTATGAAACTAGTAACATTCATAGCCTCATGTTATCCTATAAACCCCATATCATAAAATCCTCAAAAAATTGGAACACGCTCTTGCTTTATCTCCCCATAATCAAGGTAATCATCAAATTCATATTTTATTAAAATACTTATTTTCATTTTACTTTTAACAATTAGATCACATTTATTCTTAGATGAAATGAAATTTAATTCAAAATAAATTGAGGAAACTGATTTCTATGTTTATATATTCATTTTTTATTCAAACCCATCCATAATTAGGATATTTAATCACCAATAAAAAATATATAAATAAATAAATTAATAATGAAATTATATTCAAATTCCATGTTATATTAGAAAACATCATACATGTCTTTTCTATGACATTAAATAATCACCATTGTATCATATATATGGTAACAAATCACAAGTTGGAACGTGAATGATATGTGAATACTAAATTCCTTATATGATACACGAACAAAAAACATCTTACTATTCTAGTATAATAGTAAAAATGTCATAAATAATAAATCCAAAATCAACATGCATCAAAAAAGATGAAGCGGCTCAACTGTAAAAGAAAAAATTAGGAATGGCAGTCCCATCACAGGTAACATGGACTTCCCGCATATGTGTGTTAGTTATTCCCAATCACAAGATCCATAAAAGGTCATGAAAATATATTATCTCTTACTTACATATCATAGATATCAAGAAAAATAAAAACATATCAAATCAAATTTTATAACACCTCGGATCAATTCACTCTAATGTGATTAGAACAAAGAGCTACATAACCACAAGTCTACCTCTGCCCACACCAGAGTCAACCTATTACTAGAAAAGATCATTTATTACACAATGTTGATATTGTACCCTCATATTATTATAGTTCAATAATATTAAAAACAACAATGAAAACAAACATACAGATGAGTAAAAGATATTAGATATCAAAATAAGCACTAATAAACAACATATGAACCAATGAAATATCAAAATGAATTTTTTATAAGTGATATATTTTATACGGACAAAATCCGGATCTCATGTGGAAAGAATGTATATAAGAAGTCAAAAAATAATCAAAAAACATTGGAATATTGCATAATTGTTAATTAGTATTAGTCTATTCCAACCTCTCATGTTTCTTCCTATCTAGAAATATCAATCTTCAATTATAGGGAAATTTTCATTACAATGTCCTATAATCAAGATGTCTTCTTATGTACCCATGATAGCCCAATCAGGGTATGAATACAACTCAATAAGACACCACCAATGGTATCCCTAAATATATCTTGTTTAATCACCTTCATGATAATGTTCCATAATATAATACTCTACTAATAAATAATTAAACATCATTAATTCTCAAAATCTAATGCCTCAACCATGATTGTCTATACCTTCTTCAACTGGTGTCAAATGTCTCTAAAAAATACATAATCACCAAGGGGAATAAATCCCCTTCCTATAACCATATCAACATATCTAGATGGGGGGATGGAACCCAACCTATATATCTGTCTTATCATATATATTGGGGGAATGCTTCCCACCATTTATATCCCAAATATTATACTTAGGTAGAATGGATATTTCCCCATTTTCCTCATTTATCATGTTAATAAGTGATAATGATTCAATCCAAGTATATATGATACATTATACTCAGGGGTAATGGTGTATGTCTCATATATATAAAATATCATACAGAGGTGGTAGAGGGGATGGTATATTTCATGTGTATATCATATATAATATTTATTGGGGGGATTTCACCCCCATGTATATCACATATATCATACTCATGGGGAATGGTGCTCACTTCATATGACTCATATATCACATCTACCAAGGGTAATGGAGCCCACCCTATATATCTAATACATTATACTCAGGGGGAATTATACCCACACAAGATAACTCATTTGTTATACTAATTTACGGAACCCTCATGTTTCTTTTTAAATTCCCATTTTTTCTAAAATAAGGTTCTCCCGACATTGTTGACAGAGGTCTAGACTTACTTCAATCAACGGATTGTCGAGACTAGAATATGGAGGTTTGTTCACAATGAATAAAAATATAAATAATATTTTTATGTTTTTGTAAAACCATGAGTTACGTAAATTTAATTACATACAAACATAAAAAATTAATGATACATTTTGCATTCCGACAGGACCACCAACCATAATCTTATGGAAATATACTCATTGAATATCAATAGATAATCCAAGAATTAATGGTATTAGTTATTGAATCTAAATAAATTGAAATAGGGAACATATTCTCATAACCGGTGTAAGGTAATTAATCATCTAAATAAAATTAAGGGGAATTTTTACAGGGTTATAGTTTTACTGTTAGATACAATAAGGGTAAAATGGAAGATAAATCAATTAAGGATTGAAGTAAAAACAATCATGGGCATAAAAAGAGAGAATAAAACATTTATTTGGGTTATTTATCTATATTCTATTCATAAATACCATATTTCACCTTTAATAAAAATTTGTATGATTTTATCAATATTTTGGAAAATCTATAAAAAAAATTCATTTAAAAACAATTAACACTAGGAACCCTAAAAATATATATTATGTATCCTTATATGAGTCCAATTGAAAAATAATAATATATTATGAAACACACACACACACACACACACACATATATATATATATCATATATTACATATAATATATTACACATTAGAGGAGTTTAGAAAATTTCTAAACTCCCTCCTTCATAAGAAATGTATTAATATTGAATAAGGTTTTTCCCGAGGAAAATCACACCAGTCATATATTTCTAAGCATGTATTTTTTTCCCATAGAAAACATATCACACTAAACACTTTTATATAATGTTATTGGTTTAAAACATAGCCAAAAACATGGGTAACATTTTTATATCTTGTGTAATATATTAAAAAATATGTAATATATTTTACAAAATTAAAAATTTTAGGAATTTTTTTCAAAACATAATGTGTTCGAAATAGCTGGATATTTCAACCTAAATATATATATCATAGGAAATATATTTTTTCATGAGGTAATGTTTTTAATATGGTAAAATACTATAAGTTATAGAATATTTTCTATACATAATATAATTTTATCCCCTTTATAATATTATAATTTTATATGTTTCATATGTTTTTCCTCGCATTAGGATACATTTGTTTTTTTACATAGGGAAATATATGTGTGTGAGGTTTTATACTTACAAAAAATTTGGAAAATGGATAAAACATAAAAAAACACTCCAAACCCCACCCATTAAATTATAATTCTTATAATACATCCCAAAAGTCCTAGCTACCAAATTTTGAAGTAAAATATCCTCTTACAAGATAATTCATAGGGTTTAATTCTCGATATATTTCAACACTTTCACCAACTCTACTAAGACATAAAACATACGGTCAGACCAAAATCAAACACAAAATTCTCTTCCAAAATATTAATCCTTAAATAACATTCCCAACAAACATTTTTTATGGAATTTTAATAAAAAAATTAAGAATCAGAAAATATTTAAATTAGATCCAGTTTTTGTAAAAAAAAATAATGATTGAACACGTAAACCTTTCATTGATATAATAGATAATTAAATTCCAACATCATAACTAGAAGTAAAATAATCACAATTTTTAAGGGGTTACAAAAACCTCAACCATTATAAGTCCCTTTATTATGGAAATAATGTCTTATTACCTATAAAAAACAAAATTTGTGAGGGTATTTGTGAAAAGAGAAGGAAATTCCAAGATCTTATGCTGGAGACGGCCATTAATAATTATATCTGATTCAGTTCCTAGATGGTGTGTAATAGAATAACATTGAACCCTCCAAGGGGTGGTTTAAATTCCCATATAGGATTTTAAGGTGAATGAATGACCTGTTTATAAGTTAGTGAGTATACCTAATCCATTATGAAGTCGTAACTTGTCTAAAATATAGCTCAAGGACATTGAAAACAACTGTGAGGATTTTCATGCTCGAAGTAGAAAATATCTTGATCATTGGATGAATTGGGCTACTGCAATGTTGTTACCAACAAGGTCATGAAAAATGAGATAGTGGGATTAAAATAGATATAAACTCATTTCATCTTCCTCTATTTTTTCATTTTTTGTGTATTATAATGAATGAAATTTGTTTTTTGTAAATGAAATAAATAATATCATCTTTGTAAATTATTATAAAAAATAAATACTATGGGATTATTGTATGGTTAACATAATGATCTATACCCATGGAAAAAAACACAACATTTTTTTATTTGAACTAATTTATAATCCATTGAAGAGTGATCTCAAAGGACTATGAATGGTTCAATACTATGTTCTAGGGACACATTATTTTTTATAGCTACACAGTACAATGATAAGAGATTTAAAAAGTTTTTGGAGAGAATTAAATTCAAATAAGTGAAAAAAATATTTAATACACCAAACCAAAATAGGTGTTCCTCTCTTGAACTATAAAAAATCATCTCCTTTGCACTTTGGTATTAAATTGTCTATAAAAATGGATGATATGGACCGTAATAGAATCTCAATATATTCAAACTCTCTATGAAACTCTAATATTAGACAACATCTCTATTGTTATATTGGGAATTCCTCATGTATTTAATTTGTAAGATTATTTAACTAAAATAAATATATATAATGATATCTCATTGATTTCCTCCTTGGGATATTCCCAATTAAGTTGAGAAATGTCAACCAGAATTTTCGCTTTTGGTTTTCAAAATTTAACAAGATATAAATATATATATTATTATTAAATGATAAATAAAATGGTTTAATATATTTTCACCACAACCATTATAATCCTACTTAAATCATCTAATCCTGATTACCTTGTATGAATATATACTTATGATATCCATATATTTAAGTATATTTTATGGATTTTGAGAGTGAATTGATTTCATTTAATAGAGCATGGTTTCCATGGGATATGTGACATTATTCGTATATATAATTATCATTAATATATATTTATTATATATTAAGGGTTATTTCATACTTCCATAGGTTTGGTAGAATATAGTTTTCTATTAAAATATTTGTAATTATTTGAATGAATTTTATGATATAAATGTTAAGATAGAAATTTTATTAAATATATAATATTTAGTTATGATATGTTATTTATTTACTAATATTTCATTGATAAGTATTTATTTTATTAATTTAAAAAGAAATATAGTTTGAGGATTTTATATTTGATTTTTTTTCAATGGAAATATCTATGGACAATATTTAAATATGAAAAGTTTAAACAAAATTTCACTATGTATGTCATGAAGACACACCATGGAATTTTTAATATTAGGTAATATATTCATAATATCATATAGTGAGATATTGAAGGAATATATGATGATAAATAGAGTGTTCACTTTATTTTCAAAAACCTCTCATATAATTTTATCATCTCATTGAATCTCTCTATATGACATTTTAATAGTTGTAGCCATTATGATGAATAATTATATAAGGATTGGTAATGATATAGAATTATCAAAATATATGACATAAATTTTTCTATATAGATTATATGAATGAATTTAAATGATCAGAGATTTTTTAACTTCATGAATCCCTTAATGTTTTCATTTTTTTCATAAGTAAATATACCATGGTTTTACAACATTTAATGGGGTCATGAAATATTTAGTGAGTTATATTAGTGTTATTCCAAGTGGCATGGGTGAAATGCCTCTCACCATATATCATGTACTCGAATAGTTAAATAAACAGGGCTCATGATAAAATATAACATGTAACAAAAAAATAAAATTGTAATAACCCAATATGGGTATTCCATAAACCTAGACTGAATCACCACATGCCCCAGTCATGTTCCTCAATCATCAGAGATTGAATATGAGCATAAATGTTCCAAGTAAATTATTGTGGAATTATTTACCAACTTTTAAAAATAATCTAGCTTATTAATGTATTAAATTAAATGTGTAGCATGACATATCTATAAATGGATGTCATAACCAAAAAATAATTATTGGGAACCATCTAGTTGTTTATTTAGTCTATTTATAAAATTATAAAATCTAACCATATATATGGGTGTTGAAAAACACCCCAATAAACAAAATAAAAATAAAATCTCAAATAAGTATAAAAATAATAAAATAATAATAAACACGATGATACGTCTGATGACCAATCCTTCTAACATTAGGTTCCATCTCTCACCAATCAAATGGTTTCATTTAGCACTACTATAATACACTCCAAGATCACAAAACATCCAAAAACATTATGTCTAAATTACTACTCATATATAACATTACACAAGTTGAACTGTATGTTCTCAAATTTTCACTTGTGAGGTGTGATAAAAAATACCTAATGAGCACAACCAAGATATCTAATATCTAAAAACTGTATATAATTCCATAACTCCATGTGCACATATCTTTGGAATTTTTAATAATTATAATCTATTAAATATTAATAACTAAATAATTATATATTACACAATATCACTAAATATAAAAAAATGGAATCACAAAAGAATCATTCTGCACCACAAGAAGAAAATTTAGAAATTTACAATTGACTTTTCCCACCCCCACCATAAGAAGTTATACTAACTATTCCACATTATAACCAAGTAACCCCAATATTATCCATACCTTCCTTAATTCCATGATTCGAATATAAGAAGAATAAACTAAAAAATATAAAGAAATTCATAAGAGTAAAATAAAATATAAATATCATTAATCAGAGGGAAAGGATTATTGGTTGAAGGATTGGTTTTATGGGGCTGATAAAATTTCTCTCTAATGAGAAATCATTGGGTTTTAACAGCTTTTAGACACGTTGGACATTTTGGAATTTATTACAAACCTATTCCTATTATACACATTAGATTTATGTCCCCAACTAAATGGATTTGATCAACCCCAATGTGTGTTTTACCCATTGATTCTATAATTTTATAGTCCCTTCTATATTTTACCAATTGGAATACATTAATATAATTGATTGATCAACTTTATTTTTCGATATTCATCCCAAAAATGGATTTATCCTTGTTTGAGTCCATTGAGTCTTCCATTGCTCACCCCCTCACAATAGTGTATAGGTTTAGTATGGAGTAGCTCTCTATTGATGTATTTGACTATAATGTGAACAATTATTAGGCCTTGAATGATTAGGCTATTTTTTCTTTTATCATCTCTCACCATGTTTTGATTATATTTCCTTGTTGGGAATAATTGTTTACAAATATGTTTATAAATTCATTATTTCTCAATGGATTTTATTTCTTCCTTTTCTTACTAATGATAAAGATTCAAACTTGTTAAAACTCATCCATAAAAAACATTATATGAGGCTTCCTAGGTCCCCAATTCTGTTTTGTAATGGATGTATTATAAAATTTTTCATATATTCTATCATTAATTTTCTATATATATATTTGAATACTCACACCCGTCAATTCTTTCCCATTCTCATATTTATGTTGAAGTTAAAATATTTCATCATATTTTTTATTTTATGTGGTTTTATAGTGAAGATAAAGTCTCTATCAGGTATCAAGATATTTTTTATTTAGTTGTTAATTATTATTCTAATTGGATTCTTCAAGGGGATTTAACTTCCACCTATAGATAAAAAATGACTCCAGTAAATTCTATGGATTTGTATATATTTTATATTCCCAAATCTCTAAATCTTTTAATTTCTATTTTTAGTTATGTGCTTCATCACAAATGGAAATATCAAATTATTAATCCAAATAACCCTAAAAATATTTTATGATGGTTCAATCTTTATTTTTCTCATTAAATTCTCAGGTGTTTGAGAAATTCCCCTTTATAGTTCATTTTATCCCTATATATTTTTCAGGGTTAAATCAAGTGTTTTTTAGAAAAGGCTGGTATAATAATGAAATATTCTACTTTTACGTATTTTTCAGGAATTTATTCTACTATTTGTATGGTCTACTTGAGGAAAAGAATAAGTTTTCCTCATCGTATATTGGATTTTTCAATTCAAATAACCTTAGAAAGGGATATTCTTCCAATTTTTTAGTGTAATAGTCAATGAAATTTGAAGTTAGTGAAAGATTAAATCTAAATTCCATACCTGAACCTAATAATAATGTTATCCCATAATTTTTTTGAACTCATTTACATCATAAAAATATTCATGTTCTTGCTGATGGAGTGATTTTCATTTTTTTCTGGAATCAATGATGTATACTCAAGATGGTGTAACAAAAACTGTTATTTCCATAGTATTTTCTATTTTGTATAAGCTAATATGTTTATTCTTATAGAAAAGGTGTATTTCAATTCTAATCATAATTGTGGTTCGTAAGACAAGACTCATATTCCTCCATATTTTTCATGACCCGGATGAATGGAATATGAAATCAATATATGTGATATTGGTTTTGTAAATAGACCAATATATGAGTCCAAGATGTTAAAGTTTAAGATTTAAAATAATACAAATATATCCCCTTAATAATCTAATCCATATATGGGTAGGGCCTTAAACTATAACAGTCTACCTTTTTCCAATGATAGTTGTGAAATCTTTCATGGAGTATTGTATAACTTATATTGTGGAAATTATGAAAGGTTATAATTATGATACCATTATTCTTTAATATATACTAGAATTATAGTATTAAAATAGTGGTATGGAATCTAGTGTAATACAAGGGGATCATCCAAGAATCATTTAATACCCTAACATAGATGAATTCATACCTAGGATTTTCAATCCACCATCACATCCCAATGAGGTGATTGATTTAACAAATAAATTTTATGCTCTTTTTGTAGAAGATTATTGAAAATAATAAATAGAATTTATGAAACCAAAATTCAAAAATAAGTTGATGATGACCAGGATTCATGGCCATTGTTCAGATCTAAGAGGTGTCCACACATGTTCTATGAGCTATAATTTTAATGATGGCTTCGATTTATTCACGCCTTGAGTTTATTATATGTTAAAGCCCATGAAGGATTACATTTTTATCTAAATTTTTATTTCATATTTCTTTATGGTACATTTGAATAGTATTTTGGGATTCAGCCTATTGAACTGCCTGGATCCTACTAAACCCACTAAAGTGGTTTTCATTTGAAAAGGAAAACAAAAGGATTTAATAATTTGTGGAAATAACTGATGAAAATCAGGTGGTAATGAAAAGAGGGAAAGAATGTTTTTGTAACCTCATTACAAGGATAAAATATTTACATTTCCAATATAACCATAAAAATCCCCCTTAATTCAATTGGTAATAGATAATGATTTATCCAAGTAACAATACATATTAAATATATCAAGTGATAACATATAATGATCATTTTAAGAAGAAATACATAAAATCATTATGATTAAATAAATGTATAACCTGATATTTCAATAAGTAATATAATCCCTTCCATACACTGTTCCATAGTCCATTACATACATGTTTATGTTTTATATTTCATGAAATTATAATATAAACAACAATGTGGTACACCTAGAGTACGAATATTTATTTTCCAACTAATTCTCTCTTCACAACCTCATACATTATAATGCAATAAACATCTCTAAAAAGTGTCATATAATAATATTACCCCACTCTAAAATTAGAATAAGAATCACATATTTCTTAACATATTAGAAGGTAATGAATCATCCCAAAATTACACATAGATGATATGAAATCCACTACATCCCATAAGTCCTTTATCAATCAGTCCTACAACCCAGATAACATCACTTGAATTGATAATTAACACTCTTTTTAATTCAAATTTATCACAGAAAAAAATCCAAAATAAATATTTTCCATATCAAAACATACCATAGATTACTTTTCTAATAAATGATTCCCATGTAGACAACAGAGAGAACTATACTCAGAAATAGTTTCATTGGATAATAATATAATAATCAATGTTAAAAATCTTTGATAAAATAATAGAAAATTAAATGAACAATAAATATAAAGGAGGATAATGAAGGAAAACTAATTGAATAAGAATAAAAAAATAGTTTCTTTATTCCCAATTTTTATGAACCATATCATCTAATTATTTAAAAATAACTACCCATGAATAATATACCACATATTGTTTTAGGAAATAACTCTTTATATCTTCATCATGGATACGGGGTGTCAACCAGAGGTTTTATATCATTAATTTACACATAATTCAATCAATATTTCTATAGAAAGAAGTTATTTTCCATTTAATCATAAAAATGAAATTTGGAAAACATTTCTAATAATGAGTAGTATATAAAATAAAATCCTTGTTCAGTAACCATTAATAATTACTGAGGGTAATGATATAGAAATTAGAGAATTAATAATGTAACATAAATATATCAATCATTATGTAATTATTTATTTCATAATTAAAATAACCCGATAAATGTTTTTACTCATAATCCCACGATAAATAAGAGTATAACAAGAATTATTAATATCTACTATATCAATATAATTACACATAATTGGTTTATAATGTCAAAAACTAATGTAAAAAATAACTATTATATTAAAATAATATTTCAAATTGTGAAATTAAATTTATTGTAAAATTTTTATTTAAAACCCATTAATCTATATTTCTAAACAATAATATTTAAATTTTATTATATTTTTAGAACATAAGTGGAAGGAACATCCCAAAAAATCCATTTTTAAGGAAAAGGGGGTTAATAATACCTAACTAAATAACTCATTTGAGATGTCATCCTTACCTGAGGTCCAATAAGAGACTCCCTATAAATAACTAACCAAGAATCATATTTTAATAAATCAAAATACAAAGTTAAAATTATTGTAGAAAACCTTAAAATAACTCCTAACTCAACTACTAACAAAGTCCAAAAATTCTCAAACACAAACAATAAAACATTTCCTAAATATAATTGAACCCAAAATAAAAATCACCTAGAATCATATTGACACTAAAAAAGTTATCAATGAAATTTTTTCCCTCTCTCCAAGTATCCTTTAACTCTTTAAGTTTAAATCCCTTGATATAATAAAGGTGTTCATCACACACCAATTAAATCCATCTAGATATTCATAATTTCGTCTATATAAATCTAAAGTGGTGAAATTAAATATAGAAAATAATAATATAAGAGATACAGTAATATAATATTTTATACCCAAATAACTATAGTTTACTTGGATCAATGTTGGAGGAGAGAGGTGTAACAACCCAGGTATTTTTAAAATGATAACTTTTCATTTCTATTAATATTAAGGAATAATATAATAATTTTATGTTAAAAAGGATTCTTTTTCCAATATCATGCTCGATACAAAAAATGGGTTTCTCCGAAATTTTACATCGTACAAAATTTTGAGTTATACCGAAAAAGAAGATTATAATAATATATTTTTAAATGGTAGTTAATTCCTAGTCATTTTATTAGTGTAAATAACAAAAAAAAACTAAGAATATTATTATACAAGTTTTTAAATGTCTTTATAATTATACAATAAATTTTAGAGTCTTAAAATAAGAATTAATTCGATTTTAAGAAAGAAAAACTGTAATATTTTTAAAAGGTAATTTTGTCACCTTTTGATGGAGAAACATTTTTAAATCTACATTCTGTCACTTTTATATGTTCTATTTGACAAAATAAAATTCTTATATAGGATAGGTACATAAAAATTTACTTTGGATGAAATTCTGGTATTTTTCTGAAGAAGTTCATTTTTTAATGATTAGTGAAAAGTACTACATTTTAATTCAAAACTGCCTTTTTATCTAATTTATTTATATAGATATTTTACATTTAATTAGTTTTAAATTTTAATTGGATTATATTTTTATCATTTAATCTAATTATGGTCATTCTAAGTAATTTCACTTTTAAATTGGACATAAACACATTTCAACCTTTTAATAGATATTAGTTCTTAAAAACCTGCCTTTTCATTTTGACAAGAGAAATTAATATTAAATTAATTCCAAAAACATGTGTTCTTTGAATTTGAATAAATGGATTCCATATTTTTAATAATAATTTCTAAATTTTTAAAATAGGTACCTTTTTTTATACATTTTGAATAGTAACTTTAGTATTATTTTACCATGGTAAAAGAGTAAATCTGGTAAATAAGGATAGAAAATAATATTATAATTACATTAAACTACCATAAAACATGTTATAATCCTATTTTATGATATATTTCAGACCATGGGAATCCTTTGGTCGATTTTGGGACCCCATAGATACACTTGGGTGTGATAATGACATGTTATATTAACTAAGTTTAATTAAAGAGAAATATTACATAAACTGGTATCTTTTACTAAATGAATTTTTATGTGAGGTTATATAACTGATATCCTTGACAATAAATAGTAATTAGATATATAATAATATTTAATACATCATTGTATTTTATTTTTAATTTTTAGACTTTATATAAATAAATTTAATTATGACCCAATAATGATGCAGTGATTGCTTCATTAATGAAATATTCAAATAAATGATATTATAAATATTAAAATAAATGTAATTTATAAACATTTATTACATAAAATAATTTTATATAAGATATTTAAATATTATATTTGAGTTAATCCCTTTGTTTTGAGTGAATCATGTTTTTATTAATTTAACAACAATCAATTACTTTATAGTGTCATAATTGACAAAAAATGAGTTTTTAAAAAATATACTATTTTATTAAATGATATAATAGTACTAAAAATATAATATTTATACAACTGAAACTTATAATTTTAAAAGTTTAATTAGTTATCTAATTATGTTTTTATTGGAATTTTATAGTAAATATAATTACCATATATTATAAAATTTTAATAAGACATGGTAAGAGTTAATGTTTTTAACTCAGGGTTAAAGCTAAACGATATGGTAACTTTTGTGACCTAAAATTTTCTAAATCCAATTTTTTGACATGTCTTATACCTAAAAACATCTTATATTTTAAATAAATGGTTTTTGGACCATCTGAAATTGAAAACCATTTTATAATAAAATAATACTTCAAGACATTCCTAAAATGCTACTCCTCCCCCTAATAAAAATCCACCACCTCTACCATCTTACTCACACATATCAATCCCCTTGGATAATCCAATGTATTCCAAAATAAGCTACCAACATCCCCAAATTACTCCTAGAATCCTTAACATCAGCATAAGGCAATTAAAGAATTTATTTTTGCTCAAATCAAAAGGAGTTATACGTTTTATAGGTAACATATTCTCACATGTTCCTTTCCTATATTTTCATTTTTCACTCCCTATGATTTTCTTATTATTTGATTTCATAAAAAAAATAGTATCCTAAATATACCAATATGTTCGTATGAGAAATATCCAAACTACACTTTCACACACCTCCATCTAATGGATATGAACATACTATTTCTGTGTTTGGCAAACTACTACCTCACGAAACGATGATTGTTTGTGTTTCTCCTACCACCTATCATGGTGGTCATTATTATGGAACTATATATTTATATGATATATAATATATTTATATTGTCTCAATGATTCTAAATTTTTATTTTATATCATAACTTTATTCTTTCCAAAATAATTAAATATAGTAATTTCATTTTTGGAAGTGCAGACTACCACCCACTGAAAGTGATATGACTCATTCATGCCATTTATGAACCGTATAAAGGATGGTGTTAATGAAATTATGTAATGTATATAAAATATTATATTATACTATAATTCTAATATAAATATTTATTATTTAGTTTTAATTCCTTTAAATATGAAAAATAAATTAATGTAGTGTTCATGCATACGTATGGATTACCGTCTCCAAGAATGGTGCATTTCATTTCTTATCTTAAACTGTTTTGGACTATATTAAATAAATATATAATGGATCTAAATAAAAATATAATATATATATATATATATGAAAATTAAATCATGAATAATATTATGGTGATGATGGACTTTTGACTACATGAAAAATTTATATCAAAGCAAGTTCATTTGTGACTCTAGTGTTGAATATTGACAAAATGACCAATATAAACCGAACTAATTATGTAATTTTTATAACAAGATGATAAATAATATAAAAAGAATAATAAACATGAAAAAATTTATAAATCAAGTAGAAATTAACCTAAGTTTATTATTTATAAATATAAAGAAAAAACTAGACAAGTTGAACTAAAGGTAAGGGACTTCATCTCAAACTCCATTCATTGAGGAATATTTTGGTTTATACATGACCTTATTTTATAAAGTGTATAATTATAAAAAAATTATTTTAATTTAATTCAATGGTTTACAAATTAATATTTTGTTTTATGAAGAATTTCACTAAATGAAAAAGGGAATGTTTCTTTTTAACGTATGCGGTGAAAATGAACTTTCTGCCACTACAAGAATTATTTAATATTTGGAATCCATAACATGTCATAATTTTTTTAAAAGGAAAATAAATACCATATAAACTTTTATGTATTTTTTTATTGAAAATGGTTTTGAGAAAGTGTTGATTATGTCAGTATTTTGAAATGATATATTGTGATTGCAATATGGAAATGTTGTATTTCCATTATGTTTGTTTTATGTGTTATTATTATGTTATGGTTATTGGGAATTGTTTACATATATGGGTGGTTCCATGATAAACCATGGTCGGTCAATCCCATGATATCTCTCGAATGCACTGGGTATTATGATGGATGTAAAATTTAATGTTTCTTCTAATATATTTAGGGAATATTATGTGATGGGTATTCCAAACATAACTCCCTATGTAGTTGTGAAGGATACAATATAATAACATTATGGAAGCCATAAGTTACCTTTATGATTTATGATTTCTATGTGTTATTCATAAATCTTATGATTTCATGAGGTATGTTAAATATCATATGTTTTATTAGTTAAAAGTATGATTTCATTGATTTCTATGTATTAATGGACTAATGTTTTATTTCCTAATTTTACAATGCTTACTGAGATTTTTATTCTCATCACAAGTTTTTGAAACGTTTTTTATAGAATATAAGGAAGGGTAAGAGAAAGGAAGAAATCAGGGAGATTTATATCAAGAAAATAATTCCAATTTTATTTAAGTAGTTTTATAATTTTGATAAAATAAGATGAGTAGAAGTGTCTACTTGGTAATTTGTGACATATAATGTAATAGTTATGGCCTAAATCTCTACAACTCTAGACATGAAAAGATACACAATGTATAATTCTTGACTTGACTCCATATTATGTAATGTTTAAGGATGGAACCTAACAGTTGGTATGAAAGGTCGGTTTAAATAACATTAGGATATAGGATATTGTTAAATTAGGATCCATAAATTATTTTTACTTTATGGTAAGAGTGAAATGATATAGAATTGAAGATTACCATGTTGCTTTGTCTGTTCAGAATTTTTTTAGAGGAAATAGGGATGCTATACTGGGATGACATATAGAAGGAAATGGCATTCCAAATCAACATCCTAAGATGGTTGGAATGAAAATTGAACAGTCTTATGTAGTGATGAATCAGTTGAATCAGGTGATAAATGGTGGTTGTGTTTATATATGATATTTTTCTATATTATAAAATTAAATAGGAGCATGAATGTAATTTAATGGTTGACTTGCAAACATTCAAAGAAAATAAACTGTATTGGAAATTCTAAAAGTGTGAGTTTTGTTACAACAAATTTCATACCATGGTCACATTGTTTCTAAAGATGGCATAATGATCGATCCATCTAATACAAAAGTTATTAAAGAATGGCAAAGGCCCACAAATATAACCGATATTATCATTTTTATTGGGTTACTAGGATATTACCCAAGGATTTTGGAAAAAAATTCATGGTTATCTACTCTACTCACGAAATTAACTCAAAAAGGTGTTAAGTTCATCTAGACAAAAGAATGTGATAAATGTTTTCAAGAATTGAAAAAACAATTGGGGAATGCACCATTATTTCCACTACCTTCTAGAAATTGTAATATTTTTATCTATAGTGATGCTATGTTGAAAGGATGTGGTTTATTCATAATGCAGAATGATCAGGTAATTTCTTATGATTAAAGTGAGTTGAAAAATCACGAGTTAAATTAACATACACATGATTTGGGATTTTCTAATTTTTTTTTGCTTTAAAAATTTGGCGGTAACATCTATGTAGAGAAAAATGTGAAATATATACAGACCATAAAAGTTTGAAGTATATATTCAATGAGAAAAAACTAAACATGAGATAGTGGAGATGGATGGAAATAATCAAAGATTATGATTGCATGATTCATTGCAATCATGGAAAATAAAATAACGTAGTTGATGCTTTGAGTCAGAAAAGTAATTCTACATTAACCATGTTACGTTTGGAATGTGACCCTTTCATTAATAATTTGATGAAATTTTTCATGGAAGTTTTCATTGTAGGATATTACTCTGTTTGGTTTTAGGTTTCTGTACAATCACTTACAGTAGATAGAATAAAGAAAGCACAGAGAGAAGACAGTTAGTTGTATAAAAATGTAGAATTGATCCAAAAGGGTAAGTTACTTGAATTTAACATTGATAAAGACTTTTTTGTGGCCTGGAAAGAGATTATGTGTCCCTTGTGATTTGCTGTTGAAGAAAGAGTTATTATGTGATGCTCATTGTTATCTGTTTTCAGTTCATCACAGAAGTACTAATATGTACATAGATCTTCTAGAGTATAACTAGAGTGATGGAATGAAAAGAGATATTGGGTACTTTACCCTGGGATGTTTGATTTGTCAACATCTTATAGTAGAGTGGTAGTTATCGAAAGGGATGCTTTAGCCTTTTCTAGTGCCAGAGTGGAAATGGGAACATATGTGCATGGATTTTTTAGTGGCTTTACCAAATACTTCTCAAGTAAATAATTAAATCTGGGTTATAGTTGATCGATTGACTAAATAGTCTAATTTTCCTACAATTCGAGATACTCTATATCTAGATCAACTTTCTCAATTTTGTATTAAATAAATATTCATGTGACATAGAGTTCCCATATCCATTGTCTCTGATCATGATCCAAAGTTCACTTCAATATTTTGTAAATGACTTCATAATTCCTTGGGTACTGAATTAAATTTTAGTACAACTTTTCATCCTTAATCAGATGGGCAGTCAGAATGAAAAATTCCGACATAGGAAGATATTCTATGTGCTTTCTCAATGGAGTACCAGGGAATTTGGGACCAACATCGTTATTTGGTTTGAGCTTTCTTATAATAATAGTTTTCATTCCAGTATATAGATGGCATAATTTGAATCATTATGTGGAAAGAGGTGTCAAACTCTACCTTTTTTGTATGATGTAGGTGAAAGAATGAACATGGGGCCGGAATTGGTAGAAGAGATGGAAGAAAAAGATTAGATGATTCTTAAGCACATGAGAACAACTCAGGGTAGAAAAAAAATTATTTTGATATCCGATGTAAGGATATTTATTTGGAGGTATGTGATAGTGTCTTTCTCAAATTTAATCCATGGAAAAGTGTGATGTTTTTGTTATAAAGGGAAACTGAGTCCGAGGTACATTGGACCCTATGTAATCCTAGATAAAGATGGAACAGTTTCTTACAGGTTTCCTTTACCTCCAACTTTATTCCAAGAACATAATATCTTTCATGTTTCAATGTTTTGAAAGTATATTCTAGATCCATCTCATGCTTTGAGCCTAGAGGGAGTTCTGTTGGAAGAGAATATTTCTTATGAGGAAAAACTAGTAAAAATTCTTGACCGTGGAGGGAACTTGTTGTGGAATAATGTAATTCATCTGGTAAAGATTTTTTTGGAAAACACATATGGTTGAAGAGTCAACATGGGAATCTGAAAATGTTATGAGGGATAAATAACCCCACTTGTTTGATAAGTGAATAGAATTGAATGGATGAAATTACAAAAAGGGGGAATTATGTAACAACCTAGGTATTTATATAATGATTAATTTTCATTTATATTAATATTATTGAATGAGATATTAGTTTTATGGTAAAAAGGATTATTTTTCTAATAGCATACTCCACACCCAACAATGGGTTTCTCCGAAATTTTACGTTGCACACAATGTTGACTGATACCGAAAAATAAGATAATAATAATAATATATTTTTAAATATTCGTTAACACCTAGTTGTTTTATTTGTGGGAATCAACATAACTAACTATGATATGGTTATAATTTTTTTTAAATTTCTTTACATTTATCTAATACATTTTAGATGCTTAAAATAATAATGAATCTGATTTTAAGCATGAAATACTTTATTGTTTTCAAAAGATTGTTTTTCACCTTTTGATGGAAACCCCTATTTAAATCTAGTTTTTTTTTCAATTTTATATGTTCTATTAGAAAATATAAAATTATTCTATTGAATTGGGACATTAAAATTTAATTTGGGTGAAATATTGGTTTTTTTGTGATAAAGTCCATTTTTAAGGCATAGTGAAAAATTCAACATTTTAATTCAAAAATCCATTTTATTATAATTTATTTATATAGTTAGATTATATATTTACTTGGTTTTAAAGTTTAATTGGATTATATTTTTATCATTTAATCCAATTATTGTACTTGGATTTAATTTTACTTTTAAATTGGACATAAACACATGTGAGTCTCTTGATAGTTATTACTTCTTAAAAACCCTCTTTTTGGTTTTGACAACTAAAATTAATTTTAAATTAATTATTGAAAATTATGTATTTTGAATTTGGAAAAATTAATTCCATATTTTGAATCATAATTTTCAAATTGTGTAAATAGGTACCTTTTATTTTCAGACATTGTGAATAATAATTTAATTAATTATTTTTATTATGATCGTTAATGGGTAAATCTGGTAAATAAGGATATAAAAAATATTATAATAACATTAAAATACCCTAACACATAAACTAATCATATTGGATGAGATATGTCTGACCATGTTCATCTATGGGTCTATTTTGGGACCCCATGGATCCACATGGGAGTGATAATGACATGTTATATTAATTAATTTAAAGGGAAATATGAAAAAAACTTGTATTTCCTACTAAGACAATTTTTATGTAGGGTTATATAATATATATCATTGACTATAAATAGTAATTATAAATATTATAATATTTACCAAATATTGGTATTTTATTTATAATTTTTAGATATTAAATAAATAAATTTAATTATGACACAATGATGATGCAGTGATTGCTTCATTAATGAAAGATTCAAATAAATGAAATTATAAATAATAAAATAAATGTAATTTTAGTATTTTGAGGCCATAAAAGAATTTTCTATATTATATTGACATATTATATTTGAGTTAATTCCTTTTTATAAGGATTCATTTTTTTATGACTTTAACAAGAATCAATTACTTTATAGTGTCAAAATTGACACAAATGAGTTTCTAAAAAATACTATTTCACTAAAGGATAAACAATCCTAAAAATATAATATTATTAAAACTAACTATTATAATGTTAAAAATTTCATTAATGATCTACTTAAGGTTTTATTGTCATTTTATAGTAAGTATAGTTACGATATATTATAGAAATGTTAGAAGACATGGTAAGAGATAATGTTTTTAACTAAGGGTTAAAGCTAAACATTGTGGTTAATTTTGTGACCAATACATATCTAAAACCTATTGGTTGAATGTTTTTTAACCCAAAAACATCTTTTATTTGGAATATATTGGTTTTTTACCATTTCAATCCGAAAATCATTTTATAATAAAATAATATTTCAAGACATTCCAAAAAATTGCCTCCTCTCTCTTATTATAAGCCACCACCTCTACCCACTTAATCAAACCTCTAAAGATCTTGTCTCATCCAAATTCTACCCATATAATCTCCCAAAATCCATATATTACATCTATAATCCTTACCTTATGCATAAGGAAGTTCATGAAATCCATTTGGCCGAAATTAAAAGGAGTTACACGTTTTATAGGTCACGTCTCATCTGATGTTCTTTTCCTTTACTTTCCTTCTCCACTCACTATGATCTTATTATTCTTTTATTGCATAAAAAATCATCCAAAATATAATAGGATGTTTTTATGTTATGTATTATAACTACACTTACACACACCTCCATCTAATGGGTATGAACATATTGTTTCTGTGTATGGTGAACAACTACCTCACGAATTAATAATTGTTTGATTTTGTCTTACCACCTCTCATGGTGGCCATTATGATAGAACTATATTTTTATATGATATATATTATATTTATATTTTATCTATTATTATTCCTTTTTCATTTATATCATACCATTATTCTTTCCATAATGTGTTAATATGATAATTTCATTTAAGGAAGTGCGAACTATCGCCCCCTCAATGTGATGCGACTCGTTCATTCCATACATGGAATGTAGAATGGATGGAATTACTGAATTCATATGAAATATATAATGTATGATATTATAATATAAATATAATATACCTTTTTATCATTTATTTTTCATTCCTTTAAATATGAAAAAGAAATGAAATTAGCATTCATGCATACGTACGGCTTACCATCTCTATGAACGGTGCATTTCATTTATTATCTCCAAATGTTATGGACTATTATAAATAAATATATAATGGATATAAATACATAATTAATTTATATATATTAGACTAAAATCATGATTAATATTCTAGTGATGATGGACTTTTGACTACAAGGACAATTTATATCGAAACAACTTCATTTTCGACTCAAGTACGGAATATCGACAAAAAATATCGATATGAACATAAATAATTACGTATTTTTTATAAAATAATGATAAGTAATATAAAATTAATAATTTACACAAAAAAGGTTCTGAAGAAAGTAAAAATTAACGTAATTTTATTATTCCAGAATATAAAGAATGAACGAGACATGTCGAACTCAGGGTAAGGGACTTCGTCTCAATCTCCATTCATTGAGGAATATTTTCATTTATACATGACCTTATTATATATTTTGTATAATTTTACCCTATTTATTTTAATTTCATTCAATGGTTCTCAAAATGATTTTGTTGTTTTATAAATCATTTTACTAAGTGCTAAAGGTAATGTTTCTTTTTAACATACATGGTGACAATGACCTTTCCATCGCCACATGCATTATTTGATAATTGGCTTCCTTAACAAGAAAAAATGTATTGAAAAGGAAAATAAATACTATATACCATTTTTACGTATTTTTCTATTTAAATTGGTTTTTATAAGAAATTTATTATGTCAAATTATTGAAATTATTTATTACTATTGCAATGTGGAAATGTTAAATTTATATTATTCTTGTTTTGGGTGTTATGATTATGTTATAGTTTTTAAGAATTTTTTACTTATATGGGTGGTTATTTGATAATCCAAGGGAGAGTAAGCCCGAGATAGCTTTCAAATTAATTGGGTAACATGATGGAGGTAAACTTCAAGGTTTCTCTTAAGAGATTTAGGGAATATACTCTGATGGATATTCCAAATGTAACTCCCTATGTAGCTATGAAAGATACTATGTAAGTATGTTGTGGATACCTCAAGTTACCTTTATGATTTATTATTTCTATGTGTTATTAATATTTCTTATCATTTCATGATTTATGTTAAATATCTTATGTTTTATGAGGTAAAATTATGATTTCATTGATTTGTATGTATTGATGGACTAATGTTTTCTTTCCTTATTTTATAACCCTTTTAGAGATTTTTCTACTCATCCCATGTTTTTGAAATGTTATTCACAAGGTATAAGGAGGTGTTAGAGAAAGAAATAATTCAAGAATATTTTAATCAAGAAAATAATTCTTGTTTTATTTAAGGAGTTTTATTATTGTAAAAAATATTTTATAGAGTAGTAGTGTCTACATTGTAATGTTTGAGATATAATGTAATAGTTATGGCCTAATTATCTAAAACACTAAACATAAAAAGATCATAAATGTCTAATTATTGACTTAAATCAATATTATGTAATGTTTAAGGCTGGGGACTTATAGGAGGTGAAAATAGGGAGAAAGGGGAGGCTCCCCTCTTATATAGTTACATTGAAAAAAATAACCGAGAGCGGTTTTTTATAAATTGAGAAAACCAAAAAGGCTAAAATGATTTGATAAAAAAACATCCTAGGTAGCACTGAGTACTCTAAGGCTCTACACCGGCCACCAGGTGTCCCACTGGAGGCTTTTTGGAATCTCATTTGGCCATTAATGTAAATAAATTGTTTTCACTACTATTTTTTAGCTCATAATGTACTAAATGGTTATATACAGAGTAGTCGGCGGTATTCTGTAGCAAACTCCCATTCCCCTTTTCAACAAAATTCCAAAATAAAATCATTATAGATTTTATAACTATCTCAATATTTTAAAAAATTAGATTTAACTTTCTAAAAACATCAATAATGACTATATATTGATTGAGATATTAAAATTCAAATGATACTAGATCTTTAAAACTAATTTTATTAATTTATATCCACTGTAATGTTTTAAACATTAAAAAATACTGTGTAATATTAAAATCATGGTGGTATTTTAATATTCCGACCCATTTTTTTAAACATAATTCAATAAAGGATTTATATATTTGGTTTATGAATTGTTATTTATTATATAATATTAGTTATCAGTCTTGTTGTTTTATCTTAATAAGTTCATCAGAATGTGATCTTATAGAATTCCAAGGAAATCACATCAAGGTACGTTACTCTAATATATAAGCATCTTAAACTAGTCCCTATATGTATAAAATATAGTTTTTCAAAAAAAATAATATTTATTAAAAACAATTGGTACAAAAATATAGTTTGAATTTGAATAATTATTTTTGAAAATCATGATTTTAAGAAAATGTTGGTTTTAAAGTCAATCAAGTGATCTCTAAAATTAATGGAATTTGATAAAATGTGTTAAAATATTTTTTTATCATTGATTATTTAAATTATTTTTGATGACATGTTTGGTTTTGTATTTTATATAGATAATGTATTTTGGATGGTGTTTTCAATGGATTACATTAAAACATTTTTTTTATTTAAGAGTAAACTAAGAATCATTTTAAGATTTTTTTCATAATCATGTAATTTTATTCTTATTATAAGAATTTTTGTGATTAGAAATATAATTATTCATAAATCATATCTGTTATCATGATGGTTTAATTATATAAACTAATTTTTCTTATAAGGGTTAATACATGTGAAACCTCTCACGAGTGTTGAGTTATGATATTCCAAATGGTTAAAAACATGTAATAAGTTATATGTATCCATGAGGGTTTATTTATGTGAAGCCATGTTTTTTATATATAAGAATACTTGTGTTGATCTAGAAATAGAAAATGGATTTTTTTTGAAATGTTATATGATGACATTTAGTTTATAGGATAAGGTCTATAAATATGATTTTTATTTCAATATTATTAAATCACATGATTGTTTAATTCCTTATTTCTAGTCAGAATATGGATAATTTTATTCCAATGTATTTGATTAATGATTGTATTAAATTTTTTTTATAAAATTTTCATTATAAATAAATTTTTAGATTACTCGTGTATAAAATATATGAAATTCATTAGGGAAATCATATAGAGTTTATACTCACGCAAACAATTTATAATTTGGTGGAAATATAAATTTACTTATATGATTTAGGAAAAATGGAGGTGTTATTAATTATGTTAGATAATATCTAGATCTTCATGGACGATATGGTTGGTGGCTTTAGTGTCTGGGGTATGAATCACATTGTTTTATTTTTCTGATTGTCATATTTTTCATCATGAGGTGTTTATGCAGGTTTATAATACATGTACTTATTTTTCTGATAATATTTATATAGGGTTTAATGAAAATTATATATATATTCATTTTTTCTCAGTAATTTCTATAAATTTTAAAAGTAAATATTCCCCATCTATTTATTTAATCTAATATCCAATGTTACTCACCTTTAAATATAACCCCCGTTTGACAATTACACCCAGTTAGTTATATTCGATTACTTAGGATGGGTTGTTAAACTACTACTATAAAAATATCAATCATTACCATATTTTGAGAATTTTCATTTCAAATTCATAAAAGAGTGGTTTTTAATGTCCAAAATATTTATTTCTTGATCTAAATATTCAGTTCTACGACCTAAGTAAATGTCTATGTTCCATGACATTATTCTGTATCTCTCAATAGAGTGGAATGATTACTCTCTTTGAAACATATTTCACTTATAAAATATTTTCAATTCATTCCATTTTTATAGATAATGTTTCACTATATATTTTTAAAAAAAATTACGTCACCTAAATAGTGTATTGTTCAATTTTTTTAGATTGTTACTCAAAAAAAATTCTTCATCCACCATGGAAAACTCCATAACATGGATTCACTATCTTTCAATTTTTATAGTTATTTTATAAAAAATTATCCAAATTACTATAGTAATGATGTTATTTACTTCAACATGGTGTGGTTATGGGACTATGGAATGGTTTGATGGGTAATTTTAGATAGTTGCCTACAATTATTTTATGTGTTGACCTATATAAAGAATTTATTATGAAATAGTCAACACTAGGGATTGGTTTGAATATATATCTTAAAATAACTTTAATTCCACTCTTGTTTTAGTCCAAACTTATTCCTTTCACTTGAAATGAGACAAACCTAGACCTTCTGACTAAAAATTAATTTTTTTTCATGAATTAAAATAGAAAAAAAGATTCATGGACTGTGGAAGAGATGAAATTCAAGAGAATTTCCTTGAAAAATGATGTTATATTATATATTTAAGGAACCATTTCTAGAATAGATAATCATCACATTTATTTGATTTTCCTTGACATCAGAAAGGTCAGCCACCATATTATTATTATGCAAGGTGTGGGTTAAATTCATTTCAAGATCCAATATGAATCTATACGTTCTAATTTTTTGGTAAAGCTTGAAATGTTGGTGTGGAGTCTTAGTAATTATTTGAAAACCATATATACTATGTATTCAACTAGAAAAATATGAATATTATTCTGTGAACAAAGATTTATGACTGAATTCACTACTAGAAACCTCTTCATGAATTGATCAACCATCCCTAAATAATGTCAACAATACAATAATGGTCAATCCATGCGATTCCAAGAAAATACCACCTCCAGGAATGATTCATTATAAATGTGATTGTTTTTGTTGTTCTTAAGACCTTGAGGGTTAACCATTCAATTTTAAAAAAGAAAATTTCTTTCACTTTTGGCCACACTATTTGAGATTTTAAGGGAGACATGATGTCTTAAAGGTAGTGGAATCCTAACCCCCATACATTCAACATAAATAGAATTTACTAAGGACAGTAAATTGGCCTTGAGGTTACGTGTAGTGGGTTTCATCCCTCATGTTTTGGGTCTCACATATCACTAAGAACCATTTCAAGATAAGAAATCATCAACCCTAGAGGTTGAGATAATGACCTATAAGAAACCAAAATGTTTTACACAATCTCATAGTGGTTACATAATCCTGATAACACTATAATATAAAGAAATATTAAGCATTCTCATAACCATTCATGAAATAAGTGACGTATAATATAAAATTTTCCAATATCACAACACATGTATTCTGAGAAAATACTAATTTCATTCTATTAAAAATAAGTATCTTTAGAGATAAACTGAATCTAAAAATTCTAGATAATGAATTTTAATTTATTTTGAAACAAATTTAACCATAAATAATTGGAATTAAAATTAGGAGTCTTTTGAGCATTTATGAGGTTATAAAAATTTTGAATTATGAATTCACCAAATGAATATAGAGTTAAGACATGTAAATATGCTTCTTTTATTATTTTAATGAAATGGAACATGGATCTAGGATGTCATTACAAACCTATTATATAAAAGAATTTGGATTTAGATCCATCCTAATAATGATATCTAGAAACAAGAACCTGGGGATGAAGAGGGGAGCATCCACCCAAAATTTATTTCATGAAAGTGATACCACCCCTTCTGATGATACAGTGAGATCTATTGTGGATTGTTTTAATTGAATCTTCATGATTCATCTAGATCTTGGAAATGGAGACGTCTTAGGAAAATTTATATAATATTTCCAATATGTCTATCCAAAAAATTACTATAGATATATTAGCTCAAAATATCGGGCCATTCTAGCTAAGAGTTTATGGAGTGCATATTTTTTTCCATGATCCAAAGATTAAATACTCCATTTTCAACCACTCTATCCATCCTTGACTAAATAGCATAGAGATGAAGGTACTTTTTCTTTATAGTTATAAATAAACCTGTTGAAGTTGTTCTCAATGTTTCCTGTGAATATTTTTTGAGTCCTTCCCACTATGAGAACATGTTTAGGAATTGACTAAATTATGTTGTTTACCAGCATGAATTGACATCTCAAAGGGATAAATATAATCTTCATATAGGTGACCCTTCCTATGATTCTATTGTAAATACATTCAAAATGTGGGATTTGAATTTGACAAATCAATAACATGGAACCATTATAATATATTGGAATGTTTTGTCTTGAGATTAAAATTCTCTCTTCAATAAGTGTGGGTAATCAAGTTGTATAAGTGATGGATATGTGAAAAACATCATTTATTATTAATGACTACTTAGAAACTTCTATTATTTTAGTTATTCAAGATTAATTTGAAATTATAGATAAAATTTGTAATACTACTAATAAATAATATCACATTGTCTATAAATAATTTCTAAGAGACACTTGTGAAGCCATATTAACCACAAAAAGGAAAATAACCCACCTAAAATTCATGAATTTCGATTTCTATCTAAAATAAATCCTTAATTGACATTTAGAAACCAAATATATTCCACATAATAGAAATTACCAATGTTAATAATATTCATCGAAAGATAAGGTTGCATACCCACTCATAGAATTCAAATCCTCTCATAAATCCGATAATGAAACTCCACTCCATCTAGTCATATGGATTTTACATATTTATCTTAATCAAAATTCTGAAATCCACCATATGTGCACTAAGTTCAGAAATCATTTCTTTGGATAAGCATATTACTCCATAGTTGTTTCTAACCTTAAAAAAGACATTTTGTTAATCAAAAACTCTAAGGGATGGGCGGTGCAATAATATTTTTAAGAGGATTCTATAATAAGTTACATATAATATTTTCCCTAAATATTAAAAAATATGATGTTTGGATAACAATAGGTAATAATATAGGTAGATTCTCTTGGAAGTTACCCCCTATAAAATAATCCTAATCTACATCAATGACATCATTCATAAAAAGATCCCTTATCAATGAGTGAAATAATAATAGAAAACCATATATCCTAAAGGTTCTCTCATGGTTAATGTTTTTAAAATCATCCTTAATATCTTATTAGTTAGGAATAAGTTATATATCACCATTTTAATTAGCATCAATAGATCTCAATTTGTTATTGCATAGGATATCATCAGGTTTTAAAAAATTGGGATCCTCTATCATCTTAAGTCATTAACCTAAAATAATCTCTGATAAATGAGACACTATAGGAGGCCTAGTAATGTTTTCAACTCTGAATTTTGATCCATCCTAAATATGTATGTTTAATTTATTTGTTAATTTCTTCTCCATTATGAAATTGTATAATTAATCCATGTTTACATTTCATTCCCTCAATCACTTATTTTTAGATTTATCTCTAGTCATGAGCTCCTGCTCTAGAAGGTCCTACTATAGTTTTTGTGTTTAAAGGGAAGATGCGTGAAAGTATCATCACAATATTGTTCTTATATCTATCCACATAGAAAACTAATTTATTCTTGAATAAATTCAATACATATGGTTTATCTTGGTTGATTGTTACTTCAGAAAATAATATCCAACATTAATATCCTAAATTTATTTTAGATATACACCAACGGAACCCTTGTATGGTTAGAATCCATGATCAGTGTACCATCTTCTTAAAGAAATTATTATCCGTCCATTTTTTTTAAATGAGCACTGATTGGGAGACACCAAGCATTTTATTTAGAGGTGTAATGGAAAATGTAGAAACTTAAAGCATGATAGGTGTTTTACAGTTAATAAAGAGAAGTAAAAGATGGAATGGATATTGGATAAACAAATATCCAACCGACTTTAGATACTACTAATTCCATGTTTATTATTGCACCATGAAAACATTTCTCCCAAGAATCCCATGTCAAATAGACTATTTTGGGTGATTATGGATTGAAATATCTTTATATCTCTATTTATGTAGAGAAACCATCATTTATATTTAGAGTTCAGCAGAATGGTGTTGAGATCAACCCCACAGATTATAAAGTGGATCCCAAGTCAAAATATGATAGGAAATTTTTAAAAAAGTCCTTTATCACCTTCTTCTCATTCAGTATAAATAATATATATATAGAAAAGACATAATAATTTTTCAGATTAATGGTAATAGGCTACGATGATATGTTGAAGACATCCACATGAAGTTGGTTCTCCTAGAATAACTATATGGGAAATTTTTCATCCTTCCTTGAATAAGTCTCTATATATGCAGCATGTTAGAAAAACCATTAATGGAGTGATCATGGTGCTTAGATTCCAAGATTGAGAGGACAAATTTTTGGTTTTTATGAAGAATATTTTTGGAGATGCATGGATTTTATTATTTAAATATTTCTGGAATAAGCTAGTAATCTAGCCATTGAATTTGTGGTTATAATTAATATTAAACATATTTTGAAATATATTTATATATATATATATATTAAAATATCATACTCAATACAAATTCATTGATTAAGGTTTAGGAAAAAATTACCCAATTTTTTAGTAAAGATATTTCATGCTTCAGAAATATTTTTTCTTCAAAATTTCTTTTTATTGTGAAAATAAGATAATTATTTTATGGAAAATTGAGGAAAAATATAGTAAAAATAGTATCATTTTTTAAATCAGTATATCAAAATTTTCTTAAGGGATAATTTTTTTTTATTTTTCTGAAAATACTGACTTTCCAGTGAATAACAAAAAATACTCAAATTTAATAAAAAAAATTATTTAAAAAAAATTTAAAGTTCAATGTTTATTGTAAAATGATTTGAAATTAAAATTATTTATATTTTTTATAATTTAATTATATTATTTAGAATTAATTCTATAGTTGAATTTCATATAAATCTTTTTTTCCAGATAAAAGGAATTTTTCTAAAATCTATTTTTCATTACATTTTATGTATTTATATGAAATTTAATTTATATAAAATATATGAATTTAATATCATGAAATGAATTTTTTTATATTTAAAGAAAAATTTATCCAGGGATGTTTTTTTTATATTTTTTGAATAAGATAATGTTTTAGTTAATAGTAAAAAAGATAAAAATGTAATGAAATACGACTTCTTTTATGATACTACCTAGTCATAAAAATAATATATAAATTTATGAAAAACATTTATTGAATAAATTGTTAAAAATAATAAAATATCATAAAAAATAATTCGAAATATATAAATCATAATTACTTCAGTAATAAAAATAAAAATCAATTTTATTGGCGACTTAGAGGACGTATAGTGCAGGAAAAGTAAAATTTTGTAATTGAAAGATAATATTTCAGAAATAATAATTCACATCTTGAATTTATTAACAAACCTTAATTATTATGTATTATTTTGATGGTTGTGAACGATTTTTATAGTTAAATAGAAAGTGGTTGATCCAAATTCTTGTGTATTTTTTACGTAAGCCCAGAAAAGTCAGAATAATATATTAAATAAGTTTTCATGACATAAATATGATTGAAATTATATATATAATAAATATAATTGGTTATTTAGAAAATAATAAACTTATTTTCATTTTACTAATTTATTTAAATTTTCTATCTATAAAATAAAAATTTTAAATGATTAGGCAACGTTGACATAATAATTATTATAATTTAATTTTTTGAGAAATTTGAAAAGTAAATATATTGACATTAATGATATTCTAAAATAAATAATATTTTATTAAATTATATAAAATTCATAAAAAAAATTATATTCATCCATGTGACTAGGAGATAGTTTATTATATCAACAAATGTTCCATTTTGGGTCATTTTTCTATTTATAGTAACTATATTGACCAATTATTGAGTAAAACCCCACATTGACATGATAAAATTCAATATGGTTAATGAAGGGTTAAAACCAATTGATAAGGAAAAAAAATATTAAAAAATGTCCAATTTTTAATGGGAGAATTTAATTCTACCCTAATAACTATAGGCTCTAAAATGACTTGTTTAATGGACACATAACCATGAAAATGACTTATATATTATTTAAATTGAAGAAAGTTGTAAAATGTCACTCTACATATTTTAGTATATCTTATGTGTTCACATAAGGAAAAAATATTTATTAATGAATATTAATATTAATTCTATGAATATTGAAATTATTTTCATTATGTAAATTAAATTTTAATTTATAGTAATTATTTAACAACTATAAATTATTTTACAATACTGATACAGAACTTCTTTTATTAATAAATAATATCAAAAAATATTTTAAAATTTTTAAATGAAACATAATTTGAATGATTTAATATTCTACATGATTTTTATATATCAATATAACATATTAGTGTTGTGTTAAAGTATTATATTTGACATTAATTTTTTATTAGTTTCTTTTAAGTCAAATTAAGTGAATGGTGTTTAGATTTACAATAATAATATTTTATGAGAATAATATTTTATACAATTACCTGAAAATAATAAAAAGCATAATATATGAAAAGGTAATAAGAAATGGTAAATAATTTCTTACCATTCAGATTTAAAGTTAATTTGGAATCATTTGGATTGATAATGAATTTATTATAATTTAGTGTTTTGAGAAATTCCAAACGTTACCCATGCCTCAATTATAAAATGGAACCTCCCCTAACTTCTTTACACCACATTAAGACTTTTGGATTGAAAAAAATATAAAAATTTATCTTATCATCTTCCCTATCAACATTTTTGAGGTGTCGGTCTTCCCAAAAGACCAACCCTATAGCACTTTGGAGGACATATTAAGGAGTTGTTTCCAAGAATAGGTAATCTCCAAAATGGGTATATTTATTTTCTATTCTTATGTACCTCCTATAAAATATAATATTTATCATAAAATAATTAAATAAATAAATTAAAAAATTTAAAATGTTATTATGATTATGAAAACACCATTATACACCCTTTCTTCACCGAAGGAGAAGTGAATGTTTTTCTCATACGTACGTAAGGTTTACCATATCCACATAATTATAAAATTTATTTATCATCACTATAATCTAGGGATATGTATTAGAATTTTTTTAAAGTTTATATATGATAATTATAAAATAATCAAATTTATGGGATCATAATCTTACATATACGTTCTTACCTTCCAAACCATTCAAAAACGCTAATGTCGTTCATTCCTTAGTGGGGACTACCACCTCCACAATACGATGTGATTTGTTTTCCATTAACATTATAATTGGTTATTAATTATGATATATTTAATTAATATATATGCTATATATAAAAATATAGTGATTCTGGAATGTTTAATTATTATTTACCTTTCTTTCATTCTATCCATTGAAAAATGAAAATAGTGTTCATGTGTACATATGACCTATTATCTCCATGAATATTGTAATTAATTTTTATATCTATAGACAAAAGTAAAAATATGAATATGTATAAAATGAATATATTTGAAATTTATATCATGATTATTATCTTGAAGTTGAAGTAAATATGATTAATTTATATGGGTTGGAGCTACCACACTTAAATACTCAAGAAAAATGAAATAGTTAACACAAAACATGATGATTTGAATGAATTATTACTAAAAGGGGTGACGAAATGTTATAAATATATCATATATGATATTATAATTATGTTTATTATTATTTTATATAATTATAATATCTTTAAAATTATTTTACAAGATTTTTTAGTGCTTTCTAAAGAACGAGGTAAGGAATTTTCTTCTCACATTAATTACTATGGTACACATTCCATATTCACCACTAGTTTCCATTATGTGGTCTATATAATACCCAAGAATTAATTTTATGATACATGTTATTAATTAATTTGGGTATTTAAATATAAAAATATCTTTATTTTATGTCTCTTACTATTTAATACTTATAAAGCATTAGGGGTTTTATGTTAAAATATCGATATTTATTGGGATTTTTTATCATTAAAATCTAATAATAAAATATTAAAATATATTCCTCAATATACGCATTTCGTATATTATTTATTTTTCTTGAAAATAAAATTTTTCATTTCATTTTCTTGATTTTATGTATTCAATAGACCAAAAAAATGCTTCTAATGAAAATTGTCTTTATTTCTCTCTTCAATCAAAAAAAAAATTCTCTTCTATGTCTATATTTTCTAACAAAGTTTAAATAATATTTTTAATCTTCTATTATGATTGTGTAAACTAATTTTTACCCATGTTTTACTTTTTACGAAACATGTTGAAAAGTATCTTCTTATATTCTTCAAAACATGGTTCATTGTGACTTTTCAAAAAATTAAAGGGGTGTTTTTTAACTTATATATCTTGAATGTATTTTCCCATTACGTTGACTAATATTTTATTTGAATCATAATTTAAATGTTTTTATTTTTTATTTTCAAAGAGAATGTTTAAATTTATAATTGTTAGTTTTTTAAATGATGTGATTTCAAATTGGAAATGTTATTTTCCTCACTAATGTTTTAATGATACTTTAATGGTATTTCTATTCATAAATGACAACAATTCATGAATTCACTTATGATTTATTATGTAAATGATCTGAGGTTAAAATATTTATTCTTTCTCTGGATGGTTTATGTTAATAAAGACATTATATTTATGAAATTCATTTCATTTCCATGGTATATGCTATAATGAAATGTTTATAAAACCCCTTTATTTTCATGGGTTTTGATAAGAAAAATACTTTATGATATACTAGAACACATGTGTATGATTTTCATTATGTGGGGGGTGAGACCTATATCCCTTTATAATGCATTGGGTGAAGTTTTATATCTCATGAGATAAATACGGGATGAAAGATTTTGTTCTTGGTCTACAATGGGATATAAGTCAATGAGGTTGATCTACTGTGGGATGCATGAGTCGATTGTTGATCTGCTATGGATTGATGGTATTAAGCGTTAACCTTGACATTATGAAATAGTTTCTAGGCCTATATAGGTGCCACAGTGTTATGAAATGAGATTATGGTTTATGATTGATTGATGATGATTTTTCACTCTTACTATCCCTATCTGTTGAAATGATAATGCTTCACAATAGGAATCATGTTGATGACCTATGAAAAATTTGGTATGAACATTTTAAGTTATGTTCATAATCTCATACCCTCATACTTGCCTTATTATTTCATATGATCAATGATAATATCTCCCATGTTTCATAGAACTCAGTATCTATGATCACTCATTCTTATGTTTCCTTTTCTAAAAGTTTTGAAGAAAGGTATTAAGTTTGATATGTCTTATAAGGTTTCATGATATAAATTACTACATGTGATACGATGTATTTCATGTTTGAACCAGTTATTTATTTTTGTCAGTTTCAAAATATACTAGACCAATATGATTATAGCAGGGATTAAAATTTTGTGAAATGAATATTCATCTATTTAGATGTTATATCTATATATGAAAATTATGTGTCTCTATAGTTGGAAAAAAGAGTATGTATTTATTATCATTTTGAAAAAAGGATTATAAAACATTAGTTTCAACACAAAGAATAATTATATATATATGATAAAATATTAATGTTTTAGTAATAATCATTAATGACCTATGTTAAACATAAGGTTTCATAAAATAAGGATTCATTATTTACTCATCCTTGAAATTATTTTTCATGTTTATGTGATTTCCCACTGTGATCATTATTGCACATGTTATGCTATTTGGATTTAGTCAATAGTCTAAACATTAATTAATTGATTTATTGTTGAATGTGGTGGTCAATGATATAACTATCATCCTGAGAAACCAATTACAATTAGTGATAGAATGTGAAACCTTGAGATATTGTCTAGTGTAATATATTTTTATATGATTAACAATCTTTAATTATGGGAAATTACTAAGATGCCTATTAAGAGAAAAATAGAGTTTCATCAGGACTATAGATGAAATAGGACTCATCTTCCTACAATTATAAAATTTGGGATAAAGCACTCAATGTAATATCTTAGATGAATGGGAATAATATTTTTACTATTGAAAATATGGACAGAAATCAAGTAATTAATGGGGAAAAATTAAAAAATAGGATAACTCAATGGATGATAATAATGTTCTCCCAAAGATATAGTTAAAAGTTGATAGTTTTAAATGTATAGAGTATGAGAAATATGAAAATTGATGTATTCTACGGAATGATTAAGAAATTTTTTTGAAATATTGTATGAATAAAGGTTTAACTTTTGAGGATGAAGATACAGTGTATGAAGTCGGAATGGTATGTGATGATTTAATGATTTTTCTTATGTTAAAAGTATGAAAAATATTACATTGATTTTGATGAATTTTAATATAAGATTAATATTCAATACTGTAGGAATGAAGTACTAGAAAATTATATAATTTAGCATATTTTATGTTTTAAGAATTACATTTAATATATGATGTATTTATGAATTTAAATTCAATAATTATGTTGTTTACATTTTAAACTAATGATTTTCTGGTAATAAAAATTATTAAACATCTACATATTTTTTTATAGTAGTATTTATTTAAGGATTCTAAATATATGTTGAATGGTACCAATAACCATGCAATGTGATGATTATTAGTTGGGATAAATATGATATTATCAATGAGACCTTAAAAATTAGTTATTTATTTTATAACAATGACACTTAGTTCATATATCTTTGATGATATCTATTACATTTTTAGATTTATATAATATATTCCATAATCTATAAACATAATTGAGTAATAGGGATTTTATTAATTTTTTGAACCATGTATGATTTCATTTTATGTATACAATTATGTGATTATAAGTTTTCGGTTGATCATGCAATCAAAGACATATCATCCCTAATGAGGATTTATGTAAGGGAATTTTTAGATAACTAATTATATATTTTGAAAAGTTGAATTGGGTTGTGGTATATATAAACCATATTTTTAATGT